>JAESUZ010005295.1:0-644189 GCA_017311185.1 Proteles cristata cristata
ATTCCATTTATATGCGGTATCTAAGATAGTCTTATTTATAAAATCAGACAGGAATGGTGGTTACCAGGGTGTGTGGGGTTGGAAAATGGGGAGTTATTTGTCAACAGGCATAAAGTTTTAGTTGAGTAAGATGAATAAAGTCTAGAGACCTGTGGTACAACATTGTACCTATGTCAACAACACACTTAAAAGTTATTAGGATAGAATTTGTGTTTTTAGCACAGCAAAATCTAAAAAGAAAAAAAAAAGTCATACTGTGTGATTACACCTATATGACAGTATCTACAGTAGACAAATTCATAGAAATAGAGCAGAATGGTGATTGCCGGGGGCTGGAGGAGGGGAGATGAGGGGTGTTGTTTGAGGGGTAGAGTTTTTCAGTTTCACAAAATGAAAAAGTTCTGAAGATCCACTGCACAGTAATGTAAGCATATATAACACTTTTGAACTGTACACTTTAAAATGGTAAAGATGGTAGATTTTAAGTTATGTGATTTTTACCACAATTAGAAGTTTAAAGAAAGAATGGAAATCATGAAAAAGAGGATCTTAGGACATTAAGGAAGAAAGAACAATGGAAGGAACAAGGAAAAATGTGTAAATACAACAGATTTTTTCCCTTAGTTTTCTAAATTTTATTTGATGAAGCAAAAATTAAAATTGTTTGATATGATTCTCAGTGCATACAGAGGAAGTAACTGACATATTTTAGGGGCACCTGGCTGGCTCAGTCAGTAGAGCATGACTCTTGATCTCAAGTTTCTGAGTTTGACTCCATGTTGGGCATAGAGTTCACTTAAACAAACAAACAAACAAAGACAACATATTATAAGTGAGGAAGGGTGAAAGGGCTTTTTAAAAGAGAGGAAAGGTTTCCATATTTTACTCAAACTGGTAAAATATGGATGTCAATAGGTTGTGGTAAGTTATGGTTGCATAATATCTAGAGCAACCACTAAGAAGTCTACAAAAGAGAAACACTCAAACACAATAGGTAAATCAAAATGGAATTGTAAGAAATGTTTCAGAAACTCATGGGAAGGCAGAGAAATGACGAGCTGAAAGAACAGGGGAAACGGTCCAGAAGTAAGCCCAAGCACATCATTAAACATAAATTGTCTTTTTTTAATGGAGGCTTCATTGATATAATTTTAGCTTTAGGTATACAATGGAATTATTTGATATTTGTATGTACTGCAAAATGATCATCATGATGGAGTTTAGTTAGCATCTGTCACCCTATTTACAAAATTTTTTTTCTTAGAATGAGATCTTTTAAGATTTTTCTCTCAGCAACTTTCAAATATGTAGTAACATTAACTATAGTCACCATGCTATACATTACATCCCTATGACTTAAATGATAGGAAATTTGTCCAGTTTGACCCCCTTCACCCTTTTCACACTCCCCCTACTTCTGACAATCAACAGTGTGTTCTTTTTTTAATGTTTCAAATTTCTATTTAAATTACACTTAGTTTACACATAGTGTAATAATGGTTTCAGGATATAGTCTCTGAATCTATGAGCTTGCTTTTTTTTTTTTTTAATTCCCTATATAAGTGACATCATACAGTATTTTCTTCCTCTGCCTGACTTATGTCACTTAGCATAATGCCCTCAAGGTCCATCCATGTTGTTGCAGATGGCAATATTTCATTCTTATTTATGGCTGAATTCCAGTGTGTGTGTGTGTGTGTGTGTGTGTGTGTGTGATGTTTTCATTACCCATTCATCCTTTAGTGGACACTTAGGTTGTTTCCATGTCTTGGCTAATGTAAATAATACTGCAGTAACTGTGAGAGTGCAGATGTTTTCAAATTAGTGTTTTCATTTTCTTCAGATAAATACCCAGAAGTGGAAGTGCTGGAAAATATGGTAGTTCTATCTTTTTAAGAGTTTTTAAATGTTTTATTTATTTTTGAGAGAGCACGAGCTGAGGCGGACAGAGGATCCAAGGTGGGCTCTGCACTGACAGCAGTGAGCCTGATGTGGACCTTAAACTCATGAACCATGAGGTCATGACCTGAGCTGAAGGCAGACACTCAACCAACTGAGCCACCCAAGTGCCCCTATTTAAATGTTTTTTAAGTTTATGTATTTATTTTGAGGGAGAGAGAGTGCAGGAGAAGCACAGAGAGACAAAGACAGAGACAGAATCCGAAGCAGGTTCCAGGCTCTGAGCTGTTACCACAGAGCCTGACACGGGGCTCAAACTCATGAACTATGAGATCATGACCTGAGCCAAAGTTGGACGTTTAACTGACTGAGCCACCCAAGCACCCGTTTATTATTTGTAATGTTTTTCGATGGAGTCTTTAAGGTTTCTATAAATAATATTGTGTCATCTGCAAATAGTGAAAGTTTTACTTCTTTCTAATTTGGATATCTTTCTTTTTTCTTACCTAATTCCTCTGGTTGGGATTTCTAATACCATGTTGAATAAACATGGCATGAGTGGGTATCCTTGTTTCTTCCTTAGAGGAGAAATTTTCAGCTCTTCACCATTGAGTATGATGTTAGCTGTGAGCTTGTCATATATAGTCTTTATTATGTTAAGGTATGTTCCTTCTTTACTCACTTTTTAAAAAATCATAAATGTATTCTGTCAAATTCTATTACTGCATCTATTTAGATGATCATAGGATATCTCTCCATTTTGCTAATATGCTATATCATACTGATTGATTTAAGAATGTTCTGCCATCCTCACATCCCTGAAATAAATTCCACTTGGTTGTAGTGTATGATTCTTTTAATGTACTGTTGAATTCAGTTTGCTAATATTTGTTGAGGGCTATTGCATCTATGTTTAAGATTTTTCTTTTACATTTATTTCATTTTGAGAGAGTGTAGAGGAGGGGCAGAGAGAGACAGAGAGAGAGAATGAATTCCAAGCAGGCTCCCCATTGTGGGATGTGGGACTTGAACTCATGAACCACGAGATCATGACTTGAGCCAATATCAAGATTTGGATCTTAACCGACTGAGCCACACAGGTGCCCTTGCATCTATGTTTATCAGAGATATTGGTCTGTAGTTTTCCCTTTTTTTTTTTGGTAATGTCTGTCTAGTTTTGGTTATCAGGGTAATACTTGCTTTGAAAAATGGATTTGGAAATGTTCCCGTCCTCTTTTTTGGAAGAGTTTGAGTAGGAATGATGTTAATTCTTCTTTAAATATATGGTAGAATTCACCAGTGAAGCAGTATTCTGGAACTTTGTTGGCAGGTTTTAGATTGCTGATTTAATCCCTTATTAGTAATCAGTCTGTTCAGATTTTCTATTTATGATTCAGTTTTGGTTGGTTCTTTGCTTCTATCAATGTACTCATTTCTTCTAAGTTGTCAAACTTGTTGGCATATAATTGTTCTTAGTCTCTTATGATTTGTTGAATTGCTGTGGTATCATTTGTAATGTCTCCTTTCGTTTCTGATTTTTAGTTGAGCCCTCTTTTGTGTGTGTGTGTGAGTCTAGCTAAAGGCTTGTTAATTTTATCTTTGCATAGAGCTAGCTCTTATTTTCATTGATCTTTTCTGTCTCTTTAATTCATGTTCTCTTATCTTTATTTCCTTCCTTCTACTAATTTTGGGCTTTGTCATCTTTTTGTAGTTCCTTAAGGTGTTATGTTGTTTGACTTTTATTCCTTGAGGTAGGCCTTTATTGCTATAAATAACTGCCTTAGAAGTGCTTTTGCTGCAGCCCATATATTTTGGTATATTCCATTTCCATTTTTATTTGCCTCAAGGCATTTTTAAAATTTCTCTTTTGCTTTCTTTGACCCATTGGTGATTCAGTAACATGTTAAATATCCACATATTTGTGAACATTCCACTCTTCTTCTAATTGATTTCTTTCATACCATCATGGTTGGAAAAGCTTGATACAATTTCAGTCTTTTCTTTTTTTTTAATATATTTTTTAAATGTTTTATTTCTAGGAGAGAGAGAGAAAGAGAGAGAGAGAGACAGCGTGAGCAGGGGAGGGTCAGAGAGAGAGGGAGTCACAGACTGAAACAGGCTCCAGGCTCTGAGCTGGCAGTCAGCACAGAGCCCGACGTGGTGCTCGAAGCCACGAACCGCGAGATCATGACCTAAGCGAAAGTCGGAAGCTTAACTGACTAAGCCACCCAGGCACCCCACAATTTCAGTCTTCTTAAATTTATTAAGATTTCTTACATATCCTAACATATGATCTGTTCTGGAGAATGTTCCATGTGCACTTGAGAAGAATGTGTTTTCTGCTTTTGGATAGGATGGTGTGTATATATACATTAAGTCTGTCTCTTCTAACATGTTGTGTATGGCTGATATTTCCTTACTGATTTTGTCTGGATGATCTATCTATTGATGTAACTAGGGTATTAATGCCCTCTACTATTATTGTATTGCTTTCTTCCTTTAGACCTGTTAATATATGCTTTATATATTTAGGTTCTCCTATGTTAGGTGCATAAATATTATCCTTCTTTATGCTCTCGTTGGACTGACCCCTTTATCATTATGTAATGCCCTTCATTGTTATTATAGTGTTTCAAAGTGTTATTTGTCTGATGTATGTATGGCTACCTCCACCTGTCTTTTGATTTTCATTTACATGGGATATCCTTTTCCATCCCTTTACTTTCAGTCTGTGTGTGTGTGTTCTTACACTTAAAGACAGTGACTTATTGGCAGCATATAGATGGGCCTTTTTTCTTAAATTTTAATTCATTCAGGTACTCTGTCTTGATTGAAGAATTTAGTCCATTTACATTTGAAGTAATTATTGATAGTTATGTACTTATTGCCATTATGTTAATTGTTTCCTGGCTGTTCTGTAGTTCCTCTCTTCATTTGTTTTCTTCCTTTGTGGTTTGATGACGTTCTTTAGTGGTACACTTAGATTCTTTTATTTTTATAATTGGTGTGTTATCATAGATTTTTGCTTTGTGGTCACCATGAGCCTTATATTTGTAACAGTGTGTTTTATGATAACAGCTTAAACTTGAACACATTCTGAAATTCTACATTTTTACTCTCCCTCCCTCCTGTTTTTGATGTCACAGTTTTCATCTTTTGTGTATCCATTGTTGTAGTTTTAGAGTTTTTTATCTTACAAATAGTTTATTATCAAATTAGTTTCCACATAACACCCAGTGCTCATCCCCACAAGTGCCCTCCTCCATGCCCACCCCTCCTCCCCCCCACATCCACCAGTCCTCAGTTTTTGTCAGCATTCAAGAGTCTCTCATGGTTTGCCTCTCTCCCCTTTCCCCCACCATTTCCGCCCTTCTTCTCCCCCTTGGTCCTCTGTTAAGTTCCTCCTAATCCTCCTATACGTGCACACATATGATATTTGTTTTTCTCTGCCTGACTTATTTCGCTCAGCATAACACCCTCAAGGTCCATCCATGTTGCTACACATGGCCAGATTTCATTGTTTCTCATTGCCATGTAGTATTCCATGGTATAGATAAACCACATCTTCTTGATCCATTCATCTGTTGATGGACACTTAGGCTCTTTCCAGGTTTTAGCTATTGTGGAGAGTGCTGCTATGAACATTGGGGTACATGTGCTCCTATGCCTCAGCATTTCTGTATCCCTTGGGTAAATTCCTAGCAGTGCTATTGCTGGGTCATAGGGGAGTTCTATTGTTAGTTTCCTGAGGAACCTCCACACTGTTTTCCAGAGGGGCTGCACCAGTTTGCATTCCCACCAACAGTGTAGGAGGGTGCCCGTTTCTCCACATCCTCGCCAGCATCTAGAGTTCTCTGATTGGCTCATTTTAGCCACTCTGACTGGCGTGAGGTGGTATCTCAGTGTGGTTTTGATTTGTATTTCCCTGATGAGGAGCGATGCTGAGCATCGTTTCATGTGTCTATTGGCCATCTGGATGTCCTCTTTGGAGAAGTGTCTGTTCATATCTTCTGCCCATTTCTTTACTGGGTTGTTTGTTTTTCGGGCGTGTAGTTTGGTGAGTTCCTTGTAGATTCTGGATATCAACCCTTTATCTGATATGTCATTTGCAACTATCTTTTCCCATTCCGTTGGTTGCCTATTAGTTTTCTGGGTTGTTTCCTTGGCTGTACAGAAGCTTTTAATCTTGATGAGGTCCCAATCGTTTATTTTTGCTCTTGATTCCCTTGCTTTTGGGGATGTGTCAAGTAAGAAGTTGCTGCGGTGGAGGTCAAGGAGGTTGTTTCCTGCTTTCTCTCTAGGGTGTTGATAGTTTCCTGTCTCACGTTCAGGTCCTTTATCCTTTTTGAGTTTATTTTTGTGCATGGTGTGAGAAAATGATCTAGTTTCATTCTTCTGCATGTTGCTGTCCAGTTCTCCCAACACCATCTGTTAAAAAGGCTGTCTTTTTTCCATCGGATATTCTTTCCTGCTTTGTCAAAGATTAGTTGGCTGTATACTTTTGGGTCCACTTCTGAGTTCTCAATTCTGTTCCATTGGTCTATGTGTCTGTTTTTGTGCCAATACCATACTGTCTTGATGATGACAGCTTTGTAGTAGAGGCTAAAGTCTGGGATGGTGATCCCTCCCGTTTTGGTTTTATTTTCAGGATTACTTTGGCTATTCGGGGTCTTTTGTGGTTCCATACAAATTTTTGGATAGTTTGTTCTAGTTTTGAGAAGTATGCTGGTGCAATTTTGATTGGAATTGCATTGAATGTGTAGAGTGCCTTAGGTAGTAATGACATCTTAACTATATTCTTCCTATCCATGAGCATGGAATGTTTTTCCATTTCTTTGTGTCTTCTTCAATTTCCTTCATAAGTTTTCTATAGTTTTCATCATACAGATCTCTTGTATCCTTGGTTAGGTTTATTCCGAGGTATTTTATGGTTTTTTGTGCAATTGTGAATGGGATCAGTTTCTTGATTTCCCTTTCTGTTGCTTCATTGTTGGTGTATAAAAATGCAGCCGATTTCTGTACGTTGATTTTGTACCCTGCAACTTGGCTGAATTCTTGGATCAGTTCTAGTAGGCTTCTGGTGGAGTCTGTCGGGTTTTCGATGTAGAGTATCATGTCATCTGCGAAGAGTGAAAGTTTGACTTCCTCTTTGCCAATTCTGATGCCTTTGATTTCCTTTTGGTGTCTGATGGCTGATGCTAGGACTTCCAGCACTATGTTAAACAGCAGTGGTGAGAGTGGGCATCCCTGTCGTGTTCCTGATCTCAGGCGGAAAGCTCTGAGTTTTTCCCCGTTGAGGATGATGTTAGCTGAAGGCTTCTCATAGATGGCTTTGATGATGTTTAAGTAGGTTCCTTCTATCCCAACTTTCTCGAGAGTCTTTATTAAGAAGGGATGCTGTATTTTTCAAATGCTTTTTCTGCATCTATTGACAGGATCATATGGTTTTTATCTTTTCTTTTATTGATATGATGGATCACATTGATTGATTTGCGAATGTTGAACCAGCCCTGTAACCCAGGAATGAATCCCACTTGATCTTGGTGGATGATTCTTTTGATATGCTGCTGGATTCGATTTGCAAGGATCTTGTTGAGAATTTTTGCATCCGTATTCATCAAGGATATTGGCCTGTAGTTCTCTTTTTTGCTGGATCTCTGTCTGGCTTGGGAATCAGTGTGATGCTGGCTTCATAAAATGAATCCAGGGAGTTTTCCTTCGCTTTCTATTTTTTGGAATAACTTGAGAAGAATTGGGATTAATTCTGTTTTAAATGTCTGGTAGAATTCCCCAGGGAAGCCATCAGGTCCAGGGCTCTTATTTGTTGGGAGATTTTTGATCACTGATTCGATTTCTTCACTCGTTATGGGTCTGTTCAGGTTTTCTATTTCTTCCCGTGTGAATTTTGGTAGTGAGTGTGTGTTTAGGAATTTGTCCATTTCTTCTAAGTTGTCCAATTTGTTGGCATATAATTTTTCATAGTATTCCCTGATAATTGCTTGTATTTCTGAGGGGTTGGTTGTAATAAGTCCATTTTCATTCATAATTTTGTCTATTTGGGTGCTCTCTTTTCTTTTGGATAAGTCTGGCTAGAGGTTTGTCAATTTTGTTTACTTTTTCAAAAAACCAACTCTTGGTTTCATGGATCTGTTCAATTGTTTCTTTGGTCTCTATGTTGTTTATTTCTGCTCTAATTTTTACTATTTCTCTTCTTCTACTGGGTTTAGGGCGTTCTTGTTGCTCTGCCTCTAGTTCCTTTAGGTGAGCTGTTAGATTTTGGACTTGCGCTTTTTCTTATCTCTTGAAATAGGCCTGGAGAGCAATGTACTTTCCTCTTAGGACTGCCTTTGCTGCATCCCATAGATTTTGAATTGTTGTGTTTTCATTTTCATTTGTTTCCATATGTTTTTTAATTTCATCTCTAATTGCCTGATTGGCCCATTCATTCTTTAGAAGGGTGTTCTTTAACCTCCATGTTTTTGGAAGTTTTCCAGACTTCTTCCTGTAATTGATTTCAAGTTTCAAAGCATTGTGATCTGACAGTGTGCATGGTATGATCTCTATTCTTTATATTTATTGAGGGCTGCTTTATGTCCCAGTATGTGATCTATCTTGGAGAATGTGCCATGCACACTTGAGAAGAAAGTAAATTCCCTGGCCTCAGGATGTAAAGTTCTAAATATATCCGTCAGGTCCATCTGGTCCAATGTATCTTTCAAGTCCATTATTTCTTTAGTGATTTTCTGTCTGGTTGACCTATCCATTGCTGTAAGCGGAGTATTGAAGTCCCCTGCTATTAGCACATTCCTATCTATAAGCTTGTTTCTGTTTGTGATTAATTGTTTTAGATATTTAGGTGCTCCCATATTCG
Source organism: Proteles cristata cristata (assembly GCA_017311185.1). Lineage (NCBI taxonomy): Eukaryota > Metazoa > Chordata > Mammalia > Carnivora > Hyaenidae > Proteles > Proteles cristata. Next base: position 8,771 of record JAESUZ010005295.1, read on the forward strand.
GTGCGTAGACATTTATGATTGTTAGTTCTTCCTGATGGATGGACCCTGTAATTATTATGGAGTGCCCTTCTTCATCTCTTGTGATTGTCTTTAATTTAAAGTCCAGTTTGTCTGATATAAGTATCGCTACTCCGGCTTTCTTTTGATTTCCTGTAGCATGATATATGTTTCTCCATTCCCTTACTTTTAATCTGAAGGTATCTTCCCGTCTAAAATGAGTTTCTTGTAGACAGCATATAGATGGATTTTGTTTTTTAATCCATTCTGCTACCCTATGTCTTTTGATTGGAGCATTCAGCCCATTTACATTCAGTGTTATTATTGAAATATGTGGGTTTAGAGTCTTTGTATCTTTTGTAGGGTTCATGTTTGTGGTGGTGTCTCTGGAATCTTTGTTCCTTGCAACCTTTCCTTCAGAGCATCCCCCTCAGGATTTCTTGTAGGGCTGGCTTCGTGGTGACAAATTCTTTCAATTTCTGTTTGTTTGGAAAGGTTTTTATCTCTCCTTCTATTTTGAATGACAGGCTTGCTGGATAGAGAATTCTTGGCTGCATATTTTTACTGTTCATCACCTTGAAGATCTCTTGCCATTCCTTTCTGGCCTGCCACGTTTCAGTAGATAGGTCTGTCACCACTCTGATGGGTTTCCCTTTGTATGTGAGGGCCCTTTTCTCCCTAGCTGCTTTCAAAATTCTCTCTTTGTCCTTGTATTTTGCCATTTTTACGATGATATGTCGTGCAGAAGATCGATTCAAGTTACGTCTGAGGGGAGTCCTCTGAGCCTCTTGTATTTCCACATTGACTTCCTTCCCCAGGTCGGGGAAGTTCTCTGCTATAATTTGTTCCAGGACTCCTTCAGCACCTTTCCCTCTCTCTTCCTCTTCTGGGATTCCTATGATACGGATATTGTTGCGTTTGACTGTATCGCTGAGCTCTCGAATTCTTCTTTCCTGTTCCTGGATCAGTTTGTCTCTTTTTTTGTCAGCTTCTTGTTTTTCTATAATGGTGTCTTCTAAATCACTTATTCTCCTTTCTGCCTCTTCAATCCGTGCATTGGAGGCCTCTAATTTATTATGTATCTCATTTATCGCATTTTTTAATTCTTCATGCCTATTTTTATTTTCCATTCTGTCTGTAGCCATAGTTTCTTTGATGTCCCCTATGTTTTTTCAAGCCCTGCTATTAATTTTACCATTATTCTTCTAAAATCTTGTTCAGTTATGCTGCTGATACCTGTTTTGAGCAGTTCATTAGCTGTCATTTCTTCTTGGAGTTTCTTTGGAGGAGAGCTCTTTCATTTCGTCATTTTAGTTAGCTTTCCGGCTCTTGTTGGTTTTAAAGACCTGTTATGCTCTCTGTTTCTATGAGCACTGCTATATCCAAGAAGACTCTTTGACTTTCCAGGGCCTACCTTTCAGAGATTGTTTTTTGAATGGTATCCCTCGGTCACTCTTGTTGGGACATTAGTTATTTTATTTTCCTATTCGTAGTGATATTTGGGACTCTCCACCTTGTGTACTCTAGCTTGTTTCTTGAGGTAGCTCTGGAAAAGAAAACAGACAGACAAACACACAGGGAGCAGGAGCACACAAACGCACAGGCTGATTCAACTAACATGCAAAGTGAGAGGGAAAAGGAAAAAGTTAATAGAAAAGACGGAGGAGGGAGGGCGAATAATAGGGAGCATAAAATACATAAAAGGGTCAAAAAGGGGAAAAGAAAAGGAAAAAAGAAACCAATGGACAAAGAACGGTTTAAATCATATACCTGGATTTCCCAGCTACAGTCAAATAGCCGTGTGTATGCAGTGCTGGTTGAAGAGCATAGAGAAAAAGAGTGAAGGCAGGGTGAGATGAGGCAGATTTGGAAATAGAATGAACAGGCAGAAGGGATAAGAAGCTTTTTTCAAAGAGGTAAAGGGTAGAATATGTTTGGGTAGGTGAGAGAAGGATGCTGGAATTATCCAGAGAAACTATATAGTCTAATTACTCCTGAGAGAAATAGCTGAAAAAGTCGGTAGGTGTAGAATTTACATTTACAGAATGGACTTGTTGTGATTGTTTAAGCAAGCTGGTGACCAGAGTTAATCAGGTCAGTGTTTTGGGGAAAAAGCGAGAAAAGAGAAAGAAGAAGAAAAAAAGAGAAAAGAAAGGGAAAAAAAAGAAAGAAGAAAAAAAGGAAAAAAACAAAAAAAGGGAAAAAAAAAAAAAAGGGAGGAGGGCACCTCTCAGGCAGGGATGGGCGTGCCGTGATCCGATGCCTCAGGCGGGGGTTCTGCCTTGGCGATTGTGGGGAGGAGAGTGACGGTGCTCCAGTCCCTTCTTGAACCCCGCGCTGCAGCTCGCTTTTTTTTTTGGCGTGTCAACTCCCCGTTCCGGGGACGCAGCCGAAGTTGGTTGCACTCTTCAACCCAGGCCAGTTCCAATCTCCAAATCCCAGTCCGCGCGCCCTGCTGAAGTTGCCTTAGACACAGCTTCCCAGACAACCCCCTCGGGCTATTCCAGGCTCCCTGCTGAGCTCTGGGGGCGGAGTCAGGATCGCTGCTTCCTTCTCTGGGTCGGGCTGGCGCGCATGCGCGGGGGCTTGCCTGCCGGGTCCGCGTAGCCTGAGCCCGCTGGAGTGAGGAAAACCGGGTCTCTCTATGGCTCGTCACCCGAAACACGAGCTCACAGGCAAATTTCCCAGTTTTTAACTCTTTGCCTTCCCTCTCGAGTTCCACCAGCCAGGAGCGCGGACGCCTGGTGTCTGCGCGTCTCCTTCAGGGGTCCCAGCCGCCCTGGAGCTACAATGGCGGCAGGCGCGCCGCCGCTGGAGTGAGGAAAACCGGGTCTCTCTATGGCTCGTCACCCGAAACACGAACTCACAGGCAAATTTCCCAGTTTTTAGCTTTTTGCCTTCCCTCTCGAGTTCCAGCCAGCCAGGAGCGCGGACGCCCGGTGTCTGCGCGGCTCTTTCAGGGGTCCCAGCCGCCCTGGAGCTACAATGGCGGCAGGAGCACCGCCGCCGCTTTAAAACCCCACCTCCAGGAGCGGCACAAAGAAGCAGTTTGTGTGCTCAGCCTCCCCCAGGACCAGTTGTCGCGAGGGGACCTGGTGTGCAGGTATTTGGCAAGTACGGTCTTTCTATGCACCGAGCGGAGATTTTTCTGTCTCAGACTCTCTCCTTTTCCCCCTCACTCCCCGTAGAGGGTAGAGGGGGATCGCCTCCCACCCTGGAGGCTCCGATCCCGGCCCGATTTCACCTTCCCCGGTTCGCACTCACGTTAGAAGGCTCTCTCAGTGGATTCTGCGTCCTTTTTCTCCCAGTCTCTCAGGTTTTGTAACGTTTCCAATGGCTTCAGATCTTTTCTGTGTGATGTATGGGCGCGAGTGCAAGTACGGAGCTCCTTACTTCTCCGCCATCTTTAAGGGTTCTTTTTTTTTTTTTTTTTTTAACTACATTTGCCTTTTAGCGTCCAAACTAGCTGTATAAATGTGATACTCCACTATAAATGATTACTCCATTAACTTTTACTCCATATTTACCTTTATCAGTGAAATTCAGGCTTTCACATGTTCTTATTAATTAGTGCCCTTTCTTTTAAGCTTAACAAATTCCCTTCAATATTTTTTTGTAAAGCTGGTTTAGTAAGCGATTAACTCCTTTAGCTTTAGCTTGTCTGGAAACCTCTTTCTCCAATTCTGAATAACTTTGCTAGTTAGAGTATTCTTGGTTGGAAGGACTTTTCCTTTCTGTACTTTGAGTTTCATGCCACTCCCTTCTATCCTGCAGTTTCTGCTGAAAAATCTGTTAGTCTTTTTTTTTTTTTTAAATCTGTTAGTCTTATGGGCGTTCCTTTGTGCATAATAAGTTGTTTTGAATATTGCTGATTTTAAGATTCTCCTTAACTTTTGACATTTTAATTATGTCTTAGTGTACATCTTTTGGGGTTCATATTTTTAGAACTCTGTGCACTTCCTGGATCTGGATGTCTGTTTTTTGTTTTGGTTAAGGAGGTTTTTAGCCATTATTTCGTGAAGTAAATTTTCCACTCCTTTCTCTCTCCTGCCCTCCTCCTGAGAGCCCTATGATATGAATGTTAGTCCACTTGCTGTTGTCCCACAAATCCCTTAAGCTTGCTTTTTTTTTTTTGGCTGCTCTGTCTTCAAGTTCACTGATCCTTCTGATTTATCTAGTCTGCGCTTGAACCTCTCTAGTGTATTTTTTCAGTTATTATATTCTTCAGCTCCATGACCCTTCTTTGGTATTTTCTTATATTTTCTCTTTCTTAAAGTTCTGTGTTGATCCATTCTCCTCCAGGGTATGGTGAGCATCTTTACGTCCATTACCTAGCTTTTTAACATTTTTAATGTTTATTTCTTTTGAGAGAAACACAGTGTGAGTGGAGGAGGGGCAGAGAGAGGAGAGAATCCCAGGCAGCCTTAATGTTGTCAGCACAGATCATGACCTAAGCTGAGATCAAGCGTCAGTTATCTTTTAGTAAGGTGTTTTTCCCGAGGGTCCTAGTTAAAACAGCCTCTCCTCTTTGTGAAGGAGTGACCTCATGTAGGAGATAGACCTTATTGTTCAACGAGGTCCTAACTCTTGGTTGGCTCTCAAACCTTTGTGATTGTCTGTGCAGCCTATTTTATTATTAATGGTTCCTAGTGGTTGAGGATGTGCCAAAACCTGTCAGTGTCCCAAAGGGGAGAATCTCAGCACCTAGATTCAGGCTGACTGGAAGATACTCAGGCAGCAGCTTAAAAAATATGCAAATATACATAGTCGTTTGGGACTGCAAGCATGAACTCCATGGGCCACCACTGCCAGGTGATCTAGAGGTGTCCTCTGGGGGGCAGTTGCAAAACACCAGGACTGCAGACAAGCGTATAAACTCCTGTGTGGGATATACTGCAAGTTGGAGTGAGGCAGAGGGATAGTGTGAAGATGGCATGCAGTGGCCTGCGTGCCCAGAGAACACAGTGTCAGGCCTTAGGTGCATGCAGCCCTTGAAGCCTACCCTGCAGGACGAAGCACCAGCTCAAGCATACTGATCTCTCTATAGTAAGGCTGGGGGTGCGCTTCAGTCTACTTTCTGTAGTGTCCTGGGTGGGACAGCCTGCCGAGGACTCTGATTACCGACGTCCCCTCCCCCCAGCAGAGCCAGGGGGAACAGAACATCCCAGAGTGGCAGGCCCCAAGGACTGGGACCCCAGATGCATATAAAAGCTCCCCTCCAGGAGACAGCGGTGCGCTGGAGTGTGGCGGTGGGGAGAGTGAAGAGGGCTCCTCCTTCCAAGGTCTCCAGTGAGGATGGTCAGCCCCGAGAGCTGTGCTCCTTAGAAGCCTGCCCTGCCGGCTGCAGCTGCGGTGGTGAGCCATCAGGCCTCTTTCCCAGACTGAACTCCTGGGCCTGCTGTCTCTTGCTGTGCTCTGGGGATATTGGCCATTTAAGAACTCTGTGAGGCCCACCAGCAGGAGCCCCACGGACCCCCAGAGCCAGGGTATGTAGACGTGTTCTCCAGGCACTGGACACACATCAGAGTTCCTTCCTGACAAATGGTGTTCGGAAGCACAGCAGAGGGAGAAGCTGGTGCCCACTGGCAGGGGAGTGGCTTACAGAGAAGGTGCCCACCAAGAAAGAAAATGAGGCAAGAAAAAGCCTAGAGCGTTTTGTTGTGTCTTTCCGTTTGTTTACCATGCCCTCCAGTTGGAGCAAGATGGGATGGACGAAGGGGACACCCGCCAGTCCCCGGACCCAAAGTGTCCCAGCGTGCCCCCACTGTGTGAGATCAGCTGCCGGTGCTCCCACACAAAGTCCAAGTACCCCTCAATGGGCCACTTCCATGCTGGGTCCTGGGGCCGGAGTGTCCCAAGTGTATGAACCCTGCAAGAGCTGTTTCTGGGATCACTAGTCTTGTGCGTCTTGTGGGTGTGAGCCTGTTGTTTTTCAAAGCTACATGGTTTAGGGGCTTGTCTCTCAAGCACAGATTTTAAAAGTTGGGATGCCCAGTGTGGGGTCCATGCCCGTTGCTCTTCAGGGAGAAACTCCGGGTTTTTAGTTCTCTCCCAGCTGTTGGTCTCTGCATCGGGAGTGGGACTTCTGGCAAGATTGTGTCCCAGCTTCTCCCACCCACTGTGACACTCTTCTTTCAGTGTGTGTATCACTCAGCTAGCTCTTAGGGGCTCTTTTCTCAGACTAGGCTGATCTTTACGTACCTGTAGAGTCAGGGCCCTCTCACGCCATCATCTTTAATGGGATCCCCTGCAATCTGATTTCCATCTTGACGGGGTTGGAAAGATGAGAGAAGCCACCGGAAGTGGTGGCAAACCCACGGCCAAAGGACCACCAGGCTCTGTGTTTAATCCTCCTGTTGATATGCCGTCACCACAAGGCCCTGTTCAGGCCAGTTTCTGTGCTTCAGGCCTCAAGCCTGGGAGAGGGTCTCGCAAACGTGTGCACTTTCCTCCCCGTTCCAGAGTCTGTCCCACTGCGAGCTCATCACGGATGACGGGATCCTGCACCTGAGCAACAGCACCTGCGGGCATGAGAGGCTGAGGGTCCTGGAACTGGACAACTGCCTCCTCATAACGGACGTGGCCCTGGAGCACCTGGAGAACTGCCGCGGCCTGGAGCGCCTGGAGCTATACGACTGCCAGCAGGTGACCCGCGCAGGCATCAAGCGGATGCGGGTAAGCGTGGGCAAGTGTTGCTGACACTGGCTAAGCGAACACGGAACAGGTCAGGAATCAACATCCATTTTCCACATTTTACCCTAAGGCTGTAGTTATGCAAGTGGGCATGTTGTACAGGCGTCTCATTAAAAATTTCCTTGTTAGACCTCACCGTGGCGGTTTCAGCTTCCAGAATGGTGGTCAGAGGCTCCTCGTAGTCTGATCAGAATCCTTCTAAGGAAGGAGCCTTAAGGTTGTTACCAGTGGGAAGGAGACCGTGGTCTTGGTTAATTTCCAGATAAGAAGGCTTCAGTAGAAGGTGGCTCCCCCCCACCCCACCCCACCCCACCCCATGTAGTTTACCTACAGTTTTCTGGAATATGCTCCAAGCTTTGCATTTACCTCTCAGAGCTGCCCCAGGTGCGAAAGCTGTGAGGTCTGTGCTGTTTGCATCCAGGGCCGGGGACCACCCCTGGGGCAGATATTCTCTCCTGTCTCTAGACGGTGCTGGCTTAGGGGATAGTGTCAGCAGGAGTCGCTGTAGCCCACACCAGAATTCTATCCTATCGGCCCGAGGTAAAGGAGTCCATGCTATATGGAGAACGTGTGGGCTCGTCTAGGATTGTGCGTCTAATCTTCAAAATCCCCACGTGGTGACGACTCCAGGTTGCTCTTTTCTGCTTCCAGGCTCAGCTCCCTCATGTCAAAGTCCATGCCTACTTTGCTCCCGTCACCCCCCCGACGGCAGTGGGAGGAAGTGGGCAGCGACTGTGCAGGTGCTGTGTCATTCTCTGACAGCAGTTGTCTGAACCCAAGGCGTGAGGTGTCCCTTCCTCCAGAGAGGACCCAAGTCTTCCCGAACTGCTCCACCTTCACCCACATCTCTCGGTTCTCCATTGGGAAAGGCATGTACAGGTAAAAGACTCCGCCAGGGACCGCAGTGTCTCCGGTGAGAGAGTCTTCACCTCTATTCTGCTACGATGCAGTCACATCACAGCCTGGGGTCTGGTAGCACACGGAGCGCGGTCTCAGGGTAGCTGGGACACGCAAGAGAGGTGGGTGCCTTCTTAGGTACAGAAGCCCCGCCCCCGGCCATGTCAGCATTCCTCACACAGACCATCAGTGTTAGCACAAATTGAGAAGAAATAAGCTGTTGATTTTCTACCCAGTACTTCAGCCAGTGGCCTACTTTAATTCACAGATTTCATTCTGATGAGGACTTTTCCACTTTGAAGATTAAATAGCCAACTTTCTCAAAGTGACTGTTCTGCAAATTCACGATGCCTGATGGTTTTCTACTAGAGACTTGAGGCGGGAGGCAAGGTAGTGGGTTTCCATGAGACACCAAAGAAATGAGACTCTGAGCTGGGTGGGGCGGGGTCTTCACCCTGCTGTTTCCATCAACTTGTCACATACACTTTTGGGGACCAAAAGCTAAAACCACAGAGCTCGAAGGCTGTGTCGCTGCCTCACTGGAGAGGAGAGTGGGTCTCTTAGAGGAGAGAAGCTAATCCTGTCGTCTCTCGCGAGATCTGGGGGGCCTTAAAGAGCTAGAATGAGGCTTAAGTTATCTATAATATAATCAATTAAAAATAATGAATGGATGCATGTAGAATGGGTGTGATTTTTTCCAAGTTTATTTTAAAATCTTAGAAATCAGGTTACACCAGAACTATTCAAAATTGTACACACTTAAAACTCAGATCAGTAAAGTGTTGGCACCTTTTAGACTCATAATATAAAAATGAAAAAAACCATAGTGATGCTTAAGTCAGAGGGTTTTATTGCTATAATCTTATGGCAGACAAGTCTGAGCAAAACCAGTTTCCAAACCCAGACCTTCCCAACATGATCTAAACTTGGAGGAGCTCTAGGCTTTGCTCTGGGTTGTCCACACGTGTGACACTAAGATTAGGGCCCCGCCACCTCACTCACGCTGTAAACTTCAGGGTTAAGGGCAGCTGATGACCCATCCTAGCAACCGCTCCCCACAGCGAAGGGCACAGAGCTGACGGGAGGCTGAAGAGGGCCAGCAAAGCCGCGGCGGTGTCTTCCCTGGGCCAGTAGCGCTCTGGCGGAGGGACCGTTCAGGAGCATTTGGGAGACAGTGGAAGAGAAGGCAGGTACATACACGACCCCTTAAGTCACTTTAACAAGGTTATCAGGGTAAGCATTCGAGTCCTGATGACTTCAGCGCCTGATGACAAATCCTCTGGTGTTCCCTGGCCGAAGTGTGCGAACACCACAGCGGTGGTTTAAATACACACTCACACCGCTGTGTGTGGCAGTGTGACTGTGGAAGGAAGCTAGTCAAATCAACACAGAGCATCGAACAGATTGCTTCGGTAATTAGTCTCTATTTTAAAAATGTATATGGCCGGGGCTTCCCATGCACGGTCTGTGAGCCGGGACACCACCTCTCGGAGCCACTGGGCTCACTCCTCACTGCCACAACCTTACTCAGAAAACAGGAGGCCCTCAGGCGAGGTTTCTCGGAGGAGAAGGTCAGGTCCACTTCCTGAGTGTGATCTGTCTTCAGCTGCATCAGCTCTGAGAAAACAGACTGAAGAGAAAACCGCACGCAGGCCTCACCTCTGAACCTCTTGTGCTCAACACCTGCACGGAACCCCCTCAATTCTAGGGCCTGAGGGGACACTGTCAGGAACTGGGATGTTAAATGAGACACGCGTTTGCAAAACAATCGGAAAACATTTATTTTACTGAAATGTATACATCCTACTATTAAAAAAACAAAGTAGCAAATTTGCTGGTGCCATAATTTAACCTGTTTCGCTGGGACAGACTAATTTTCAATGCTGCTTGGTAGAATTTCAAGTTCGATGAGCTTTTAAAGTGTTTTTAACCCCATTTCTAAAACTTGGTGAGGAATTCAAAATAGCACACAGCATTAGATGACATTTATTGTTCCGTATATCTTGAGACTCAAAAAGGAATGCTAAATAGACAAGCAAAACTCTAAAAACAAGAGATATGCTCACTTCTTTCCCAAGTGATGGGCACAGAAGACATGTGCTCATACAGAAGCCAAGGGAGAGGACAGAAGGAAGGTCCCGCCGCCTCGGGGTCTACAGGGCTCACAGACACTGTCAGAGTAAGGACGACAGTATGCAGAGACCTGCTGCTTAATCCCCTTTAAGAATAAAACACAAAGCGTCAAAGCTTTTCACCCACTGAAGGAGTCTGTCTTCCGGGAGAGATTCCAGAGTCCAAATTACTCATTCCTATTTCTGCCCGAACAAAGGTAAGAGTCAAATGACACATTCAAAACCGAGACAGCTGGGTACGTGGACAGAGATGTCGTGGCTAAAGGGGAACTGGAGTTTACAAATCCGGTCCGCTAGAGCACAGGCTGCGCGGATGCTTGCTGGTGCGTGGGGGAGGGATGCGAGAACGAGGAGAAACTTGCAGAAGCAGTGGGCTCCCTCTGAGAAGTGTGCGGCAGAGAAGCGTTTGGTTTTGTGGAAGAGGCACCCTTCTTATAGAAAAAGAGGCCGTTACGTGATGTATAATAAAGCCTCTTAAATAATCACCAGAGCGTTTATCCATGATTGTACTAAAGCTCCATCTTTCGGAAGTGTGGGGAATTCTGACGGCACAATTTAGTGTTTCATTTATGACACCTAATTTGCCACGAATAATTTCAACTCATCGGTAACAAAGACCCCTTGACGGCAGGTCAGAAAACGACCACAGTTTTCCCCCTGCCCAGGGCACCTGTTTCCATGGGACGGGGTGGGGTGGGGCAGCACAGGAGGGTTCAGAGTGAGGAGGGGCCAGTCGTCGGAAACGGGGAGCGGGAGGGACGCCACAGGAGTTTCAAAGGGCAACGGGGCTTCGAAAATGAAATCCAGAAACAAAATGCTAAAAATGGAAGCGGAGGCAAAAGGCTTTTCAGGAAACCTGTGACACAGCGAAAACACAAAAGTCTTTGTACCTATTAGGGTTTACACTGATCCTCTCACCAAGGTACTCTTGATAATGCAGTTTGCGTCATGCCCGCCTTCCCGGCTCGCGTCCTCCCCGATCTGGCACGGTCCCGTCACACACACCCTTACACATGATTTCCTCCGAGAAGGTGCCACGCCTCTTACCTGACCACCAGCCACGGCATCAGGGCGTGGCATCTGCGGCCAGACCCCGTGCTGGCTCCACGACAGCACTGGCCCCCGGCCCCGCGCCGGGGCCTCACAAGGTTCAGGCAAGGAGAGCCAGACTGGCACAGAGAGGTAAATGCCCACAGTACGTTTTACATTCATTTCCAAACCGCATACATACAGTGTAAAAAGACAGCCAAGGCTGCTTCTAGGGACTGTACCTACTGGCCTCTGCTGGACAAGCAGGCGGCCCGCCCGCGCGCGGCCCCCGGAGCCGCACGCCCGCCGTCCCGACGTGCTCGCTCTCACGAGGATGCTCGGCTATGGCAGTGACAGTGAGGACATTCGCCTCTCATACAGCTCATTAGAAAGGTCATCTTGTGTTTTCAATATGAAACATTTCATACGGTAAAATCCAATCCCAAGACTTCTTGGATTCAGTCTTCACACACTTTTAAGCGTGACTTTATTTGGTACTGAATAGAGTTCAGACTAAGTAAGACATCACTTCAAAACTATGTGGATGCCGTCCCCGTTCTCCGCTGCGGGAAGAGGAAAGGCGTGTTACACACAATTCCTTCAGCCAGGCCCAGGAAGACCCAGACGACTAACCGAAAACTCCTAAAAACCTACACCCCCTCTTCCCAGTTCAAGTTACCTTTAAATAATTCTAGAGAGAAGCTCGCACACATTTCCCCTGTGAGGTTTTACTTTTTAACTTCCAGCCCACATGCCCATCGGCGCCCCGAGCCCCGTTGCTGGCCAGCTCTGGGCAGGCGGGGGCGCCGTGCCGGGCCAGAGAGCGGCCACTCCACACCTCCCACACCACCCGAGTGCCCGCCCCGTCTAGCTCCTCAGAGGCAGAGCTGCAACATTATGAAAAGATCCCTACTTTTGTCTGACGGCCAGTGTTTCTCAGGACATGGCAAGGAACGGTACACAGTCCTCAAGGAACAAAAGAAACCTTTTCACGAGAAACAGTTCAGGGAGACCGGAGGGGGAACAGTACAGGGAGACTGGAGGGGATGGCCTGTGAGGTCTGACATCAGCGACAGCCACCGCCTTTGCGGGGCGCAAGTGCACAACCGGCCTGCAGACTCCTCGTCGACAGCTGGAGCTCCGCAGAGAAGACGCTGCACTGCTCTCCCACGAGGGCGCAGCCCAAGGTGCCGTGGCAGCGACCGAGGGAGCCAGCCGGCTCAGCTCAAGCTACCCTGGCGGGTGACTGACGGCAAATGCAAGCAAGGTGCCAGCATAGGTGAAGCCGTCCCTCCAAGAGTGACGTCCAGGGAAGGGGGACCCGGGAAATCTCGGCTCTTCGAGGTGCAGCTTTTGTGCTAAGGCTGGATTTAGATCTCAACCCACCAGACTTATTTTCAGTCTCTGCTTCACATATAATCACTTTGCATTTAGAAAACCCTCCCAGGGCGTCTGGGGGGCTCAGTGGGTTGAGTGTTCAGCTTCAGCTCAAGTCAGGATCTCACAGCTGGTGAGTTCGAGCCCCGTGTCGGGCTCTGTGCTGACAGCTTGGAGTCTGGAGCCTGTTTCAGATTCTGAGTCTCCTTCTCTCTCTGCCCCTCTCCTGCTCATATTCTGTCTCTTTCTCTCTCTCAAAGATAAACATTGAAAAAAAAAAAATTTTTAGGGGCGCCTGGGTGGCTCAGTTGGTTAAGCAGCCTGACTTTGGCAGGTCATGATCTCACGGTCTGTGGGTTCAAGCCCCGCGTCGGGCTCTGTGCTACCAGCTCAGAGCCTGGAGCCTATTTCAGATTCTGTATCTCCCTCTCTCTGCCCCTCCCCCACTCATCCTGTCTCTCCCCCCAAAAATAAAAAAGACAAAAAATTTAAAAAAAAAAATTTTTTTTCAGTTATAAAAACAAAAAATCCCCTGCTTTAACCCTCTAGTTGGAGCTCCCCTGTGCCCCCCTCCCCGGGCCCTCTTTCCATATCCTTTCGCTAAATGAGCGCAACCCTTTCCACAGCTTGGAGCCACTGCTGACGGGCCGAAAGCTTCCAAATTACATCTCCAGTCCAGGCCTCTCCTGCCAGCCCCAGACGGGGAAGGGTCACTGCCAACTTGACCTTTCTGGCACATCTAAAATGGGGCTCTTGACTGCTTCCCCCAAATCATTCCCGCCTCTCTACTGGGGCCATCGTCTGTCTGCCCAGGTGCTCTTCCAAGAGTCCAACCGCCCCTCCCGCAACAGTGGAACCCAGCAGGGCCCCGGTCCCTAAACGCGTCAGACCCCGGTGACCTTTCCTGCCTCCAGCTTCCCCCCACTCTCATGTCTCCAGAGTTTCAAGAGTGGAAGAAAAACCAAATCGCATTCAAACACACACTCCCTTGTTCAAGCAACTTCACTGACTTCCCAGTGCATTTCAAATGGAACTGACCGTGCCCACGTCCTGCACACCAGCCCGCACCTCCCGCTCTGGCTCCACCTGGCCCCTCGGGCCTCTTCCACCGTGTGGCCTTCTCTCCGGTTCGCACCCAGCCTCGCGTCGTCTTGGGGTGCTCCTCAGGCGGGCAGCTCCCCTCAGGCCTCAAGTCTCAGCATCACTGACACCTCCTCAGAGAGGCCTTGCCCAGACACTCCATGTCCCCCGACTGAGCTCCCCCTTAAACACGAGCACCCCTACTTTCCCCCTCCTCCACGGCACTTGAAAGATTCTGTAATTGTATGTATCTGTTGGCCAATTCTGATTCGCTTTCCCCACTAGGAGTTCCACAGAGTCCGTTTTGTTCAAGACCTTTCTAGCACCAAAAGGCGCTCGGTAAAAATGGGGGCTGAACTGAGGTTTTTTCCTCAGTAACCTAGGACTGACTCCTTTTCCTTATTTGCTCGTTTCTATTGCAACCACTGGAAATATTCTCTTGATTCGCTTTTAAAAATCTTCTTAAAACCAGCGAAGCCAGCATTTTCAAAAGTAAACACACGAGATGACGACTGATTGCAGGCACACACTCTTTCATGACCCCAGCATTTCAAGACACACACATTCATGCAAAGTACCTTTTACTGTGAAGAATAAAAAACAACTCTCATCTTGAAAGTTCTGAACCATCTAGAAGGATAAAGCAGATACACAATTAAGATCCAGCTGTTTTTTCTGAACCGATTAGAAAAGGGTAAAATTAGCAGCTACAGGGAAATGTCATAGTTTATATGTTGCTGCACACGGAACTCAAAGGTCAAAACAGTAATTTGAGAAGGCAGTGTGAGGCAGTCAAAGTTTACACCTGCTGCCCGGGCAGGGCCCTGGGCTGACCATGCTGGCCCGTGACTGGTCCCTGAGACATGGGAACAACCCGCCTGACCCACTGGGAGCTCCCCTGCCCCCACCCCGGGCCCTGTGGATAAAAACTCTTAAGAAAAAGTCACAGTATAAGTGTTCTATTACCTGTCACTCAACACTGGGGGCACAATAACCTTAATGTTTTTAAAAACTAAGTCATCAAATAGCGGACAAATGCGTCCCTACATAAAAAGGGCCAAAGCCCCGCTAACCCCAAAGTTTGCCGGTGAGCGTCTAAGGGGCTGAGGGGCGGAGGCACCTGAGCCCGGGTCTCCTCGGTCTGTAACTCTTACATCACCGGGAGACCCGAAACCCTTGGTTATAAATTCTTACAAACTTGACCCCAACTCTGAAACAGACTCTCAGGAGCCCTTGCACAAGAGCTCACAGGACCCCCCCCGCCATGGTTCTTCAATGACAGACAGCAGACACCAGTGCAGAAAAGCAGCAGGCGTGCCGGTCTGGGTTACCTGGTCGCTAACAAGAATGTGAATACCGGTGGGACCCTGTCTGTAGACCTGGTTAATTTGGTGGAAAGGAATATTAAACACCAATGCAAGTTTTCGGGCAACTTCTGAAGCAACCATTTCTTCCAAGTAGATTGCATGATAAACTGAAATAAAAAACAAAAACAGCATTTTAGCAGTAATCTTTGATCTGTTTTCCACCTCATCAGTAGGAAGATCACAAAGTACTAGAACACGTACATAGTAAGAGTAAACCCTACACGAGGGTCTGAGGGTTTTCTTGCAGGAATTAACTGCAAATGGGCACAGGGGACTTTTTGGAATGTTGGGACTCAAACTTAAATAGTTGTGAAGGCTGTAAAACTCAATTTACTAAAAATATTCTTGAGTTGTATACTTACAATGGAAGGATCTTACAGTACCTAAATTTGAGCTGAAGAAAGCAGTTTCCAAAGCCATCATGGGTTTCTAACAATATGTAAAAAGTTCGGTCACGACTCTGGACTCAGGAACCCTACCACTGGGAATGTGTCTTAAGGGATAAAACCCCCTCCCCACCACCGAAAATTCATCACCATGGGGAAGACCCCACACGAAAAGCTAAGGACACGGATGGTGAAGCCTGCTGCTGTTCCCGCAGCCACAGGCCACCCAGGGCCCTGGGTCCCCACAACGCTGAGCTCCCAGCACCTGTCACGTGCACACACCCGGCGCCTCTGAGGCAGGCGCAGAATCTGGGCAGCCTGGCAGCTGCTTAGCAGCGCTGGAGCCTGGCTTCCCCAAACAAGGGGTTTTCTTGTGTTTATAATAATGGAAACCTCGGCTGTGATTAGCAGATCAGATAATATACAATGTAATGTAATATAATGTAATAAAATATAAAGGAAACCTCTGCTGTGATTAGCAGGTAATATATATCAATCATATATAATTAATATAACCAATATAATCAATATAACATAACCTAATAATGAAAACCTCTGCTAATTACACATTATGAAAAGCCTAGATTGTGGAATTACAATTGAGGTGAGACACAGAGACAATCTAGAGCGAGCCCCCAAACTACAGCCTGTGTAAGCCAAACCCCGCCCTTACTTGCTCTTTTCCAAACCACAAGGCAGCCACCTCCATCACTACACGTGGCCTGTGGTGGTACGGGTGGCGCCACCGCAGAGCTGGGGGGAAGGAGACCCTCTGGGCTGCAGAGAAGAAACCTTTACGACCTGGTCTTTTATGAAAATTTGCTGGAAACTCAGAAAACCCTTGATGTAGGGCTGAGCTGGCCAGCGTTTCCCCCACATTCCTCTGCAAACACCTTCAGAAGTAGGCCAGGCCTGACCATATGTATGTAAATGATATACAAAATCTTGAGGATACAGGGAGAGCTCCTTTAGAAGTTTATCCTTTCAGACTAAGACTTTTTTTCCTTTAGTCTTAAAATTCACAGCTTTAAAGTCAAATGGAGGGGCACCTGGGTGGTTCAGTCGGTTAAGCGACCGACTTCAGCTCAGGTCATGATTTCATTGTTCATGGGTTTGAGCCCTACGTTGGGTTCTGTGCTGGCAGCTCAGAGCCTGGAGCCTGTTTCAGATTCTGTGTCTCCCTCTCTTTCTGCCCCTCCCCTGCTCATTCTGTCTCTGTCTCAAAAATAAACTATAAAAAAAAATTAAAAAAAAACTCAAGTAGAAAATGGAAAACCTCACAAGAGGGATGCTTTCCTCAGGATTTTTAAACCCAGCATTTCTCAGAGTGCTACCCAGCATTCGGGCAAACGACTGCCACTGTGAGTCCTGTCACATGCTTCCCTCTAGGAAGTTCAGAGTGTGTTGCCCTTGATTCAGGATGTGGGAAGGGGGACGGTGGTATCAGGTAGCACACACCCGCCTTACAAAGGAGAATACGCATCCTTTACAACAGCTGCTTTTGTTTTTAAGGGCCACAGTAGGAGAGAAGGCGCAGGCTGGTCTCTGGCCCGAGCCGGCAAGCTCTTCTACAAGTAAGAACCTGGGGGCCGAGGAGCCCGCCCTGCGCACAGCTGGCCCAGGACACGGAGGGCTTACAGTGGCGCCAGGACACCGTGCTGGCCAGCTGCCTGTCGGAGACCAGTCCTCACGCTCAGGGCTGTTGTGCACAAGAATCGGTGCCGGTGTGACATTTTAAGTGTCCCCCAACCCTCCTCCCCCACCAACCCGGTCAGGAAAATAGAGGAAGAACACCGAAAGTAACACCTTCCTGCTTTCTCGCCACGCTGCTGCTGTCCTAGTCCTCGTCTCGGTCAGCGTGAGGTGCGGGAGGGAGGAAGGCAGCAAACCCCGAGAGCACTGGGGCTGGGCTCTCGCTCCTTAGATATTCTGGCGGCCGGCTCCTGTCTCCTGTCTCCCGGCTCCTGTCTCCTATCTCCCGGGCCCGCCTCTGGCCGCCCTGCGCGCCTGCCCCGCCCCTCCCCGCCCCGCCGCCAGGACTCCGGGCCGCGCCGTCCGCCATCCCCAGTCCCCGGCACCCACCGTAGGGCGTCCCGCCACCGCTGCTGTCGCCTCCGCCGCCCGCCAGCTGCGGGCCCTGCAGCGGGGCACCACTCGGCTGCTCCTGGCACACGTAGATGGTCAAGCGGGGCCGCACTGCCCTGCAAGCAGAGGAGGTGGCTCGTGAGCCCGGGAGACGGCCAGGCACCTACAGCAATCTAAGCTCCACCTCCCTCCGCAGGGGGCTGTGCAGGAGGGTTTCGGTGCACAGGACGGTTCACCAAGGAAAGAGGTGAAAACACACGCCTCACACCAACCATCACAGGTGTGGCATCTCATGATCTGGCTTCTAAACCACTAAGGTGACCTGTCAGATGCTGGCAAATTTAAGTTTCAAGATTCAGTCAGCAATTTAAAATCAGTAAGATTCATTCTCAGTGGAATTCTCACCCCACAAGTCTAGAAACAGCAATGATAGTGAAGGGACCGTAAATGCCAGGACAATCTACAATTCCATCATTTCCAATGACAATGACAAGTTCACGTTTTCAGCAGCTCTTTGGCAGCAGTCACATGACCATGGAAAACGATACTGTGTCGCTCACCTAACGTCTGTTTTCTTGGCGACAAACCTTGTCATCCTCAAGAACTCAGCACTGCCCACGTGCACCCTAAGCCTTACAGTCTACCTGGAGCCTGCGCCGTATCCGGGTCTGCTTCCTGTGCACACGGCACACGCCAGCCCCCACCCCACCTCGAGAGAAGGGTGCATCGGGATTTCAAGCAAACTGTTCCTTTTCAACACAGTATTTTACCTTGACTTCAGTGAATTATAGAGCCGAATGCCATCGGCTGCACCACAAATTTGTACTAAATCCTCCTTTGTCAGTTTTAATAAGTCGGCACCTGGAGAACAGCAAAGAGAGATTCTTCTCAAAGACATGGAAAAAACAGGGTGGACTAGCCACTTGGCAGCATCTGTCTTCGACAGTGACCTGCCCCTCGAGGCCGACACATCGCGGCCTCCTCCACGTGCCCACGTCCGCAAACTACGCAAACACAGAGTGAGCACACACAGCCCCTGTCCCAGAGAGCCAAAATCAAATGCTTCCGTGTTCTAGGAGCTCAGCTGGGGCACCTGGATGGCTCCATCGGTTAAGCATCCGACCTCGGCTCAGGTCATGACCTCACGTTGGAGCCCTGTGTCGGGCTCTGTCCTGATAGCTCGGAGCCTGCTTCGGATTCTCTGTCTCCCTCTCTCTGCCCCTCCCCTGGTCATGCTCAGTCTGTCTCTCTCTCTCTTTCAAAAAACAAACGTTAAAAAAAGAAAAAAAGAAAAAGGAAAAAGGGCCCGGAGGCGGGTGAATCAGAGCGGGGAGCGTGGCCTACAGGACTGTCTGCTCCCAGCACCTGCCTGGCACTACCTTGTTCTGGCTGGCTGGCAGGAGTGTGGATAAACAGGAGTCTGACCCCAGCTAATTAACCCTGAGATCACAATAGTAACGGTTTACAAAATGAGGAAACGGAAGCCTAGAGTTTGGGGACCCACCCAGTCACTCAAGCTGGTAGCAGAGCTAGGACTCGGCCTCAACACGCAGGCCCCCTGCGGGCAGCATGACTGTCCCGCAGCTGGTTTTACTACACATGCGTGGCACAGAACTGCACGTTATACCTGAGGAGTTCCCCCACTGATCATTGGTATGTGTGACATGGGAGATACAATTTGCCTTAAAATACGAGAGAGAAGGGGGAGAGTGAGTGGTCAGTGACCCGGAGGTCCATCATACTCTACTTTCTGTGCCTGAACGTGTCCGTACTCTCGCTTCTCCTGGGCCCACAGCTGCGACCAGAGGTGCGCGTGCATCTCCTTGTGGTGCACATGGAACCTGGTGGCCACTCGTGTGCACAGACTTTTCCGGAGGGGAGTGCCCAGAGGCTCGGGGCTGGCAGCCCCACCCCTGCCCTTTGCCAGGAAGGTCCGGGGCAAGAAAAGGCAGGAGGCTGCGCCCGTGAGCGAGCGCTGCTCGCAGGGAAGAGAGCTTACAACCCTGCCCGCAGGAACGGGGCACCCGCCGCAGCTCCCACCGCCAGAGCTGTCTGTGCTCTGCGCATCCTGTGTCTCCCTGGTAGGGCGCCAGGCTTTGTAAATTGCCAATTTCTCGCAGATAAAAAGCGTTGTCAGGAGTCCTGTAAACATGTGGTTATCAGCTAGCAAGGCTTTCATCCAGGGGTGTAATTTTGAGCGACAAAGAGCTGCCCGGAACAACTGGTCCCTGCAGACACTCGACACACGACACTGCAGTAAGTGGCTGGCAGAAGGGGAGGGCAGGTCCTTTGTGCCATCCAGCTTTCCCCGTGGCCGGGTTTGCACATGCGCAGTCCCGTCCTCTTCGAGGGTTCACGCCGTGTCTCCCTGGCCCCACGGTGCCACAGGCAAGGCAGGGTCACCACCAGGGTGCTGTGGGCCGGCAAGGCTCAGGGTGTTCAGCTCAGGGGTAAGGTCAAGGGTCCCAGGGTCTGGGAGATGCTGCTGCCGCCCTGCGTGGCGGTATCTATGGGTGTCCCTCTACACAGGCTTGCTGGAGCCCCACCTGGGGCAGCCCTGCATGGGGCAGCCCGGCTCGGCCCCTTCTAGGAGTCCGTCCGCACACCCTCTGCACAGCTCACTCTGCACGGAGACACTGAGGTGTATGAAAACCATACCGAGTGGATTCGTACCAGATACTCCTACACAGCAATGAGGAGGAATCAACTACTGATGGACACAACCACCTGGATGGACTCAAGTGCATTAGGCTGAGCGGGGGAGGGGGGGGGGAAGCCAACATCAAAAGGTCACATAAGCGTGATTCCATCTACATAATAACATTCTCAAAATGACAAAATCCAAGAGACAAAACAGACGAAGGACTGCCGGAGTCCGGGGGGCAGTGGGGAGGAGAGACTGCATACAGGAGAGCCTCTTGGGGATGGTGGAAGTCTCCTCACCTCCGTAGTGGTTACAGGAACGCATGTGTGGTAAGATGACATGAACTAAACACAGACACCCATGCAATCTCCTGGTTTTGACCTCATTCTACAATCATGTGAGAGACCGAGCGAAGGTACACAGAACATCTCTGTATGATTTTGGCAACTTACAGTAGGGAAAAAATTATTTCAAACTAAAGTTAGTAAGATGAATAACAACACACAGAACCATGTACTTCTGTATCAAAACGAAGGCTCGCCAGACGGGTGAAGCAGCGGGCTGAACGGATGTCAGTTTCCTGCAACAGTAGGCAGGATGGTACCACGGGCACTGCCGGGTGACAGGCACGCGGGACTCCCCAGAACACGGTTTGACAACTTCTTAGGAATCCAGAATTCAAGATTTTTAAAAAAAATGTTTTAAAAATGAAGGTCAATGGAAGTACAGAAACAAGTACAAAACACTGATGTACACACAAAACATACCTGAAAAATTGGAAAACAGTCTTGTGTAAGAAGAGAATCTGTTTTTGAGCAGCCATTGTTGTGTTTCCTGGATCGTGGCTGAAGGCTGAAGTTGCTATTAACAAAGGAAATGAACATAAACAGAAAAAACAAGGTTACAAAAGATAATCCAAGTCACTGGCATGTTATGAAGAACATTTACATAAAACACAGAAACCCTACAAGTTTAAAGTAAAAGGCGGCCCGCGAGGAGCGCAGGTGTGAGTGACACTCAGCAACCCAAACAGTGACTTGAGGCCTTAGAGATGCAGGACCCTCGCGGAACCGGACAGGTTCAGGCCCAAGATACTTACTTCACTAGAGAGCTGTGACACTCCGTCTCCCTGATGATTTGGGGAAGAAGAATTGCTAGGGAGAACGGAAGGAAGGAAAGGAGGATTATTATCCATATAGATGTAAATCAAGACATTAAAGGGTGAATTTAACCCAACATTTGGGACCGAGCATGTAGATCTGCAAATTAAGAATGTGGGCGCCGCTGGTCAGGGGGTGAGTGGGATGATGAAATTAAGATGGGAGATGGTTACTCTGCGCCTCCTCCTCCTCCTCCTCTGGCAGTTCTGGTAAGAACTTCAAGTTTTAAGAAACATGGTTTCCACGGGCACCAGGAAAATGAAGGCTACTCGTTCATGTTAGTAAGGAAAAAATATGAGAAGCCAAGGTGAATAGTTTAAATCTCTCTCTCTCTCTCTCTCTCTCTCTCTCTCTCACACACACACACACACACACACACACACACACACTTTACTAAGGAGCTACAAGAAATCGTATAATGGTCCTAAGCCAAAATGGAAAATATCCCTTAGTTAACACATTTATCCATGACTAAAGACGGGGACATCCAAAGCAGCGAAAGAACAAACGGGGGCCACTCTTGGCGGGTTTCTAAGGTAAAATGAAGATGAAGACGACTCCGCAGAGGGTGGCACCTTCCTGGTCCTGTGTTCTGCCTTTCTTAGCACCTGTCCTTCAGTCACTTCAGTTGTTTTTTTTGTTTGTTTGTTTTTTTAATGTGTATTTATTTTTGAGAGAAAGAGAGACACACAGTGAACAGGAGAGGGGCAGAGAGAGAGGGGGAGACACAGAATCGGAAGCAGCTCTAGGCTCCGAGCTGTCAGCACAGAGCCCGATGGGGGGCTCGAACCCATGAACCATGAGATCGTGACCTGAGCTGAAGTTGGACACTTAACTGACTGGGCTGCCAGACGCCCCAACAATCACTCCAGTTCCAGTGCCGCCTGGGGACTATCCTCCTGGACCCACTGGGATGGGGAAGGTGTGTGTCACTTGGAGAGCACGGCTTCTGGACAGTGAGGGAGCCCACAGCCCGCCTCCAAAGTCATGACCGTCCCACCGCCCAAGAGGACTCGGGACTGGACTGTGACACGAGAAGGGCCCCCACACGGGGACACAGCAGTCCCCGATCCCCCCGACGTGCAGTCTCCCAGTGTGCTCCTGCCCCTACAGCACAGACATCTACGAGCCAGGCCGCCCACTGGTCCGCTCCCCTTTTTGCTGATCTTCCACCAAGCCCTGCCACAGACCGGGTGCTTGTGTTCCCTCAAAATGTGGATGTTGACCCCCACCCTCCCTGCATGACCGCACGAGGCGGGGCCGCTGGGAAGTGACCGGGACAGCGAGGTCCCCCAGGTGTCCGCGCCACCGCATGAGGACACTGTCAGGCAGCAGCCGTGAGCTGGAGAGCCCCGGCCAGAACCACCCCGACCCCACGCTTCCGGCTCCACGGCCGCAGGAAACAAGTTTCTGCGTCCCTAAGGCCCCGGGCCTGCTGTCTGTCATGGCGGGCAGGGCCCCGGTCCCTTGGGGTCTCCCACAGCTTCCTTCCCAGCAGGTGCCTGCCGACAACAGGGGCCTCTGTGATGGAGCCCAGGGAGGGGGGCCCCGGGGGCACCTGCAGGACGCACCCTCCAAGCCCCCAGGTTCGCAGGCACCACCGTGGCCAGCGAGGAAAACGGAACGAGCCTGCCACCTCCAGGCCTAGAACCACAGTAAGGTTTTACGCACGGAAAGCCGTTCCTTTAGTTTAAAGACTCACTGACGCACCAATAAACATAGTGTGAGCAACAGGAGGGCTGCAGGGAGGGCAGAACGCGGCCCCCGCTGCGGGGGGCTCAGAGCACGACGCCTGTAGGCCCGTTTCGCCTCAGGAACTCACTCCTGCACCCAGGAACCCCACTCATGTCCTTTCTCTCACCGAGAACGGCTCTGGAAGACGTCCCCCCTTCTACAATGTCCGGCTGGGAACGTGCCGGACCAGGGGGCACCAGGGGGCAGGCACGAAGGGACGGTGCTCCCAGCAAACCAAGGCAGCGGGGCCCCCACGGCTACAGTCGCGGGTCCGGGTGGACGCGCGGGCGCCGCCGGCGGGGCGGGAGGGACCGAGGGGGCAGGCCCGGGCGGCCGGGGGCCACGCCGGCACGAAGCAGTACCTGTCCGGGACGCTGCACGTGCCCTGCTGCGGGGAGGTGAAGGCGGGCGCTGTGGAAGGGCTGCTATTCACGTAGGCTGTGGGGGTATCGGGCCACGGAGAGCACTAAGGACAGAAACAAAAATAAATTAGTGGGATGCGGGTAGAAGTGCATGGAAGAAATATTTTTGTAAGTCACTCTCTAGTCTGGCCAAATGTGAGGTTATAAAACACAAGACACTGACACTCATCGAGGAACCTCACAGAAACAGATCAGTCCTTCCTTGCCACCTGCGTCTACACACAGAGTCATCACAGGGAAGGCCTGGAGTGAGGACGGCAGCAGAAACACACACGGGCGTTGTAATGCACGCTTAGGCACGGCCGGCTCGCGAGAGCTCGCACCTTCCTCTCTGGCAATGGTCTAACAGGTTCCTATCGAGGTTTAAGAGCAGCAGAGGCAAGGATGGATTCACAAGCGACATCCAACACGTGTGGTGACCAGGACGGTGGCTCTGTCCCCCTGGTGCTCCTCTGCCCTCTGCCCCCAGGAGCACCCTCACCAGCACCCCTGGGTGTCCTGTGCCTCCCTGACTCCTCCAGGACTAGTCATCCTCAAGCACAGCGCACAGGCCCAGCATTGAAACACACGAGCTGTGCACCGCGCTGCCTGCGTCCTCTTACCCGTCTACATGTCACACGTGCTCAAGGCTTATGCTGTCTGGAAGGAACCACAGAACCAGGACAGTTTTCAGTCCTAGGCACCATTCGGACCAAAGACGAAGACACAAAGACACACTATTAAGAGTAGGAGAGGTGGAAAGGCAAGTCAGAGGCATGCTGAGCAGGTCAGGGCAACCAAACCTGAGCTCCGGCAGGAGTCCAAACCCGACTCCCTGATGTGCCATCTAGATCGCATCCGCACGAGGACACCCCCGTTTCCAGGTCCCCTTCCGCATCACTCTTCTCACATTTTACACAAAAAAGCCGTCCTGACTCACCATGGCCAGGGTATAGAAGACCCTCCCCCAAACAAAGCAGAAGACCGAAAGATATTAGGATAAGTAAGAAAGTACACAATTCTGTGTATGTCAGGGAGTTTTCAAACCCCTGCCTTCAAAACCTTCAGGAAGACCTAATGTCAGCTGACACCTACTCCAGTAATCCACCAGGTCATAAAACTAGGTCACTGGGATTTGGGGCAACTGACTCAAAAGGAATTTCAAAACCTGAATGACACGGCTCAAAGAAAAGCAAGCACATCTAAAAGTTACTCGTCTCTATTAAAAAAAAAAAAAAAACAACAAATCTAGAACATGACTGTGTTCCACCCTGTCTTGTCCTTCAAGATGCATTTCCAATACAGTTCTATTTTCATATTTAACTATTGTTCATTAAAATTTGTACAATTTGTTGTTTTGATAAACTGGTAACGACAAGAAGTAGTAGCTGGCTGGCTCAGTCAGTAGAGCACCGGACTCTTGATCTCAGGGTCGTGCGTTCAAGCAGAGTTTACTTAAAAAAAATTTTTTCAACTGATTTAAGAGCCTTATGGTCAGAGAAAATGTTTAATTTCAGTTTGAATAAGTCTGTCATAAAGAAGTAACTAGGGTGATCATCCAAAGATTTTCAGGCCTAAGAGTTTGTCGTATTGGGATGAAATTATTTATGGTGAGTGGGAGAGATGCAAGATTAAGGAGGAGTGGCGTAAAATTTCAGACAGAACTACAGAGCATCATCAAGAACTTTTTATTTATTCGTAACATTTATTTACCTGAGAGAGAGCGAGCGAGCAGGAGCGGGGGAAGGGCAGACAGAAAGGGAGACACAGAATGGGAAGCAGGCTCCAGGCTCTGAGCCATTAGCGCAGAGCCTAATGTGGGGCTCAAACCCATGAACCGTGAGATCTGATGTGAGCCAAAGTCGGTTAATTAACCAACTGAGCCACCGACGGGCCCCCATCATGAACTTTTTTAAATGAACAACAGTGGGTGTCCAAATGCTATGGTATTTAGATGTGGCGGGAGTCACTTCAAAAAGTAATGTCATAGCTTTATCTTAAATCAACTACCCATTATGTATCCCCTCAAAAATGGGAAAAATGACCAGAGTGTTTCAACTACTACCAGCTTTCAAAAAGCAATCTAATGTGGCTGGACAGCACCACTAAACTTCCTGCAGGCGCTGACGTCCCTATGACCGGCCCTTCCCACGGCAGTGCCCACTCCTCTATGACACCAGCGCCTCGCTCCTCTTTCCATGTGACAGCGACGCCTCCTCACCTTGCAGTCTGAGGAGCCCACTGGCAGCTCTGGTAGCTCCTGGCTGCCCCATGCCCAGCGCCCTCTCCACGGCCTGGAAGACGGTTCTCCTGCTACACCACAGGATATTATGATGCAGCATAACAGGCACGTCTAAACAAGGTAGGCCTGTCAGAGCGAGCCCCCCAAATGTGCCGCCACTCACGGCCAGCCATCTGAGGAAATGAAGCCATCAACGGCTTCAAGTGAACATGCCCAGTAATACGGCAGGGATGCCAAACTGACGGATCCGCCATGAACACACGTTTCACTTTCACACAACTGGATCCCTTTAACAGGAGAAAAGCAGGGCTGCTAAGAGCTGACATCGAAAACTTGCCGAATAAGTAGGAGGCTTGACTCACTCAGCACCAGGAAACCAGGGAAAACTGGGCCTTGTGGGACACCTCGACTTTCAGAAAATAGCAGGTGCCGAGTTCTTCACTGGCCAGGCTGGACGAAACAGCAAGGCCTGCTCCGGGGTATTTTATAGGTTTCTCCTGCAGTTTCAACTCAAGATTTACAGTGTTCCTTCTAGCCCGTCATGCCTCCCTGTATTCAAGTGATGGGGGTAGCTGGGGGTGGGAGGGCGCCTGGCTGCCCTCAGTTAGTAGAGCACGCAACTCTTGGTTTCGGCACCCCACGCTGGGGGTAGAGATGACTCAAAACTAATTAAAATAAAAAATAAATAAAAAATAAAAATAAGCGGGCACCTGGGTGGCTCAGTCGGTTGAGCATCTGACTTCGGCTCAGGTCATCTCACAATTCATGAGTTCTAGCCCCACATCAGGCTCTGTACTGACAGCTCGGAGCCTGGAGCCTGCTTCCAATTCTGTGTGTGTGTGTGTCTCTCTCTCTGCCCCTCCCCCACTCACACTCGGGTCTCTCTCAAAAATAAACATTAAAAAAAATTTTTTTTAATAAAAAATAAAAGCAAGCAGCGGTGCAGTGCCTAGGTTCCTGAGGGAAGTCTGTAATTCATTATGACTCCAGCGGTACCTGGCGTGGACTGGTGTGGGCACGGTCTGGGTGCACTGTGAACAAAGTCCCTCCCCCAGGTAGACTGAAAATGCCGACCCATTTAGACCGCAGAAACTGGCAGCACTGACTGGACCCAGTAAAATACAGCTCAGAGGCAAAGACCAACGACAGACACGTTAGGGGGGTTGTAGTGCAGTGGCTCTCTGGAGCCAGCAGCCGGGCCTGCAGCAAGCGTGGGACCATGTCACACAGCACCTGGTGACAGGGAAGCCTCACCTCCTTCCCTAGCGAGGGCCAACTGTCACGACCCAACAGCTGTACGAAATGCTGGCCTTCCTCCGTAGGCACTTGCAGAAATCTGTGCGATGCTGTGGACTTTCGTACAGGGATTAATCTGTGCCTTGCTTTCCTTACACAGGCTTCAAAGAGGAGCTCTAACCGCCCCCTACAAGTATCTTACCCAAACTACCTACAGCCCAGGGCAGCAAGCAACACACTCTAGGAAGATGTGAAATCCCAGGCCAGTGAACTGCTGACGTTTTGCATACTTTAGACTTGAGTTAAGAATCATTAATAATTTATCAACAATTCTACCATTTCCAGATTAGCTCTAGACTATAATAGATTTAATTTAGGAGCCATGAGAATGCATTCTTTTTAATTTAATAGTTTCTGACAAGAAAGGGAAAGTGACGTGAGTTACTAGGATCTCCCCAGAAAAGTTTGCTAAGAACTACCTGTGAGTCCTCAGCTGGAAATGAGAAGAGGACTAAGAAATATAAAACCAAAGGGGGCCCTGTTGGGGAGGGAGCACACAGTTGTTGCATCCATACAACCTCGGATCCACATCAAAAAATGCAGTAGGTGTGCTCCCCATCGAGAGGTCCACACCGTCCACTTTACTGCACAAAGCAGCACTGAAAATCCTTTCGCTCAACGCCTTCATCTGGAAAGGAGGTTCTGGTGACAGGGCCCGTGACTTTCATATTTTACAGAGCATTACACATACTTGTGTAAGAGTGAAAACTTCATGTCTGGCACCTTGATTTTACAAACGCTGCCATGATGAACAGAGTAGCCATGAATACAGATGATGCCAGTTACTTTGAAAAATTACTGAATGCTCTGTGTTTCCATTTCCTGCGGGGACCTGGTGCTCTAACCATAAACAGCAAGAGAGTCCTCTGCGTGCTGTTAGATGAAGAGCTGTGTCGTAAAATACAGACAGGCTGCATTCACGGGGACAAAGCCCAAACCCGGCACTGCACGTGGGGAGAACCGGGTCCGAGTGCAGCACCGCTGTGGCCCACAGCATAAAGTCATGATGCAGGAGCCAAGAGGAAACACTGACGCGAAGATTTCTTTTCTACCAGTGCTGCCAAACAGGCTTTTAAAAGCACAGACAGACACACATCCTTCTACTACATGCAGGGACATGTGACACAAAGTATTGCATGTTAACGTCAAGCTTGCTGCCATCATTTCTCTAGAGTCTGTTGCATTTTCTTATCAGTTATACACACGAGAAAGCAAAACCGTTTTTAATTACACAAAAATGATAATTATTTTACTAACGAAAGTACTTTCAATGAATTTTAATGCTCTTTGAAGGAAGTGTGTGTGCAAAGGAGAGGCAGGGAGGGAGGAAGGGACGGAGAAAGGGAGGGAACACATTTCTGAGTGTTGATTTTCCTTCCAAAACCACCCAATATGGTCAACTTTTGTTTTAAAGTGTTAGATTTAGGAAATTTTCCTCAGTGAGGAACAAACAGAAAGCGGGAAGTCTAAAAAGCAAATTAAATCAAGACAAGGACATCAAAAACAAATTTGGCTTTACTTTTCAGTGGAAGTTGGTCCTATATCTAACACTGCACAAGGTTTCTTGCACAATGAAAAGAGAAGCAGAAGGCCCTTACACTGCCTCGCTTTGCCAGAGAATCACCGTAGTCTGCTGGCAAAGTCCGCTTGCTGGACTTTTTCTGCTCATGTTCAACTGCATCTTCAATTATAGGCTCAAGCCTCATCTGGACAAACACCAAAGATTGGGATCAATGTCTTTTCATTATACAAAGAAAGATCTAATACCCTGTTTTATGTCTCTGCAGTCCAATTAAATAAACGTTATGACTTGCAGGATTCAAAGTTAAAGAAAATGCAAAACCCCAGCAGTGATAAAAATCAGACATTCTAGGCCCCAACTTAAGCTCTTGCCAACTTCAAGGTCGGTAAGGTCTGCTTCTGAGACCTGATTGGGATTTCAGCATCTTCATTCAAGACCCCACCCAGGAAACTAATCTATTAAAATCCCCAAATTTAAATATATCCCCCACAAGTTTCACAAAGAACATTATGCCAATCTACCACCCAATCTCCCCCAACCCTCTGGGGTGAAACTCCTCCTCAGAGTGGGTGCTACTGTGCAAACCGCTGCGTGTTCTCTCCAGAACCCGAAACGCTGCCGCGTTACCTCTGTGAGAATGGTGGTGTCGTAAGACGGCTGGTACTTCTCTTTCTCATGAGCGGTTCTCTTCTCCATCTTCTCTCGGTCAGTCTTTTGTTTCCTGTCTGCACCTTTAGGCTTAAACACAGAGCAGATGATTTCGTGCAGCAGGCCGAAGACGGCAAGTTCACAAGCAAAGCTGGGCCTCAGTTATCACTAAGCACGTTGTTTCGACCTCTCACCTTAAACACTTTGATCTGGCAGCTAGCTGAGTGCAGGTGGTCCGTGTACTCTCCGTTTTCATTCTGCTTAAAGGTGTCCACCTGGATCCTGAAAGGCACCCCCTTCTCGCCGCCGTGCTTCCGGGGAGTAAACTCGGTGCTGATGCAGTGTACCTGGGAAACAGCTCACGCTGAAAGGGACTCAAAGCACCGTCTACCGAGTCCCCTTCTACTTTACTCCTTCTCAGACGTCCTGCCACAGCCAGAAATTCAACACCTTTTCAAACCAACCCCTGCACATTAGCCGGATGGCGGTCATGAACCCCTCTGTACGGCTTTCCTTTCACAAATCCAACTGGGCCATGCTGAGCTGCCTGACAACGAGCTCTTCCCCAGCCCAACGCCTCCTCTCCTCTAACGCAGGCCTCTTTCCAATCACTGTAGTCTCCTACCCCCGCTCTGGGTCTTCCGCCTTGCACACGTCCCTGTTGAGAGCCTGCTGTCTGCCCTCTCCTGCCACCTCGTCACCAACTGCTGTGCCTACACACCCGGGCTGTGGCCACCTTCCCCAAAGCCCACTACTCACCCTGCCCGTGTGATCTAAACTCTGGTGTCGGCCTTCAAAGTTCACCGAGGACAATGCTCATTTCCCACCACTCCTACGATGTTGGCTAACATGAACCACGTGCCCAGTGATTATTAGTTGCTGGGAGATAATGTTTGGCAGACCACAAAAACATAAAATGCTAAGGATTCTTTACAGTTCCCACAAATCAGAGCCTACTTAGGCTGATCAACAATTAAGCAATTTCCCTTTCTACATAAAGATGATCCAGCTCAGCAGTTTTAATGGCACCACTTACGAACTTGAACATACAGGGTATAAAAATTACTACTGGGTATATTTTACACATTATACTTATGGTTTTAAAAAACTCATCTCTCAGGGATACAAACTGGATGTTTATGGGCGAGATGAAATGCCTGGGAGTTGCTCTGAAGTACTCCATCAATAACAAAAACTGGGGAAACTACTAACAAGTGCTGAAGCCAGGCGATGGGCCCATTAAGGATTTACTATTCCTCTTTTTCTTACTTTGGTGGGGGTTTGATATTTTCAATATTAGAAGGTTTTTAAACAATTGTAGAGGGAATCTTGAAACTACTTTTTCAGAATCACTCTTCTTATTTTTTTCATTTTCTTAAGTCAACTCTACACCCAATGGGAGACTTCAACTCACAACCCCAAAATCAAGAACTGAGCCAGCCAGGCGCCCAATCCTACCCTTCTAAACAGCAGGTTTTGGGGGCACCTGGGTGGCTCAGTTGGTTAAGCATCCGAGTCCTGGTTTCGGCTCAGGTCATCATCTTGTGATTTGTGAGCCTGAGTCCCAAGTTAGGCTCTGTGCTCACAGCGCAGACAGAGCCTGCTTAGGATTCTGTTTCCCTCTCTCTCTGCCCCTCCCCTGCTTGCACTCTATTTCTCTCTCAAAATAAATAAAAATAACCTTTAAAAAAAAGCAGCTTTTGTTTTAGAGAAATGTGTCTTGGGAAAAATAGATGTCAGTATTATCACCAACAGTAAAGGTAATATTTGAGTAACAGGTTGGTCTATAAATGACGGATTCAGTAGATTAACTCCAACTTAACTTTATATACATACGTAGTTATGCATCTGTAAATGTAAAAATATATACATAGGAGACATTACAAGATTGTTTGCAAACAAGCACTTAAGGAAGAGGACACCGTGCGTCAAGAATTCAAGATCACCCGTGGCCCGTTAGGGGACTAGGTAAGCATGGTTCTAACAACGTAAAACTCCAAACCTGAATGAAAGCAGATGTGCGCTTTGCAGGGTCCCACAGAAATTCCACCGCGTTTAGCTGGCTTGGATTTGTCCTTGTGTCAATTATTCCCACAGACATTGGAATATCTATATTTGAAACAGAAATTACACAGAAACTCATCTGCTACAAAGAATCAAAAAGCTTACAACCTTAGCCTTTTCCTCCCGTTCCCATGGACAACCCCGCTAACACCAGAGCCCACCCAACGTGCGCGAGACTTCCTCCACCACGGTTTCCGTGTCCGTTCATTCAACGGCTGATGGATGCGCCAATCGAGAATTCAGTAAATGGCTAAAAACTCAAAATTCCTGGCTCAGGTCCTTTTAGCACCAAAACACCCACTGTGTTTCTGACCGCAGAACAACTCAAGGCACACGGGACCCAGTAACACCCAAACTCTCTCGACGCGATCGCACACGGGGCCAACATGGCGACAGGCACAACAGCTAACCGCCTGGCGTCACCTCTCCAGAGTCTTCTGCAGCCGCTCATACCTAAATCGAGAAGTCTGTCCCCCGGACGATTCCACTTCCAGCCTTCGAGTTGCTGATGCTCGGTGTACTGCAGCCGTCTGTCGTGGAACACGACCCTTATGATGCTCTACGGAATGGGCGGGGAAGGCGAGAGCGTTACACTAGGCCAGCTCACCTGCAGAAGCGCTGTCACTTCTCGTGCAACAGCCTCTAATAGAGGGCGTACCAAAAGAACTTCTGCTTTAAGCATTTTCTAAGTGGACTGCTTTGTTCTTAGAATATGTGGATTGTGGGTATAATTATCCAGGGCAAAGAATTACAACTCGGAAATAAAAAGCACAAATAAAATGATTACTTAGGCAAAATTTTATTTAAAAATTTGCCATTGCAATTCAGAATTAAGGTACACACTCATAAAATCAGAGAGCAAGAATTCGACTTCTATGAAGAAAGCACCAGATGCTCATGGTAATTACAAAAGTGAAAGGGCAGTATAAGCAGACAGAAACCCAGGCACAACAGTGAAACTATTTAAAATAATAGTTAATAGGGGCGCCTGGGTGGCTTAGTCGGTTAAGTGTCTGACTTTCGCTTAGGTCATGATCTCACGGTTCGTGGGTTCAAGCCCCGCGTCGGGCTCTGTGCTGACTGCCAGCTCAGAGCCTGGAGCCTGTTTCAGAGTCTGTGACTCCCTCTCTCTCTGACCCTCCCCTGCTCATGCTGTCTCGCTCTCTCTCTCCTAGAAATAAATAAAAATATTTTTAAAAAACAATAAATAAAATAATAGTTAATAACTGAGTTTTTTATAGTCAAAGTAATACACAGAAATACTGAATCGCTATACTGTACAACTGAAATTAATAGAACACTTCATGTTACTAATATTTCAATAAAATTAAAAAATAAAAGAGAGAGTCAAGGAACGGGGGGAGAATCTGCCTACACTCACCAAAAAAAGAACATGTATCATTCTCTACTATTTTACTTCCAAGAGGTTATCTGAGGTAAGCGGGGAGCGGGGGAAGGGCGGGCGGGAGGGTGACCCACAGGTAAACTTTATCCCAACACTCCGGTTCCGGTTCTAGGGAAGACCTTACTCCACACGCTCGAGGCCAGCTCTCTGCCCCCACCCATCCCTCCTTCACCACCCACACGTTTCAGGGGCCAACTACTGTTTGGTTCCAGAAACAGGAGAACAGGTCACCCAAACGTCTTCAGATACCAGGCTTACACTAATTAACGTTTCTGACATATTTATAAGTAACTTTCTCATGATACAACAACATGATCGTATTTCCAGTATGTGCTCTCATCTGACTAGGAAATAACCTGTTAGCCATACATATAAATGCCACTTTGGTGCTCCTGCCTTCCCTACCCACCAGGCACTGTCCAAACTGTAGCTGAGGAATACTTTGAAGGAAACTATTTAAAAGCAGCAGTATTTTAATCTGAAATACAGCCGACCCTCGAGAGCATGGGGGTTAGAAGGCACTGAATCCTCACACAAGTCCAAATCCACGTAGAACTTTGGACTCCCCCCAAACTTAACTACTTCATAGCCTACCATTGACCAGTTTACTGATACATCAACAGTTGAATAACAACAACAACTGAATAACAACTTGTAAATGGATCCGTACAGTTCAAACACTCGTTGTTCAAGGGTCAACTGTAGTTTAAAAAGAGGCCAAAAAAGTCATTAGGACCAAAGTGGAAATCCATACAGGCAGTGACCACGGTGACTAATGCCTGCCTGCCTCGCACATCTGCAGGGCCTGCCCAGGCGGTCTACCAGCACCCGCTTCACACCACCACCCGCCGGCAGCAAAAACTTCACAGTGAAGGTGCACAGGCTAGCAGGGGCCTTGGGTCACATTCATCAACAGATTGAGCTCAAAATAAAGTGCAGCACAGAAATGTCATGATTTTGATTCTTCCATTCTTCACAAATTCAGGTGAAAATAGTGTGAGAATATTGGTATCAGCTTTAATACTAAAGAATATTAAAAGAGAACCAGAGCTGACAACTGGCAATGTATTTAAGACTTAAAGGGGGCTTCAGAGGGGCTCAGTCAGTTGAGCATCTGACTTCAGCTCAGGTCATGATCTCGTGGTTTGTGAGTTCTAGCACTGCATCGGGCTCTGTGCTGAAAGCTAGCTCAGAGCCTGGAGCCTGCTTCAGATTCTATGTCTCCCTCTCTCTCTGACCTTCCCTGCTTGTGCTCTGTGTCTCTCAAAAATAAACATTAAGAAATAATAATAAAAACAAAGAAAACTTAAAAACATTTAAATGAAATTCAAAGGGAAAAAAAGTAAGGCAGCAAGACACCAGCCACGGGAGAGCCAGCAGGGAAGAGAGGCCCTAACATAAAAGCAGACAAAGCAAGCACATCATCGAGGGTATTAGGCACTGTCAACAAGTTCCAAAGCACCTCTGACGACCCAGCATTTGTTCCCCAAGACTCCCCCGCCACGGCAAAGTCAAAGATCAAGGAGCCAGGAAGTTAGACACTAGATTGCAGCAGAATACTTCAGGGATATTGCAATAAAAAAGGATGTGATGTTTTTAAGAAATTCACCGTGCAGTCTTTGGCAATAGCAGACTGTTGCTCTGAACCCCAGGCAAGCTCTCAGGCTCTAACTGGACGCATCCTGGCACAGCCGCCAAATATCAGATGTGTGGCTTATCGAGTGGAAGATGAAACGGATTTAAGACTTTTTCAATTTTTTCTTTAATGTTTATTTTTGAGAGAGAGTGAGCGAGTGAGGGAGCAGGGGAGGGGCAGGGAGAGAGGGAGACACAGAATTGGAAGCAGGCTCCAGGCTCTGAGCTGTCAGCACAGAGCCTCACGCGGGGCACGAACTCATAAGCGGTGAGATCATGACCTAGGCTAAAGTCAGACGCTTAACAGACTGAGCCACCCAGGTGTCCCAAGACCTTTTCAAACTTAACCCTTCCAATCTGTAAGCTAACTGTTCAGGGAAACTGATGCTTTTGAAATAAGTAACCTTGTCACTAGAAATTTACCCAAGGGATACAGGAGTGCTGATGCATAGGCGCACATGTACCCCACTGTTTATAGCAGTGCTTTCAACAATAGCCAAATTATGGAAAGAGCCTAAGTGTCCATCAACAGACGAATGGATCAAGAAGATGTGGTTTATCTATACAATGGAATACTACTTGACAATGAGAAAGAATGAAATCCTGCCATTTGCAGCAATGTGGACGGAACTGGAAGGTGTTATGCTGAGTGAAAATAAGTCAGTCAGAGAGGGATAGATACCATATGTTTTCACTCATATGTGGATCCCGAGACACTTACAGAAGACCATGGGGGAAGGAAAGGGGAAAAATTGTTACAAACAGAGGGAGGAAGGCAAACCATAAGAGACACTTAAATATAGAGAACAGACTGAGGGTGGATAGGGGGGTGGGGGAGAGGAGAAAATGGGTGATGGGCATGGAGCAGGGCACTTGTGAGGGTGAGCACTGGGTGTTGTATCGAAGTGATGAACCACGGGAATCTACCCTTGAAACCAAGAGCGCACTGTACACACTGTACATTAGCCAACTTAATAAATTACAACTTAATAAATAAATAAATTACCCTTGTCTGGGAAGAATATGCCTGTTTAATGTCAGCAAAACATCCACTCTGCAATTAGAGTGGATGGTTTCTCTACTGTCGACACTTCACTTATCTCCCAGTGAAGAGATGTTTTTGCCTTAATTTCTTAACTTGCGTTAATCTTGTGTATTGGATGTTTTTACATATTTTAGTTTGGAACTAAATCCAAGAAGCAGAACTTAAAGCAATCAAGCAACAACTTAACTGACCCTGCCATTTCGAGTTAAGCTGACAGGTATTTTCAACAAGCTTACCACGGGCGCCCGTGGTACACATGTTTATCAGGACCACCACGTGATCAACACACGTGGATGCATCATCATACCACTCGACCTCTGGATTAGGTTTAAATCTTACCATACAAGTTGTTTTTGAGTAATGTCCTAACGTGTTTGGATCCAGTTTTAGGCTCTCAATACAGGGCATATAATGCCTTACTTCATTCTGTACAGAAATCTACAATTTAAACAACTTTTCAACACTTTCACATTGATTTTTTAAATTTTTTTTATGTTTTATTTATTTCTAGGAGAGAGAGAGACAGCATGAGCAGGGGAGGGTCAGAGAGAGAGGGAGTGACAGACTCTGAAACAGGCTCCAGGCTCTGAGCTGGCAGTCAGCGCAGAGCCTGACGCAGGGCTCGAACCCACGAACCGCAAGATCACGACCTAAGCGAAAGTCGACGCTTAACCGACTAAGCCACCCAGGCGCCCCTGTTTTTTTTTTAAACTAGCATCTGAGAGTCATCAAATGTAATTTGCACAATGACAGAAGAGTTCATCCACATCTTCCCTTAAACTATATCATAATGATTGGATTTTAACTGGGAATATGATACAATTGGCAGATCTGCCTGAAGGTGAGCCAGGGTGCCCGACGGCCTCACAACAAGCCCGCCTGCGACCAGGGAACCCCGCGCAAGTCTCTGACATTTCTAAGCTTCCTACACGCTAGAAAATGAGAGCTGGGAATCTGACCTGATTCGCTCTCCAGGGAAATGACCAAATGCACAGCCCCTGGGAGTCAAAAGCCTGGGAACTCATTCCAAGTTGGCAAGACAACTGATTGGTGGAGAGCAGACACCCATGTGTTTCCTTCAACCTCCCAAAGGACTGAGGTCCTCCTGCCCCCAGGAGTGGGAGAAGCACGAAAAGAGCCCAAAGACGCCCCACCTGCAGGTGCTGGGCACCCGGCTCTCCCGGATAGGCCCAAGCTGCCAGCCCCGCAGATCTGTCCCCCAAAGGCAGATCCCCACGGGGGAGTGTTTCCAAAGGGACACCTTTCTGAAGTGCCCAGGCCCCCGGATGCCTCCCTGTGGGAAGATGGAAGCGTCAAGAGAACAAAGGCCTGCTTCTCTCCTGCTAACACTTCACCCTATGGCTGTTCTGACTCCCCTCAAGATTCTTCCAGAAGTCCTGCCCTGTAATGCTATCGAGTTTGTAGCACCCCATTCTGTGTGACGGGCAGAGGCCAGGCCACCCTGCTGGACACTGGAGGGAGCAGGATGGTTCTAAAGATTGAGCCTCAAAGGAAGGGCCCAGCCGGCCGACCGCCACGCCTCCTGGCCCCGGATGGCCTGCCTGCCTTCATTCGGGCACATCGGTGCGTGGACGCAAGGGGTGCAGAGACTTCCAATCTCACTTGGCAAATTTTTAAGAGGTGAAATAAAAGGATTTTAAAAGTTTCATATTAACTAACATTTCGCCCCAAATTATTCTTTTACTTTTAAAGGAACAACTTGAAGTATTTGCTCTGGCGGTGGGTTTTCCCCCACAGCTGCAACTGCAGTGCCTCAGTGTCCACAGGGCCGTCACACTCGCCTCACCCAGTGACTGCTATCATTTCCGTTTTGTAGAAAAGTAAACAGAACACAGTTCAAAATTTCAGGAGTTCCAATACAGCCATCACTTCTTCAAGTGAAATTCGGTAATTGTAAAATAAAAACGCTTGTGCAAAAAACCTAAAACTTCTATGTCAAACCTGCTACTTTTTTCAGTCATTGCCATCAGCACCGGTCAGGAATGAAAATGGACCATCCTTACCTTTACCAATTTTCCAGTAATCTCGGGCATGTCTCCCATTTTCCGATTATCCAGCATCCGAATTTCGTAAGACTGACCTATTTTAAAGAGATTGTTGAATTTAAAGAAATTGTATCACAAGCAGCCCACATAAAGAACATCACTGCTCAACATAAAACGTCAATGGTCTCTCTGGGGCGCCTGGGTGGCTTAGTCGGTTAAGCGTCCGACTTTCACTTGGGTCATGATCTCGTGGTTTGTGGGTTCGAGCCCCGCGTCGGGCTCTGTGCTGACGGCCGGCTCAGAGCCTGGAGCCTGCTTCAGTCTGTGACTCCCTCTCTCTCTGGCCCTCCCCTGCTCACGCTGTCTCTCTATCTCCTAAAAATAAATAAAAAAAAAAAAAAAAAAAAAAGTCAATGGTCTCTCAACCAGAGAAGCAATCTTTTGATCTTTCTTTCCTACAAACGACACCACCCTTTCCTTCATACACGATTACAGAAGAATGAAGAGTTTCTGACAATATTTGCTACGCTCTCACATTAAATTTTTATTATACATACATGCATAATCCAAGAGCGATTTCTGATCACAGCTTTATTGAGATGTAATTTACATACCACAGAATTCATCCTTGTAAAAACTGACAGTGTTTAGTATATTCGGAATTGTAACACCGTCACCGCGCCCAACTCTGAGCATTCTCCTCACCCCAGAAAGAAAACCGTGCCTTCAGGAGCAGGAGTCGGGTCGAGAGAGAGAGAGAGAGAGAGAGAGAGAGACACCCACCCACCCACCCACCACCACCACCACCACCACCACCACCACCCCACAACCACCATCAACTTATTTCCTATCTCCAGGAAGCTGCCTGGCTCAGCCCAACATAAACAGAGCCACGCAGAGTGTAAGGGACCGGCTCCTGCCAGCACGCATGTTTCCAGGCTCTGGCACATCACCGCAGTGTGACCCAGACAATCTGGTGTCGCACTCTGCTCCACTGCCCTCTGTAGGCACTGCGGGTTCCATAACTGGAGGTTTGCAGCAGCCCTGCATCAAGCAAGGCTATGGGTGCCATTCTTCCAACAGCACCTGCTCCCACTGGGTCTGTCACGTCTTGTGAGATCATGACCTGAGTCGAAGTCGCACGCTTAACTGATTGTGCCACCCAGGTGCCCCTGGGTCTGTCAGGTCTTGTAATTCTCACAATGTTTCAAACTTTTTCATCATCATTATATTTGCTATGGTGAACCGTGCTCAGTCATTGTAACCCAGTTTTTAGCAATAAAGCATTTTTTAAAAAGTTTATTTCTTTTGAGAGGAAAAAGAGAGAGCAGGGGAGGGGGAAGGAGGGAGGGAGATTCCCGAGCAGGTTCTGCACTATGAGTGTGGAACCCGATGTGGGTCTCTAACTCACGAACTGTGAGATCCTAAATGAGTTGAAATCAAGAGTCAGGTTCTTGACTAACCAACTGGACCTCCCAGGTGCCCCGGCAATAAAGTATTTCTTTTTTTTCTTTTAATTTTAATATATATATTTTTATTTATTTCTAGGAGAGAGAAAGAGAGAGACAGCATGAGCAGGGGAGGGTCAGAGAGAGAGGGAGACACAGACTCTGAAATAGGCTCCAGGCTCTGAGCTGGCAGTCAGCACAGAGCCTAACGCGGGGCTCGAACCCACAAACCGCGAGATCATGACCTAAGCGAAAGTCGGATGCTTAACCGACGAAGCCACCCAGGCGCCCCAAAGTATTTCTTAAGTAAGACATATACATTGTTATTGCACACTGAACAGACTACAGGATGGTGCAGAGAGAACTTTTATGTGCACTGAAAAGCGGAAGAACTCATTTGACTCACTTCACTGCAGTATTCCCTTGACTGCGCTGGGCTGGAATAGAACCGGCACCATCTCTGAGGTGTGCCTGCACTCCATCCCGTTTTACTGCACATATTCCACCGCAACAACATGCCACATTTTGTTCATCCATTCACTAGCTGATGGGCATCTGGTTGTTTCTCCTCCTTGGCCATTACAAATAATGGTACTATGAACATGTGTTCTGTGTTTTGTGCAAGCCAAGACCAAATTTGAATCCTAGAACCTTCCTCCTTATGACCAATGAGCCCAACTCACATTCTCCCACTGTTCGGTGTCCATAGGAAAACATAAACAGATACTGACGCACCAAGCTATATCATTAGGAAGAGAAGCTGCTGCCAAAAGAATGTACTCTAAAGCGACAAAAATGATTTCTGAATTATCTGTCATTAAGTAATAAAAACGACAGTATAATTTGATATGCAGAAAATGAAGAGTAATTAAGGAGTGCTTATAGGGGTGCCTGGGTGGCTCAGGGAGTTAAGTGCCCGACTATTGATTTCAACTCAGGTCACAATCTCATGGTTCGTGGGATCAAGCCACCTCGTGCTCTGTGCTGACAGTGCAGGGCCTGCTTGGGATCCTTTCTCTCCCTCTCTCTCTGCCAACCCCTACTCACTCATGCTCCCTCTCAAACTAAATAAATCTACTTAAAAAAAAAAAAAAAAAGAGTGCATCTAGTATATGTCATATTAAGTTGAGGATATTTATGATCTAGTCCACACTCCAATGGAGCACACCCACATCGGGTTGCACGCTCATAAAAATATACAAAAGGAACTAGATCACTTGGTCAAAATACAACAAAAGGTTATTAAGTTACAATCAAATCACTGGAAGGCTGGTGCAGGAAAACCATGATATACAGTATGTTACTAAGCAAGGATCCTTAAGTCCTTCAACAGATTGAGAGATTAACACTAAATAATACTACAGCAAGAGACAGGTTTAAAAGTTAAATTTGCAGCATACTTAACAATGGATCTACACTCAGAAAACAGTAAGAAATAAATTGTAAAATAAAGCATACGGATAGGTATTTTTGAAAACTATACTGGTATAAATTTAAAATTACACTCACCCTCACAAAAATTTAGGCAAACAAAATGTTTGTGTTAATTATCAGATTAACCAAAAAAATGTTTAATTAACAACCAAGTAGGGGCGTCTGGGTGGCTCAGTCGGTTGAGTGTCCGACTTCGGCTCAGGTCATGGTCTCACGGTTCATGGGTTCGAGCCCCGTGTCCGGCTCTGTGCTGACAGCTCAGCCTGCTTTAGATTCTGTGTCTCCCTCTCTCTCTGACCCTCCCCTGCTCACAGTGTCTCTCTCTCTCTCTCTCTCTCAGACATAAATTAAAAAAAAAAAAAAAAAAAAACAAGTAGGTGAGGATGGGGGAGAAGTAACCTGCCACAGAGGAAGGGAAAACTTGTCCTGCCAGGATTATCTTATGATCCTCAAAATCTCAAAATTCTCAGCATTGGAAAAAAATCAAACACGGCGCCTGAGTGGCTCAGTCAGTTAAGCCTCTGACTCTTGGTTTACACTCAGGTCTTGATCTTAGTTTCCTGAGTTCGGGCCCCATAGGTGACTCTGTGGTGGCGGCGAGGAGCCTGGTTGGGATTCTCTCTCTCCCACTCCCTCTGCCCCTCCCCGGCTCATGCGGTCTCTGTCTCTCAAAATATATAAACTTAAAAAAAATCAAATAAGGATGAAATTTCAGTGTTCCTGTCTTCCTTTGTATTATTTTTCCTAGTCAACCTAACAAGGATACCTCTGTGCTCAATATAAGGTTCAATGTTTTCACAAACCGATTTCAGGATTTGTTTCACCTGTATTAAAGCACTGTAGATTTCTATTCTTCTAAAATCAAGTGTTTTTTATTTTAAAAAAAGGCTCTGTAACAACTGCTATTCTTCACATGGTTTCCCTGTGGGCACCTGGCTGGCTAAGCAGGTAAAGCATGTGACTTCTGATCTCAGGACTGTGAGTTCGAACCCCATGTTGGGTGTAGATTACTTAAAAATAAAATCTTTGAAAAAGAGAAAAAATTGGTTTCCCTCCTGGGAACTATGTGTGCCCTAGCCTTTTCCCTCCTTCAGTCTTATCCCAAATCACTATACAGAAATCCTTCTTTACCAACAAGTTTCTTCGATATTCATTGAGTTAACAACCAGGCCTTCATTGGTTTGATTTCTTCTTCTATTTGATCCCCTCCCATAAATCTCTTAATAACGTAGTTTCAGAAAGATGTCTAGGTTTTAACTGAAATATAAAGACAACTCCGGTATCAATGTTACAGTTAACATAAGAGCTCTACTCTGACTTGCTAGTCCTAATTTTTTTATTATTCTTTTAAACTTCGTAAAAAATCTCTATTTATTTTTGAGAGCATGCATGCACGCACGTGAAAGAGCAGGGGAAGGGCGAAGAGGGAGATGAGAGGATCCCAAGCAGGCTCTGCGCTGTCAGCACAAGGCCCAGTGTGGGGCTCAAACC
Organism: Proteles cristata cristata; assembly: GCA_017311185.1. Taxonomy (NCBI): domain Eukaryota; kingdom Metazoa; phylum Chordata; class Mammalia; order Carnivora; family Hyaenidae; genus Proteles; species Proteles cristata. The sequence continues at coordinate 49,989 of JAESUZ010005295.1, forward strand.
CACAATCCGTGAGACCATGACCCGAGCCGAAATTAAGAGTCAGACACTGAATCAACAGAGCCACCAAGCACCCACTGGTCCTGTTTCTAACTTTCTACTCTGAAGTTAATTTTCATGTTTTGACTTTTTTTAAAGTATTTTTATTGAGAGAGAAGGCGAGTGCGTGTAAGAGAAGGGGAGGGGCAGAGAGAGAAGGAGACAGAGAATCCCAAGCAGGCGCTGCACTGTCAGCACCGAGCCCATGCAGGGCTCAATCTCAAGAACCATGAGACCGTGACTTGAGACAAAACCAACAGTGAGAGGTTTAACCTACGAAGCCACCCAGGCGCCCTTGAAGTCGGGACTTTTTATCCCTTTTCTGGCTTACAAATGCAAAAGCACTGACAGAACTGAAAACTATAATTGTTGTGAGTTCACATCCCCACCCAGCCTAGCTTCCTTGGATGGACTCTAGAGCAACATGGAGCCCAAGCTGTGACAGTCCCCATGGCTAAGTTCAAAGAATTTATTTCTAAAGGCCTAATAGAGAACCTTACTCTGTAACAAGAACCACAGCTAACTTCAAGGAAATGTACAGTCGTAAAGTGAAATTAACAAGAAATATATTCTTCTTTGAAACTTAAAAAAAATTTTTTTAAATATTTATTTATTATCGAGAGACAGAGAGAGACAGAGCATGAGCATGGGAGGGGGAGATACAGAATCCGAAGCAGGCTCCAGGCTCTGAGCTGTCAGCACAAAGCCCGACGTGGGGCTCGAACTCACAAACCAGGAGATCATGACCTGAGCCGAAGTCAGATGCTTAACCGACTGAGCCACCCAGGCGTTCCTGAGACTTCTATCATTTAACAGTATTTTTCTTTTTTTTTTCTTGCCAAGTTTTTATTTCTTACATATTGGTTTTCTCTTTTTTTTTTATCAGTATTTTTAATCCAACAGACATGCTATTTCCTAGGACCTAAAATCTGCGTTCTCCAAATAGAAGCTGGCTTTCAAATGAGCAGGTATCTGTCATCCAACAGCAGCAAAAAGCTGCCCTGAGGAAACCAAGGGGTTCAGATCAGAAGCCGCACCCCCACCATACGGAAGGAAGCATCAGAGAGTCGGGAGGGGCTATGACAAGGGGCAGCCTAGTTGCAGCCAGACCCCCGGCCCAGGGGAGAGCCAGCAGCTTTACTCTACCCTCTGGGGCTCCACACCACGACTATCCGGTTTTTCACTTCACAGAATGAGATACTTCCTGTTACCCCAGAGCAGAGAAGGTTAGCTGCTCAAGCATAAACAGGAGAACACGAATACAGTTTTTAAACTCTGTACTTCTATTGTTCAAAACAGTACAAAAACTGATGCTCTGAGGCATCACAAACTTGGAAAACTTGTTCCAATTTATACCTGCCTGTGAAGTGAAGACGACACAGAATGTACCTCTTCTTTTTTTATGGTTTTATGCAATGGCCAACATTCTTCAGCCACAGCAGCCCGAGAGGCAGAGGCTGAGCAATGAACTTCAAGTGATCAAGCCACAACCCCAGAACGGCACGACCACGCACCAACACTCAACTAAGGAGACCCATCTATGAAAGACAGTGGTGAAGAGAAGCTCCCGCACCTGCCTGAATATTCAAATTAAAACTATAAAACAAGCACAGGTCCCCAGGCCAGCCACATCAGCATCCCCTGGAAACTTGTCAGAAATGCAAATTACCCGGCCCTATTCCAGACCTCCAGGGTCAGAAGCTCTATGGGCCCTGCGATCGTGTTCTGACAAGTCCTCCGGGTGACCCCGAGCCGCGGAAGTTGGGGAGCCACCGCATATGTGAAGCTACCAACAGTCAATTCATCAGGGCCCTCTCCTGGGAGTAACCTTTATATTCAAAAAGCCCCGAGTAAAAAGGTAAGAATTAACCATCTTTTCCTTAGCAGCTGAATAAATACTGTATTATGATAAACACTCTCCTAAAGTGCTATGCCAAAGAGAAAAATGGCCTGGTTTGGAATGGCTATTATATAATTGCATCATTTGCCACAGGGTTCATTTAATACAAGGTGTTATCTACCACGGTACGACATCACAGGCATTAAGATTTCCAAGTCCTTCTTGGTTCAAATTACTCAATTGTCTATGTTAAGATTAAGAAATCAATCTAAAGCTGTTTAAATTGCATCACGACTCCTTTAGAAGTAGCCAAAACTCATCACATTCGTTTACTTGTCTGACAGCATCACAACAGTCTAGGATACCTCTCGCTCCATCACTGATGGGTGCTCCCCAAATACACTTCTATCCACAAACATGCATTACACACATGTGTACAGTTCACATATTGGAATATACAAACACACACACACACACACACACACACACACCCTGAGCATAAGGGCTCAGACTTCATGAGATGCCCTTCCAAGACCCAACTTTGGCAAGGCCTTCAGAGGTGAGCAAGGAGGCAGCACCACAGGACACAGAGTGTTTTCATCTAGAATGTAAAGGTAAATGATGCCCACCTTGTAGAAACAGCTCTGGTGTGCACAACATGGCCTCCTCTGCGCCTCCCCAGAGATCAGCACACGGTACACATTTGCCTTGGTTGATAACGAGAGTTTTTTATTGCTGCTGTAACAAATTTCCACAAACTCAGTGGCCTGAAACTATACAAACTTATTATCATACGGTTCTGGAATTCTGAAGTCCAACACACGCCTTGTAGGGCGGGCCAACATCAAGCTGTCAGCAGGACTGTGTCACTTCTGGAAGCCCTAGCACAGAACCCACTTCCTTGTGTGCTTTTTGATGCCACCTAATACCCCTGGCTCATGGCCTCTTCCTCTGTCTTCAAGTCTGACTCTGAATCTCCTGCCTCCCTCTTTAATGTTTAAGGACCCTTGTGACTTCACTGGGCCCACCTAGATAATCCAGGATAATCTCTCCAACCCGACACTCTTTATTATTTTCATGTAATCTCTACCCCTAACGTGGGGCTTGAACTCCCAACCCCAAGACCTACTGTCACATGCTCCATGCGAGCTGCCCAGGCGCCTCAACACTCTATCTAACCACATCCTCAAAGTCTTTTTTGCTACATAAGGTGAAATATTCGCAGGTTCTGGGCATCAGGACACGGACACCTGTGGGGAGCAAGCACTCTGCCCACCACAGCTCCGAAGCAGGGCAAGAACACTTTCCGGTTGAGAGCCCTGACTGTCGCAGGTGCTTATCAAGGATTATAACACACTTTCTGGCAAACCTGGCAAACTTCCTGAGCCACCGAACTGGGATCTAGAGCCAGCCTGGGTTCGAGCCATTTGCAAACACTGCTAGTCCAACTGCAGCAGGAAACCAAGGTCTTCACATCAACCAAGGTCTGAACAGCTGGTTTCCAGGCTGATCAGAAACCATGGAAACTCCTTGGTTACGACAGTAACAGCAGCAAGGTTCATTCTGGACTTCCTGTGTATGTGCCGGCTGCCTTGTAAGCCCAGTACATCCATTAGTTCAACTTCAGTCTCAACCACCTTATGGGGGGAGTGTTAAATTAAGGAACGTGCCCGGGCCAGCAAGTGGTGGAGTGGGATGCACGCACAGGTGGCCCCACTCCAGAGACTGTGGAGAACCGCTACTCACTGCAGCCCTCTCCACCCCACACCCACCATGCGCAAAAAGACACAAGATACATTTAAACCAGTGCTCACTCTAACTGAGACACTTAGAAGAACCGAAAGGTGGGGCGCCTGGGTGGCTTAGTCGGTTAAGCGTCCGACTTTCGCTTAGGTCATGATCTCGCGGTTCGTGGGTTCGAGCCCCGCGTCGGGCTCTGTGCTGACTGCCAGCTCAGAGCCTGAGCCTGTTTCAGTCTGTGACTCCCTCTCTCTCTGACCCTCCCCTGCTCACGCTGTCTCTCTCTCTCTCTCCTAGAAATAAATAAAACATTAAAAAAAAAAAAAAAGAAGAACCGAAAGGTATGAAAAAATGTGCGTAAGGACGTCCCGTGTGCACCAAAGGTCTTTACAGCCGGGGCAGTGCAGTTTCACTGGCAATGAGGTGAGACAGCATCTGCCAGCTAAGTTCTCTTTTAAATTTCTGGGGAGCCTGTGAGGCTGAGTCAGTTGGGCGTCGGACTCTTAGTTTTGGCTCAGGTCATGATTTCACGGTTCGTGGGTTTGAGCCCCACGCTGGGCTCTGCCTTGATGGTGTGGGGCCTGCTTGGGATTCTGTCTCCCTCCCTCTCTGCCCCTCCCCTGCTCGCTCGCTCTCTCGCTCCCTCTCTCTCTCTCTCACACACACACATACACACACACACAAAATAAATAAATTTCATCGTTTAGTGACAAGACCATTGCATCACAACTACACTTACACACACAATTCACCCATCACATGAACAAGTAAATTTACTAGAATACGTTCAAGAAAATATTAACTACATAATATTTTTGTTATACAAAGACTGTCATAAACCATGATTAGAACCTTCTTAGGTATTTTTAAATGGTTCTAATTCAGCAGCTGCCCAAGGCAAGCAGAACTAGATTATCTGGTGGACAGAGAAACAAGACTATTTACCATATACCGTTTCTTAACTTGTGCATTGTGAGCCACGTACAGAAATCATCTCTTTAAACTGTTAAATTTTAAATGGCGGCAATTAACTAAAAACTTACAGAACACTTGAACTATTCCAGTAAAGAAAATTGGTAGTTAAGAAAATAACATTTGGAATCAGAATACTCCGGGTTTAAATCTTTATAAAGCATGGCACGGTCAATAATCTAAATAGATAACTGTACGAATTATTACTCCCTCCAAAGCTTTAATATGATCATAAAATGGGGAATAACTGTGCTTTCATTAATTGTCACTATTATTTTCAGTTTTCCCCTCATGTACTAGAATGAATGCAGATAAATTCACATGTGAGTTTAAAAAGAATAAAACTTGGGGCACCTGGGTGGCTCAATTAAGCATCTGACTTTGGCTCAGGTCATGAACTTACAGTTTGTGGGGTCAAGCTCCTCTTTGGACTCTATGCGGACAGCTCAGAGCCAGGAGCCTGCTTTGGATTCTGTGTCTCCCTCTCTCTCTGCCTCTCCCCTGCTCACACTCTTGTCTCTCTCTCAAAAATAAACATAAAAATCTTTTTTTAATGTTTTTAAAGAACAAGAACTTGGGCTGATGAAAGATAACCTCAAGTACCCTATCTAATCCCTTCTTATAAGGTTTTTGTATCCTTTTTTTTGGTAGGCAGCATTCCCATTTTAAGTCGTTTTCCTCAGCGCAGCTGAAGAGTTCATCAGAATCCAAGAAAATTAATTCACGAACCTTAAAAGTGAGTTTACAATCTGACTCCTGAAAACAAAAATGGTAAATTATGTTGATGCTTAACAGTCAAACAAACCATCAATACTAAAATGGTGCCACTGAGGTATACTTTGGCAGAACTTTCCAGGGCAATGTAACTTTAGCTGAAAAACTATTCATGGGATTTTACTGAAATTCCTGGATAAAATTAACCAAGCCTCATTATTTTCCACATCTAGGCCTGATTCTCTATATACTATGTATTACAGGAAAGGTTTCTGTAAAAACTCAAAACTTCAGGGGCTCCTGGGTGGCTCAGTCGGTTAAGCATCCAACTTCATCTCAGGTCATGATCTCACAGCTCACAGGTTCGAGCCCCACATCGGGCTCTGTGCTGACAGCTTGGAGCCTGGAGGCTGCTTCGGATTCTGTCTCCCTCTCTCTCTGCCCCTCCCTCTCCCTCACTCGTGCTCTCTCTCTCTCAAAAATAAACTCTTTTTTTTAATTAAAAAAAAATAAAAACTGCGGAGAATGTTTCCTTTAGAAAGGAAGCCCAATCAACTGCAGATACTTTGCTAACTCTCGACCTCTGTTTGCTTTCCCAGCTTGAGAGAGATGGGGATGAAAGCCACTCAGTAACACCTCACTCAGGGTCAAACCTTGCCCGAGTTAAAAAAAAAAAAACTATGGGTCCTGTCCTTAGAAACACACATATTTATAAAAAATTTGAGGGGCGCCTAGGTGGCTCAGTCAGTTAAGCATCTGACTTCAGCTCAGGTCATGATCTCACAGTTCGTGGCTTGAGCCCTGCGTCAGGCTCTATGCTGACCACTAGCTCAGAGCCTGGAGCCTGCTTCGGATTCTTTGTCTCCCTCTCTCTCTGACCCTCCTCTGCTCACTCTGCCTCTCTCTCTCAGAAATAAATAAAATATTTAAAAAAAAATTTTTTTTACTTTGAAAAAAATTTTAGGGGATTCATGAAAAATCAGGGTCCAAACCTTTTGTCAAAGTGACATATGCTAGGAGACAAGTCTGTGAAAGAACTAACTGTAGTATGTACACTTGATATTTGTGTATTATATTAAAGGTTTTAAAATTCCTTTTAAAAACGTATATAAGAGGGGCGTCTGGGTGGCTTAATCGGTTAAGCGTCAGACTTTCGCTTAGGTCATGATCTCACAGTTCGTGGGTTCGAGCCCCGCGTTGGGCTCTGGCTGACTGCCAGCTCAGAGCCTGGAGCCTGTTTCAGAGTCTGTGACTCCCTATCTTTCTGACCCTCCCCCGCTCACGCTCTCTCTCTCTCTCTCTCTTAGAAATAAATAAAAAACATTTAAAAAGAATTTAAAAAAATAAACAAAAACATGTAGTAGATAACTCCTTTATGACTGGTTTTAATAGTTACTCAAATGTCTTTTTAGAATATTTCTACACATGCAGTTTATTTTTCCACTTTTTATGTTTTTTATTTATTTCTGAGAGAGAGAGATAGCGTGAGCAGGGGAGGGTCAGAGAGAGAAGGAGACACAGAATCCAAAACAGGTTCCAGGCTCTGAGCAGTCAGCACAGAGCCCGACGCGGGGCTCGAACCCACGACCCGTGAGATCATGACCTGAGCCGAAGTCAGACGCTTAACCGACTGAGCCACCCAGGCACCCCTTTCCACTTTTTTCTTAAAAGGTGGAGAAATTAAAAAGATAAATTGACACAATTCTACAACCAAGAAAAGAGTCATCATTACTACTGCAGTGAGCACAGTGAAGTGCAAGAAAGCCGCCTGCACATATACTGATAATGGTCAGAGTCAAGCTGGAGTACTGCCTGAGAGTGTGCTGGGTGCTGGGAATACTGGACACGGGGGATGATACAGGTAAACATTCACTACGCTGTATACGTAAGATCTGCACACACTATGATAAATAGCAACAATCGTTTTCAAATCTAAGCTTGACCAAGTTCACGTTGAGGAAGTTAACTGATTGCTCGCTTGTCTTATAAATCTGTAAAATGCATTTTTTTAAGTAAGCTCTGTGCTGAAATGGAGCTTGAACTCATGACCCCAAGATCAAGAATCGCCTGTACTACCAAAAGCGAGTCAGGCAGCCCTAAAATGGATTAATAAAACTTCGGGAGTTTCTGGGGAACTAAACAGCCATGTATAATACGTGGTACAATGCTTCACACATAGTAAACCCTCAGCAAATGTCAGTCTAATAATATATCATTACTATAGATGGTGGACTGCAACTTTTACCAACATAGTATCATTTCCCAGTTTAATACTAACAATGATAAATTATGTATGTTTCCCCAGGCCAACAGACAGACACATACAATACATCCTTTAAACAGGGGTCTGTGTGGACTCGTTCATCACGTGGTATGCATGCAACAGAACCTGGCCAACTTTTCCCCAAGTAAGAGAAATGCACATTATTTCCCTGTCATTAGAAATAAAACCACAGCGAATATCCATGCCCCTACATGGTTTCTTCTGATGCTTTTTATACCTAAAGCAGATTACCATAAAACTTAAGGTTCTTCCAAATGTGACATGTTAAGTCTCAGATAACAGAATGCCTACCCAAACAACAGGAACACCAAAGTGAGGGTACTGCTAGTGTGCTATGGTAGAATGACCTGGGTTGTAAAACCTCATGGATCCTATATTTATTTATCAAATGAAAGGCTAGAATAAGTTATCCTTCCAAATTTCAAAATACTATCATTTCATAACAGTCTAAACTCTATAGCTCTTTCCCCAAAGCCCAAGGAATTATTCTATTTGATGACAGAAAAATACTCACAACATACTCTTAAGTGAATAGATGTTAATTCCAATTTTGTTGAAATATACATAAGAAAACATACCTAAAATGTATTCTTGGTGAGATACAATTGCAGTCAATTTTCATCTTTATCTCTTGACATACTTCCCAATCTCTGTACAATCAGCATATGTCCTCAGGTCATGATCTCATGGTTCCTGAGTCCAGGCCTCACTGCATTGTCAGTGTAGAGCCTGATTGGGAATTCTCTCTCTCTCTCTCTCTCTGTCTCTCTCTCCCCCTCCCCTGATCACTTCTGTTTTCTCAAAACTAAACAAACTTTAAAAAAAAAGAAGAAGAATAAAATTTCAGATTAAAAAAAAAAAATAAAGGTGCAACATGCTTTCCAGTATGTATATACAACAACGTTACAGCTCTGTAACAAAGTGCTTTTGTTTAATTTGGTCACAGTGGCCTATGCTAAAGGCACCTCAGGGGCGTCTGGGGGGCTCAGTTGGTTGAGCGTCTGACTTCGTCTCAGGTCATGATCTCACGGGTCGTGGGTTCGAGCCCCACATCGGGCCCTGTGCTGACAGCTCAGAGCCTGGAACCTGTTTCAGATTCTGTGTCTCCCTCTCTCTCTGACTCTCCCCTGTTCACGCTGTCTCTCTCTCTTTCTCTCTCTCAGAAATAAATAAAACAGTAAAAAAAAAAACAACTTAAAGCCACCTCAAAAAAAAATCCCTTACAATTTCCAAAAGTAAATTCTACACCTACATCTCTGCCTGCCACTCAGCCAGCTCTCACTTTTATGTCACCGAAACATAACATTCTTGTCAAGCAGACAAAATCCGGGTGGACAAAATCTGACCCAGTTTATTTTAGCCACAGACTCCATCCTGGGGCAGCGCGTCTGTTTTCGGCACAAACCTGCCCCAGTCCTGAGACCCAGGTTCCCTGCGAGCGAGCTGGATTTTGGATTCACTCTCCAGTTCTGCACTGAAACCAGTGTCCCTAAAAATAACAGATGTCCTTCCCAACTTGCTCCTCCTTGGGATCCTGTCTGAAAACCCCTGTAATAAATCTTGCTGCACAGATCCTATCGGTGCAAAACAGCTCCCATGGACCATTACTTCGTGGGCCCGTGGTAAAATTCCTACGATTTCTGTTAACGGAAGCTGTCAAATTTAAGAAAGATAATCTGATTTTAAGTTGTTAGCCGCAGATCAGGCTGTGATGCCACTTTGGATGTATCTAAGTTCTTCCACCGAAACACGACCCAGCCGTACCAACCTTGGTTCAAGTACGTGAGTGTCTCATCATGCAGCTTGACGGCTGGCGAGGTGGCGGCGCACATCACATACTGAAAGGGGGGGTGTTTAGTCTCACCGTCCAAAGGAAGGCTGGAATCTTCCTGCTTAAAAATGGGCAATGCCAAGACATCGCTGAAAGGCAAAAGAGTCAACAGTGATCTTATTTTGAGTTTAAAATACTTAAAAGCATATAAAAACATTTAAGGGCAGTTTCTTTTAAAAATTTAAGTTCGGGGCGCCTGGCTGGGTCAGTCAGCAGAGCATGCGACTTCTGATCTTGAGGTTGTGAGTTGCAGAGTTAGAGCCCCATGTGAGGTGCAGACATCATTTAACAATTTTTATTAAAAAAATAAAAATAAAAATAAAATGTAAGCCCAGAAATGTCATGTAGAATAAAAGAACTATTAATGTTAATCTTGCTCCCCCAAGAGATAATAACTCCTATCTCCAGCGTGGGAGGGGAGAGGGGAGGTGGGGAAACAGCTATGATTAGCCAGATAAAATAACAAGTATTTAACAGTTAATAAAGTCCATGCTGATTAAGCAAGTGATCTAACAACATATATGGTACTTCAAAAAAAGTTACTTCAAGAAACCCTTTAAAAACTTTAAACTCCGTATTATTTCTATGCAAAAGGAGCAAGTCAAGAGTGCGTAGCTACCTGTTTTGCAAGGCAGGTCACGCCAGCACCATAAACTCACAAAGCAGAATTTGATGAAAGCGGTACTTTACAGCAAGGGCCCCGTGAGGCCTGCGTTTGCAGAGCACAGAGCTTCAGGCTTCGTCTAGAACAAGTGCTTCTTCTGAGAAGCAAACAGTTGCAGCAGAAACAGCTGCTGTTTCCCAGAGAATAATCTGGTGCACTGGCTGGGAGGGAAGGGGAGGGGGCGCGGGGGGGCGGGGGTCCTTCTGGGGCACTGCCTATATTCTCTGTTAACCCAAGCACACATGGATGCGTTTCGTTTGTTTTTTTGCAAAAACAGTGGATATATAACTTACATTCCATAAAAATTCACCTTTTTAAAGTGTATCATTCCATGGGCTCTGCTGTATTAGAAGAGTTGTATAGTTACCCCCAACTATCTAACCCCCAAACAGTTTCATCACCTTTTGAGAAATCTCACGCCCGTTAGCAGCCACTACTGTCCGACCCCAGCCCTGGCCGGGCAGTGACCTACTGTGTCTCTATGACTTGCCTCGTCTTTTTTTTTTTTTAATGTTTATTTTTGAGAAAGAGAGGCACACAGAGTGCGAGCGGGGGAGACGAAGAGACAGGGAGACACAGGATCCGAAGCAGGCTCCAGGCTCTGAGCTGTCAGCGCAGAGCCCAACGTGGGGCTCGAACTCACGGACCACGAGATCATGGCCTGAGCCGAAGTCAGACGCTCAACCTTCTAAGCCCTCCAGGTGCCCATGCACTTGCCTATTCTGAACATTTAAAGCAAAGAGAATCCCATGGCCTTTTGAGACTGGTTTCTTTTACTTGATGTTTTCCAGGTCCCCCCGTTGTAGCATTCCCATTTGGGGTGAAGGATACTCCCCTCGATCAGGCGGACCTAACAGCCGGATCGGCACTCTGGGGCATCTGGGCTGCTGCTATGAACACCTGCGTGTTTCTGTGTAAACCTAGGACACCGGCCAGGTTTCGCGGTTACTCTGTTCAGCTCCCTGAGGAACTACCAAATGGCTTTCCCAAGCGGCTGCACACCTTTACATTCCCACCACGAAGGAAGGGATTATCGGTATTTGTTTTTGAGATAAATCTCTGACCTGTATACCTGCATCTTGATAATGTTTCTATGTTCATTCCTCAATAAAAAAGTAAAGTAATAACAAAATATCCAAATGAACTGCCTCATCAACACCAATAGCAAGGTTTTGTGTGAATTGCTTATTTTTTCCTCCCCGCCCCCCAAAGACATTAACATACTCAGATATTTGGCTAGCCCATTTTAGCTAAATTCAATTTAAAACAGAAAGTGTACATAAATGAGATGGGAAAGAAAGGCTGCAGTGCTTTCCTTCCTCCTGGTGTGTGCATGTGCACGTGCGTGTACACGTACACGTGTACACACACACACACACACACACACACTGAAAGCATTAGACTGATTATTTAGACTAATTACCCACTAGTTCTCTTCGTCACACCTGGGAATTGTCAAAACGCTCCTAAGTACTTAGGTGTAACTGAGAAACCCACAGTCAGCACTGGTCCTCAATCCCTCTCCAGAGTTCTTCTCAATGCTGCAGCCTAAGGGTCTCCCCCTGAGGGGCACAGATCTAAAAAGCCTTGCGGCCGATATAAAAAATTTTCAGGAGACTGGAAAATGGTACTTTAAGACTTAGAGCAACTCTCTTCATGAAAAACAATCATGACTGTCCCATGGTAGATGAAAATATATATACACACATTCTTATGCCCTGTGTATGTAAGCGTTTTAAGGATGAGAAAAGGGGGCACGTGGCTGGCTCAGTCACAGAGCATGCAACTCTTGATCTCGGGGTTTTAAGTTCGATCCCCATAGGGGTGTAGAGATTACTTAAAAATAAAACCTTAAAAAAAAAGGTCATTTGCTACTGAAATCCCAATTAATTTTTTCTACTTAACTAGAAAAAAAATGTGTTCTAATCAACACAGTAGCCAGTGATCTTCCTCAAACAGAAGCCAGATCATTCTATTCCTTTGAACTCGCCCTCAGCTCCCTTTGCACGAGGATCCCTGCTGCAAGGCCCCACTCACTGTGCTCGCCTTCCCACTTCTACGTGGCCTCACTCTCCCTGCCCCCCACACCAGCCTCCCACCTGCCTCTTCCAAGGCATCTGCTGGGTTTGGCGCTACTGTTCTGCTGATGTCCGTCCAGTTCACTTCATTTAAATGTCACCTTCGCAGTGACAACCTGCCAACCGCAGTCCTCGCATCCATGTCCCCAACCCCCTTGTCCTGCTCTATCACCCACAGCTGATCGTCTTCCCACAGCACACAGGATTTAAGTCTGTATCCCCCTAAGTAGATAACCATCTCCCAAACTGGTTTCACTTCATTGACTCACCCCAACATGTAGCACAAAGAGCCTCAAATACCTGCTGAATCAATGAACCAACTGCACTAATAATCAATCATTATTAAAATGAAAACAACAGGTATCTAGGTAATTTCCACTAGGCTGAACCTTAAAGTCCCAGCAGTCAACTGTTTTTGTAATCCCAAACCCCAGACAGGTAGAGCTCCCAGGGATCAGACAAGCAAATGAAAAGTCTCAAGGCTTCGAATTATTACTAGTAACTCTGAAATGCCAGTACCCAAAAATAACCCTGCACACAAAGACAAACAAGCCTCTGGGAGCAAGAACCAACAGCAGAAACAACAGATGGCATCCCCTCAGCTCCAGATCTGTCTGTTGGTATTCAGCTCTTTTCCGCCTCTGTTGCAGAGGGGTTCACGGTCTGAAACTACATATATGAGACTTCTTGCCAGCTGGAGTCTTGCTAAGTCGTTCCAAAGGGAAGCACTGGTGGGGAATGGAAAGGGAGTGGGCAAAGACAGAGGCCGGCAGCCGCACAGACTGTGGCTGCAGAAGCTTCTGGGCCAGGGCAGTCATGCCTCCAGGAGCAGCCAGGTAACAAGCCTTCCTCTCCAAACTGTTCTAGCACCTTCACAATCACATACTTCACTGCATCTTTCTCTGCTGGAAACATCTACATGATTTCTATTTTCCTAACTGGACACAGATTGATACCTCTAAAGAATTCAGATGATAGATTTATTGGACCCATACCATAAAACTATGCTTACTCTGTATAAAGAAATAAAAGGCAAGCCCAGGGACACTTGGGTGGCTCAGTCAGTTGGTTGAGCGACTGACTCTTGGTTTCGATTCAGGTCATGATCTCACCATTTGTGAAACTGAGCTTGTTTGGGATATTCTCTCTCTCTCTCTCTCTCTCTCTCCCCGCCCCCCCATCTCCCTGCCCCTCTCCTGCTCACTCACACACGCTCTCACTCTCTCTCTCAAAATAAAGAAAAACGTAAATTAAAGACAAGCCCAAACTGATCAGCAAGGAAGAGAAACTTTTAAGGGACAGTAAAATGAAAAGGAACAAACAGAACTTCTAAAACTGGAAAATAAAATTGCTAAAATTAATAACTTAGCTTTAACAGCAGCTCAAACAGAAATATAAAGAAACTGGGCATAGAGGTAAAAAGAAGTTATCCAGAAGGCAGCAGAAAGCAAAATGATAGAAAATGCAAAGGAGACATTAGGAAACGAAGGACAAGGCGAGAAGATATTACACTAAATGGAATTCCCAGAAGAGGAAATCCGTTATTGCAGAGGCGCTGTTTGAGATAAAGGCTGAGCACTTCCAGAACTGATGAAATATACCAACGGACTGATTCAGGAAGCCCAAATAACCAAAGCAGGAAAAATAAAAGAAATCCATACTTAAATACCTAAAAAAACATCTAGGCCAGTACAGTCTGTGGAAGAAAGTATCAAGAAAGGGAATCCATCTGCGCAGAAAGAGGAGCCCTTGCGTACGGCTGGTGGGAATGCAAACGGGCAGCCGCTCTGGAAAACACTGTGGAGGTTCCTCAAAAAAACTGAAAACAGAACTAGCCTATGACCCAGCAATTGCACTGCTAGATATTTACCCAAGGGATTCAGGTGTGCTGTTTCGAAGGGGCACATGCACCCCAATGTTTACAGCAGCGCTATCGGCCAACAGCCAAAGTATGAAAAGAGCCCAAATGTCCATCGACGACGAATGGATGAAGATGTGGCATATATATATATACATATACACATAATCACATATATATATACATATATGTGTGTATATATATACACACACACATGATGGAATACTACTCGGCAATCAAAAAACTGAAATCCTACCATTTGCAACAACGTGGATGGAACTAGTCAGAGAAAGACAAATATCATATGACATCACCCATATGAGGAATTTAAGATAAAAAACAAATGAACATAAGGGAAAGGAAGCAAAAATAATATAAAAACAGAGAGGGAGGCAAACCATAAGAGACTCTTAAATAGAGAAATGAGGGCTGCTGGAGGGGCTGGGGTGGGGGGATGGGCTAGATGGGTGAGGGGCATTAAGGAGGACACTTGCTGGGATGGGCGCTGGGGGTTATACACAGAGGACAGAGGACTAGAATCTACTCCTTAAGTCATTATTCCACTATATGCTAAGCAACTTAGATGTAAATAAACAAATAAAATGAGAAACAATAAAGACACTGTATAAATGTTTACAAAGGGGTGGGGATCAAGCACTGGAAAGAAAGTGGGAACAGGGAGAAGAGGTGGGAGAGATGAGGAGTCCTGGAATCATCAAGTGCTGGTGGGGGGTTGGGGGGCAGAGGGTGAGGCCATTACGGGAACAGTGGCGGCTGCGGCAAAAGGATGCACTTGCACGCTGAGGCTGTCAACTTCAAGTAAGACCCAGTCACTGCTTTTCTAGACCACATTCACTGCTCAGGAGTCTCGAGGAGGTGAAGCAGCACATTTAATCAAGGTTACAGGTTTGCTACAAGAAAAAAGGTGGCAGGGAATGAAGCAGGGGGGGCAAGAGACGGGGGATTAACGAGAAAGTAATTACAACGACTGCACGCGGAAGTTAAAACTGGCGGAAGGAAAAAGGGGTTCAAGAAGCTGAACGGAGGCAGACCAACGACTGTAGAAGGGCCAATGACGGCCAGAGCAGGGGCCTGAGGGAGTGAGCTGAAAAGGCAGACGGTGGCAGAGAACTCTGAATCTGGGATTACACATGGGCTGCGTGATTGGAAACGTCCAGGTCTAACCGTAAGACTGAGCAGCTAAAGACAATACCTCTGTAAGACAGATACAAGGAACAGAAATGTCAGGCTACTAGAAGGACCCTTTAAGTATCTTCTGAAATCACCAAAGAGTAAACCAGCAATAGGATCAGACAGTGACGCTGAACCAGGACCTAAAATTTTAACAATGAGGACTGACCTGGGGCGCCTGGGTGCCAGCCCCGGTGTGGGTGAGCTTGAGCCCTGCACGGGGCGAGCTCGAGCCCCGCTGTGGGCTCCGCACTCTCTCTCTCCTCTCTCGGGGGGGAGGGGGGGGGCACCTGAGCGGGCTTCAGAGGAAGAGTATGTACTGAGAGGAGAGCCAGCTTTCCAAAAGAACGAGGTGAAGACACCGTTACGAGAGAGTGGGCAAAAACTGGACGGCTTAAAACACAAGTTTGTGCCCCTCAGCTCCGGACGCCAGAAGTCTGCAGTAAAGGTGCCACACGGTCAGTCCCCTGTGAGGGCAGTGAGCGGGCTCTGCTCCGGGCGTCTCTCCCACCTTCTGGCATGGGTGGCATCCTCCGCGCTCCCAGGCTAGTGGACGCACCCTTCCAATCACATGGCCGGCACCCCCCAGTGTATCTTCACTTAGTCTTCCCTCTGTGCCCAAATGTTCCCTTTTTATAAGGACCCCCGACACCTATCCTGATTACTTCATTTTTACTTGAGTCCCTCTACAAAGATCTTATTTCCAAATAATGTCACATTCTGAGGTCCTGCGGGTTAGGACTTCCAAAATATCCTTTTGGGGGGACACAATTCAATCCAGTAACACTGACCACTCGGGATTTAAAAAAAATTTTTTTTTCACGTTTATTTATTTTTGAGAGAGAGAAAGAGAGCACACACGCGAGTGAGTGCACAAGAGCACAAGTGGAGGAGGGGCAGAGACAGAGGGAGACACAGAATCCGAAGCAGCTCCAGGCTCTCAGCTGTCCGTACAGAGCCGATGCAGGGCTCGAACCCGCGAACCGTGAGATCATGACCTGAGCCCAAGTCTGACACCTAACCAACTGAGCCACCCAGGAGCCCCACTTAGGGGATTTTCTGATGACAGACTGAGAATTCCAGAGGTCAAGATGGAAATATGTTAGGAACTGGTAAGAAAGGGGAGACGGCCAAAGAATTGAGGCAGTGCAGAACCTTACTGTCGATCAAAATGTTGGAAAAAGCAGCATCTTGAAAATCTGGAATTTCTTGCAGTCCTGACAAATATTAAGGGCATAAAAGGTCTGGCCCAGTATGCCCTACAAACTTATATATATGTCAAAGAGAAAGAGATAAAAAAGGCACAAGGAACAATGAATTAAAAAAATATAACTAATGATATAAAAACTAAAAAGATGAGACTATCACTAAAAACTTTGTTTTAAAACATTCAAAAATACAGAAAACTTGAAAATGCCCTAGAAAGATAACTTATCACAGGACGCCTGGGTGGCTCAGTCAGTTGAGTGTCGGACTTCAGCTCAGGTCATGATCTCATGGCTCATGAGTTCGAGTCCCATGTCAGGCTCTGTGCTGACCACTCAGAGCATGCAGTCTGCTTCAGATTCTGTGTTTCCATGTCTCTCCCTCAAAAATAAATAAACTTCAGAAAAAATTTATGTAAAAAAAAAACTTATGAAAACTTTCTTCAAGACCTAAGGACACTTGGCTGGCTCAGTCAGTTGAGCATGTGAGTCTTGATCTTGGGGTTGAGTTTGAGCCCCATGTGGGGTGCAGAGATTACTTAAAAAAATAAAATCTTAAAAAACAAAAAACTTTCAAGACATAAAAAGCTGTTTAAAATAATCCTAGAGACACTGATATCATGGTTAAAACATTTCCACCCAAAGAAAATCCTTGCCCTGGAATGGCTTTACAGGCAAGTTCTATCAAACTTTCAAAGGCAGTTCTTGTACAAACTCTTCAACAGAACAGAAAGAGAAGAAATACTTCCTAACTCATTTTGTAAAGCGTAAAGTAATTTTGAAGTCAAAACTAGCTACCAACAGAACTAGAAAAGAAAATGAAAAGCTCATTTCAACCATAAATATAGATACAAAAAAAACAAATTAAGTACTAGCAAACCAATCCAAGAGTAAAACAACAAAGCATGGTATAGTTGAATATTCCCAGGAACACGAAGACAGAATACAGAATCTGGAAACAGACCACCACACTTCTGGACAGTGGATTTTGAACAGACTTGCACTGTAAAGAGGTTCAAGTAAAAAGTTTTTTCAAGGAGGGAAAAGTGCAACTGGCCTCCTACTTCATACCATACCAAAAACAAAAACAAATTTACTCCAGATACAATGTAATCTTAGACACAGTATATAAAGTAATAAATCTTTAGAAAGACTGTAAATATCTTTGACTTCACAGTAGGGAAAGACTGTGGGTGAAAATATTAGTCAATTTGACCATATCAAAATCAAGAATGTCAGCTCAAAAGCTTGAAAGAAAAACTAACAGGAGCACCTGGGTGTCTCAGTTAAGTTTCCGACTCTTGATTCCGGTTCAGGTCATGACCTCATGGTTGTGGGATCGAGCCCCACATCAGGCTCCCCCCACTGACCGCACAGAGCCTGCTTGAGAATCTCTCTCTCCCGCTCTCTCGGCCCCTCCTCCCTCATGCTCTCCCGCTTTCTTTCTCTCGAAAAAAGTCAATAAATATTTTTTGGAAAAAGAAAAACTAACAAACTACTATATTCAGACCTGGCAGAGCAAAGCGGGCCTATCGTTTCCTGAAAAACATGTGTGAGGGCGCTGGAGCAGGCGTCACTTAGCTCTGACAGGTGCCTGGAGGCCACAGGAGGAAGTCCCTTCTGTCCTGGCGGTGCTCCAACGCTCCAAAACAAAATCGCAAGCAACTGGACCAAACCTGACAGGCCAAGATGGCTGACAAAGTAGGGCAAAGTTCACATTATTCATTACACTACCCCCCTCCCCCACGAGGCTAAAATCTCCCTCAGGGTGCCATGACAGGAAACCCCTGACCAAAAAAGGAAGAAAGGGCGCTGCCTCCAAGAAAGCTCAGGTAGTGACTATTCCACCCCCTGGTTAACAACGGTCACGACAGAAGCCCAAAACCTAGGGGCCCTGCTCTCCCCTGAGCTCCCCGGCTCTCACGGCTTGATAGTGTACTTTGGCTTTACCGAACTTTCCTGCTTGAACTGCTCATCTGCTGTGCTGTGTCCCTGAATCCTTTCTCCTGATGGGATGAAGAGCCTCCAGTGGCAACTTATGGACAAGCTGGGTCAAAAGCCTCAGGGCCCGACCGAGGTCTCCTCAGACTACGGGGCAACATGACCAAAACACTGTACAGTGTGTGATCGAAAGGGGCCACATTACTTAAGTCCTAAAGATTAAGTTGCTACAGACTATATATTTCATGACAACAGAGAGGTGGAAAGAAAATTACCAGGAGGCCAAGACCGTCTTAAGTAAGTTTTAATGAGTTACTTTCTAGGGACACCTGGGGGCTCAGTCGGTTAAGCATCCGACTTTGGCTCAGGTCATGATCTCATGGTTCGTGGGTTAGAGCCTGGTGTTGGGCTCTGTGCTGACAGCCAGCTCAGAGCCTGGAGCCTGTTTCAGAGTCTGTCACTCCCTCTCTCTCTGACCATCCCCTGCTCACGCTGTCTCTCTCTCTCTCCCCTAGAAATAAATAAAACATTAAAAAATAAATAAATAAATAAAATAAAAATAAAGAGTTACTTTCTAGAGGTCATTTGGTTACCTGCCTCTTACTTTGCAAAACATGAATGACCCGGATTTCAAGTTATAATGGGTTTCAGGCTCACTTCAGCAAGGGGAACCTCAGGCTTACTTCACTGGGAATGGGAGTGTCACTGGCAGGTCACGTGGGCGGGTGCTGGGGCATCTATATATGGGCTTCAGTTTACTCACTTAAAAGGACTAGTTAAGAAGTTCCTAAGATCTCTTCATCCATCTCTAGAATCCTGATATTATAAGAAAGACTCTAAGGAACATTTATGACCTGTCCCATTTCAAAAAGAATTTGCAGCAGCTCATACCTCATGAACACACAGAAGAAGGAGGCGAGAGGTGGGGAGGAGAAAGGGCAAGAGAAGGAGAGAAAACTAATGAACCAAAGCCTAGTGGAGAAAAAGGAGCGGAAGAAGCAAAGATAATATGAGAAACTGCCACAACATACCCCAATACTATTAACCTGCACTGTCTAATGCAGATTTTTATTTTTTTTTAATTTTTAATGTTTTATTTATTTGAGAGAGAGAGAGAGACAACACGAGCAGGGGAGGGTCAGAGAGAGAGCGAGATACAGAATCTGAAGCAGGCTCCAGGCTCTGAGTGTCAGCACAGAGCCCGACGCAGGGTTTGAACCCACGAACCGGGAGATCATGATCTGAGCAAAAGTCAGACGCTTAACCGACTGAGCCACCCAGGTGCCCCTATTTTTTTTTTTTTCCACATAGACTCCATGCCTAATGTGGGGCTTGAACTCACAACCCTGAGATCAAGAGTGGCACGCTCTACTGACTGAGCCAGCAAAATGCCCTAATGCAAAGAGATTTTTAAGTCAAGTCAGACTACTGAGAGAAACCATCTTTTTTTTTTTTTTACAAGCCATCTTCCTCCAAATCCAAGAAAACAATTTCTTAGAAAGTCTTTAAAAATAGTTGTAGCCACCCAAAGAGCAAATACAGTAAGCATACTTCACTTTGGAACAAAAAAGAAAAAGTTCCCTTTGTGGTCAGCTTTCCATTTTATTAAGAAGTCGCTTTTCCAATAATTTCAAAATTAGCACCTCAAGTTTACTTCTTGAACTTGAGAGAGAACAAATCAAAGGGAAAGATAAGCATCAGCAGCCTTACTACCCATTTGATGCAGAGGAAGAGACGGCCAGTCCAGGCATTAACGACACCAGGTGCTCCTGAGATCCAGCTTCTCAGGGTTCCAGGTCCAGGCCAGGGGAAGTTCAAGTGCAATCAAAGGAGGCCTGCAACAGCCTAAATCTTTCCTCAGCCTTAATCCAGATCAAGTCCATTTTGGAAGTGCCCAAGCTTGAACTTCAAATAAAGGGCCTTGAATTTGCAAGAGGCAAGCAAGTACTCTCATCAGCTCCTCAGTTTTGAGGACCCAACTGATTATGAAGAAAGGAAAAAAACACACTAAATAAGCTCCTTAAAAACTGGCATTTGCCTTCAAAGATGCCTGGAAATTTAGATTAAATGACACACCATGTAAGCAACAACCAAAAACATTCAATGGAAAGTTTCCGCACAGCAAGTATTGTCAAAGACCAATAATTATAAGATGCCAGGCAGTATTTTAAGAACAAGGTCAGGGAAAGGTTTTCTATCATGATTTTCTTTCCTTTTCATGGAATAAACCACAGACAAAAGTTCATTAGTTGGCTGAGTCACTAAAGCAAACAAAACTCTAGGAAAAAAGAAAAAGCTCAAAATAATCCTAATAAGCAAAGCTCTTGGCAGCAAATTCTCATTTTACCGTAACTGAGAGGTGGGAAGCAGCTTTTCGGCTGAAAACACTAAATTCGCTTCCGGTGCCTTCACCGGGCTAGAGGAGGTGCACGGCACCTGCGATTTAGTGGGGACTCCCGGACTCCAGGACGCCTGTCTGGGATGACCCTATGACTTTCAAAAGATCAATGCCTTCAACTGAAACAGCTGTTCTCGAAAATAAGCCACCTCCCCCAGAGCCCTCGAGGTGCACAAGTGCGGAGAGGAAGCGCCAAGTTCAGGGAGAGGAGCGCGGACGCAATCAGGGTCAGCGTCTGGTGACGAAAGGCTGTCTTTCCTCCACACACTTCCACGCTCTAAGAAACATCGCCTCCTTTCTGAGAGCTCTTTAACGCCCGAAGTTTCCCGTTTCGGATCTAAAAGCCGAATTTCTTCAGAGAGCAGCCCCCACCCTCCCAGATCTGCTCGGACCCGCAAGTCTCTCTGCAGGACAGCTGTGCTCTCTGTCCCCTCCTAGGGCTGCAGGGAGAGGGACGGGAGCTACTGGGAGGCTGGACAGCTCTTCAAAGACAGAGGCATTACTTTAAAGAACACATTTAGAAAATCTCGATTAATTAGCCTTAATAAAAAGCTGGCAAACCACGGGACCTTACGCTTTAGTCGGTGAATTTACAGTGCACCAACTATATTTCAATAAAGTTGTTAAATATAAAAACAGCGAGCTACCGAACTGACAGAAGCTACTCAAACAAACAAAAACACAGCCTTCTTCAAGCTGAAGGCCAGAGACCAAGCTCAGATCTGTTTCAACCTTCAAAATTAAACAAAATGAAAGGCTGCTGGTACCGGCAGCAGAGACTAAACAAACTATTGTTTGCTGTGCAATCGTTGCATCTTAAAGCCTTCCTCAAAAGAAAATAGCGTAAGAGGGTGGTCCCCAAGATGAAAAACTTCCCATTGAAACAATCAAAAAACATAAATAACGAAGGTGCTCCCCTCCCCCCCCCGTGTCTACTTTCACTTATGACATGACTCCTGTTGTAACAGCAAGTGATTAAAAATTGCAACCAGGAAAGACTACAATGTAGAACGGAATAGGAACTGATCACCAAAACCTTAGCATTTTCCCAGCACAAGTTCTACCATTTCGGACGCTGTATTCCAGCGCCCAGCGGCTTGTAAATCACTTGCCAGGAAAGGAAGCCCCTTCCCCCACCGAGCCAAGCCATCCTAACAGCCAGCCAGCTTCCCAGCAAAAAGGAAGCCGTCAGGGGCAGCTCCCGGAGCCAGGCTTGCGGGGCCGCCCTCCCACCCCCGCCACCCGTACGGCCAGAGGCCCGCGGGGCTCCCCGGCCCCGACGACCACGCGGCAGGGCCCGAACCCCGCGACCGCGCGGCCCGGGCACCGCTGGGAGCAGCCGCGCCCGGCACAGGCCCAGGGTCGCGCAGGCCTTCCCCAAGGAGACGGAGGCTTCTGCCCGCCCAGCCCGGGGCGCCCGGTACCTCATGCTGTAGGCGCCGGCGCCCAGCTCCTGCCCGATGCCCGAGAGGCTGGCGTCGAAGTCGTGCACCAGCCCGGACTCGATCACCTCGTCCATCTTGAGCACCCAGGCCATCTTCCGCCCTCGCCGCCGCCCGGCGCGGCCTCCGCGAGCAGGCGATGGGGCCGGAGCTCCGCGGGCGCGCCCTGGGGGAGGGCGCGGGTGAAGCCTCGGGCGGCGCGGCGGATGGTCACCACAGGCGGCCCGGGCGGCGGCCGGGACGAGAGCGTCCGGGGCCCCGCAAGCAGGGCGCGGCGAGCCCGGCGAGCAGCTGCAGCGGGAGCGGCCGGGCCGCCGGCAGCGCCTCCTCCCGCGGGCGCCGGCCCCGCGCCTCATGCCGCCGCCGCCCACCCCTGCGCCGCTAGCTGCAGCCGCCGCCGCCCGCCCCGCCCCGGAGCCCCCGGCCGCATCCTCCCCGGCCCGCGCGGGGGCGGAGCTCAGCCCGCCAGTCACCCGATCCCCGGCCTCGACCCCGGCCCCGGCCCTCGGCCCGCCCGCCCAGGCTCTAGCGCCCCGCCGCCCCGGCCAACCCCGCCGACGCCGCTCTGCCGGCCCGGACGCTGGCTCCTATATGGCTGCGGCCCGAGCTCTCTCGCCGCTTCCGCCTCCTCCGGCCCCGCCCCGGCCCCGCCCCCGACCCCGCGTTCGCCGCTCGCCGGGGCCCGCCCCGCACGGCCCGGCGCCTCTGGGCACTCCCGGCGCTTCACCACCGAGAAACTGTCCAGGCCGTGAGGCACGGCACCGCCCTCGCGGCAGCTCCGCAGGCCCCCGCGGCCAGCCGCCTCCCCGCACCCAGCCCAGGAAGAGGCGGTGCCAGCAGGGCAGCCAGCTTCCGCTCGTCCAGGAAAGCGGGCTGATTGACAGGCCAACTGGACAATAATGGCAAGTGCTTGGTGGAGGCTCCCGTGAGTCTCTGTGCTAAGCAACCAATCAAAATGTTCTTCCCTTGGGCGGTCTCTGGGACTGAATTGGCTGCCAGAAGAAAACGTTCATTGGAGCGCATCGGAGGAAGTCGCAGTAAACGCCAGTCCTGGAGGTTCCTTGCTCCCAGGTGGTGCGTCCGGGGAGTCTCTAGGTTTGCCCACACTACAGACGGAGAGGGCGTGGGGTGGTACCTGGGGGCTGAAAGGCTTATTGGGCAGAAAATCTTGATTGATATGAAAAAAAGCCAATCAACACTCCTGGAAAGGGCTCCGGAAGTCTTCCCTCAGCTGCAGCGTGCCGAGAGCATAATGGCGAGCTTGAGTGAAGCCGGGGATGGGTGGCAGTAACAGCCGGAAAGCGTGTTGTCACTCATGTTTCTGCAGGTTCATTGGGCTTGGCTAGGTGATCCCCATTCAGGGTATCTGGTCTGTTGTGCTCCTATGGCTGGGGCTAAAGTCCTCTAAGGCTTCCCCACTCACGTGTTTTATTGCTTGATGTTGGGTGTCGACCAGGACCGCAGTTGGGGTTGCTGGAATGCCTACACAGTGGCCTCTCCGTGCGGTCTTGAGTTCCTCTCAGCATGGCAGTCAGGTTCCAAAAGCAAGTGACTCGAAAGGAAGTGGAAATTGCTGGTTTCTTAATAACAAAGATTCTTTGCTTGACCACACTGTCAGGCTCCCACCCAAACCTTCTAGTCCCATCTGTGCACTTCACTGTAAAATTCAGTTTTAGCAAGAACTCCTCTTTCCCTTGTCTGATAAGGTTCCTTAGCCTCCGCCATCACCCAAGTGATGTCTGATTACCCTGACAGGCCTTCAAAAGAATCCTGTTAGGAAGTCTAGGAACCACCTTGCCTTACCTCCAAGTAATGTCTTCATAGTAACTTTACATTCAGTCCCCTCAACCTTCTTCTTCGGTCTAAATTCCCACTTAGTCGTCTGTATTGGGAGTTGAGCCTAATGCCCACTGAAAATTGTGTTGGTCTGGTCCCTGATACGTATTGTGATGGTCCTGAGTAAAG
The DNA here is from genome assembly GCA_017311185.1 of Proteles cristata cristata. Classification (NCBI taxonomy): domain Eukaryota; kingdom Metazoa; phylum Chordata; class Mammalia; order Carnivora; family Hyaenidae; genus Proteles; species Proteles cristata. Next base: position 74,148 of record JAESUZ010005295.1, read on the forward strand.
TCTGCCTTACCATTTTTAATAATTGCCACTGAATATTTTTTTCTTTAACACTGAAAGCCTGGGACCAGAAACTGACACAGACTCTTTATTCTGTACTGTATTAGTGAAGCAGCCATAGAATCAGATTGATTGGAGGAGAGTTCAATAATTTGGGGGCCATGTTTTAAAACCCCAAATCCACCCTTTGGCCACCAATGTTTTACATTCTTTCCACATGCAATAAACACTCACCCCAGGCCCCTGCAAAGTTCTCATCCCATTACAACCTTAAAGTTCAGGACGTTGTGAGGTCCTGAAGCAGGTGAGCCTCCTTGGATGCAGTTCCTTGGGTGTGCACTAAGTGGTGCCTCTCTGTGAAACCCTGTGAGATAAAGAGATACACCATCTGCCCCAACCGCAACTACACACGTCACATGCAATGATGAGAGAGGCCCAGGAAACTTGCCTCTATAGACATTTCTCTTCAAAGAGACGGCAGTGGAAGGCACATAGCTCTCACTGGACTGTAGACATTCTGAAATCTAACTGGGAAAATGTTGCCAGTTCTTTGAGTAGGACTTGGTCATTCATCCTGGGAACACTCAGAGGCTCCTGTCCCCTGTCCACTGGATTCTTGATTCCAACCTCTGAGGTATCCTCTAGTTCTTTCATAAGTACGCCATGTTTATGGCTAAATAGTTTTCTCTGCTGCTTCCTGTCCATAGTTGTGCAAGGATCTGAACTTCTCCCTTCAAGTGGTACTCAAGTTGTCCCTTTCTAATACAATTCATTTTTAAACTTCGGGGTTTTTTTTTTTTTTTTTTTTTTTTTTTTTTGTTTTGTGAATCAATTTATAATCTACTCCAATAATGAAAAACGAACAACATGTATCTAGGGGGCAGCTTGGCTGCATGGTTCAGGCTCAGGTTTCTTACAAGGTTACAGTCAAGATATTAGCTGGAGCGGTAGTTATCTGAGGGCTTAACTGGTGCGGGATGGTGCACTTTCAAGCTCACTTGCGTGACTGTTGGCCAGAAGCCTCGGTGCCTCATTTGAGACCACAGGGCCACCCAAGTGTCCTCAAAACATGGCACCTGGCACTTCCCAAAGTAAGTAAACCAAGACAGAGAAAGGAGGTCTCCAAAGTCACGCATTATTCCTTCCAATTTATTGCTGTTCCATAGAAGCAAATCTCTCTGTCTAGCTTCTATTCAAGAAGAGAATTTGCCTCCATCTTTTGAAGGGTGAACGTCAAAGAATTTGTGAACGTATTTTTAACCAGAGCAGCAGTGTTCATTGTTATCACTTAATAGGTTTTTCGAAGGCACTAAACAGCACAATTAGATCACAGAAAAAGAAGTTAGAGATTTAAAAGTGGAAAAAGGAAGTTGAAATTATCACTATTTATAGATTATATGTTCATATACCTAAAAATCTTCATGGGAAATGAAAATTTAATAACATAGTGGCATACATCATGAATTTTCATAAATCAATATGATTTCACAAATCATAAACCAATATACAAAAATGTTTGACAATATAATGAAAGAAAGGTTAAATTTATAACAGGATTTAAAAGGGTAAAATACTTCAGAACTAACCTAACAGGAAGTGTAAAGAACTATGTGAGCACAATTTTTAAATTCTCAAGATGAACACAAAAGTGCAGTGAACATAAAATACTACATCCATTATTATAATGGTAGTTCTGCTTAAGCTAACCAGTAAATTTAATGTGATTCCAGTAAAAATACTAACAGAATTTTTTAATTGGACAAAACAATTCTAAGATTAATATGGAAAAGTAAATGAGCAAAAAGAGTAAAAAAAATTTTAAGATCTTAAAACATTATTAAACCTAAATATTTAAAAACAGTATTCATTAATGAAAGAATAAATGAGCAAAGGAAAAGAATGAGAAATTTAGGAACAGATCAATATGCATATGGAAATTTATTATACAATAAAAACCAGCATCTCGAATCAGTCCAAGAAAATAAATTATTCAATAACTGCTTTGGAGATCAGCTGTAAGCACCCGCTTGTGCCAAAATAAATTCCACATGGCTCATATTCCTTTTTCTTCAAAAAAATCTAAAAGGATAAAAAGTAAAATTATAAAACACTAGAAGAAAACATGGGAGAATAATTTTAGAAACTCGGGAAGAGGCTTTTATAACTTTTATAATTTTTTTCTTAAAAAACATATAAATCTTAGAGAAAAACTATACTTTCAGGGATCATTTCTATAGTTCGTTAAGAGAGTCAGAGAGAGAGAGACTCTCAAGAAAGCTCCCCAACGTGGGGCTTGATCCCATGCCCCTGGGATCATGACCTAAGCCAAAATCAAGAGTTGGACGCTCAACTGACTGACCCACCCAGGTGCCCCAACATCAAAGCAACATCAAAGGAACGGGAAAAAAACTCTTTAGAACTTAGCTCATGATCAAAGGTATATTTCCCTAATATATTAAGAGTCTCTGCGAATAGATTAAACAAAGTCTCGTGAAAACAGCATTTGTATGCTGTCACTCCAAAGAATACAAGCCGGGGTACATCCGTTTGAGATACGCGCACACAGAAATTTTCATCGAAGAGAGCAATAAAGTTGAAGCACTACCTCCTGCGACACAATCCAAATCCTCATCACCAGAATTCGGTGTTGCCAGCAACGAGTGAAGATTAGCAGTGTCCAAAGGACCCTCTTACCTTGGTCTTCTGCAGAGTTGTGAAGACAGCTGGTACAGGTCTCAGCAGAAAGGCCGCCATGGCCATGGTCACTGATCCTATGCCTACCATTTCCTCCCCATTAAACGTGACCCAGGGAACCGGCCAAAGGAGCAACCCTGCACACAGCCCTTATCCACTCAGTGCTTAGTAACAGCTAAGGAACAGGAAGTTGCAGCTGACGAATAGCGAGACCAGGCTGGTGATGGAGAACATCAGGGCATTTAGGAATGTGCACATCTGCCTGCTGAGATGAAAAAGACCTACCTACCTGGACTTCTGCATAGCGATTACTTTTTCCTCGAGAAAAGTTAGTGATAGATGATATGATTTTCAAATGCTCATGAGTAGCAAACACGCTTTCTGTGTGATGGCCCTGGGGCCACTTAACCATTTCAAAATGTGTATCCTTTCAGCGTCTGCCTCTCTTAAAATGTTCATGGGGGCTAGCGTCTGAATGCTTGTGTCCCTTCAAAAGTCATGTGTTGAAATACACCCCCCCCAAGGGGATAGTATGAGCACGTTGGGCGTTTGGGAGGGGCTTTGTCCTCAAGAATGGGATTAGTGCTCTTAAGAAGAGAGACCCACAGAGCTCTCTAACTCCCCTCTGCCATGTGAGATACCATAAGAAGTCTTCACCCCAGAAGAGGGCCCTACCCGACCATGGAGGCACCTTGATCTCAGACCTCCAGCCTCCAGAACTGTGAAAAATAAATTGCTGGTTTATGAGTCACCAGTCAGCTATATTTTCCTCAGGAGCCTGGAGAGACTAACACAGTGCTGTAGTCGGGATCCATCTGAGCCACGTCCAGCAAGCCAGAGTATAGTTAGCTCTTGCCGGGCAACCAGCCGCCTCAAAATGTAATGACTTAAAACAAGCATTTACTTAGCTCATGCTTCCGTGTGTCAGAAATTTTGCCAGGCTCGGCCAGGTTTCCTCATTCATCTGCAACCCACAGCAGTTCTGCTGATCGTGGCTGGCTTCCTCTCACGTCTGGGGTTTGGCCGGGACAGTGGGGCTGACTCGAGTCACCCTACATGGTCTCCACTCCCCAGCAGACTAGCCCTGCCTTGTTCTCACGGGGGTTGGATAGGTCCCGAGAGATGACGGTACAGTGTAAAGCCCAGCCCGGCACTGAAACATCACTTCTGCTGAAATCTCCTGACCAAAGCAAGTAGAAGAGCAGCCCAGATCCAAGGGGTGGAGAAACAGACTCCATCCACCTCGTGGTGAAAGGAAATGCAAAATCGCAGAAATTATGTCACTGTAAATGCGGACAAGGGGAAAACATGCTTTTGGTCTGGTGGTTCTTGAAATGCTTCACCATCATGAAACACACATTTTTCAGATTCTCTCTTTGAGAGAAATGGGAGAGGGATTAGAAAATTGTGGCCATTCTTGTAAACAGCACATACAGCCAGGTAGGTAGCAAGATGTTTGAAAAGCTTCAAGTCAACTGGATTTAAAACCAGCAAAAGTTGCTCTTGGAGCAGTTAAGAGAAATGCTCATTCTGAGATTGGTGGATAACAATGCCATTAGGTGGGATTTGGTAAAAGTCCCTTTGCCTGTAAAATGAGAAGGTTACTGGGGCACCTGGGAGGCTCAGTCGGTTAAGTGTCCAACTTTGGCTCAGGTCATGATCTCATGCCCATGTCAGGCTCTGTGCTGACAGCTCAGAACCTGGAGCCTGCTTCGGATTCTGTGTCTCCCTCCTTCGGATTCTCTGCCCCTCCTCCATTCATGCTCTGTCTCTCTCTCTCTCTCAAAAGTAAACATTAAAAAATATATATATATAAGAATGTTACCTTCCTGGTTTGGGGGGTGTGTGTGCTTTGCACTCAGATTTTTGAGAACTAGAATGGTGTCAGAAAGAATCTGAACTTAATATAGACCACATAGCCACAAATACAGGCCAGGTACCCTTTGAAATATAAGATAGGAGTTAGACTTTGTAGGTAGAATGCCTGGATTCAAATTCCAGCTTTGACAATTATTAGTATGTGCTCTAAGGCTATCTACATAACTTCTCATTACCTCAGTTTCCTCATCTGTAAAATGGAGCTAATAGTAGAGCTCCCTCATGGAGTTCTTATGTGCAGATGACATAAGTTAATACATCGGTGGAGCTCAGAGTAAGCATCATGAAAGTGTTCACTGTCATATGTAATCTCTGAAGAGCTTTTGGCCTCTGATCATCTCATCAATAAGAATTAGCTGCCTATGGTGTCCTGGATAAGCAGGAAACTCAAGGACAGTGCCCTTGCTGTCACTTTTCATGGCGGTGTTGACCATGTCGTAAAATCTGACAAGGATGAATGTTATTTGACCTGTGCGAATGCAGAGTCTCCAGCTTATAGTCCTTTTATCAAAACGCTGAGCCATTTGGGGGTTTCTTATATATTTTACTCAGTCCTGACTGAGAAGAGTTTGACCCTGGGGAACTGTAGACCAGACAATCCATATATGTTTCCAAATACCCTTCATCTTGAGGAAAACAGAACAGGTAAATTTTTTTTCTCATACGCACACTGAATGTCAAATTCTGTTTTGCCAAAAAACTTAATAATCTTTTCTTATTTTTTTCCTCCAACTCTGTATTTAAATTTTTTAACCTATGGAAAAGCTAAAAGAACAGAAAAACAGCCAACAATATATCTTTAGTCACATATTTTACTGTTAATATTTTATTCATTTCTCTCTTGACTAGGTGTTTAACCATGTGAAATTAAGTTGTAGCTTTCAAGATAGTTCAGGCCTAAATTCTTCAAAATGCATTCTAAGAGGACAGAAATGCTCTGTCATGATTCTAGTATCATTATTGCATCTAAGAAATTTAATAATTCAGTTAAAGAAATTCAATAATCATATCTAATAGTCCTTTCATTTCCCAACTTCTCCATTTGTCTCTGCAGTGTTTATCATGGCTTTTTTTGAATTCAGATTCCACTAAGGACCACAGCTGCATTTCCTTTTCAGTTTCTTTAGAGCAGGTTCCCCACCTCCCATCTGTTTTTTTTTTTTAATGTTTTTTTTATTTTGATAAAGTACAAATGGGAGAGGGAGGGAGGGAGGGAGAAAGAGAAAGAGAGAGAATCCCAAGTAGGCTCTGTGTTGTCAGCCTGGAGCCTGATGCAGGGCTTGACCTCACGAACTGTGAGATCATGACCAAAACTGAAGTCAGACACTCAACCGACTGAGCCACCCAGGAGCGCCCCACCCCCAGAAAAATTTTCTCCAGAAAAACTGAGCATGGTACAGAGAATTCGCATATAATCCACACCCAGTTTCCCTTCACATAAGTAACTTTAAGGCTTGGCCATTTCAAAACTCTCAGGAGAGTCTTGATGTTCTCTTTTTTGGGGGTGGCATATTCTGATTTCCTTTAACAGCCAGACCTGATGGAGAGAATTTCACATCACTGGACATTTGGACTTGGGGTGGGGTGTTGACTGAATAGGTTATATCCCTTACACACAGAGTCACTGTTCTGTGCAGGGGACGAAGGTATGCACAGGCATTTGGAGGCCAGAAAGGTGGGCTGTGGTAGAGTAGTTACTTTGCCAAAGCAGTGTTCTTTTGTTGGGCACATAAATAAGGTAGATCTCCCAGGCTCCCTTGCAACCCTACAGTCGGCCACGTGGCCATGGACATCTCGGCCAACAGAACACAGGTACAAGTGTCACTGGCCTCTTCCAGGCCCAGCCATTTAAAGTCCCCCTTGTGATCACCCATGCTCTTTCTTCCTTTATCTTCGAGTCAGAGGCGAAGTGCCCAGTGGAGGACCATGAGGCCTGGGGGATGGAGGAGCCGCTGAGGGGGCCTAGGGAGCCGGGTGCCTGTCGCAGAGCAAAGCCCCTGCCCACCTGCATTATGCTTACTGTAGATGAGAGATCAGTGGCTGTTTTATAAGCCACCGCAGTGTGTGGGGCATTTGCCAGGGCAACGTAGCAGCCAGGGCGCAGGCCAGGCCCGGTGGCTCAGCTTCCTAGCGCTGTAACAAATTACTGGATTAGAACAGCAAGAACGTGTTATCTCCCCAGTTCTGGAGGTCAGAACCCCAAATCAACTGCACTGGGCTACAGCCGAGGTGTCAACAGGCTGCATTCTGTTTGGAGGTCCTGGGTGGGAGGACCCGTTTCTTCGCCTTTTCCAGTTTCTGGGGGCTGCCTGTGGCCTAGCCTCCCACACCGCTCCCGCCTCTGGGCTTCTGCCGGCCCAGCTTCCCGCACCCTGACCCCCCTGCCTCGCTCCTTCACTTATAAGGACACTGCGATGACATCAGGCCCACCTGGGTGAGCCAGGCAACTTGCCATCGCGAGATCCTTAAATCAAAAACACTTGCAAAGTCCCTTTTGCCGCATAAGCTAAAATACGCACGGTCCCGGGATCGAGGATGGACCGGGTTTGGGAGCCCTTCTTCTTCCTGCCCCGCTCCCATCCCTTCGCCTTTGTTCAGCCTTCTTCTCGGTGAGGGCTCCACCGACCAGTCTTTGGAAGATGAGATCACATCCTCACCTTGTAAAATCCTCCCTCCCTGACCTTTTGCCCATGTAGCCCTTATCGTGCGGTCTTAGGGATGCTCCACTTAGTGCCTAGGCCGGAGCCTGACGTCGGGACGGGCAGCCAAGCACTGGCTGAACAATGATTTGTTTCAAGAGAATGTAGTCATGCTCGTTTTACAGCACTGGCTGCTCAAACCATACATTTGATTGGTAACTCGAATCGGGCCGCGGGCTATTTCACTGTGATGCCACACATGTTTCATTACCAGAAGCTGGGTGATCTCGGGGATGGAGTCCCGAATTCCCAGTCTGCAGTCAAAAATTTGTTCATTGAGTTCCTAGGAGAGTGTGTAATGAAAAAAAATAGCTGCTAATTGGAAAGCATTCAAGGAGCCCATAAACCACTGGACAATTGCTTAAGTAAAAGGATTTTTTTTTTAATGGTTATTTATTTTTGAGAGAGAGGGAGAGGGAGAGAGAGATGGAAAGATAGAGCATGAGCAGGGGAGGGAGGGCAGAGAGGGAGACACAGAATCCGAAGCAGGCTCCAGGCTCTGAACTGTCAGCACAGAGCCCGACGCGGGGCTCAAACCCACAACCTGGACCATGAGATCATGATCTGAAGATTTGAGCCAAAGTCAGATGGTTAACCAACTGAGCCGCCCAGGTGCCCCTTAATTTTTTATTTGAGAGAGAGAGAGAGAGAGAGAGAGAGAGAGAGAGAAAATGAATCCCAAGCAGGCTCCACGTTCAGCACAAAACCTGATGTGGGCTTGATCCTGCAACTCTGGGATCATGACCTGAGCCGAAGTCCGATGCTTAACCGACTGAGCCACCCAAGCGCCCCTATTTTAGATTACTATTATAAGAATGACTTAAAGCCAGCTATTGAAGTAACTCATTATTGGCACATCTCCAATTATTTTGTACTGGGCAGTTTTATAGATGGCTTCAATATGAAATTGCTATTTATGGAAAGGTGTACCAAGGATGTAGCTAGTTGTTATACAAATACTCAGTGGGGAGATGAACAACCCAGGATCACCCTGCACACATACAAAACAATACCTTGTTGCCCTTATAAGTGATCCTACAGAATAAAGATCAAAATGTGTTAGACACAGAAGCATTCAAATGTTAACTCATTCTAATCTTGTCCTTTGCCTTACATTTTTCCATATTAAAGCAAATTCATTATCTTAGTCCCCCACGAAATAGCAACACACACAAAGTGGTGGTGTTAGAGGTCATTTTTTCTTCTTCAGTTTTTCATTATGTTCCAAATATTCTTACAATAGAGGGGCATAACTTTATTTTTTATTAAAATTCCAGTTAACATACAGGAGACCTATCTAGAGAGAAGTTGCTACAGCCAATATCAAGTAAGTTACTGCCTCTGTTCTAGAATTTTTATGGTTTCCGGTCTCACATTTAGGTCTTTCATCCGTTTTGAATTAATTTTTTGTAAGGTGTAAGAAAGTGGTTCAGTTAGAGAGTGGTCTCTTTCCCATTTGGTAAAGAGGCTTTTATCCCCACTGGATATTCTTCCCTGCTTTATCAAAGATTAATTGACCATAGAATTTTGAGTGTATTCCTGGACTCCCTATTCTGTTCCATTGATCTATACGCCTGTTTTGGTGCCAGTACCGTTCTGTTCGGTCGCTACAGCTTTGCGATATAACTTGGAAACTGGAATGGTGATGCCTCCAGCTTTGCTTTTCAAGACCGCTTTGGCCATCTGGGGCCTTGTTGGTTCCCTATAAATTTTAGGATGGTTTGTTCTAGCCCTGAAAATTGCTATTGGTATTTTGATAGAGGTTGTATTAAGTATGTCGATTGCTTTAGGTAGGAGAGACATTTTAATAATGTTTATTCTTCCCTAGATCTAGGAGCATGGAATGTCTTTCCATTTCTTTGTGCTGTCTTCACATTTCCTCTTTCAGTGTTGACAGTTTTCAGGGTACCTCTTTGGCTAGGTTTATTCCTATGATAGTATCTTACCATTTTTGGTTCAATTGCAAATGGGATTGTTTCTTAATTTCTCTTTCTGCTGCTTCATTACTGGTGGATAGAAATGTGATGGAACAGGTATCTGTGCATTAATTTAAGTTCATCTATGAGGGAGAGAATCCCAAGCACGATCTGTGTTGTCAGTGCAGAATCCACAAACCATGACGTCATGACCTGAGCCAAATTCAAGCCAGATGCCCAACCGAGCTACCCAGGAGCCCCTCTGTAAGTTGACTTTGTATTCTGCGACTTACTGGATTCATCAGTTTCAGCTGTTTTTGGGTGGAGTCTTTTGGATTTTTCTATATATAGTATTTCATCTGCGAATAGTGAAAGTTTCACTTCTTCCTTACTGATTTGTATCCTTTTTATTTCTTTTTGTTGTCTGACTGCTGTGACTAGGACTTCCAAGTACTATGTTGAATAAAAGTGGTGAGAGTGGACATCCTTGTCTGGTTCCTGACCTTCGGGGAAAACTTTTTCCCCACTGATGATGATGTTAGCTGTGGGTTTTTCATATATGGCCTTTATTACATTGAGGTATGTTCCCTCTAAACCTACTTTGTTGAGGGTTTTGTCATGAATGGATGTTGTACTTTGTGAGATGCTTTTTTTTGCATCTACAGATGTGGCCCGTGGTTCTTATCCTTTGTCTTACTGATGTATTATGTTGATTCATTTGAGAATATTGAACCACAGGTATAAATCCCACTTGATCGTGGTAAACGATCCCCTTTTCTATTAAAAACATTTTTTAAAATGTTTGTTTTGTAGAGAGCGTGAATGGCAGAAGGGCAGAGAGAGAGAGACATAGAACCAGAAGCAGGCTCCAGGCTCTGAGCTGTCAGCACAGAGCCCAACGCGAGGCTCGAACTCAGACTGTAGATCATGACATGAGCCAAAGCCGGGACACTTTGCTGACTGAGCCACCCGTGAGGCCCCAGGATTCCTTTTTTAAAAGTAGGCTCCATGTCCAACCTGGGGCTTGAATTCATGACCGGAGATCAAAGTCACGTGCTCCACTGAGTCAGCCAGGTGCTTCACACACTGATTTTTTTTTTTTTAATGTATCGAATTCAGTTCCCTAGTATTTTATTGAGAATTTTTGCATTTATGCTCAGCAGGGATACTGAACTGTATGTAGTTCTTTTCAGTAGTGTCTTCATCTGGTTTTGGGATCAGAGTAATGCTGGCCTCACAGAATAATTTTGAAAAATTTCCTTTTCTTTTTTTCAGAATAGTTTGAAAGTACGTATTAACTCTTCTTTAAATGTTTGGTAGAACTCACCTGTGAAGTCCTCTGGTCCTGGACTTTTGTTTCGAGTATTTTGCTTACTGATTCAATTTCTTTGCTGGTCATCAGTCTGTTCAATGTTTTCTATTTCTTCCTGCTTCCGTTTGGGTGGGTTATGCTTCTAGGAATCTAACCATTTCTTGTAACCATGTCCAATTTGTTGGCAGTCGTTTTTCATATTACATTTCTCTGGTGTTATTTCTCTTCTCTCATTTGCAATTTTATTGAGTCCTTTTTTCTTGATAAGTCTGTCTAGAGGTTTATCAATTTTATTAATTTTTTCAAAGGACCACTTCCTGGTTTCATTGTTCTGTTCTATTAGTTCCTACATAATTTGTTTCTACTCTCCAGAGGTGCATGACTTTTTAAATGCTTTTTAAAGCTTCTTTCTTTTGCATAGCTGTGAAACCGTATTTGATTAATCCCAATGAAACAACCCAAACAACCCAGGAAGCAGAGATGTCAAAGTTTTAAAGAGCCCTCATTTTTATGGAACAATGTACTGAGCCTCATTTCTATGGACTGTAAATTAATAATTATAAGATTCATTTGAATTTACAAACATCTGGCCTGATATGTTTCCAGTATTTTATTGTGAGACATATTTGGTGAAAAGTCATTTTGACCCAAAGTTTGTAAGACAGAATATGAAGGAATGCAGTAAACACACTGTAAATTTGAAACCTCATGTTCAAACCACATGTTACTTGAAAATCGCAGAAACCGATCCTAGATTTTGAAAACACAAGAAACAAACATGGTTTATAATCTGCACTTATGTACTTTTAGTTCTGAGCAGTGCTGTAAATGAATGATACTGATAACATATAGGAAGAAAAGCAGAAAGAAGAAATTTACCAATTTACCCAGGAGCTCACTCACCACCATTCTCTACTAGCTGACATCTAAATACGTTTCTGGAATGAATAAATTTGCATAGTCAATAATAACGTTCTTAAAGCCTCATTAACTGAAACTATATACTTTTGTTTTTTATATGTGTATATATATTTTTTTGTTTTTTAAAGTAATCTCTACACCCAACACGGGGCTCAAACTTGAGACCCCGAGATCAACAGTTGCATGCTCTACTGACAATGCCGGTTGGGCGTCCCTGAAATTATATAATTTTAAATACGACTTTTTCCATGTTTTTATATTATTAGCTTTCACTTAGTCACATTAAACCATACTCTTTCATCACTCAGTTCATTCATTTGAGCGCCTGCCTTTAGATGCCTGGTTCTTGATCTAAGTTTTCAAGGAGAGTTATTATTCGGTTTACGTCACACTATTGAATTGTCAATGGCAGTTAAAGCAGTATAGTATCTCAAAGCAGAGGTCAAGATTAAACTATTAGATTAAAAATGATTATAAAACATACCACAGGTTATGGAAAAAAACATTACTGAGAAGAATTCAATGTTTCAAATGCCTTTTCTTCTTAAAGATAAATGATGTTACATATACATGCATATACAGCTCAATGTGGATGCTACTCCTGATAAATCTCTTCTCCTCAGATGTACTTATAAAACTCATGGGAATACCACTGACACAGGACCGTCAAAATATTTTTGAAAACTTAGTTAGGAGCTAAATGACTTGTCACACAGGGAGACAGAAAAACAACTGCTGTACATTGTTAATTTTTTCAAGTCATGTTATGTACAGTTTTATTGCCAGTATATGCACGACAGTAAGCGTAGGACTATAAATACACAATGTAATTAACAGTAGAAAACAAAATTGTTACGGGTAAAGGGGTGGGGATATGGAGAAACTATTTTCCTGCTGCTAGAACAGAAACAGAGGGAAAAGCCTAGGACATACCATCCATCCAGTACTCTGGTCTTAAATTCTTTACATACATTTCTACATGTTTTCAATCACACGAAGAAAGTACAGATAACTCTGTAATAACAGCAAAGCGCTTCCCTAATAGCTGTTTGCCTTTCCAGTCAAACTCACTTTACGTTAGGATTTACAAAAGAAAAAAGCCAAGGTGAGAACCCTTAGTGTCCTGTCCCAAATGATCTAACCTGCCTTTCACCAAACTGGTCATTGTTGAAAGTCGGCTGCACGTGAAAAGAACAGGTGTAGCAAAAGGTGATTTAAAAACCTTGTTAAAACGTAACAGAAAATCACCCTTGCAGTAGTTTCCCGAGAGACACTGTAGGCAGCATCTCAGTTAAAAGCATCAGCCCTGAAGAGGTAGAGAGTTGGAGTCCATCACACAGAGATCATAGCCTTGCGCCGTCTTCTCTCTCATCAGGATCAATGTTTTCAAGTAAGACAATTTCACGGTAAAAGGAAGCCGGGTGCCACCGCTTAAAGACAAGGTGCTGGTTGACTCCCGCGTCTCGGTAAGAAGTGTGTTTACTAAATGAGAAACAGAAGACGGTCAAGGACACACATGCACTGGATTTGCTTTTCTCTTTCCATCAAGTTTATTCATAGGTGAATCTGATATTAATAAATACGAAAAAAGCATCATTCACAACAAAGAGAAACAAACCAAAAACCCTGCAATAAAACCTTCTGTTTTAATAAGTGTCAGGAAAACAACAGACAGATGATTTGGTGCAGCTTTCTTACGGGGTCGTAGGGGGACATGGTTTTGAAGAAAGACGGCAAGACCAGCCACCCCCAGCGGCGCTGGGGTCACAGAACTGCCCCGTTCTGCAGCACTCCCTCTCTCTGAGGCCTCGCTTTTCAGCTACAGGTCACCTCACAGAAGTCGCAAGTCATGACACAGTCACCGGCACATCGACAGAGCCCAGCCGGGGTTCAATGCGTCCCGCTTCGTTTCACGTCATTTCAGTATTTCTAGCACAGGACATGATACAGAACAAAACTCCAAGTAGCAATCAAAATATTATTCTGCATTTGAATAGAGGCAAAAAAAACATGTTTTAGACTGTTAAACTTTTAAAGCTTTAAGCATTCCTCTTTAACCAGCATTTAAAAAAATTTATACAATCGTAACACTGGCAAAGGTTAATGGGAAGACAGAGAAGTACAAACGCGTGAAATGATGAATTCGATTAAAAATTACTCTGTATTGATCAACCGATGTTAATACTGCTGCTTCTTGAATTTGGAATAACTATCAGAAAAGTTACATGCAGACGGAGGAGGGCCCTCTGTTACAGAAAATACAAAACAAAACAAACAACTAAAACTGGGAAAAGATGGGAAGTTCCAAAAGATGTGTTTGAATATTTCCTTTCACTGACGGGGGGTGGTCTGTTTGTCCTTTCTCGGAGAGGCCCGGCTCGCTTCGTTGGCTTTACTAACTTTGTCCAGAAACATCGGTGGCGGGATCAGCTCCCCCAGAGCCTGTCTGTGCGCGTTTGATGTAAAGATTCAGTAGCTTCATCTGCAGATTCAAGCCAGACACAGGTCACTGAGCAAGGGGCTCTACGTTATAGCAGGTGCTCATTAAGGCATTTTTATACATATCGGGAGTTTAAATTTTTTTTAATATTTATTTTTGAGAGAGAGAGAGAGACAGAGAGACAGAGAGACAGAGCGTGAGTAGGGAAGGAGTAGAGAGGAAAGCAGAATCCGAAGCATGTTCCAGGCTCTGAGCTGTCAGCGCAGAGCCCGACAAGGGGCTCAAACTCACAAACCGTAAGATCATGACCTGAGCCGAAGTCGGACACTCAACTGACTGAGCCACCTAGGCATCCCCGTATCGGGAGTTTAGAGAGATTTTAGGGGTGCCGGGCTGGCTCAGTCAGTGCAGTGTGTGACTCCTGAGCTCAGCATTGGGAGTTCGAGCCCCACAGTGGGTGTAGAGATTGCTTAAAAGTAAAATCTTAAAAAAATAAATAAGAGATTTTAGATGAAGGTATGCCTGAGTTGTTGTTGATAATTAAGAATTACCAAAACTCTCAAGTCTCTTTCTGTTTGTGACTGAGTATTCTATTTGTTCATTTAAGTAATCTCTACACTCAGCAGGGGGCTTGGACTCAGGACCCAAGACCGCAAGTAGCACACTCTGCCAGATGGAGCCAGCCGGCGCCGCTGGTGCCTGAGTATCTAATACACCTTTTAAAAAAATGTAGTGATAGCACGTGACACTTAAACTTAGAAAAAAGAAGTCTCCTCAAGCCAAAAGGACCACCATTTGACCACCATGCACGCTACAATGTGCTCACTACCTACCACACGTTACCTCTTTCTATCTCAACATTTCATAGATGACAAAATCAAGATACAAAACATGCAAGTCATTGCCCAACACCATAGGGGTAGGTAAGAAGCGGGCCAGAAGAGAGAATTAGGCACATGGGTTCCAGGACCCAGGATCTTAAACAACCATAACACTGCTCTCCAAGAATGTTCTGGATTTGGGTCCTTCTGTAGTCTTTCCTAGATGAGGTCATATTTTTATAAAGTCTTAATGCATACATAATTTTGTATTTTACTTAAGAAAAAAATTTTTTAGCTGTTTATTTATTTTTGAGAGAGACGGGGAGATGCAGAATCTGAAACAGGCTCCAGGCTCTGAGCTGTCAGCACAGAGCCCAACGCGGGGCTCAAACTCACCACGAACTGTGAGATCATGACCTGAGCCAAAGTCGGACGCTTAACTGACTGGGCCACTCAGGCATCCCTCTACTTTTTTTCATCTAATGTCATTTCCAAGTATTTTTTTGGCTCTAGTTTTCATATGCAAAATCATATGTTCTGACAAAGTGTGTAACTTTAAATATTCTACAGACATCTTTGCATTATCAGGACACAACCTGAGCTTATCACAAAAGCTGAGAGTGTTTCTCTTTGAAAACCACTGTGTCGGGGCACCGAATGGCTCGGTTGGTAGAACATGTCGGGCTCTTGATGTCGGGGTTGTGAATTCAAGTCTCTTGTTTGGTGTAGAGCTTACATTAAAAAAAAAAAAAAAGAAAGAAAGAAAGAAGAAAGGAAAGAAAAAGGCTGTGCTGTTTATAATTTGCTTTTTTAAACATTAACCCATTGAGATCCAAGGGTTTTTAATCCGATGTCCATGGGATTCAGGCACTCACTGAATCCTCTGAAACTACGGCTAAAAATTTCTGCATTTATTTATTTTTCTGGGGATGAGACCACTGTGCCCACATGTCAGAGTGCTCTGTAACTCAGAAAAAGTTAGGAACTGCCACCCATGTACGACTCACCTAGGTATTTAATACAAGGTGCATGCCTGAGCAGATAGGTGTTTTCTCTACCCTTTTGCTATTTTAGAAATAAATTTGATGACAGTAGTGGTAATCGCTAGGGTTCTGGGAAACTCTTAAAATGAGGGTGTCTCCTGCTAATGGTCCAGAAGCTGCAATCCAACAATCACCCGACAGAATAAATTTCGATGTTTGATAGTACCAAAAAAATTAGGGTAACAAGACTTATTTAAGTCTTTAAAAACATTTGTTTGCAGTTTATTTATTTAAGTAATCCCAACACCCAACGTGAGGCTGCATGGCACAGCCCTGAGATCAAGGGTCACTGGCTCCACTGACGGAGCCAGCCGGGGGCTCCTGGATTTTATGTCTTATGATGGCACATACTGGGTCACCAGAGTCCACAGGGGAGACTTCAAGAAGCATTCCAGCGTTCCGCACTTTGGGAGTCATAAAGCAACCCAGGAACACATGACCACTATGTATTCTGGAACAGTCTTGGTGGGGCACTACCTAGGGGCGGGGGCTGGAGAGGAGTCAGCCGACCGTCGGCACTTCTTTCACAGCAACACACCCCACCAACTGGCCCCGGTGACCCAGGCGAACACGGAAATAGTTACAATTCTGACGGTAGGGGGAATGGGCCAGCTACTCAAAGCTGAACACAAATCTACCCTTTAACACAAGAAAGGACTAAAGACCGAAATTTTGAAAAGTGTGCCGCCGCTGCCACCTTTAGACCGAAGCACTGCTACTTACTTTACTGCCAGTGAGCTGACTGAGATGGGGTTTTAGTTCGTCACCAATCACCGCGTGGACAGCCACCAGGCAGAAGACACAAGCTTTCCGAACACTGCTCTCTGAATTGTCGTAACCCTAGGCAGAAAAGTCCTGGTTAGCACTTCTGGGAGTCTGAGAAAGTCCCATTCCGACAGGGACAGCGGACGTGGCTTGGGGACAGGGTCGCCGGCACACCAGGGAGAAGCAGCCTTCATGCCTGGCGCCGACGCCTCCACCTTCTCTGGCAGAAACGTGCCCTTCTGTCCTTCCGCCTGGCCTGCGGCACCTCCGCTCCACTGTTGGCTTTCTGTCTCAGGGTCTACCTTGTGCAGCCTGGAAGGGAGCCCTTCGCTGGCCTGCCCTGCGAAGTCTCCAGATGCACCTTGCTAAAGCGCTCAGCTGCAGGGAGCCCGCGAGAGCTCCACTACTGGAAAAAAACCTAAACTGGAGTAAAACTGGGCCTGGCAGTCAGGGCACTCCTATAATCCGGGCTGAATTAAGCTCGACGTCTGTCCCATCCCTACCATTACTCTAAGTTATCCGCCCAACAAAGCACTGAATCAGTAGCCACCGTATGTATGATATACACGTACTGTGTACATTCTGTTCTTCGTACCAAAGGACAGAGAAATAAAGAGATTTGGATCTAACCTTCGAGGACCACACAATTTAGTGAGCAATACTGGTCTCAGAACAGAGTCAAAGATAATACTATAGATGCACAAAGAAATGAAAAATTCTCTTCAGGAGAGTTATACACTATGTGATTCTAATCAATAAAATTACACTAGAGAATACAATTTCTTGGATGGAAAAGTTAACAATTTATGATTAAGCAGAGGTTATAAAATATCCCGCCATTAAAATGTTTATGTGGATAGGTCTGCGTGCATAGAAAAAAACCACATCACATCTATGACTGTAAATTAGTGTAACCATTTTGGAGATAAATCTGCCAACACCTAGGAATTCTACTTCTAGATATAAACATATAAGTTTGAGAAGAGGTTATAAAGAAGTTCACTGCAATATTTATATTAGTAAAAATAGGGAAACAATCCACATATTCATCAGAAGATATGGATTCATCAGAAGAGATAGATAAACCAACTGTGGTATTCTCATACCTGGAGATTAGCCACAAAACAGGAATGAAATTCTAATACACGCTATACACGATAAGCCCTAAAAACGTTATGTTAAGTGAAACAAGCTCCCGCCACCACGGGACAGAGACTGCGTGATTCCGTCTACATGAAGAACCTAGAAAGCAGAAGAGGGGAAGTAGAATAGAAGGTACCAGGGGCTGAGGGGACGGAACAGGAAATTATGAATTAATGGGGACAGAGTTCCCTCGGAGGGTGAAGAAGTGTGTTCTGGAGACGGGCAGCTGTGATGGCTGCACCCAGCACGCACGTGTGTAATGCCAATGAGTCGCACACTTAAAAACGGCCAAGTGATGAATTGTAGGTTATGTATCTCTCTCTCTCTCTCTCTCTCTCTCTCTCTCTCTCTCTCTCACACACACACACACACACACACACACACACACACACACACACACACACACACACACACAGAGCTAGTGATGCAAGGTCTCTGTCCTGAACATCCAGGACTGCAGGAAGGCTTGGTTACGCCGCTCATGGTGCCTGGAAAGTGCCTAAAATAACCAAATCCCAAATGTAGGACAGCGTATCCCTCCCAGCGTGGCTTCTTACCTGTATTAAGCCCGGCATAATCTCTGGCAAGAGCAGGTTAAGGGTATCCTTGGACACTCTCTCGATCACTTTTGTTTGCATTTTGATCGCAGCCAGGTTAATGGGGTAGTCTGCCGTCTGGACGATGGGACAGAGCACTTTGACGCACTGCTCTGGGCTGATGGAAGTGGCCAGCACTGACGCTGCTTCCTCAGCGGCCCTCACCACCTGCAACAAGGAGAAGCGTAAGTTGGGAATGGATTTTAAAAACATTATACTGTATCTTGGAAGCACAGCCTTCATGAAATATGAAATGCGATAGGATATCTATAATTAAAAACAATTTTAAAAAATGTTTATTTTTGAGAGAGAATGAGAAGGAGTAGGGGAGATGCAGAGGGAGAGGGAGACAGAGAATTCAAAGCAGGCTCTGAGCAGCACAGAACCCAACACAGGGCTTGAACTCATGAACTGTGAGATCATGTCCTGAGCCAAAGTCGGATGCCTAACCCACTGAGCCACCGAGGTGCCCCAGGAGATGTACAATTTGCTCTGAAAATACAACAGCAAACAAACACAAAAGAGTGACAGTACAGATAAAACAGGATTGGCAAAATGTAACTGTTGAAGCCAGAAGGGGGAGGAGGAAGAAGAAGAAGAAGAAGAATGAGAAAGAGAGAGAGAGAGACAGAATATGAATCCCAAGCAGGCTCTGTGCTCTCAGAACGGAGCCTGACTCGGGGCTTGAATCCATGAACTGAATCCATGACCAGAGCTGAAGTCAAGAGTCAGATGCTCAACCGACTGAGCCGCCGGCGCCCTGGCTAATGCACTCTCTAAATGGCACCGCAGTCCAGCTGGCTGGCGGTGGAGGCTCTGTCTACCAGGACTATGATGTGCATGGCGCTCCCTGCAGCAGCCAAGCTGAGAACCTGCTCCTTACCAGTCCCCTCAACTCCAGGAGGGTCTGTGCTCTCTTCATCACGTTATTACAAAATAAAATTAAAAAACTCTCATTAGGTTATCAAGTGAACATGCTATCCCTCCTCCTGTTCATAATGATTTTCTCTCCTGCATGGGGCTCGAGGAGAAAGACACCAATTCCGCAATGAAGACGAGAAATGGTTGTCCATCTTAGGATTCACCAGCTCTAAAGATGGTCTTGAGACCACGTCAAAATTATTGGTTTTGATTCTACTTTAGTAGTTTCTCACTTAGGATCCCAATCTATGAGCAGGACAAAGAATGGGACAGTGGCTAATACATTCGTAGACCCAGGGCTAATTGTAGCTGTAACTCCTTAAGAATGTTGATTTTATCTTTTATAAAAATAGGGATTCCAGGTCTTATTTGGGTCAGAAGGTAGATAGCCAAACCACAAATATTAGTTTTTAAAACTTCAGCAAGATTCTATACATGTTCCACTACTGCTAAACACCAGCTGAATAAAAAAAAATTTTTGAATAAAAATCCATATAGATTTAAAAGTTATAACTCACTCTCCTATAAGACTCACAGTCATATCTTCTGAAAAGTCAATTACCCAGAGGATTTCAATTTCTTCAAATGTTCATCACACTTCTTTTTTAAGGTTATCTCTACACCCAAGATGGGGCTCGGACTCATGGTCCTGAGATCAAGAGCTGCCTGCTCTACCGACTGAACTAGCCAGGGGCCCCTGCGTCCTCACCAACAATTTTTTTTTAAGTCTATTTATTCATTTTGAGAGAGAGAGGATGCATGTGAGTGGGGGAAGGGCGGGGGTGGGAGGGTGGAGAGAATCCCAGGCAGGCTCTGCACTGTCAGCATGGAGCCCTACCCAGGCCAGACCCACACACCTTGAGATCATGGCCTGACCCAAAGAGTTGGAAGCTTAACTGACTGAGCCCCCCAGGCGCCCCATCTCACTGACACTTCTCACTGTCCTTCTTCCCAGTATGTATAAAGTGGTATTTCACTGTGGGTTTGGTTGTATTTTCCTAGTGAGTACCAATACTAAGCATCTTTTCATGTGTTTATTGGCTATTTACATATTTTCTTTGGTGAACGGTCTATTCAGGTCCTTTGCCCATTTTTAAATTGAGTTATTTCTTTCTGTTGAATTCTAAGAGTTCTTTATATATTACCTCATTAGACATATGATTTGCAAAAATTTTCCATTCTGTGGGTTGAATATTCTACTTTTTTTTATGGTGCCCTTTGAAGTAGTAAAGTTTTTTTTAAATTATTTTTATTTATTTATTAAATTTTTTTAAAACATTTATTTATTATTGAGAAACAGAGAGAGACAGAGCATGAACAGGGGAGGGAGAGACAGAAGGGGAGACACACAGAATCCGAAGCAGGCTCCAGGCTCTGAGCTGTCAGCACAGGGCCCAACGCAGGGCTCGAACCCATGAACCGTGAGATCACGACCTGAGACAAAGTCAGATACCCAACCGAGCCACCCAGGCACCCCTACTAAGATTTACAATCATGCTTTCTTCCGGAAGTTTTAGTTTCAGCTCTTTCATTTGGCTTTGATCCATTTTGTCTCACTGCAGTTTTCTAACTTTTCTTTTTTGACTTCTGCTTATGTCCTGGTCCCACCAGAGACACCTACTGCTCGCTCTGGTGCTTTCTCTGAGAATTGCAGGCTGCCCCTGAAATTTCCTTTTTTAATTACATCTGAGACTTAATAAAAATCCTCCTGGTTATCTTATCAATGTCACTGAAGGTAGCAGAAATACTGTGACTAAAAAGAGACGAGACAGGGGTGCCTGGGTGGCTCAGTCGGTTAAGCGTCTGACTTCAGCTCAGGTCATGATCTCACGGTTCATGGGTTCAAGCCCTGCACGGGCGCTGTGCTGACAGCTCAGAGCCTGGAGCCTGTTTCAGATTCTGTGTCTCCCTCTCTCTCTGCCCCTCCCTGACTCAAGCTCTGTTTCTCTCTGTCTCAATAATAAATAAAAACATAAAATAAATTTAAAAAAGAATAAAAAGAGACAAGACAGGAGAGAGAGACAAACCAAGAAAGAGACTCTTTTTTTTTTTTTAAAATGTTTTATTTATTTCTAGGAGAGAGAGACAGCGTGAGCAGGGAGGGTCAGAGAGAGAGGGAGTCACAGACTGAAACAGGCTCCAGGCTCTGAGCCGGCAGTCAGCACAGAGCCGACCTTGGGCTCGAACCCACGAACCGTGAGATCATGACCTAAGCGAAAGTCGGACGCTTAACCGACCACCAGGCGCCCCAAGAAAGAGACTCTTTACAGAACAAACTGATGGTCACCAGAGGGGAGGTGGGTGGGGTTGGGGAACTAGGGGATGGGGGCTAAGGAGTGTACTTGTGATTAGCACGGAGAATGTATGGAAGTGCTGAATCACTATACTGCACACACCGAAACTCATAACACTGTGTTAACTAACTAGAGTTTAAATACAAACTTAAAAAGTCCCCGGGCGCCTGGGTGGCTTAGTCAGTTAAGCGTCCGACTTTCGCTTAGGTCATGATCTCGCGGTTCGAGGGTTCAAGCCCCGCGTCGGGCTCTGTGCTGACTGCCAGCTCAGAGCCTGGAGCCTGTTTCAGTCTGTGACTCCCTCTCTCTGACCCTCCCCTGCTCACGCTCTCTCTTTCTCTCTCTCCTAGAAATAAATAAAACATTAAAAAAAAAAAAGTCCCCCCAATTTTTTTTTTTTTACACAACAGTAAATACACATGAGAGACAGATTTATAGGACTTTCAGAAAAGCTAGCCTCATCATTTTATTGAATAAACTTTTAACAGATATCTCGTTTCCAGAGGCAATTTATTACCACTTTAAAATAATGATTCTTGTCTTCATTAGTTATCTCAAAAACCCAAATGCTTATTGGTGAATGGAAAGAGAAGGGTGGTGAACTCTAAGTAGAAAACTACAAGGCAAATGAAGGAGAAAGTGAAATCAAGATTATTTCCAGAGCTGGCTGATACTAGGGGAAAGGCCATGATATCACCGTAATTCATTTGATAGAAAAAATACAACTGCATCTCTATCAGCTTTACATGGGACAGCGAAGTTAAGGGCTCATTTGATGGAAGTGACTGCTACCCTCCAGGGTACTCTGCAAGCACTGTCTGTGGGGTCCATGTAGCACCATCAGAGGCTCCAAGAAGAAAACAGTAACTTAAACGTTAGGTAACTTACCTCCTTATGAGGGTCTTTGTGTGCTTCCAATGTTTTCATGACCGTCAGTTCTGCATAGTTTTTAAATCGGGCTGGTTGATGCCTTAGGATTTCTCTCAAAACCTTTAACGCCAAAGCCCTGATCGTAGGCTAAGAAGAAATATTTTAATGTTGTTAGTATCTTGGGTTGTAGACAATCTACTACATTTTCCATTTCTGTAACATAAGGGTCCTAGCGTTGGGGCAGGGGGAAGTTGTAGACAGCGGCACAAAGGACACGGAGCATTACATAACTGAGTTCTCACTTGTGGGGGATCAAGAACCAACATTCTATGAGAAAGGAAATGTTATTTCTGAACTAGTGTAAATACGCGAAACAAGTCCTCTCCGATACAAATACTCCCAGCTCCCTTTCGTTTCTCCCACTGTCAACTGTTCAAAATCAACTGAGCTGTTGGTTTAGGAGAAAAAGTAAACATAATGAAAATTTCACACAGGAAGAAGCAGTAAAAGAGGCCGATTTTCTCAGTTTCCAAATCTGTGTAGCGCTTGATTAGCAGGCAACGAGAGGCAATCCAACAGGAAAAACAGGCTATTACTTACATACGCCGCCATTTACCTCTTTATCCCCAAGAGTTTCGAGCAACAGAAGTAATATTGTTTTGAAGTGTTCATCCCAAACACTGAAACACTCTTCCTGTGTCAGTTTCATGAGTTCATAGAGGGCGATTTTTCTTTCCTCTACACGTTCATTATGGTTAGACAACTCCTTCAACAACTCCGCAACCAGGTCAGAATGGTCAAGGGAAAGATCTGTCAAGGGGACATATTAATTCTGTAACTCTTGTAAGTATGGGGATGCTAACTTTAGTTTTAAGGGAAAAAGGACTAATTTTCTTTCCCATTTGGTTATGCTGAACCCATCAGTTATAGATGAAAACTTTTTACAATAAAAATTCACAGAGAAAATATATAATGGACTCCCATATACCTGTCACCTAGATTTAATTATCAAGATTTTACCATTCTTACTTCATCTTTCTCCCTACCATTGTTTTGTGAAATATTTCTAGTAAAGGGCAAATACATCATTCTCCCTTTCTGTACACCAGTATGCGTTTCTATCGTGTCAGGCCAGGAGGCGCCCAAGGGCACTCCATTTTTAGTGGTATCAATAATGACCAACATGTTTAAGTAGTGACAACTTGATCCTACCACTGTAAAGTTCTCCATCAATCTTTTTTTTTTGCACGGAGGGGGGGAGATGAATAGACAGACACAGACCGAATAAGTAGGGGAGGGGCAGAGAGAATTTTAAGCAGGCTCCACACCCAGCACAGAACCCGAAGCGAGGCTCCATCTCACGACTGTGAGGGATCATGACCTGAGCCAAAATCAAGAGCTGGATGCTCAACCGACTAAGCCATCCAGGCTCCCCAAGAAAAATTATATTTTACTTAAGGGGATTCAGAAACCTGAACCAAAATAATGACATTAACTATTACAAAAAAGAGTTTACTGTGACAACTTTCATGGAATTACAACTGGAACACTAACATCGTACAGGGCGCATACAATGTGATCACTGAACTTAAAAATTTCAGACAATGTGAGAAGAATGACCACTACGGTGAACAAAGTTAGCACTTTGGAAGCTCAAGGGGAAGACCGTCCGTAAAATGCAGAGCAAACCATGAGAAAAGAAATCTGAGTTCAGGATGAACTTGTAGGATGAAAACGGTGCACAATAACGACACTTCCGTAGCCCAGCGCGGGGACAGGACCTCGAGCTTAACGGGGCTCCCGGAGCAGGGCAAGTGCATCTCTGTGAGCTCGTCAATGCCGCTCCCGCGAAGGGTACGGGACTTGCACGGAGGACTGGTCTGGTAACAGTGCATTTTATCTCAGCTCAGTAAAGGGGAGTCACGCACACAAAAATGCTTTCCGGGGAATGCAGCTCTTTTCTCCACAAATCTAGGCTCCTAATTACACTAGGAGATAATTAGAAATGGCTAAAACGGTCTGGACAGACGACTGATGAGAAAATCATTTTTGCCAAAGGAAGCACATTATTTTGTTACAAAAATGAACTATTTATATCATACAAATAAATGAGATAAGCCTAAATTACTCAATTAATTAAGATAAAGTAAAACCAGCTGTGTCTCCTCTTCTCACAGACAGACACCAGGGTCATGTGAAAAGATAAGGCTCTGGGCACCCACCAGACCTGCTTCTCTGACCCTTTGTGTGACAGAGGTACGTTCTCAGTTACCGTGGAGGTGCTGTTTCCTTACGAGTAAAATGGGAAAAGAGCCCCGAATTCCTGGGCCTGGGCCTGGAATACAATAAACTCCCTAATATTAGTTTTCCTTGTGTCCTTCTGACAAATACTGGCACAATTACAATTCTGATACGATTTCTGCTGCAGTGCTGAATATGGGATATTCTTTTCACTGGCAAACTTTGACATGAGTATCTCTTGAGTAACAGTATCGTCCTCACCAGCAGTAATATTCTGGAATTTTACGGTCTCTGGTAAACTTCATAAAGGTTATGTGGACATGAGTGGGGTTTTAGTTTTATTTGACATGTTAATCTTGGTAAATTTATCACTAATGTATCTGTAATGTGTACAGAATATCTGAATAAGAGACATACTAAATAAGAATTTAATTTCTTATTAACTAAGCCTCAGAATTTCTTATTAAATAAGCCTCAGAATTTCAAAACAATTTCTTTTTATAGAAATTCTGACTTAAAAGGAATGGGTAATGTTAGCAATGTTCACAATAAAGTAGTGTCAAACAAGGCCTTCTCCATCTCAAATTTAAAAATGAACATAGACAATAAATGAAAACAACTGCTATATGAAGCTTAGAGCAACTACTATTCGGTTTAACTGCTTATCCATTTCCAGAGAGTGTTTAATTGGCGTAGAATGGCTGTCTTATGTTTCAGAAGTCAATCAAGTGCTGTGAAGAAATAATTTCTTCAAGTTCAAAAATATTCCACCCGGTTTAGAGTTCAGTTATATAATTTCCAAAGATGTCTTCCTTTAACAAATGGAAAATATACGGTCTTTAGTAAAGGGAAGAGAATTAGACAAGATTAGTGGATAATCTTGCTAAACTTCATAATTTTGGGTTTGTGATAATATTAACTCTCTTAACTTGAGCAATTGGCAAAAACATAATTCTTCAGCCTCATAAATGAAGAGATTTTTCCATTCGTCAAAGCTACAGATGACCAGGTATGGGAACACAGATATCTGAGCAGTGTAAGCAGGGTTTCCCTACCTGACCATGGTCAAGTATGAAATTTCAGTGCTCAGCCAGGGTAAGAAGGGGTCCATGTGGAGTAGTGACCACGTGTGACCCTGTCAGGGCATTGATGACACTGGGTGTCAGCCCAAGGGGGTTGAGGGTATCCATGTGGACAGGCAGAGCCCAGCGGAGAGGTGAGGGATATGATGTACAAGAGAGGAGGGAGGGGCAGAGACGGAAAACTGGTTGCATACAGGAAGACTGATCAAGTAAGTAAATATATTAAAGATAAGGAAAGCCAGGTTTCTCAGTGTCAGAAAAAGGGGGTTGTCCATACAGAAAAGTAGGAAACTAGAATAATCTCTTGTGTGCGCATATATAGACATACATATATGTATTCCCTTGGATCTGGCCACTAAGAGGGCTTAGGAGGAGTGATATCCCACCAGCAGCGGGAACACGTACAGCCCAGACTCTAGCCTTTAATGACCATTTTCTAGTAAATGAAACCAAGAATTGAGTCCTGGAGAAACGATTGATTCCAAGACTCTAGCAGGGACCGTACAACATTTTGTCAAGCCAGCATGCAAAGATGGGGACACTGTCAAAGGAACAGGTCCAACCAAAGACGATATGAGCGTCAAAGTAAATGATATTACAAATTATAACCCAAGTACAATGCAAACCATGAGTTCATATAATTATAAATACACAAATGAAACTTTTTAAATGAATACATTTCAACACAGTTTTAAAGTACCACCCTACAAAGCACTTACTTATTATACTCTTTTAAAAAAAATGTTTACTCGTTTTTGAGAGATACAGAGAGGCATGGTATAAGCATGGGAGGGACACAAGCGGGGGAGGGGGGGAGCGGGGGGCGGGCGGGGAACGGAATCTGAAGCAGCTCCAGGCTCTGAGCTGTCAGCACAGAGTCCGACGCGGGGCTCGAACCCACGAACCGTGAGATCACGAACTGAGCTGAAGTCGGACGCGTAACCGACTGAGCCACCCAGGTGACCCAAGCACTTATAAAAAGAGTAACTTTGTGGGGGAGAAGCCTGGTAAGCACCAGCATGATCAAGTGATACAAGTTTCTATCAGCAGCCACAGGGCGAAGTGAAACCATTTATTACCCGAAGAACGCACGCTGGGATGCTGATGCGGAGAGTGCGTGGCCTGCATCCAATCACAAGAAAACATCAGACACACTCAAACTGAGGGAAGTATGAAAATATAACTGTGCTTCACTAGCACCACTCCCTGAAGAGACCACAGAGACCTGGAAACGCCACACGAGATTCTGAAGTGGGCCCTCTGGCTAAAGGCACTCTCACTGGGATGGGTGACCCAACTCGAAGGGTGTAAGGGATGGGTGGTTTTGAATGCACTGGTGACAGTCACCCGGCTTGGAGGAGGATACTGCGGTCACGTGGAGATGTCTGATTAAGGGGAGTGAACCTCAAGTATTTGGGGGTGATGCAGCATCAGTTCCAAGGCTTACTCTCAAGAGGGCCAAGAAAAAGTTTTCTGCTGTACCTTCATTTTGTAAGCTTTCGATTGCTTTAAAATTAAAAAATATACATAAATTGCAGCTGAGGCAAGAAATGTCTGTGGACCCAATTTGGTCTGCAAGCGTGTGACCACTGTACATAAGTAGTTTAAGAATAAAGCTGCCAGGCCTGCAGGCCTCAGTTCACCAGGCTGCTGGGCCCACACAGGGATGAACGGATGCTCGCACTACGTTCTGTGCACTCCCTCTGCTTCTGCTGCCACAACTAACCCTCAGCAACAGAGCCAGCCATGTGGGACAGATCAAAACACACCAAAAGCAATCATTTTGGCAATTTATAGATTCTTCTGTAATTCAGATTTAGTTTGGCAAGTTGTCTTAATTTTGTTTTTGTGATAATTGAGATATATTAAGATTCTTTTTAAAAAATTTTAATTATTAACAAAACTTTTTTTGTTTATTATTGAGACAGAGAGAGACAGAGTATGAGCAGGCGAGGGGCAGGGAGAAAGGGAAACACAGAATCTGAAGCAGGCTCCAGGCTCCGAGCACAGAGCCCGACGCGGGGCTCAAACCCATAAACTGCGAGATCATGACGTGAACCGAAGTCGGATGCTTAACCTGAGCCACCCAGGTGCCCTGAGAGCCCGATGCAGGGTTCAAACCCATGAACCAGAAGATCATGACCTGGGCCAAAGTCAGACACTTAACCAACTGAGCCACCCAGGCGCCCTGATGTATTAAGACTCTTAACATGACATATTGGTAAAAACATGATCTGTCAACCTGATTGGTAATCAAAGAAATAAAAATGAAGATATTTTTCCACTTATCAAATTACAAAAGTTAAAAAAGATTGCAGATATCTAATTACTCAATCTTTCTAATAATGAAGGAAATGCTATCATTAGGATAACCTATTTTGTATGCATCATGGTGACAAAATGTTAAAAGGTTTGAATACTCTGTGCTGGTGAAGAAATCAGCACCACACCTAACCCAGCCAAGTGCTCCGAGTCAGTAACTGGATGGTAACTGCTGAAACTTCAACTCAGATGTCCCTTTATCAAGCAATCCTACATCTAGAATCTCAGAGTAAATTACTTACACACATGCAGAAAAGTTTATGCAGAAACATGTTCACAGACAGCAACAGGAGAGCGCAGGGAGGCGAGGAGCTACCTACGTATAATACCGTATGAATGGTGAGGGGGATTCTCAAACCTACCCACATACAGTGATCTATTACTTTACCTTACTTGAATCTCCAATAAAAAGTTAATGACTTATGTAATTTGTAGAGAAAAATGTAATTCCTTCTCATTAAAGATACTTATAACCCATTTGCAGTGTTTTGTACTTTCATTGGTTTTTGTACATCTTACGTGAACCTAGCTGCACACTGTGAGTGGAAGGGCGGGTCGGGAGTACATCTCCAGCCTCCTTCAGAAGTGACACTGAGAAGAGTTAACCACGTATCAGGCGTCACAGCTCTGTAGATGTCCAAGCCACCGGAAGTGCTCAAGTTAGTCCTAAGTTGACTTCAAATTCTAATGGTAACTTTCTCCACACTTGGTCTTGAATGCATCTTATTAGAGTTTATGATGTCCCACTTCATGAAAGGGCTCTTACAAAGAATGAGCAGTTCTTCAAAGGCTTTTGTCACACTGGTATAAAAATTAATGACTGCATTGGGTCTATAGATAAACTATATTTATAAGCTATGACTGATTTCAGTTGTTTCTGGGCAGTCAGTCTGGTTCTTCTGATGTCGGGGATGATTTCAGGATTACCCGGTGTCTCATTCTGGGGCAGAAAATTACCAAACTGCTAGGAATGAGCTCCTAGAGATGAGAGAAAACATCTTCCCTTCTGAAGCTCCTGACTTCTTAGGGACTTAAATCAAAGGTCACGTATATTTCATTTGTTCCACTGATTACCAGCACTCGAAAGCACAGGTGACAAACATGACCCAGAACCTACCGTCAGGAAACTGGTCGGCGTCGTCGTCAAACATGGCTTCCTTGAGGGCAGACTTATTGAAGGGACTGATGCTGTCGGAATAGTTATATGGATTATAGTCCCGCGAGCGTGGAGAGGAGTGCACAGGCATCGAATGCAGCAATGAAGGTTTATTGTCAAGGGATGTTTGGCCTGAGTCAGCAGCATCCCCTCCTGCCCTGGGGTCGGGCATCCCGGGACCGCCACACATCTATGAAGGGGGAGGAGAAGGCACAGCAAATCAATTCATTTTTAAATATCTCTTTGAAATTCTAAAACGATGTTTCTCTATTGCTTCAAAGTAATCAACATGAGGAGTTATAACGTACAATCAAAATGTCAAAGCTTATAGTAAAGGTGTAAAAAAACAAAAACAAACAACAACAGCAGAAAACAAAACCCACAGCTGTGGGAGCAATGAAGAACCATAAAAGAGGGGCGCCTGGGTGGCTCAGTCGGTTAAGCGTCCGACTTTCACTTAGGTCATGATCTCGCGGTTCGTGGGTTTGAGCCCCGAATCGGACTCTGTGCTAACAGCCTGTTTCAGAGTCTGTGTCTCCCTCTCTCTGACCCTCCCCTGCTCACGCTGTCTTTCTCTCTCTCTCCTAGAAATAAATAAAAATATTAAAAAAAAAAAAAAGAACCATAAAAGAATGCCATTTCTCATGATTCCGAGAATCCCCTTGCTAAGGGCTTGACCAAAAAATATTCATTGGGATTACAGCTCTCTCTGCCAGTTAAAGTAATAAAAGGATTTTCATTACCAACACAGAACTAAAACTTGGCCAGATTCCATTATTAAGGTAGTAAATTACACAATGACAGGATATCAACAAAGTATAAGAGAATCAAATTTTGGGGGTGCACCTAGCCCTGCATCAGGCTCCATGCTGGGCATGCAGCTGCTTAGGATTCTCTCTCTCCCCTCCCTCTTCCCTGTTCTCTCTTTCTTTCTCTCTCTCAAAAACAAAGGGTGGGGGACTGTCTGGGTGGCTCGGTTGGTTGAGTGTCCCACTTCGGCTCAGGTCATGATTTCACGGTCCGTGTGTTTGAGCCCTGCGTCGGGCTCTGTGCTGACAGCTCAGAGCCTGGAGCCTGCTTCGGATTCTGTGTCTCCCTCTCTCTGTCCCTTTATGCTCATGCTCTGTCTCTCTCTCTCAAAACTAAATAAACATTAAAAAAATAATAAAAATAAAAATCAATTTAAAAGAAGAATCAAAACATTTTTCAAAAGGCCTCAAAGACTGTAACTTTTGCAAGGATGCCTGCTGGAGCCTGAACACATTAGCATACTTACACAGAACGCCGGTGCTGACCCCGCTACGAATGCTAGTGTGCCACTCGTCACGCCCACCAGCATCACCATCACCACCGTCTACTCAAAGCAACTACTGCTAAGCCATCACTCAGGTGCTTTACAAATATTCTTCAAATAGTCACTGTGTACCTACTGTTTGCCAGGCTCCATTCTTGGCAGGGGGGAGATACTAATGGACAAGAGAGAAGGCTGTCCACCTTCTCGGAGTTTACATTCTAGTTGGGGGACAGACGTCACCACATGTAACAACTGAGTAGATAGTGTGGTGCGAGGGGATTACTGTGTGGGCGGCGTTGCAGTATTAAAGGGACCGTGAGCGCTGGGGTGGAGGGAGGCAAGTGCAGGTTAGCTAGGGGGGTCAGGGTAAGCCATGCGAACACAGACTTGAAGGAGATTAGCCAGGAAGGGTGTTTAAGACACAGGGAACGGCCAAGACAAAGGCCCTGAGGCAAGAGCATGCCTAGGAAGTTCAAGGAACAGCAAGGAAGCCAGTGTGGCTGGAGTGGAGGAAAGTAGTAGGAGATGAGACCAGAAAAGTAACAGGGAAAAAGCCGATTGTGTACATTGGCTTGTATTCTGGAACCTTCCACAGAGTTATAAGTGGAGGTGTGCAGATGACAAGAGGTCAATGGCAAAATCAAGGAGGCCAGTTAGATGCCTTTGGTCCAAGGCTTTTGGCTAAGTGACTAGTGCTATCAGCTGCAACGGAAAGGAGCAGCTTCGGGAGGAGATTAGAAGTTCAACAGGAAGCTGGATGTAGGAGTATGAGCTCCAGAGAGAGGCCTGGGCTGGATAGAGCCATATAATTTATTAGGGCCACAACAACTCTCAAGGTACATAGCAATTGGCTCACTTTCCTCATGGAAACACTGAGGGTCAGAAGTGATAATACAACGGGACTAGTTAACGTCGGCCAGGGGGTGGGGTGTGAAGTCACTCCTGCCGGAAGCCTGCTGGAGCGCCCCACGCTGTACCTGCTTTCTCTGAGGGAAAAAAGTCCCAAGCAGTGATTCTAACTAAACCGCTACTGCTTCTGGGGTGGGGAACCTCAAAGAGGAGTGGTGAGCTGGCTCTGGCCCACCTGCCAGACAGGCGTGGGGGAAGAATGACAGCGGCAAAGTGGTCAGGAGGCAGAGGAGGCCCCTTCAGCGGCGCGCTGGACGATTCTGCAAACGCTGATACACTGCAGACTCCATGGGAAATGGTGGGGCGGCTTGTTTTGAGAAAAGTCTATGCAGCGGCCGTGTAAGAAACAACTGCTCTTTCTGTTCCTTTCCCTCACCCCAAACAACTGCTCTTTGTATGAACAGACCGAGCAGTGGTCACGCAGGTCAGAAAAACAGGCCCTAACACTCTTAACTGGAGTCACACAAAGTGATGATGCGAACCCCTACTGCTGCACTAAGGGGAAATGAAAAATCTGCACCCGTTTAGTCTTAAGAGACCCATATGACCTGGCCCACGCCCCGCCCGACTCCTCCATCCAATCCAACGCCATCGCCTCTCTCTCTTGGTTCCCAGCTGCGCACGCCCTGTTCGCGTCTCGATGCCACTTCTTTTACGGAATTCTCCTCTCCTAGGTCTTGTACGTCACCTACTAAGAGAGGCCTTCCCTGACCAATTAATTTCAAAGAGATTCACTTTGGGGCGCCTGGGTGACTCAGTTGGTTGAGTGTCCAACTCCTGATTTCGGCTCAGGTCGTGATCTCATGATTTGAGATCTATCCACATGCTGGGCTCTGTACCAACAGCATGGAGCCTGCTTGGGATTCTCTCTCTCCTCCTCTCTCTGCTATTCTTCGGCTTGCCCGTGTTTGTGAACTCTCAAAATAAACCAACATTAAAAAAATACATTCATTTTATCTTCTAACCTAACAGTCAATAGTACTCCTCTCTATCTGAAAATGTACATGGAACTCGGGGGCAGTGACTGTGCCTTGTGCGTATAAGGCCGGCACAGGGCTGACACGTGGTAGATGCTCAGGGAACACTTGTAGAGTGAACCCTAAAAAGTTACACCTGAAAACGACAGGAAGCAAAGTCAACAAAAGAAATCTCCAACGGAAGCCTCTTATTGAAAAAGCCTGCAGTGTAAGGGTATTCAGATACTCACAGAATCACCATCTTCCTTTTTGGAGTCCCTTTTCAATGGCTCGTTCATGTCCTCCTGACTGCGGAAGCTGAAATTCTGAATTGCTTCAGTGACCCCTCTGAGAGAGCTATAAATATCTTCAGAGTTCATATTTTCTGTGTCATAATCAAATGCACTATGAAAAAGACAACTAACTGTCATTTGCGTGTAGTTTTAAAACACAATACACATTTGATATTATAGGATATTTATAACGACAGGAGGAGAACGTATATTCCCCAAAGCATAACCAGCAAAACCGAACCAAACCCGACAACTGTAAGGCACATGTGCCCTTGTTCACCCACCGAGGGCAGCTTACGAGCACTGTGAATGCACAGCCCTTAACAACCGGTTTGTCTGCAACTACAGAAAGGTTCTGATTAACCAGAGGTCAGCAAAGCATGACCCCTGAGATCTAAAACTGTTTACTTTTTTAAACAGTTGAGAGAAGAGTCAAAATAGAAATTCATGACACCTGAAAATGACACGAAATTCTGATTTCAGTGTCCATAAATAAAACTGTATCGGGACCAGCAACACTTACTTATCCGGCTGTTCTCTGCGGCTACGTTTACACAGCAACAGCAGAACTGAGCGGAGGGAACAAGGCCTAAAGTATTCACCTTACGGCCCTTTACAGAAAGTTTGCTAACTCCTGACATTCATTTACAATAATGGCATAACTTGAATAGAAGATAAATGTATTTTACACAGACTTATAGGAAGGCAGAGACGCTTTAATACTGAGCCTATGTGTTTATAGTAGAATTCTATAATCAAACTCTAATGCTCAACTGAAGCTGGAATTTAGCCATCTAATCGTCACATATGTGTCACGAGGAATAAATGGGCTAGGTGTTAAGTCTGCAATGTACTTTTCTTCCTTAGATGCTGAAGTATTCTATGAATGTAGTGAATACGATGAAACACGCTATGACACATGGCCAATAGAGTTAATAACTACATTAATAAAAATAGACTCCTATGCAAACTATTTTTTAAAAGCTAGGAAAAGGGAAAAAAAAGTATTAGTCCATTAATGAGTGAAGAACATCTGAAATACAGCCTGTGCTTGAGCCTCACAAGGGTGTGAAAATTTTACACAGCTTAAATTTTGTATTAAGGCCCAATCTCACAGTCACATTTTTTCCTAAGACACAGTCATAATGTCATTTTATATTAGCCTTTCCCTGTTCTTCACTATTTTTATGCTTTTGTCTATAAGCATATCTGAGAAACATAACTATGCCATTTAATGCATTAAGCAGTAATTTACAAAAGTAAGTTTTCTTTTCACTTACAAAAAAAATCGGATATCTTATGCATTATTTTCATGTACAGGGTTAGTTACGGAATAAACCTAAAACTTTTTTTGAATCTGCTAAGTTTTTACATGTCAAGACCTTTGAAGGCAAGTGGGAATCAACTGGAATTATATTCATGTCTGTTGTCTAGGAATGGGAATCTGCAAACACAAACCAGGATGGAGAAGAACCCTTCTGTTACCTTGGAGATAAAGTATTCTGGGATGTATTGGTGGGAGAAGTAAGAGGACTGGACCAGTTGGCTGGTGAACGTGGTGTCGGTCTTGTCAAAGGACTCCCCATGGAACCCTGAGGGGGGGAGGTCAAGAAATATTAACATAGGACACGTAAGTTCAACTAAAAGGCTCTTAAGGAAGACATGCAATCGAGAAGTTGAACAGTACGAAAGAGCTGTATTTGCAGGTCAGTATTTTAGTTTATTTTTTTATGCTTTTTATTTATTTCCGAGAGAGATAGTGTGAGCAGGGGAGGGTCAGAGAGAGAGAGGGAGACACAGAATCTGAAACAGGCTCCAGGCTCTGAGCTGTCAGCACAAAGCCTGACGTGGGGCTCGAACCCATGAACCGTGAGATCATGACCTGAGCTGAAGTTGGCCGCTTAACGGACTGAGCCACCCAGGGGCCCCTGCAGGTCAGTATTTTAAATATTCATGTCCTTATCTCTGCTTTCTGTGGGGAAAACCATTCTCCCTATTTGGAAATCTAACTCTGTAGTCTTGTTTTCCTTACCCACTTCCTTCTCTCAAATATTATCAACATCTTCCTCCTCAAAGATTCAACAGGATCCCAAAATAACAATTTGTTTCTTAAGTCTATTTATTTTGAGGGAGTGAGTGTGCGCACATGTAAGCGTGGGAGGGACAGAGACAGAGAGAGAGAGAGAGAGAGATAGAATCCTAAGCAGGCTCTGTGCAGTCAGCAGAGAGCCCAATGTGGGGCTTAATCCCATGAACCATGAGATCATGACGTGAGCTGAAATCAAGAGTCAGATACTTGGGGTGCTTGGGTGGATCAGTCAGTTAAGCGCCCGACTTCACCTCAGGTCACGGTCTCGCAGTCCGTGAGTTTGAGCTCTGTGTCAGGCTCTGTGCTGACAGCGTAGAGCCTGGAGGCTGCTTCAGATTCTGTGTCTACCTCTCTCTCTGCTCCTCCCCTCCTCGTATTCTGGCTTTTAAAAATAAATAAATGTTATGAGGAAAGAAAAAAAAAAGAGAGAGACACTTTACTGAGTCACCCGGGTGCCCCCAAACTAACAATTTTAGTTTCCCATTGGGGGCGCCTGGGTGGCTCAGTCAGCTAAGCATCCAACTCTTGATTTTGGCTCAGGTCATGATCTCATGGTTTGTGAGACTGAGCCCCACATCAAACTCTGCACCGGCAGCACGGAGCCTGCTTGGGACTTTCTCTCTCCCTCTCTCTCTGCCCTGCTCTGCTCATGCTCTCTCAAAATAAACAAACATTAAAAAAAATAATAAATTAGCTTCCCAGTCTGAGACCATTTCCTTCCTCCAACCATTACTAATACTTAAATTTTATTCCTCTTTGAGTCTGTTTTACAAATGATTTTTGCAAACATACCAAAGAAGTAACATTCACTGTTATTAAGTGAATACGCCTGTTAAGACATAATTAAACGATTCCTTCTCCTTTTAAAAAGATGACCAGCCTGAGTCCCAGGAAATTATTCTGATTATTTTTAACCCTCAGACTTTACCTTAAGCCTGCTATAAGTGCATTTCGTTTCTCCTTTATCCACGATAAAAGGTCTGTCCTTTTAAAAAACCGAAGTTCAACTCTGTGGACATATTACATAAATGATCCTTGCCATCGAAGGCATGTAAAACACTATAATGTTTCATTTATTCAGACCTTACTTTCCCCAGACAGAACTTTGCATAGTCACGCAACTACGGACCCACAAACCTGTGAACAGGTTTCTGAACACACCTTCTTCAGATCTTATCTGTTAGTCAAGTCATCCCTTCTAGCCGCCCCACAAGGACTAGTTACCTAACAGCCTGCACAGCTGCTCACGTTCCGCTTTCCTGTTCGTATCCTGGCCTCCATTCACCACCCACCTAACGCGCGCCAAATAACGACATAAACGTGACAAGCCTCAGGACCGTATTCTTCCCAGGACAATATTTAATTCTGCTTAGGAAATATCGCCCAGTACAGATGCAAACATAATATACCAGGGTCGAAAGTTTACTTCATGTAAAAGCAAGCAACTACTGTGAAACCAACCATCACGTCACACGACAGCCAAAAGAACGGAAAGGTACCTGGGTTCCATTGCCAGTGTTTCGAAGGTGATTATGAAGAAGCTTGGTAGCACCATCCTGAAAAGTTTTTGGTAAAGCTCCTAATAACATTGTAAACTCTGGGGTATTGAGTTCAAATAAGGAAATCAGCACGGACTGTGCTGCCTGTAAAACAAACACATATAAGAAGCAGGTGAGTGCATTTTGTCTCAAAGGAGACAGTTTTCTTCACTCAACATTACTGTTCAATAGCACAATCTTTCCCACAGAAAAAGAAGTTGTCCTTACATACTTTAAAATTTTGTTGCTGGGAGAATAAAAAGATATTTATTTGAGAGAGAGCGAGCAAGCATGCATGAGAGGGGAAGGGGCGGAGAGAAAAGCAGAGAGAGAACCCCAAGCAGGCTCTGCACTGTCAGCACAGTGCCTGACATGGGGCTCAATCCCATGACTGAGAGATCAGGACCCATGAGCCGTTATCAAGAGTCAGACACTTGGCCAACTGAGCCACCCAGGTGCCCCATCATTTATTTTTTTTGAAGGTAAGAAGGGAATATAAACACTGTCAAAAATACAATCTAGCAATCAATGGCAAAAGTTAACAAATCTCCAGGGTTATTATTTTTAAGTTAAAAATATATTTATTAAAAAAATATATTTATATTTGTTTTGAGGGGAGGGAGGGGCAGAGAGAGAGGGAGAATGTCAAGCATGCTCTGCATCGTCATCGTAGAGCCTGATACAGGGTTTGATCTCACAAACTGTGAGACCATGACCTGAACTGAAGTCAAGAGTAGAATGCTTAACCGAGTGAGCCACCCAAGTGCCCCAAGAGTTTCCCTGATTATTCTACCAATATATACTACCTCAGTTTTCTGAGTAAATAATTACAAGAAGATGCATGGACATACCTAAGTACAGGTATCCCACACCCTTCAAAAGTTCCCATTATTACCACTTCCCTTTTATGAAAGACCTACAACAGTGCCTGCTTTCCCTAACCAAAAGTAAAACAAAGACCCTCACTTTTATAAATAAAGTCACAACGCAAAAATAGCGTTCCACACTTGTTTTGCAGTGAGCCATTACAGCAAGCACTCCAAGCAGTGGGCATGGTATCACCAAGCTCCTTCCCTAGGAACTACCGTCAGCACCTCAGTGTTAAGCCACCGTGGCGCTGTGGCGTTGCTGAGCTGGGTATGTAAGCAAGCATCCGTGCCTCATCTCCATTTATGTTGCGCGCCTGTCAGCAAGACGCATCCTAAGGTATTGGAAAAGACCAAAAGGAAACTCTCAAAAGTTCTTCCATGTAAACTAGTGGTATTGCTTCTTTGCTTTACGCCAAGTTCGTGTATGAAAGGTTCCATGGAACACTCTGCTCTTAGATAGCAGGGGAAACTTGGATATCCCTAAGCTGTACAAAGCTCATCTGGAGCAATGTAATACTTTACTTTTCAATTTTATATAAGTGAAAACCTAACCTAATATTTTGGTGGAAATGGGAACAAAACAAAGCTTACTTAGATCACTTAAGACAACTTATAAATTTACTTTCTTCCTTTAAAGTAACCAGCTGAGTTGTTGAAAGCCAAACTCAAATTCAGAGTTCACAGAAACTTAATGAGTGGAGAAAGAGACCCATCTACTTCACGATCATGACTCAGAGGAAGATGTGCACATCTTGCTCTGGACGTTTTCAGGTCCCATTCTTTGAAAACCTAAGTGCTCCACGTTTCTGACCTCTGAATACACAACACTAGTGCAATGGTTAGATTATGTTTTGTTGGTGCAATGGCACACTACACGACACAGCCTTGAAAGACAATGGAGCTCTGGACATGAACAAATCGGGAGAGGACCACTATACGCCGCCAAAGGAAAAACAGAATAAAACAACAGCTGTAACATAAGCCCATGTTTCTAAAAGCAACAAAATATATATTGTGTGTTAATGCACTCTAACATGTTAATAGTGCTTAAATGAAACTATCTGTATTTTGAAACAAAATGTTATGATCCTCTTTTTTTTGAAAAATATCAAACCTACCTCAAGTTTATTTGAGCAAATGAATTAGTGATTGTTAAGGTACACTTTCCTCCATCTAGGGTTTATTTTGGTGTATGATTCGGCTTTCTTTTCTCCCAGAGACAGAGA
Source organism: Proteles cristata cristata (assembly GCA_017311185.1). Lineage (NCBI taxonomy): Eukaryota > Metazoa > Chordata > Mammalia > Carnivora > Hyaenidae > Proteles > Proteles cristata. The sequence continues at coordinate 112,433 of JAESUZ010005295.1, forward strand.
ACCCAACTGTTCCAAAATCACTTGCTGATCAGTGTATTCTTTCCTCGTGACTTGAAGTGACACCCTTATCATGAGTTAACCTCCTGTTTAAACCTAAGTGTCTTTGACCCTCCTTTATGTTCTAACAACCTGTTTCTCTATTTCTGCATTACATCATATGGGTTTAAGTTGCATGATTTAAAATGCAATCGTCTGTGAGTATATTTTGATAAAGTTCATTTTTGTTAGTTTACATTTTAGTATCACATTTTCAAAAAATGTTTATTTTGAGGGGTGGGAGAAAGGCAGAGAGAGGGAAAAGAGAGTCCCAAGCAGGCTCCATGCTGTCAAGTGCAGAGCCTAACATGGGGCCGATCTCATGAACTGAGATCATGACTGAGCCGAGATCAAGAGTCGAAGCTTAACGGAGACACCATGGCGGCCCCAGATACATTTTCATTAATTAGTTAATTCATTTACTTACTTCACAGTGTAAACCATGTCTTCACTAGAGTACTGCATTCCATTTCTTTCCTTTTAAAGATTCTATTTTTAAGTAATCTCTACGCCCAATGTGGGGCTTAAACTCACAACCCTTAGATCAAGAGTTGCACACTGCTCCGACTGAGCCAGCCAGGCAACCCCCTCCCCCTTTGTAAAGTTTTTATTTTAATTCCTGTTAGTTAACATAACAGTGCTCTCAGTTTCAGGTGTATAATACAGTAAGTCAGCAACTCCACACATCACCCTGCGTTCATCAGAAGTGTGCTCCATTACCGGGGCGCCTGGCTGGCTTAGTCGGTTGAGCGTCCGACTTTCACGTAGGTCATGATCTCGCGGTTCGTGGGTTCGAGCCCCGCGTCGGGCTCTGTGCTGACTGCCAGCTCAGAGCCTGGAGCCTGTTTCAGTCTGTGACTCTCTCTCTCTGACCCTCCCCTGCTCACGCTGTCTCTCTCTCCTCCTAGAAATAAATAAAAAAAAAAAAAAAAAAAGCAGCAGCAGCAGCAGCGCTCCATTACCTATTTTACTGCTCTCCCCACCAACCTCCCCTCTGGTAACCTTCCGTTTCTTCTCTATAGTTAAGTCTGTTTCTTGGTTTCTCTTTTTTTTCCCTTAGCTTGTTTCGTTTCGTTTCTTTTTCTTTTTTAAGTTTATTTGAGAGAGAAAGACAGGCAGACAGAGGCACTGTGTAGGCTGGGGGGCGGGGGGGCGGGGCAGGAAAGAGGCAGAGCAAATACCAATCAGGCTCCACACTGACAGTGTGAAATAGGGCTCGAGCTCACAAACTGTGAGATCATGACCTGGGCCGAAACTAAGAGTTGGATGCTTCACTGACTGAGCCACCTCGGTGCCCCACTTGTTGTGTTTCTTAAATTCCACATACGAGTGAAATCATATGGGTAATTTGTTTCTCTGACTTATTCTGCAAAGCATTATACTCTCTAGCTCTATCCATGTCATTGCGAATGGCAAGACTTCATTCTTTTTTATGGCTGAATAATATTTGACTATGTATATATACCACATCTTCCTTATCCATTCATCTATTGATGGATACTTAGGTTGCTTTCATAATTTGGCTATTATAATAATACTGCTATAAACATGGGGGATATGTATCCCTTTGAATTAGTGTTCTTGTTTTTTTTTTGGGTAAATACCCAGTAGTATGATTACTGGATCATTCGGTAGGTCCATTTTTTTTTTTTTTTTAATTTATTTCTAGGAGACAGAGAGAGAGACAGCGTGAGCAGGGGAGGGTCAGAGACAGGAGTCACAGACTGAAACAGGCTCCAGGCTCTGAGCTGGCAGTCAGCACAGAGCCTGACGCGGGGCTTGAACCCAAAAACCGCAAGATCATGACCTAAGCGAAAGTCGGATGCTTAACCGACTAAGCCACCCAGGCGCCCCAGTAGGTCCATTTTTGAAGAACCTCTATGCTGTCTTCCACAGTGGCTGCACCAATTTGCATTCCCATCAACCACGCAAAAAGGTTCCTTGTTCCTTTTCTCCAAATCCTCACCAACACTTGGTTGCTGTGTTTTTGATTTTAGCCATTCACATTTTAGCAGATGTGAAGTGGTAACTCATTGTAGTTTTGATTTGCATTTCCTTGACGATGAGTGATCTTGAGCATCTTTTCATGTATCTGTTGACCATCTGTAGGTCTTCTTTGGAGAAATGCCTATTTATCTCTTCTGCCCATTTTTTAATTGGATCATTTGTTTTGTAGGGTGCTGAGTTTGATAAGCTCTTTTTGGATTTCTGTGAAACCCTCTGGGTTGAACGAGTCTATTGGTACCTGTTTTCTTTTTTTATTTGAGAGAGAGAGAGAGAGAACAGGGGAGAGGGACAGAGTAGAGAGAGAATCTTAAGCAGGTTTCATGCTCAGTGTGAAGCCTGATGTGGAGCTCAGTCTCACAACCATGAGATGATGACCTGAGCTGAAATCAAGAGCTGGCTATTCAACTGACTGAGCCACCCAGATGCCTCTTGGCACACTTTTTCAAATAGCATTTTCATCTTGTGTCTCTGTCACATCTTGATAATCCTTGTAACATTTCAAACTTTTCCATTGTGACGTCTCTTATGGTGATCAGTGATCTCGGTCTCTTATGTTACTACTGTCACTGTTTTGGGGAACCACAAATTGTGTCCCTATAGATAGCGAAGGTAATCAGCAAAGGTAAGTACGCAAGTTCTGACTATTCCAATGAGCAGCAGTTCCCGTCTCTCTTCCTCTCCTCGGGTCTCCCTGACACAGTCACAGTGGAATGAGGCCAATTAATAGCTCTACAGTGGCCTCTAAGTGTTGAAGTAAAAGAAAGAGTTACACATCTCTCATATTAAATCAAAAGCTAGAAATGACTAAGCTTAGTGAGGAAGGCAAGTCAAAAGCCAAGACAGGCCAAAAGCTCGGCCTCTTGTGACAAACAGCCAACCTGTGACTGCAAAGGAAAGGTTCTTGAAGGAATTTAAAAATTGCTACTCCAATGAATGCATGAATGATAAGGAAAAAAAATAGCTGTACTGCTGGTATGGGGACAAAGTTTTAGTGGTCTGGATAGGAGTTCAAAACAGCCACAACATTCACTTAGAGCACAACACAACATTTAGAAGAGGGCTCTAACTCTCCTCCATTCTGTGGAGGCTGAGCTTGGTGAGGAAGCCATAAAAGTTTGAAGCCGAAAGTTGGTTCATGAAGTTTAAGGAAGGGAGCATCTCCATGACATAAAAAGTGCAAGGGGCCACAGAAGTTCCAGGTTACTCAGCGGATCTAGTGAGGGTGATTCCTGCGGGTAGCTCCACTAAACAACAGATTGCCAGTGTAGACGGAATAGCCTTCTATTAGGAAGGAGATGCCGTCTAGGAGTCTCACGGCTAGAGAGGAGAAGTCAAAGCCTGGCTTCAAAGGACAGGGTGACTCTCTTATTAGGAGCGAAGGCAGCTGGTGACTTTAAGTTGAAGGCAGTGCTCACATCATTGAGAAAATTCTAAGACCTTTAAGAATTATGCTAAATCGACTCTCCTTGTGCTCTGTAAATGGAAAGCCTGGGTGAGAGCACCTCTATTTACAATATGGTTTCCTGGATATTTTAAGCCATTGCTGAGAATTACTGCTGAAAAAAAAGATTCCTTTCAAAATATTACTGATTGTGACAATGCACTGGTCACTCACGATCTCCAGTGGAGATGTGAAGGGAGGTTAATGTTGTTTTCATGCCTGCTAACACGATATCCATACTACAGACCATGGATAATGGGAGTAATCCTTCAAAAATATTTTTCTTTAATGTTTACTTAAAGAGAGAGAGCAAGCAGGGGAAGGGCAGAGAGAGAGGGGGACATAGGATATGAGGCAGGCTCCGTGGTGATAGCAGTGAGCCCAATGTGGGGCTTGAACTCATGAACCGTCAGATCATGACCTGAGCCAAAATCAAGAATTAGACATTTAACTGACTGAGCCACCCAGGTGCCCCATGAAGTAATTTTGACCTTTAAGTCTTATTACTTAAGAAATATATTTTGAGGGCACCTGGGTGGTGGCTCAGTCAGTTAAGTGTCCGACTCTGACTTCAGCTCAGATCATGATCTTATGGTTCATTAGTCAGAGTCCCACACTGGGCTCCATGCTGGCAGCACGGAGACTGCTTGAGAATCTCTCTTTCCCTCTCTCTGCCCCTCCCCACTCATGCTCACTCTCTCAAAAAAAATTTTTTTTGTAAGGCTATTGCTGGCATAGTGATTCTTCTGATGGATCTGGGCAAAGTAAACTGAAATCTTCTGGAAAGGATTCACCATTCTAGACGCCATTAAGGACATTTGTGATTCATGGGAAGAGGTCAAAACATCAACATTAACAGGAATTCGGAAGAAGTTGATTCCAACCCTCAAGGATGACTTTGAGGGACTCTAGACTCGAGCGGGGGACGTAACTGCAGATGTGGTGGCAACAGGAAGAGAACTGGAATGAGAAGGGGACCGGAAGATGTGACTGAATTGCTGTAACCTCATGACAAAGGTGGAAGAGATGAGGAGTTGCTTCTTACTGATGGACAAGAAAAGTGGCTTTTTGAGATGAAATCTATTCCTGGTGAACATGCTGTGAAAACTGTTGAAATAACAAAGGATTTAGAATATGACATAAACCTAGTTGATAAAGGAGCAGCAGGGTTTGAGAGGATGGACTCCAGTTTTGAAAGAAATTCTGTGGGTAAAATGCTGTCAGACACCACCTCATGCTACAGAGAAATTGTTTGGAAAAAGAAGAGTGGGTTGATATGGGAAACTTCATCGTCTTGTTTTTTAAAAATGAATTCCTAAGGATTTTCATTTTTATTTATTTTGAATTAATGCTATTACGACACCACTGATTACATTCCTTACGCGGTGCCTCTTATAACGGTGACTTAGTCATTCTGTAACTGGGAGACAGTATTTTCCATTTTCCTTCACCCCTTTGTCCCATCCCCCCACTGACGGTTTCCCTCGGATAACCCTCAGTTTGTTCTCTATACTTGCAGGTCTGGTTCTGCGTTTAGTATGTTCGTTTGCTTTATCCTAGAGATTCCACATAAGTGAAATCACATGCTATTTGTCTTTCTCAATCTGACTTATTTCACTTAGCATAATACCCTTTAGGTCCATCCATGTTGTTGCAAATGGTAAGATTTCATCCTTCTTTTTTAATGGCTAGTAATAGTGCATTGTATATGAATACCGTATCTTCTTTATCCATTGACCTATCACTTGAGTTGCTTCTGTATCTTGGCATAATTATGGAAATAATGCTGCAATAAACACAGGGGTGCAAATGCCTTTTCAAGTTAGCATTTTCACTTTCTCTGGGTAATAACCAGTAGTGGAATTATTGAATCATATGGTATTTCTACTGTTGTCTGAGGAATCTCTAAACTGTTTCCCACCATTTCTGCCTTATTTTAAGAAACTGCCACAGCTACCGCTTCAATAACCACCACCCTGATTAGTAAACACTGAGACAAGCCCCTCCATTTGCCAGAAGATGACAACTTTGAAATCTCGGTTGATAATTAGCCATTGTTAGCAGTATTTTAAAATTAAGGTATGTATTTTTTTTAGACAATGCTTTTGCACACTTAATAGGCCACAGCATAGTGCAAAGATAACTTTTATATACACTGGAAACTGAAAATAATCATGTGACTTGGCTTTTTTGCAGTGGTCTGAAACGAAGTTGGCAGTTTTCTGAAGTACGCCTGCCTATACTAGGTTGTAAAGTCAGGAAGTGTGAAGTGCCCCTACTTTGTTCTTTTTCAAGATTTCTTTGGCTATTATGGGTCTCTGACAAGTCCATACGAATTTTGGAAAAAGCTTGTAAATTTCTACATGTTTCTGAGACTTTGACAGGGATTACTTTTCACCTGTAGATCACTCTGGGTAGTATTGTCATCCTAACAACACAAAGTCTTCTCATCCATAAACACGGAATGCTGTAATTTCTTTCAAAACTGTTTTGTAGTTTCTACCATAAATTTTGCACTTCTTTTGTTAAATTTATTCCTACAGATTTTAATCGTTTTGCTGCTGCTGTAAATGAAAGGGAATTCTTAATTTTTGGATTACTCATTTTAAGGGTTTAAATTATAACTGATTTCTGTATAGTAATTTTGTATCCTATGACCCTGAACTTATTAGTTTTAATAGTTTTTAGTGATTCCTTAGGAGTTTCTCTACATATAATCGTATCATTTGCAAATGGAAACAGTTTTACTTCTTCCTTTCCAATCTGGATGCTATTTATTTACTTACTTTACTTTAAATTCAATTAGGTAACATACAGGGTAATCTTGGCTTCAGGAGTAGAATCCAGTGATTCACCTTTCACATGACGGCCAGGGCTCATCTGGAAGAACGCCCTCCTTAATGCCTGTCTCCCATTTAGCCCACCCTCTCCCACCTCTACTCTCACAACCCTCAGTTTGTTCTCTGTATTTAAGACTCTCTTATGGTCTGCCTCCCTCTGTTTTTATCTTATTTTCCCCTCCTTTCCCCTATGATCATCTGTTAAGTTTCTCAAATTCCACCGATGAGTGAAATCATTGATGTCTTTCTCTGACTTACTTCGCTTAGCATAATATCCTCTATTTCCAACCACATTGTTGCAAATGGCAAGACTTCATTCTTTTTCACCGCTAAGTAATACTCCATTGTGCATATGTATGTGTATGTGTGTATATATATATATATGTATGTATACACATTTTTTTCTTTATCCATTCATCAGTCAATGGACATTTGGGCTCTTTCTGTAATTTGGCTATTGTTGACAGTGCTGCTATAAACACTGCGGTGCCCCTTTGAATCAGCATTTTATTTATTTATTTTTAAATGTTTTATTTATTTTATTTATTTATTTTTAAATGTTTTATTTATTTCTAGGAGAGAGAGGCAGTGTGAGCAGGGGAGGGTCAGAGAGAGAGGGAGCCACAGACTGAAACAGGCTTCAGGCTCTGAGCTGGCAGTCACCACAGAGCCCGATGCGGGGCTCGAACCCATGAACCGCAAGACCATGACCTAAGTGAAAATTGGACACTTAACCGATTAAGCCACCCAGGCGCCCCGAGCATTTTTTTTTTTTTTAATGTTTATTTATTTTTGAGAGAGACAATGAGAGACAGAGCATGACCAGAGAAGGGGAAGGGAGACAGGGAGACAGAGAACCTGAAGCAAGCTCCAGGCTGTGAGCTATCACACAGAGCCTGACACAGGGCTCAAACCCATGAGCTGCAAGATCATGACCTGAGCTCAAGTTGGACGCTTAACTGACTGAGCCACTCAGGTGCTCCAAATCAGCATTTTTGTATCCTTTGGATAAATTCCTAGTAATGCAACTGCTAGGTCATAGGGTGGTTATATCTTTAATTTTTGGAGGAACCTCCATACTGTTTTCCAGAGTAGCTGTACCAGTTTGCATTCCTACCAACAATGCAATAGGGTTCCCCTTTCTGTGCATCCTTGCCAACATCTGTTGTTTCCTGAGTTGTTAATTTTAGCTGTTCTGACAGGCGTGAGGTGATATCTCATTGTGGTTTTGGTTTCTATTTCCCTGATGTTGAGTATCTTTTCATTTGTCTATTAGCCATCTGAGTCTTCTTTGGAAAAATGTCTTTTCATGTCTTTGCCCCATTTCTTCACTGGGTAATTCTTTTTGGGGGGGTTGTTGAGTTTGGTAAGTTCTTTATAGGTTTTGGATACTAACTCTTTATCTGATAAGTCATTTGCAATGGATGCCTTTCATTTCTTATTTTTTCCTGTCATGACTAGAACCCCCAGTAGAACAGAAATAGAAATTGCTAATTGTACATATTTGTAGATATAATGGAACTGCACAATTAGACCAGAGAACAGTGCATGGTATATACTGAATCATATAGTATATGTTGAATAGAAATGGTAAGAGCACACATCCTGTCTTGCTCCTAATTTTAAGGAGGAAGCATCCAGTCTTTTATCATTAAATATGATTTTAGCTGTGGATATTTTCAGGTACTCTCTATTGGATTGAGAAAGTTCCCGTCTATTGCCAGGGTTTTTTTTTTGTGTGTGTTTTGCTTTGCTTTTTTTTTTTTGGGGGGGGTTAAGTCATGAAAGGATGTTAAGATTTTCCCAGATGTCTTTTTTTTCCCCCAGATTTATTTTTAAGTAATCTCTACACCCAACACGAGGCTTGAACTTTCACCCCTTAGATGGAGAGTCACATGCTCCACCAACTGAGTCATCCAGAGGCACCACCAGATGCCTTTTCAAATACTGATATGATCGCATGTGTTTTTCCTTTTGACTGATATGGTGTATTACATTAACATACTTTCAGATGTTAATTTAACCCTGCATTCCTGGGTTAAATCCCATTTACTTGTTCATGGTGTATAATTCTATGCTGCAGGATTTAGTTTGCTAATATTTTGTGAAGGATTAAACACATCCTGCAGGCTTGTGTGTGTGTGTGTGTGTGTGTGTGTGTGTGTGTGTGTGTGTGATTTTGGTATCAAGGTAAAACAGCGTTCACAGAATGAGTTGGAAAGTGTTCTTTCTTCTGTTTTTTGAAAGAGTTTCTAAAGATCTGGTATTAATGTTAGCTGGAATTCACCAGTGAAGCCATTTGAGCCTAGGCTTCTGTCTGTGGGTTCTTTTTTGATTACAAAGTCAATCACTTTACTATCCTTTCATTTCTGATTCCAGTAATTTTAGAATTCTAGTAATTTTTAAAATTTATTTGTTTTTTGACTTTTTTTCTTGGCCAATCTAGTTAAATTTTGCCAATTTTGTTGATCTTTCAAAAAAACCAGCTTTCAGCTTCATTATTGTTTTTCTATTTTATTAATTCGTGCTTTAATCTTGATTGTGTCTTTCTGTTTACTTTAGGGTTAGTTTGTTCTTTTTCTCATGTCGTAAGGTAGCAGTTAAAGTTTCTAATTTAAGATCTTTCTTTTTTTATAGGCATTAACAGGTATATAAATTAACAGTATTATATTATAACAGTATAACAGTATATAAATTTCCCTCTAAGCACTGCTATAGCTGCATCCTGTAAGTTCTGGTACATCATGCCTTCATTTTCATTCACCTCACTGTATTTTCTAATTTCCCTTTTGATTTCTTCTTTGATCCACTGGTGATTTTAGGAATAGGTTAATTTCCATGTATCTATGGAATGAGCCCTCCAAACTTCTGTTACTAATTTCAAATTTCATTCCGTTGTGTTGAAAGAACATTCTTTGTATTATTTTCATCCTTTTAAGAAAGCTACTGAGGTTGGTTTCATCACACAGCACATGGTCTTAACCTGGAGAATGTTCCATGTATACTTGAGAAGAGTGTGTATTCTGCGTCTGTTGGGTGAAGTGTTCACTGTTAGAATTACAGGTCAGAAAATGTACATTCTATGCTCTTCTTTGTAGTAAATATTGAAGAAAATGATTCACAAAGGAAGAAAGTAAACAGCGCTACATATAGGATGCAAGAAATGAACGGGGTGAAGAGAAGTCTCAGGAAGGCGGTGAGAGGAACAAAAGGTCTAAGAAGGGAATAAATAGCTCACGTTTCTGAGCATATGGAAAGCGTTAGCCATAGGTATGTTACAGAGATGATGAAAATATGAACAGATAGTAACACATTAAAAAAAAAAACAACAGAGGCAAATGAAAAACAAGGCAAGTTATTTACACCATGACAAAACTCCTCTTATCGGAGGAGGCAACAAACCACTTGGTATAGGAGGGAATACTTCCACAGTCAAAAGGTAAATCATTTCTACTGATTACCAACAACTGATTCATAAGTATTATGAAAATTGTGCGGAAAGATACACGAAAAGATGTGGGAATGGTATAGGTGAAGCTAAGTTCTTATGTACAAAGGTAGATAGAAAGCTACATGTGGGTAGATTTACAAACAGATCAATAAATAATGCCTAAAATGAGTAAATCATGAAACACTGTAAATTCTTTTCTTTTTTTTTAAACACTATAAATTCTTACCTGAAATACATTGGTACATGCAAGGGAAAAGAGCTATACTACAGTTGACCCTTGAACAATGCAAGGGTTAGGGACACCAACCCTGTGCAGTCAACTCTGCATTTTTTATATATTGACTCCCCCAAAACTTAACTAGTAACGGCCGACTGTTGACCAGAAGAAGCCTTATGGTAACATAAACAGCTGATTGTTATATGTTCGTTACGTGTATTATATACTGTATCTTAAAGTAAGCTAGAGAAAAGATGTTATTAAGAAAATCCTAAGAGAAAAATACATTTATAGAACTACACTGTAAAAAAAAAAAATCTGCGGGGCGCCTGGGTGGCTTAGTTGGTTAAGCGTCTGACTTTCGCTTAGGTCATGATCTCACGGTTCGTGGGTTCGAGCCCCGCGTCGGGCTCTGTGCTGACTGCCAGCTCGGAGCCTGGAGCCTGTTTCAGTCTGTGACTCCCTCTCTCTCTGACCCTCCCCTGCTCATGCTGTCTCTCTCCTAGAAATAAATAAAAAAAAAAATTAAAAAAAGAAAAAAGAAAAAAGAAAAAAAATCTGCATGTAAGTGGACCAGCACAGTTCAAATCTGTGTTGTTCAAGGGTGCACTATATTTTGCTTGTTTTTTTAATTCATTTTATTTTTTTGATCATGATAAGTGTACTCTTTGATCACCCTTCTGTACCCCAGTCCCTCTCACTTACTTTGTTCTCTGTAGTTAAGAGTCTGTCTGGGACGCCTGAGTGGCTCAGTTGGTTTAGCATCTGACTTCAGCTCACGGTCCATGGGTTCGAGCCCTGCGTCAGGCTCTGTGCTGACAGCTCAGAGCCTGGAGCCTGCTTCAGATTCTGTGTCCCTCCCTCTCTCCCGGCCCTCCCCGGCTCACATGCTCTCTCATTCTATCTCAAAAATAAACATTAAAAAATAATTTTAAAAAAAAAAGACTGTTTCTTGGTTTGTCTTTCTGCCCTTTGTTTCTTAAATTCCACAGGAGTGAGATCATATGGTATTTGTCTTTCTCTGACTTATTTTGTGAAGCATCATACTTTCTAGCTCTATCCATGTTGCAAATGGCAAGATTTCATTCTTTTTTATGACTGAATATTATGCCATTGTATATGTATATGTCACCTCTTCTTTATCCATTCATCAATCAGCAGGCACTGGGCTGCTTCCAAAATTTGGCTATTTTAAATAATGCTGCTACAAACACAGGGGTAAATGTATTCCTTTTATTTAGTGTTCTTATATTTTTTGGGTAAATACCTAAAGTGCAATTCCTAGGTCATAGGGTAGTTGTTCTATTTTTAATTATTTGAGGAGCCTCCATACTGCTTTCCACAGTGGCCGCAGCAATTTGCATTCCCACCAGCAGTGCAAGAGGGTTCCTTTTCCTCCACAGCCTCGCCAACACTTGTTGTCTCCCGTGTTTTTGATTTTAGCCCTTCTGACAGACGTCCAGTGACAACTCAGTGTGGTTTAGATTTGCATTTCCCTGATGACGAGTGATGTTGAGCATCTTTCCATGTGTTTATTGGCCATCTGGATATCTTCTTTGGAGAAATGTCTGTGCATGTCTTCTGCCCGTTTTGAAAACTGGATTATTTGCTTTTAGATGTTGAGTTATGTAAGTTCTTTACATATTTTGGATACTAAAAAGGGTCAACTGTACTTTGAATGGTTGTAAGATTAGAGTTTGGGAGGACGGTGGCAACGACAGTTGTTTTATACTCCTAGCAACTGGATAAAATTTTAAGTCACTTAAGAGAGAAGATTTAAAAAAAAAAAAAAAAAGTCTTCATATCACCAAGTAAATAAATCAGTACTAACTGGTAATGTTTAGAAACAGGAATCCCCTTTGCTGGCAATCCAAAGTGACTGACTGGCTTTTCTAATGTACCTTCTAAACCTTACAACATACCTTCCGAACATCAGAACTTTTCGGTTCTGTTGTCCAAGTGATGACCCGAGACACTGCCAGGCGAGTTTCACTGGAATTTATAAAATCTCCTGGATCCATCTGCTTGGCCAGAGTTTCTATGTATTTAAGGATAGCAACCTTCACCTGCAGAGGCAAACAAATGAGAGATGACAATCAGATGGTCACTGAGGGACACTGACTACAGTTCAAAAAAGCAATCACGTGCTTATTTTTTCGACCAATACAAAATGAAACATCAACAGTAACAAAAAAGAAATCACATAACCACCTACATACCTGAGGCACAAATACATGGAAATGTGGATTTTTGTTTTCACATAGAGCAGAACTTTTAAATCCCAGGTGTTTCATTCCCTGTGTCTGAACTGAAGACTCTCTTGACAAGAGTAAACCCTTCGCCTTGAGTCGGCCTTCAGAGCTTACAGCTGACTCTTGTCTAGATTTCCCTGGGAGCCAGTCTTTATAAATTAAGTGTAATTTGGCTTTTGGGGAAATGAACCAAAGTTTTCTGGAAATAAGGTATCATAAACCAAGTAAGTATCAAGATGGGCAATAAAGGCTTTCCCCCAAACATACAGTAACATTCACCCAATGAGATCATGTTCCTCAACAGGTCCTTCAACTGCTAGAACTACCTTGCAAAAGAAGTTTCACAAAAAGGTTTTACACAAGTACCGCTGGAGAAAGACAACACTGCTTTGTAACTCCTGATGTGTGGGTGCATGGGATAGGTGGGCGTGTGGTCAAACGCAGGCTTCGTGATCGGCTGGAGGAGGGGTAAAGCATACACGCTTCTTCCGTACTCTCAGCCTTTGTTATCCTCAGAGGGAGCCACTGTTCAATTACCCCCTTTCTCTCAGGGATGTGAGAGCAGAAAGGCAGGCTGAGAACAACTGTTTTAAGAAGTCACATCTCGGGGCGCCTGGGTGGCTTAGTCGGTTAAGCGTCCGACTTTCGCTTAGGTCATGATCTCGCGGTTCGTGGGTTCGAGCCCCGCGTCGGCTCTGTGCTGACTGCCAGCTCAGAGCCTGGAGCCTGTTTCACAGTCTGTGTCTCCCTCTCTCTCTGACCCTCCCTGCTCACGCTGTCTCTCTCTCTCCTAGAAATAAAAAAAAAAAAAAAAAAAAAAAAAAAGAAGAAGTCACATCTTCTGACACTCCAGGGTTTCTAAATAATGATTCTGAAAGTCTCTGCTAGTGCAGTTTAGAAATGGCACCCGGCACAGTGTACAGTCCTTGGATACAGCAGATGTTAAACATGCATTAAGTACTCCTTTGCTGACTTAAAGGAAAATATGTATGATTAAAACAGCAACTTTGAAAAAATATTGCCAGAGATTAAGATAATCAGGTTTCCAGTGTTCTGATCTTAAGAGGTCATTTGTCTCACTGAACCCAAATAAGGTCTTTGGGAAGTACTGCGCCAGTTTAATGGAAAGGAAGCAGTGTTACTATAAGGTTCTTGTACATTTTCCCCCTTCTGCTTCCAGTTTAAAAGAAAAGGGGGGATCAAATTACATTCTTCATTTCAAAATGACTGCATTTTTAAAAACTTTTTAAATATGTTTATTCATTTTTGAAAGAGAGAGAGAAAGATAGCGAGTGTGAGGAGGGAAGGGGCAGTGAGAGAGAGGGGCGCCAGAGGAACTGAAGCAGGCTCTGAGCTGACAGCAGTGGGCCTGATGCAGGGCTCGAACTCATGAACCCCAAGATCATGACAGGAGCTGAAGTCAGATGCTCAACCGACTGACCCACTCAGGTGTGCCTCAAAATGAACACATTTTAAGAAATAACTATAACTTAGATGCACTGAAAAAAAAAATTGAGAGATGACCCATTGTCTGTCCAGATAAAATATAGTGGAAAGAGACTTATGATTAATTTTGCAGTAGCAAACCCAATACATTACGGTAGCACTTAATAACTGTATTCCTGGGGTGCTTGGGTGGCTCAGTTGGTTGAGCGTCCAACTTCGGCTTAGGCCATGATCTCAAGGTTCGTGAGTTTGAGTCCCACGTCAGGCTCTGTGCCGACAGCTCAGAGCCTGGGGCCTGCTTTGGATTCTGTGTCTCTCTCTCTCTCTCTGCCCCTCCCCCGCTTGCACTCTGTCTCTCTCAAAAATAAACATTAAAAAAAAAATTGTATTCCTGAAGCCATGTTACTTTCTACCAGTAAAACTGAACAGTGACTATAGTAAAACAAAGAATGAACGTCAATGTAGTCTGTGTTCAACTTGCTACCATCAATAACCGAATATACTTATTCGTGCTACGAAGACTCAACTAGTGCCGTGTCAGCAACTTACAGAGGCACATAATAGGGTTTTCACGGAGTAGGTGTGTTTATAACACCCCTAGGCATAATAACCACAATACACACATAATAATCATTTGAAAGTTTAGATTTAAGTAGACGATTTCAGAAGATTATATACAGTCTGTAATTTTAATAACACAAACGTGTATTCAGAGAAAATTATCTAGCTGCTAAAATGTGTTTAACTTTACCACGTATCTGTGAAACCCAGAAAAAGGTCACCAAAATTATTACTGTTTGAATATTACTCAGAATCACACTGTATTGCTGCTATTTCCCCCTATTCTATTGCTTCTTTTCTGACATTTAACCACATGACTGTGAGAAATAAGCTTTCTTTTATCTGAGAGCCATCATTTTTTCAAAAGAGAATTTATAGATCGCATACACAAGTTGTTTTTCTATAACCTGTTCAGGTTTTAAATCTGCCATCCATCAGAAAGTTACCTTTATTTTTGGCATAAGGTCTGGCTCTAATTTAACTTTTTCTTGTTATCTTAAAATATCAATTTAGGAGTTTTGGAGTGACTTTCCCGTACAGTGTTGCCTGCGGAAGTGTGTATATAATATGTAATATGTGTATATATCACATAAAATCCAAAAGCCATATAGACAATGGCCTTTACAGAATTAGTCTGTAACTCTAGAACGTCTCCCAATAGGAAAGCAAATTTTAGGGGCGACCGGGTTGCTCAGTTGGGCGGCCAACTTCGGCTCAGGTCGTGATCTCACTGTTTGTGGGTTTGAGCCCTGCGTCGGGCTCTGTGCTGACAGCTCAGAGCCTGGAGCCTGTTTCAGATTCTGTGTCTCCCTCTCTCTCTGACCCTCCCCTGCTCACGCTGTTTCTCTCTCTCAGAAATAAATTTAAAGAAAAAAAGTTAAAAAAAAAAAAAAAAAGGAAAGCAAATTTTAATTAGTCTGTTTCCCACTGTCTTTTTCTTGAGGCATTTAGCAACTTTATTCTCTCCCTGAACTCCGCTATCACCTTTATTTCTTAAGCTAAGGGTTTAGACCTCCCTTTCCACTGGCCCATGAAAAATCTCTATGTATATTTTCTACAGCACTTGAATACCTACTCCTAGTACCTAAATCATAACCCTTATTACAGTTTGCCATGCATTGTAGTAATGATAAGAAAATCTAAGCTTTATATTCCTCGGAGTGCCATGCACAATGGCTAGGACAAAGAATAAATTCAAAATATATTTATCAATAATATCAAGTAAATTATTCTCCTGTAGGTCACGTTTTGAAATCACAACAGATAGAATCCTTTTCACAAAGCAGCTCTGAGAAATCAACATTATGTTGAGTGCAAGTCAACCCTGGTAAGAAACATAACTGTGAATTTTAAGGCCAAATCATATTCAGAAACTTAAAGGAAAATTGATCATGGGCAATAATGCTTGTAGAATATATTTCGTGCAGAAGAGAGCAGAGAAATATAAGGCTTGTAAATGCACATATGCTTGTTATTTCCCTGACTTTAATCTCATTTAGTAAAACTAAGAAAACCTCTACTAAACCTCTAAAGAATTCAGGGGCTTTTCTATTATTTTTTCTTTTATGTTCAATAACCATTTTAAGTCACAAATTGGAATCCACCTCGTTTTCACATAAATTCACTAGAAATGTGTGCTAATAACAATTGAGAAAGGTAACCCTGATTCTAAATTTTTATGCACACATGAGAAATATCACCACTGCAAAAAAGGAGAAAAAAGTTACAATTTCAGTTAAGCTATTCTTCAGTTAAGGAGAACTGGAGAATAGCAGGGAGATTAAACTTAAACTTTTTTAAAGATTAAACTTAAAAATTTTTTGTTTACTAAAATACATAGGCAAAACTGACATTTTGCCCAAAATACTGATTCAAACTTGTCAACTTAAAAAAAAAAAACAAGACTATTGGGAAATCACAAACATAACATGAGAGAAGACTCTATAGAGCAAGTCTGCACCAGCAGCATAGAGTTAGACGGGCCCGCCTGTGCTGCCTTCCGAGTGGGAACCCCCAGGAAGCTTCTCCCAGAGACAGCCTGGCGTTTGAGTAACATTTGAAGTAAAATCCGCGCATGCTTCAAGTAAGGCTTCCAGAGGTTAGTAGTTGAAAACAGATGCATACAAACATTCTCTGAAACACGGCAGAGTTTTTAAAGAGGGTTAAGAAAGGAAATAATGCAGATTAAAACAAAAACAAAAAAACCTTGGAACTCCAAAAAGAGTGAAGCTGGTCCCGAAGAGCTGGCTTGACTGTCTGAAAGTTTATAAGAACAAAATCGACTGATGGAATGGTTTCGTATTCAACACAAATACAAATATCAACGTTATTAATAAAATGCTTCAATTCCTTACAATGCCTTTGAAAGACTTAAAATTTTTACCTTCAAGCTTGGTGTTTGGGTCTGATCAACTGTAAATCTCATTAGAATATTGAACTGAAGATCATTTGGAAAAGATTCTCTGAAATAAGGAAACAACAAAGCAAAACGAAGATTAATCAGGTAAACATCTGGCAAACTAGACAAAATTATGCTTTGTACCAAAACATCATGTCATTCCAAGAGCATGCATGACGTAGTATCTGTCGGTGGCACTATGTGCACAGCGCACAGGTTTTCCAGAACAATCTGAGCCTATATCCTATTGGGGATTAAAAAACACCACTATAGTAAATAACAGTCTATCTCGCTTCAACTACGGATTTAAACAGAACATTAAAAAAGCTGAACATTATCAGAAATGTTTCCCCAAACCTAATATCTGGATTCTTAGACTCACCTCAACAACCTACACAAGAAAGAAGAACTATATCATCGGTTCAAAATGTTCTGGAAAAAGATTCTAAATGTTTAAATGCATACTAAAACATTCGCTTTAAATGTAGGAAATACTTTTTGTTTACATTAGACTGAATAAGATCTTCAACTCTATTTTGAACATCCTCGTTAGGATAAAACACCACCACGAGTTACTCAACCAACGTTCGTGACAGTTTTAGATAAGAAAGGCAGTGTTTGATTTAAGGACCCCTGTTGCAGTAAATATATCACGTGAACGAGCATGACTGATAATTTTCAAGTGAAGCCCATGCAGCCTAAATGGGTCGAAAAGACTCAGGAGTCTCAGAGAAACTAAACACTTCTGATTACTACTGGTTAAACTGGAAACATATGAGGAAAATATTACCTTGTCACGTCAAGAGCTTTCTGGACTTTTGCCTGAACAGACCCCAGCAAATCAGCACCCATCTTTTTTAACAGCTGAGTCAGCAGTACAAACAACCAATCCTGAAGATCATCTTTGTGGACTTGTATGAAATCCACTAGAGTCTCCAAGAACATGCTGAATACCTACAGTGGACAAACGAGGGCAGGGAGAGAAGAAGGAGGAAATATTGACCTCTATGACTCATTCAAAACCAAAACAGAGAGGGAATACAGGAATCTGAGGCACAGCGGTTGGCAGCCAAGCGGAAAAACAATCTGTCTTGCTTTTCATTGGACTCTGTGATACAAGAGTACGTTTGAACTGTTATCCAACTTCTGCTGAAGTTCAACAATTAGCTATTCCATGCAGCATCGCTCGGTAAAGAAACTTGGGCCACAATGGCTGGCACACCTAATGCTGTCAATGATGCCAGAGCTTAATCTGCTTAAACTGACATCCACTGTAACTGCAATTTAGGGCAAGGAGCTACCTACTGATAGCCTCACCAGGCCGCAGCTATTTGAAGGAGTGGCATGGAGTTAATCAGAGGATGACTATGCTGACAGCTACCTTAAAATATAAGAACATTCTGACATATTGGACTAATTAGACACTCCTAGATTTCTCAATATGTCAGGTGTCATACATTTTTTTGGTATTAGATATATTATTTATTAAAACTGCCCCAAACGTAATTTTAAATGATCTGGGATAAGGATAACTGTACCTAAAAGAAAATAAATTCAGGATACAAATCTACACCTTAATTTTAGTGATTTCTTTTTTTTTTAATTAAAAAATTTTTTTAAAAATTTACTTCTGAGAGAGAGAGAGAGAGAGACAGCGTGAGCAGGGGAGGGTCAGAGAGAGAGGGAGACACAGAATCTGAAGCAGGCTCCAGGCTCTGAGCTGTCAGCACAGAGCCCGACGCGGGACTGGAACCCATGAACCCGTGAGATCACGACCTGAGCTGAAGTCGGACACTTAACCGACTAAGCCACCCAGGTGCCCCAACTTTAGTGATTTAGTCTCCACTTCTTTTGATGGGTTTTGTACTTGGCTCCAGTATTTATCCACTAGTTTAAAATTTTTTATAAGATAAAAAAAATTTAAGGAAAGGAATGCTAATATTCTTTAGTAATCATCTCATTAAAATACTTATGAAAAATGGCTGACACACACGAAGGTATACATTAACAAGAAAATCAGAACCATAGTGGAGAGTTTATTTCTAGGTAAAGAAGAAAAAAAACTCTCAGGACAATGTCAGCCACTATATTAAGAGACAATTTATAATCACAACAGATTATAAAAAGGGTGGCTTAAAACAGTTAATAATCTCAAAACTTTGCTAATTTGAGAATTAAGGACTTATGCTCAATATTTATCTTATTAGTGAATTTCCTTTATTCAGTTCTACATGAACTCCCATTTTTTTCTCTTATGTTAGAAAATGAAGGATTTTCCTGGTCAGAATTAGAACTACAGTTTAATGTTTGAACCGAGTTAGAAAGGATATACCTCGGCTATGAGCTCTAGATGTCCTGTAATTACAGACACAGGAACTAGGACGACTTTACATCTTCTAATACCATCTGATCCCCAGGCTACTCTCTTCAACACCGCTCTTACTCACAGCGCAGAGTCATTAACTTCCATCCCACCTCCCCAACTATACCCCCAAATCTGGCTTCTCTTAGATTTAAAACTTGGCCCGCTCTCTCAAATGGCTGCTGGCTGTCTCCTCAGAGCCTAGAATAATGTTGAGGGACTCCGTTAACCCTACTCTACAACAACGCCTGTATCTAACTTAGGACCCACTCACTCTTCCTGGTCCCCGGCAAATCGGTCCAGTGGTGTGTTGGAGTCAGTGGGGACTCGCCTAGAAAGCTGACTGCTGAGTACGCAGGAATTCTGTGGGCTGGCTGGTAGCTTGAAGTCACCCATGGTGAGAGTCTGCACCTCAGAAGGCACAGCAAATACTACACGTCGGGGCTTTCTGTCCATCCCCTTAAACCTGCTTTGCCGGGCACAACACTCTTAATTTTTTGATTCACTTTTAAACTTGTTTCAACTCTTGCCTCTTTTCCTGAAGATTCCAACTTCAAGCTTTCACTACAGCAAAGCTGACATTAGAATGCCTACATCAACTCTCATTTCATCTGGTTCTCAGAAAACAGAGAACCAGAAAGTTACATGACTTGCCCAAGGTTTCCACAGCGAATGGTTGGATCAGGACTTTAAGCTAAGTCTCTTGGTTTTTGGCTGTGTTCCATCCACTCTTTGTGAGATAACTTACCTCATCCACTTTACTGTCATTCAACATAAAAATGTCCACTGACTCTTCCCCCACTTTGATTTCCTCTACAGTCATCCTTCTAATAATCATTTCTACAAGGGAGAACCAATTTTATTCCTCTTTAAGACTAATCTTTCAATTCTGGATTCGTGTTCTCTACAGTATGGGCTCCCCTCTACTATCTTTACTCTTTTATTCTCAATCTAAATCCTTTGCTTCCAGCTGCAGACGACAGTGTTGCACAGACTTCTTCAGTTAGCCTCCCACCAGTCATCTCCTCATCATGAAATGTAACAGCTTTTTCACCAGCACAGTATTCTTGGCCATCCTGTAGCTGGTCACTGCTTTCCTCTTATTATTTCCCTTCCTTCTTTCATTCCAGTTGCCAGGCCCTAAATATGTGGTGATTAAGAGCCAGTCTTCTTCCTCCTGATTCTCTTTTCATCAACAGGGTGACCTTAACAGGCCCGCTCTCCTCTAGCCTACTAGGCCCCCTGGCCCAACAACAGTTCTCGTCGGGCCTTCCCCAAATCTGTTCATCACACTATCACTGTAGGCACCATGCCTTTCTGCCGTCAAGTGTGGGTTTCTAGAACCAGCCAGGTTAAGCACGTATTCCAGGCTTAGTAGGCCATATGGTGTCTGTCACGACTACTCAGCGCTGCCACTACAGCACAGCCGTCAACAGGAGGGACACGCGTGAGCACAGCTGTGGGCCCTGTAGCTCTATCTACACAACAGGCATCAGGCCAATGCATGCCTGCTTCCTCACACCAAATGGTATCATTCTTTTGAGGGAAACAAAATCTTCCACTGACTATACACAGCGTACAGAGTAACATCTCAAATGCTTAGCCAAGGTTCTAACTCTCCAAACTGCTCTCAGACCATCTGGCAGCATAAAGTCTACTGTTCTGAGTACATGACACCACACTCCTGATCTCCCACCACACTCCCTCTCTTTATACACAGCATGGGACTCGCTACGAAGTTTACGGCTCAAGTCCCAGCCAAAATGTTTCTTAGACCACAGACACTGATCTTTCCTTCTTGCAGTGTGTTGTGGGACTAACTTTATGGTAAAGTCTTCTGTACTTATATTATCTTCCCATCTGAAACAGAACATTTGAGAATAAAGCCTCTATTTTTGAATAGTTGTGCATTACCAATTAGAACCAAGCTCCAAGTTCATCAGAGGCTGAGGACTGAATAAAAAGTTGTTCAATTAATGTGTAGGAGAAGTTCCTTAAAGAGTAAGGATCTTCTATTAAGTGGAGATTTACCCTGTAAATGGTAGCCAACCCTTTTCTTCCCTCATTGGCAAGGGAGGGTGTGTAAGCTCTTCCCTTCATCCCAGTCAAGATGAACTTCTTTCTCCCTTCTACATACGCACTGACATCTCCCACTTCTCTTGACGCATGTCAGTCACTCCCAGGAGGCCCTTTCTTCTCATGCTGACATATCTGAAGTTTATGTTCCTGACAAGATCTGAGGGGCGCCTGGGTGGCTTAGTCGGTTAAGCGTCCGACTTTCGCTTAGGTCATGATCTCGCGGTTCGTGGGTTCGAGCCCCGTCGGGCTCTGTGCTGACTGCCAGCTCAGAGCCTGGAGCCTGTTTCAGTCTGTGACTCCCTCTCTCTCTGACCCTCCCCTGCTCATGCTGTCTCTCTCTCTCTCCCCTAGAAAAAAAAAAAAACATTTAAAAAAAAAGACTTCTCTGAGTCTCCTAAGCAGAAATTTCTTTTGATAGAATACTGATGAACAAAAATGCAGACTAGTTATTTATAGCACACCACATACAGAATTCTACTATTATCTTTCAAAATACTTAAATCCTATCAATGGTGCTTACTAAGTGACAACAGGTATGCCCACATCTATCTCTCTAAAATAAGTATTGTGAATTTCACATAAACTTTCTAACTTGACCGCTTGCTCACAGAGTTCACTGCCAGATGCGGAGGGTACTCCCATGACCTCATCTAAAACTGAAGGAGTGGAAAGTAGATATGCTAATATTAGGGTAAAAAATCTGATTTCATAAAAGAAATTTGAGAGCCACGGCTCCATAAACTGTTCAGTTTGCTTTTATAGGATGACATTTATAGATGAGAAAGTATACATGGGGAGATTGGGACTAATTATTTTTTTAGTAATAGCAAAACATGGGAATTTTTTTTTTCAAATAATTCAATGGAACCAACCTTCCATTGAAGGTTTATAATTCCATGTATTTCACAATTGCAAATTACTGGAAAATGACCATACCAATGGAACTATTACAGTTGAGGCAGTCTTTTCTTAATCTCACTTATATCTTAGGTGTGCCAGTCATCAAATACAGAACAGAAGAACATCATCAAATTAGATTAATTAGTAGATTAAGAAGCACATCTCCAAACAGAATGACAGTTTGCATAACTGCAAATAGCATTTCGTGGATTGCAAAGGGTCCAACACTGCATGAACTCCTCGGGAGAGAAAATAGAGAAAAAGGGTTAATTTCACAGTCATGCAGTAAAGTTAGGTTTCCAACAAATATTGAACCAACTTACTCTCTATTGAGAGTTCCAACACAGGGGACAGCATGCAAAAAGAAAAAAAGAAAAAAAAGAAAAACACACAAATTAGTCGCCATCAATGCAAAGTTCCTGTATGGAAGAAAAACACTTAGAAAATAAAAGTGACAAATGTTTTTCAAAGTTTTGTGATAAACTCAAAATCATTTTTAAAACAAGAGTTAAATGAATAGTGTGAGAGAAGAGTATGTGATTTTCCTGTGTTTCTCCCTCACCTCCTTGCAAAAGAAATTTAAAAACAAAACCAGAAAACCACTTCTTTTCCAGACCCTAGTATCCTTGAGGCTCAACTCATAGAAAGAATCTAAGACTAACAGACACCTGCCCCCCATTTCTGAAGAGTGCCAACATTTACTTCCAAAGCACAGCATCCAGGGTTTCTTTTTTCCTCTGCAGAAGCAATATAGTCACAAGTGACTTCTGGGAAGGTTTAGAACAACCACAGCTGTCTGGAAATAAAAAGGAGCTGTTTGTACCAAACTTTAAGTTTTGCCCAGGAAAGATGTGTGATCCGGACATCTCTGTTGTCTGGCACACTCAACTGTGCCCCATTTTAGTAGCACAGATGAAATTCCTACCCGAGTTGTTCAAGACTCAAAGACAGGACTTCAAGACGAAGGACTATATGGATCATAAAATGCCAATTCATAGCAGGTACCGCAGCGAAGGTGGCTCTTTTCTAATAGTTTTTTCACAGGCAAATGTCAGAACACAGAACTGGTAACTTTTGGCATCGGACACTCCTTGCATTTGAGGGAAGAGTGATTCTAGAGCAGTCAAAAATGAAAATATTCCCTGAACTCCTTACCTTTTCAAACTTATTTAAATTTAGTTTTAAAAAAACTTACAGAAGTGCTTGGTTTTCTAAAGGCTTTACATATATTAACTCATTTAAATATCCTCATAATCTTATGAGGTACTATTGATTGTTAACTATTAATCACTATTAACTCGATTTCACAGATTAGGAAACTAAGGCCCACCCTTAGTTTGGAGGCCTAGTACGTGCTGGAGGTAGAATCTGAGCCCAGGAACCTAGCTCTACCATCCACACTTGTTAGCACCATGCTGTGCTCTCTCTGGAAAACTATTAACAGGCTTTAAATCAGACATCTGTAGCTTATGTTCTAAATTACTGTCATAGGTACATCATCACTTATTCCCATACTGGGATCTGAAGTAAAAACAACAAAACAAGTTACAGGCATCAGATACCTTGGGCCTGTACACTCCACCAGTCCTGCCCCAGGAAAAAGTCCTGCACCGCTTTCAATGGTGTTCAGAGAGTGCTCTTTCCCGGGGTGTTGGCACCGTACACCAGAGCTCACCTGATGCTTTAGCTGGACTCAGATGCTTACTGTAAAACATGTAAGAGGGGAACATTCTGGGCCCTGGAGAAGGAGATCCTACATGAAAGCAGATGGGCTGCCCACAAAGTGTCTAAGTATCTCGTTTCTGCTGAGGACAGCAGGCGGTGTCAATCACCTGGCACGCAAGTGCGAACAACTCTGGGTTATCGTGAAAGCTGGGTCATACCAAGAAGATGTGAACAGAGACTGAACTGCCGACTTCAACCTCAAAAGACACAGGAAAATCCACCTAACCAAGCTCATGGTGCGAGAGGTCTCCTGAATACTATGGCCCATTCTGGGGGCAAGTCTTCAGATAGTTTCCACCCTGTGAGCTTTTGAGCCACTTGAGGTTATGGCTAAGTGACTCCAATTCAGAGTGGACAGCTGACCCAGGCTTGAGGAAGACAGAGAAATGTCCCCGATAGCATTTTTCACGACTATGAAAAAAGTGCCTGGCTCTTTTAGGGGACATGCGCATAGTCCAGGCTGGGGTGAGAGTGAGGAAGGGATGAGAAGCAAAATGATAGGCATTGTTTGGGCATTTTCCTAAGGACAATGAGGAGTCACCGCAGAGTGTTAGGCTAGTAGAAAAGATTTATCTTTTATATAAAGGATGTAGCCTGGAGGAGGTGCAACAGGCAACAGACCTCTCGGCCCTGTGTTAGCAGTGAGGACACAGAGATGTTCAGAAGACTGAATTGACTAGGTTTAAGTGAAGTTTCCAGAACAATGCCCAAATTCCTCACTCAAGCAATGAGGGAATGGTGATTCCACCTGATGAGATAAAGCAACGCAGAAGTACTGAGGCTGAAGAGGACCATCAGGCACATGACGAAGCCAGTGCAGGGGCCGGAAGCACACATCTGCCCATCACTGGGTTCCAGCAAGTGGTAATGTAAGCTGCTGCTAAGGTACAGAATTGAAGACAAGTGCCTGGGGCAAGAATGCAAGCAACCAGTACTCGAACAACGAGAGAGCGGTGCTGTACAACCAGGGGGTCGAGAGAGGCCGGGTGAGCCACCATGGGCACCTCACCCACAGGCACATCACGTTCCTTAAGGTGACAGAAAAGACACACTGAGTAACGGATGGCAAAGTTGAGAAACAAAAAGGAATGTCAGCCAGCACAATGGAATTACGAGAAATTCCCAGAAGCTGAGAAGACCACATCAGCAAAAAATAGAATACATGTCAATGCGGCTAACAATAGCTTTAAGGTGACATCTCCTTCTATTCAAATAGGAGGAAAGGTAGAAAGAATGAGCTTCTGTGTAAGGTGGCTGGTCTGGAGGCAGCAAGCAGGAGTTTCTGCTTGATGGCTTCCATTTTCTGGGTAAGCTAAGCAGCCAGGATGTACGCGTGGGGCGTGAGGTAGGTTGCGAGGTGGATGCGCTGCAGCTGTGCAGAGAGAACTACTGGACACGGTCTCCGTGGAGAACAGAAGAGAAAGAGGAGAGGAGGGTCACGATGTAGCACTGAGCACACAGACAAAAACCACAGATCAGAAACAGAGAGTGGCAGGAGAATGTGTAATACACACGGCTGGTTTCAATCGGGGCCAGTGCATTGTTCCCTTTCAAGAATCCTAACCTCCAACCAGTGTCATGAGCTCTACCAGCAGAGGTTTTTGAACAGACGTTACTATTGTAGTGTTAATAACTAGGAATTAAGCATAAAAGACAGGGATCAGCAAACTTTGGTTTGCAAGCTAAGAATGGTTTTTACTTTTTTTAACTGGTTAAAACAATTTTTTAAAGGCAATTTGTGGGGTACCTGGGTGACTCAGCCGGAGACGCTTCTGACCCTTGGTTTTGGCTCATGTCATCATCTCATGGTTCATGGGATCAAGCCCTGCACTGAGCTCTGAGTAGACAGGGTGGTGCCTCCTTGGGATTCTCTTTCCCTCTTTCTGCCCCTCCCCTGCTTACTTGTACACTCTCTCTCTTCTCTCAAATAAACTTAAAAAAAAAAAAAAAAAAGTAGGCCTTTCGTATTAAATAAAAAGGCAATTTTGTGACATATGAAAATTAAAATTTTAATGTTCAAAAAGTTTTGTTGCAACCCAGCCACATTCATTTGCTTCCAGAGTGTCTATAGATTCCTTTGTGCTATTTAATGGCTGAGTTGAGCGGTGGTGACAGACATCATTATGGATGCAAATATTTACCATTTTGCCCTTTACAGAACACAAAATGGTCAACTCCTGATAAAAAACAAAACTGTATTTGGGAAGGGGTACTTGAGTGGGTGGCTCAGTCGCTGAATGGCTGACTCTTGATTTTGGCTCCAAGCTGGGCATGAAGTCTGCTTAAGATTCTCATTCTCTCTCTCTCTCTCCCCTCCCCCTCCTTTCCTTTGCCCCTCTTCCCAGCTCATTCTCTTTCTCTAAAAACAAAAACACCCCTGTATTTGTAAAGAAAATCACAATCAATGCCTGATCCTGAAGATGGAGCTAATGGCACTTTATAAAATGGGGAGGGGGAAATCTGCCATTTTAATAATATCAGGAAGTTCAAATCAAACCCTGACATTTTAAACTCTGCACACTATGGTTATATATCCAGTTTATTCTTTCTTTCTTTTTTTTTTTTAATTGAGAGAGAGTGCAACCAGGGAAGGAGCAGAGAGAAGGGGAGAGAGAATGCCAAGAGGACTCCGTGTCCAGTGCAGTGCGGAGCCTGATGCGGGGCTTGATCCCAAGACCACAGATCACGACCTGAGCTGAAATCAAGAGTTGGACGCTCAACCAACTGAGCCACCCAGGAACCCCATCAGTCTATTCTTAATGAATTACCTCAGTGGTAGAGCTTCTGACAATCACCAAACAAAAGTCAAACAGAAACAAATTAACAAAAATCCTCCAATAAGTCTTCATTAAACTAAAAAGCCGAAAGCTTAGTCCAACAAAACCAGATGGGTAAGAATTATATATTGTTATAAAGCCTGATGAAGGAAAACCAAAAAGTCCTCTTCCTCACGACTCTGGCGAGGACTGTGGCTGGCTCTCCAAGTGTACTGAGGAAAGCCAAACGTGTGTGCCCGGCTCAGGTCCTTTACTGACACCAAACTCAATTTCCCTATTGATCTCTAAGAGACTCTTTTAAAAAAGCATTTCTCTTTATTACTGCATAAATCCTAGCACCCAACCAAATTATATTACTGTCTTAACAAAAATTAAAAAATTGTGACTTCAAGAAATAATCCAGCCCTGCTCTTACACCTTCCAGTCGACAAGACTTTTACCACTTAGTGAAGATGTTTTACAATTCTATTTTTAAAGGTTGTATAGATAATTATTGAAATATTATATATAAAACAGGTCCACCCAGATCACAGCTGTCTTGTCCTTTGGTTTATATTGTCAAGAAAATATTTCAACAACCAATTTGGTCAAGATTTATAGAATTTTTGCATTAAAGGGAATCCTACAGCTGTAATTAGTAGTAGCAATAGAAGGAAACCATGGTATAGTTATCTACGTGTTCAGTTTGAAAATTATAAACTTGATGTACATATATATGTACTTATTTATAATCTCTACACCTAATATGGGGCTTGAACTCATGTCCCCAATTCCAAGAGTCACATGCGCTACCATGGAGCCAGCCAGCCGCCTCTGACAGTTGTAAACTTTAAAACAAACTGCTTACCACTGTGTTTTAAATCTTTATCTTTAATGGAATCTTGTATTCTTGGATAAGATAAATATACCTTCTGATAGAGGATAATCTTTGAAAATTGTTTTACAGTATAAGCGGTTTATAATCTTTAGCTGGATTTTAGTTTATGTATAAAATGGGATTTTATTATCTTTAGTGTTGCGAGTAATGAAAATATCGAAAATAGAAAAAAATGAGAATGGTATGTGCAACAATAATGTGAAGATGGTAAAAAAAACATACAGTAAAATTCATGAATAGTTTTCTTATAATTTCCCTTCCACATCTCCCTTTCACTTAGGTTAGAAATTCTCATGTAGACAACTGGTAACCTAAAAAAAAAAATACTTAAAATTTCACCACTGTCAGACATATTACTGAAAACAGAATAAACAAATACATTTTATAACAGTACTATCCTGCGAACCACAATTTCACAGTACACATGCAGATTATGCCTCACTATTTAAAATTAAGTATGTTTAAAAAAAAATTTTTTTTTAGCAATCTCCACACCCAACATGGGGCTTGAACTCGTGACTCCAAGATCAAGAGTCGCAGGCTCCTCTGACTGAGTCAGGCAGGCATTCCTAAAATTAAGTATGTTTTAATTAACATTAAAAATTAAACGAGGCTCTGAAAATTTTTATGGACTACTTCAATATATAAAATGCTTTTTTAAATGTTACTACCAAACTGTGGCCAACACTGTAGTTTGTGCTTTTGTGTTATTTAATGGCAATTCTTTTCTACACGATTGCTCTTTTAAGAATACATTTACATTATATTGCAAAAGAAGAAAACAAATAAAACGTTCACAGAAACATTTTTTTTCAACTTACCCCAATTTTTTTCTTTCATAAATAGTAAAAGGTTTCTAGAATACAAATACACTCAGTTTGACTAACTCTGTGAGTTGTGCTTGTTACTATATCCTTCAGTTTATACAGTCTTAGCCAGTTTCTCTTTGGAGAAGCTTAAATGGTTACCAGTGAACAATTTCTAAATTATGGATGATATCAAATGATTTCAATTGTGTTTGAAAAGATTATTACTATTTTGGAGCAATAATAAAACAAAATGGCTTACAGTGTTTTGCTATCACTTTACCTTTATTTATTATTTTGCGATACATTTGTGTATTGCAACACAAATGACATCCCGTAGGAATAAATAATCTTAAATACTAACACATACCTTGCCGTGAGGATCAGCAAACATTCTTGTGAAAATTTCACATAATCTTTTCAGTTCAACTCGACTGTCAAAATAACAAAGTAGCTAATTAATATCTTGCTGTAAGAAGAATTCATTTAAAAGTAACCTTAGGGGTACCTAGGTGGTTGAGTCAGTTAAGCGTCTGACTTGGGCTCAGGTCATGACCTCATGGTTTTTGAGTTTGAGTCATTGGGCTCTCTGCTGTAAGACAAAGCCCACTTCAGATCTTATGTGCCCCCTTCCCCCGCCGGCTTGTTCTCTCTCTCTCAAATAAAAAAAAACCAAACCCAAAACCCCAAAAATGAAACTTTAAAAGTAACCTTAGTTGTAATTAGCTTCTTATAAAAAGAAAGGCTAAAAAAACCCAGTCCTCAAAATCATAAAGTTTGTGGGACTTACTAATCAGGAATAAATACAAATTTATCAAATGCAACAATAATTCTGTTGCAACCCACATTACCTTAAAAGTTGAAAGTTACATGAAAAGAAATACAACTGAATTCCTTTAATGTAGCAGGACAGGGGAAACTGTACAAATGACATTCCTAGCACATGAATTTTATCCTTTATTTTTTATTTTATTTTATTTTTATTTTTTTTAAATGTTTTATTTATTTCAAGGAGAGAGAGAGAGAGAGACAGCATGAGCAGGGGAGGGTCAGAGAGAGAGGGAGTCACAGACTGAAACAGGCTCCAGGCTCTGAGCCGGCAGTCAGCACAGAGCCCGATGCGGGGCTCAAACCCACGAACTGCGAGATCATGACCTAAGCGAAAGTCGGACGCTTAACCGACTAAGCCACCCAGGCGCCCCTATCCTTTATTTTTTAAAAACTGTTTTTATTTATTAATTTTGAGAGAGAGAGAGAGCATGCATGTGAGTTGGGGAGAGGGCACATACCCGATGTGGGGCTTGACTTCATGAATGGTGAGATCCTGAGCTGAGCTACAATCAAGAGCCAGATGCTTAACTAAATGAGCCACCCAGGTATCCCTGAGTTTTTTCCTTTAAATGCTAAGATGTTTTCTTAAATTTGGCCACCTGACAACTAAAATCCTTCTAAACTATGTCTACTCCCTTGCCACTGAAAATGATATACCAATCCTAATATTAACCTAATTTTGATGGGGCTAGGAACAATATTCCAATGATTTATTGCAATTATTCATGAAGTGTGATATATACACATTAGAATATATTAGGTAGTACATAAACATCTATTTTAAATTAAATAGTTCTAAAACTTCCTAAAGGAAACATACAGCTAGTAAATCTAACCCTGATTTCAGATATCAAGTCAGGAAGCAGCCCTCTAATTTTCCACTACACTCAAACTTATGAATTATCTGAAACTAGGTTTTTTTTTTTTAATGTTTACTTTTTTGAGAGAGTGACAGAGAGTGAGTGTGTGTGTGTGTGTGGGGGGGGGGCCGGGGAGAGGCAGAGAAAGAGAGGGAGACAGAGAAATAGACTCCAGGGTTTGAGCTGTCAGTGCAGAGCCCAATGTGGGGTTTGACCTCACAAACTTAGAGATCATGACCTGAGCCAAAGTTGGATGCTTAACTGACTGAGCCACCCAGGTGCCCCTGAAGCTAGGTTCTTAAAGGGGTTGGCCAGAAAAGTCTAAAACATTACAAAGATAAAGACAATAAAGAATTTAGGGGGAAAAAAAGCAAATAAAAGCAATTAGGAAAGGAAACCAGATCAAATCAAATGAAACTAATAACCAATATAAAGTTCTGTTAAAAGAAATTTACCCCAATTCCACTTTGTATGATACTAAGATTCACATATTGAAGGAACACTAAGTATATTCCTTAATGTTCAAGTGAGCCTAAGCATTCTTTCCTCTCACTGAACAACTTAGAATCAAGAATGAATTCTAACAGACTGGTCAACTTTAAAAAAAAAAAAAATAAACCGGTCAGTTTTAATTTTATGTACACTTTATTATTTTCAATTTCAAAAATAACTTTTTTCATTAACTTCTATTTCTGAATAAAGTTCTTTTTTTTAAAATAAATAATTTTTTTTTTTTAAAGTAAAAATTTCTAGTGCAGACGGCCCTGAGGCTTGGGAAACTATTTTGATACCATCTTCTGAATTTAAAACAAGTCTGTTCTCATACTAAGACCTCGAAAGTGTTACGGAAACAAAGTCGAAAGTGCTAATCTGAAAGGACAATGATTTTAAGACAATAAGCTCACCTCAGTGTTCTCTGATTTTTTAGTAAGTTTTGTAGCCCCAGGAGGCCTTCTTTCCTTTCTGACCAGTTGGAACTAGCACATCTGTTGAGGACTTCGGCCACGTCTTCCGTCTGCCTCATGTACGTAGGAATACTGCCATTTCGAGAGCTGTACGAGCGTTCTGAACAAGCACTCGACGCGTCACTGTTGGCGTCGTCATCTGAATGCATTCCATAGGATTCGTATCTTCTTCGGGCAGGTTTTTTCTGTCATACATAAAGGCTCTCATCAGCAGTAGCCAAAAGAATACACTGAACTCTCACAATTTCTACTGAGCACAAAAGGACTGGTTTTTGTTTAAAAATCAGTACGAAGCATGCGTCTAATCACTGTAATAATAAAATTATTATCAATGTTGTATCAGTCGATAACTGATTTTATTTTCAATATTTAGTTTTGCTTCAGAGAACAGGTTTTAGAAGTTAGTAGAAGATGAAATATTTTTTAATGACGGGATATAGTAGAAACAGAATTAAGACTACATGAAAGTTCACATATGTACAGTGAGAAGTGCTCAAATTGTGGGTTTTCCCCTTTCCTTTTTCCTTTTCATGGAAACCAAAGGACCACTAGTATATATTATAGATGAACAAAAATTACTGTAAATTTGAGTTGGTAAGAAGGGAATATTACTTTTTTTTTTAATATTACTTTTTTAAAGAATGAGAATGGGTCAGAAAAACACATTTCCTATATGAACTTCTATTTTTTCCTGTTTATCTTCTCTTCTCTCTAGTCTCCCTTTTACTTCTGCTACTGCTTCTCTTGCCACTCTTTCTTTCCCTGTACCCAACCCTCACGTCTCTTAGAGAAGTAAAATACAAAGAATGATGAGAAGCTGTTTTGCTTACTACTGTTTTTAGGAGGCAAGCTCCTTGAGAGCCTGTCATGTTTTCCCCAGTGTGTCTAAACTTCTATTTCAATAAATGCAAGAAAGCCTATTTAGGTTCGATTTCTTCATATGTGAAGCTTACCATTTAATATATGTAACTGCTAATTATACCTTGCATAATAAAAATGAAATGAGAGAGCAAATAGTTTGCGATTTCCTTGGGAGAATGGGAGATACATCTTTATGTAATCTGATACTTGAATTTGGGCTAATGAGCAGTGAAGACATTTCTATGAAACATGTTGATAAGCACAAGAATTTAAAACAGTTCTGGATGGCTATAAATTCTCCAAAGGCTAAAATCTTAAAAAACAAACAAACTTGAATTTAATTCAAGTTTTATAAAGACATTTCCGTCAATAAACGCCTCTCCCTGATCTAGTGGCACCAGCTTAATTTAGGACGGGATAACGGGCTATGTCCTGTGTTGGGCTCCAGGACCAGTTTATTACAGACATAAGTGTCAACGGTTGCCTCATCTGTGGGGAGCAGTCAAGCTTAAAGGAGAAGAACCCCGACAGGACATTTGACACAAGCAGTATCTCCCTACTGATAATCATATGTACAGAAAAATGGATGTATTAAAGGATCTTATTACTTCCACTGGAATATTTCAGAGAAAACTGTCATCTGTTAAACTGATGAAGCAAAGGAACAAAGTTATGGTATCATAAGATGTCAGAAAACAGCAATGTCTATACCTTAGTCCGTATGTCTCCTAAGAGCTGAGCGCAGTAAATTTTTAAAGAGAAAAATTGAAAACAATGAAGAACATTTTGCTAAACAGCACAATGAAGCAGGCATAAACAATGCCCATAACCAGAAACAGTAAGGTTTTTATTATACAGATACATAAAAAGTGCTTAGTAGCAGGCTAGGCTAGATCTCCAACCTTGCCAGTACCCTTTAGTCCGAAGCTACGAGAATATTCCCATAACCACTTTTCCTAAAGACACTAAAATTTGCTTTCTATTTGGATCCTTTTATTGTTTCCAATGTTAACTTTGTTTCTATGATTTTCCCAAGGTCCACATTAGGCTTAATAAATTTTTTCCCTGGAAATTAAGAGTTATAACTGGAATATTTATGCTATGCAAATAATGGAAGTAGACAGAAGCAGTGACTGGGACTCGGCTTTTAGCCTTGCTGGCTTAAATAATATATAATCCCCTTACATAATCCAAACACACAGTGGTATTTTAAGTAATAGTTTAAGAATAACCCATTCAATTCATAAAATTTATGTGAGCACAATTTAACTGGTAACTCTTCCATTTAAAAAGAAACTAGACA
The DNA here is from genome assembly GCA_017311185.1 of Proteles cristata cristata. NCBI lineage: Eukaryota > Metazoa > Chordata > Mammalia > Carnivora > Hyaenidae > Proteles > Proteles cristata. Next base: position 145,428 of record JAESUZ010005295.1, read on the forward strand.
ACCTGATTTGAGGAATACACTGATGAGGAACAGTAAATTTAAAGCACTTGACGGGTCATCAGAACAAGATGTGATCAATATATCCCATGTCCAAGAGAACATAGTTCCTACTTAGTTATATTATTTATTAAAAAATTAATCAAATGGCTGAGGTAAACGGAAAATTCTGCACATACAGACTGTTAGAACAGAACTACACATGTGATTACATGTCTTGTATTACAGCTATGATCAGTAGGTATTTTTTAAAACTTTTTTTTCAAATATACGAGGCATACACTGTATTATATGAACACTGGTTAAGATGTGACATACAGTTTTAAAAGGCAGAGAGTATTTTTTTAAATTTCAAAACAGAGATGAGGACTTTTATAAAAGTTCTGTGTAAGAAACTGAGTAAATGCTTCTCCAGCATAGACAGGATTAATTTAATTTGCAAGAAGTGTATACTGATTTGGGAAATTAGCAGAGGCCAGTTATATTCATTGTTGCGAATGACACTTCCTTCATAATTTTAAGTGAGAAAAACACTGGCGATAGATGCACAGTACTCTTCTGACAAACTACCATGGATGTGTAGGTGATGCTTTTAAACCTCACTATTGAATGTGTTCAGGCATAACGAACCAGGAGGGCATCTTAATTATAATTTGTCTGGAAGTTGTACTTCTCTCAGCTCAGAAACACAAGCAAGCAAGACTAAACAAAATCCTACCTCAACTGAAACAACCCCTCAGTACTCCAAACGTTAGGCGAGCCATGAAATGTATGCTTGGAGCGCACATATCTATGTCCCCATCTGCCCTTAGTATACACCAGTGCATAAAACACCTCGTCATACTAACAACATCATATTTACAAAACATTCCTGACATCCCATCAATTACTTCTGGCCCTAGCTTAAAATTCTGACCGAGTAATTAATAAGGACCAAAAACTGATTATACAATTCTGCTTTTTACATTTGCCCATATCTGGTCTTCCTAGATTTAATCCGTAAGCTTTTTCCCATGTCCTCTCCCACGCTGGTGGACTGGCTTACCCATACATCGATTTCATAATTGGAATATCTCTAACGATAAGGAAATGGAGAAGAGTACCAAGGCATCTGCCACCGCCTCCTCCACATCAGAACCTGTGTTCAGGACCCGCATGGCACTGACAGAAGACGACAGTCGGCTCGATTGGCTCATCCCATACCCTGGACCTAATTCATCAGAAGGAGGAAAAGAGCTTTGAGAGAGTCATAAATGTAACAGCATCACATTGGAAACTTTAAGATCCTTAAGGGGAGGGGAAAAAAAAAAAAAAAACCAATGGGGCAAAGCATTTTAAAAGCAATTCTGTATTTTCTGGGTACATTTAGTTTTTGGTCAAATAAAGTGGTAAAGGCAATTAAATTACTGACAGCGTATGGAAAATAAATTTAAAGAACAGGAGCTATGATACATTTATGACCAGAAAACAGAAGAAAGCATGGTTAGCTAACTAAGGGCTTGTACATCTACAGCCCTTGCAATTATCCAGCTCTATCAGTCAGGCAGATCTCAGCCATACAGGTGAGCCACGGAATAGTCCAGAACAAACCTTAAATCTCACTGCAGTAAAGATTAGGGAGCTCTATGAAGCTACACCAGTTTACAAGGAAAAAACTCTCCAATTAGCATTTCCTCCTTCAGCATAGGTTTTCATTCCATAACTAAGACATGTCATTTGATATTTGTTAGGCACCTACTGTGTGCCCAGCATTCTGAGGTACTTAAAGACAAGCCAGAGATGGATTCTCCCCCTCAACTACTTTCTCCACCATCATTTACAATTAAAACACTTCATCCACCATTTTGGTTTTTTTTTTTTTTTCCAAAACATGTACAAAGATGAAGTACATAATTGAGAACATGAAACAATTCCATATTTAGAAATGACATAACTTAGATTACATATACACAAAAAGGCTATCTGCTAGTGAGAAAAATACTCAAATAAGGCTGTGGGAGGGGAAAAAGTTACTTGGGGAAAATTAAAAAAAAAAATCACAAATGACTTATTATCCAACAAATCAAATTAAAATAAAAACAAAGTGATTTAAAAACATGAAACTACAATTCAATGGAAACTGAAAAGGACAAAAATCTGAGATGGATGCACAGATGATAGTGAAAATGTACTCATCCTTCACCTGAGGCCCCACACACATCGGGGGCGTAGAGGGCACCAGTAGATCTGGAATGGTGTCTGGAGGCTGCAATAACAGGACCATACAAACCTCATCTACTACCACAGAAACAAGGAGTAGCAGCAGCACTATAGTCGGGCAAGGAGAGTTAGGCAACACTGGTGTTACTAGTCATTTAAGCATCAGAATTGTCACTGCCGAGGAAGGCAACTGAACATTAGCACTGCAGTATCATCCTTGACACACAAGAGATCTCACACCTAAGGGGACAGACATAAGCCCACGGGAGACAATAAAAAGCAAGTATTCAAATGGAAGGAAATGTCAAAAGTACAAGCATGAGACAAAAAAATGAACACTGTAGTTTAAAAAAAAAAAAACCACTATGGTAACCAATAGTAACCAATAATAAACCTAAATCCTTTAACCCTGAACCCACTGAGGCAGGTATTACTATTCCGTTTCATAGATGGGCAAATTAAAGCATCGAGCGAAGTTAACTAACATGATCAAGGCCACACTGCTGGTAGGTGAAGCACCTCAGTATCTGTACTCCCTCAAGGCCTTTGCTCTAAAACAGTACGTGAACCATCTTCTCTTCGTGTTGTTCAGAAGGTAACATACCTCACTTACGTTAATCTAAATATTTTCCATAACGGTTCACTGAAGTTCTGCATTCAGTAAACAATTTAAATATCAAAGACATGTGACCGTAAGAAAAGGATACCAATAATACAATCAAAAGACCCACAAAGGTAACATGTCTCCCTATATTTATGTCCTGTTTCTCTGACTCTAATTTTAGCATAGTTTGTTTCATGTCTTAAAATCCTGATTTTCATAACACCATAAAGTCAATCTTCTTCATTTTAATATTTAATGAAATAGAATACTCCTATTTAGAAAGTTACTTTTCTTCAGATATACTAATTAGAGCAGTTAAAACCCTTTTTTAAAAGAAAAGTTTGAAAGAGAAAGAGAGCAAGCAGGGGAAAGGGAGAGAAAAAGGGAGAAAGGGAGAATATGAAGCAGGCTCTGCACAGTCAGCACAGAGACTGACGTGGGGTCTAAACTCACAAACTGTGAGATCATGACCTCAACCGAAATCAAGAGTTGGACGCTTAACCAACTGGGCCACCAGGTGCCCCTAAAGCACTGTATTACACGAATCACTCTTTTCTTTGCCACAGGACCTTAATGGACGCAAAAATGATCAAAAAGCTTGAGACAAAGGATTAAACAGAAAGAATGCTGTTCAAAATGTTTAATCAGACTCTGAAAAGCGATTGCTACAGTTAACGCAACATACTAATATATAGTTTTAATTCTAAAACTTTAAAAATGGTGAGAGTTGAATCAATATGAAAATGCCCAATGGATGAAAATTTGCAAAAAATGTTATGGCATCAAACATTTTCCCTGTGGCTGAAGGTAAGGGGTGAGGCACCACTCGTATTCTTGTCGGAACACAAGCCTGTTTTGAAACGTGGCTCCAGAAACAAATGGAAACTAAGGGTACAAGTTTCAGAGGAGCTCAGCTTTGCTCAGCTCTGATTTATTTCTGATGCCTGAGAGCCCTCACACTGGCTTTTGTGCTACAACTGAACGCACAGCAAACTACAGGATTCACTTGCTGGATGGCGATCCTCAAGTCCGAGGTGAAAACACAATTCACCGAATAAACACAGGAAGGACAGCAGAGCGCAGGCAGGCACCACAGACACCGGGAATGGGAAGGACAAGCTGATTTCAGAGCCAGCTACCCCTCACCCCTGTGTAGTTACAGGGCCAATCTGTTACTGTTACTATGCAGCATCCATATGTAAATAAAAGAGCCATCAAAACCAATTCTCCTAAAACTACAGAATTAAAAGATCTAATCTTCTTTAACCTAAATAGAATGTCTCTTTAGAATCAGGAAAACAGCTTCCTTTCATAATAAAAATTTAAGTGACTTAAATTGTCAAATGGAGGCTTTGAGGTGAATCCAGAAACTTAATGGCAGGCTACCATTTCTCTTTAAAAAGAGGCCTAGGAGCAATGTTTATTTTTTTAAGTGATTAATCTTCTCTCGTGTCTGACTACTGCAAAGATTTAAAAGGTACAGAAACAGATCTTGGTTTGTTCTTGCTATCTCATGTTTTCTAATAGTTCTGCAGTGGACGCATTATACAAATACAGGTGTTACCCCATTAAAAACATCGAGGATCTCTGCCACAAAAGTACCAGGAAACTACTTCCAGGCAAGCAGTCAGAGCCGGTTTGAATGGCCGAGTGCCTCCTATGCGCCGAGCACGGCTCTGAGGGATTTGTTTCCTACTTTCTCTCACTTACAGCTTCTTCAAAACATCCTAACAAGTACGTGCTCTTCATATCCTAGTTTTACCAATGGGGAAACTCAGGTAAAGAAGTTATAGAACCCAGGCTATCTGACCCTAAAATATGTTCTTAAACTACCACACACCCAACTCTTCAAGACGGCATGCATAGTTTATACAAATGTAGGGTCTATTTCACTTTTAAGCATATATGCATGAACATATACCACGTACAGCCATATGTATGCATGTGTGTATATATACACATACATAGACAGTCTGTCTGTATACAAACTAAAAATACCTCTGGGAAAGCACTGAAAGGGAACTCTCTGGCACGTGGGACTAGATCACAAATGACAAAGGCCAAGGATGTCCGTCTGTGTTCCTAGCTCAGTGGGGTTTTCTAGGTCAGTACAGGACCGGCTAGTGACTTATTTGAACCAAAGGGTCCAGAGAAGAAGACTTTAACCCCTAGATGTTCTACACTAACATGTCTACTGAGGGAAATAATATTTCTGCTTGGCAATGTTCTACTTAAAAGTCACAAAATCTGAACAGCACATCTCTTAAGTATTAAGGTAAACTGTATTTTGTGGAATTAAAAAATGGCTTTAGGTATGTACATATAAACAAAGTACTAGTGAAAAAGCTGAAGGACCATGCAGAAATTCTAAAACATTTCAATGTAAGAAATTCTGCCTCTCCGATTATTCTCAAAAACTGTAAGTTTAAAACATCATTTACTATTTCTATAATTGAGGTAAAGATACTATTACAGGGAAGAATATAATATAATCTCTATAATCTGGAACACGCAGGTTTTACAGCAGTGACACAACACGGGCTAATGTGTGGGAAACAACTATGAAACTGTACAATACTATAAAAATGTTAATCTCACCCATTTTAATAAGTAGTTCATATGGTATTTTGCAGCACTCTTTCTAGTAACCTAAGTTAAATATCTAACTTGAAACGTTAATATTTCTGCTGAAAAAACCAACAGCATCTATTTTGTCAAATGAAATGGTCCATACTTCACAGGAGAGTAAAAATTTAGATATTATCTTCAAAGTTTATAGGTTTATTTCTTAAGATAAACTTTGAACTCAACATTCTGTAGTTCAGAACGGTGTGACAGTCACTTGATTATGGAGACAACCTCTTTATACAAGGTCTAACCTGCTCATTTCAACAAGTAAATGTTAAAGGGATTTCCCAAACCTACAATTTCCTTCTGACTTTTTCTTCTGTTAGGACAGAAACGAGAGGCCCAGACACGGCTGATGAAGAGAGTTAAACCCGGAGTCCGCAGAGGCTGTCTGCTGGTGACCACACGGTGTGTGTGGGGGGGGGCGGGGAGGGGTGGCGGGAAACGCACCGATGCCTGTCCACATGCTTACCGAGGGGCTGGAAAGAACGAACAGGACTGGTGTCCCGGCTGCTCTCCCGACTGGCTTCCCGGCTGCACCCTTGACTCACACTTGGTCGAGGAATGCGACTGCTTCGGGCTGGTACAAACAGACAGCCGCACAGAAAGGGAGGGAACAAAAGACAGAATTTGCATTTTTGATACGTTAGTTATATTTTTCTTTCTCAAAAACTGATCAGTAACTTAAGTCTTATGAAAGCTGAGAAGAGATGACTCTTGATAAGGCATTACCAGGACTGCAGGTAAATCTGAACACAGCCCTCCAGTTTGTATCAGAAGGGCAGAATAGTATTTTGCAAATATAAATAGGCTGCAAATCAAAAGGTTTAAACTATACTTTAAAATTATACTTCCAAGGTAAGATACCTAAATCAATTTACAACCTGTATTTAAATTGTCCTTAAATTCTAAGTTGTTTTCTTCTAGCTTCTAAGCGCCCATCTGAAGTCTTCGAAGCTACCCAACCCTGCAATACAAAAGAAGAGGTCCCCCGTCTCACCAAGTGGGCCTTACCCACGGACAGCCTAGAGGGACTCGCCTCTCTGCTACAGCCCTGGCTCCGTGGTATCTTGCTTCTCTTCGGCGCCGAGGCGGAATTGACCAAGACTCTCTGAACGCCAGAGCTCACCGTGGAGAGGGCTGTCGTGGTCAGAACTCTTCCCGGAGACCCGGACCGGCTGCCAGCTGGACACCAAACACATATGCCAATGTTAAGATGTGAATTCTAAGAGAGCTTGCTGAAAGGACAAAAATTCAAGAAGTACATCTGAGAAAACTGGGATAGTATGGCAAGTTCTAAGTTCAAAGGAAACGGGCTGAGGAAGACATGTGCATAGAATCGTAACCTGGAAAAAAATAAAAAAGGTACACTAGGACTGGGGGGTAAATCATATAAAATATGCGGTCAGTTTTGGGGGGTGTAAGATGCTATGTTTAATAAGGGCGACATAATAATAGCCTGTTTCAGAACACAAACAGTGTAGAGGATTTCCAAAAAAATAACTTATCTGATGGTACGTTTCATACCAGCTATATATTAAAGCTATATATTTACAAGGAACAAAACTAATCATTACGTTATTGCTATTTTTTGTGAAAAATAAAAATTTGCTTCCTGTTAAAATGGTTGGTCTCTCTGAGATGCTCAGAATGGGTATAACAAAATGATCTTGCTACTATGTATACCTTTAATTTTTACAAAATTGAATTTTGAGGGCTTATAATATTGGGCTAGATGAAACAGAAACTTGTTTTTTGCCTTCAAACAGTAACGGGGACTTGTGTGACCACATCTAGGATGGAGTACTTCTACTCAGCAGAAGTACTGAGAGGAGACGAGAACTACACACAAGTGTCAGAGAAGGCAGATGCTTTCCCAACTAGTGATTTTCAGTCTTGGAAGGCAGAAGACACGTGGTCAGGGGAAAAGAGGGAGCTGGACAAAATCTCAGAGACTGGAGCAAGGAGTAAGAAAAAGCTAACATGGTTTTCAACTAGAATTGCCTGGGCTAACGTTTAAGGAGATGGGCTCCCGTCCAATCAGAACATTTTACGTCTGTACTGAATGGGAAAACAAGCTCGGTAAACTCCAAGATGGAATTTAACTCTGTGTTCCGAATGGTAGCATTACAGGAAAGTTGAACTTGCACTTAAAGAAATGAGAGCAACTTTCCTCCTATGTTGGGCATCACCTCTCTCCACCACCAGGCAGTCACTGCTCATCCTGTACAACCTTACTTCATTTCCACAGAGCAAAAACGAAAGACTCAAATGCCAGTGTGGTCAAGCAGGAGGTGTTTATGAGGGAGGAGCACTGAGCATAAGGTAAGGAGTGGTGACTTTTCAGTCCCAGCCAGTTCTGTTTTGTGGGAATACTGGCCAGGATTTAGGGTTTGTAAAAACAAAAAACCAAACCAAAACAAAAAATTAAAACTCTGAAACTTCCTCATTTTATCATGTCGTGTCACCCAAATAATAGATGAATGGAGGCGGGCTGCATATCGTCCTGGGGCTGCTGACCTGTGGCCTCCACTGTAGTTTTCTCGGCATGGTCTTGCCGAATACAATTTAAATTCATGTTTAATTCATAAACTTTACCAGCACACAAAGTTAAAATTACCTTCCACTGGTTATAGCGATACTGTATAAAAGCAGTGTTTCCAAAGAAATTAATTATTTATTTGAATAGAAGGAATCTAAGTTATTACAGGGAAATTATTCAACTCTACTTTAAAACAATGGCTCGTTTGAATTATTTCTTGGTGTTTCAGGTGAAGTATCTTCAAATCGGGTTTTTGTCAGTTATAACCTTAAGGATACCCACAAGGCACCTGTTTTCTCCATGCAGTATCTAAACTAAACATACACACCGAAACATCCAAACACCCAACATGCCACAAACTCACAATGCAAGATAAGCCAATGGGACATTTTATGGGAACACTTGCAACAATATAAAAGGTATCAATAATGAACTGAATGAACACATACAATATGGTATTCTGTTAAAACTAATATAAATTTAAGGGGTGAAGGTGTCGGTAGGAGACCGGAGAACTTCTTGAAATGTGGGTCTATTCAGCAGAGAGGAAACATGCAGTGCTGCCGCACAGTAACCACTCCACCTGGTCTGGATTACGCGAGCTCATTCTCTACTTAAGTTCATTCATACCCTCTCCTAGAAAATAGAATTGGCAGTTTGTTTTGCTTTTGTCACTGGCCTCTCTTCTCCACTAAATCCAAACCCCAACCAACAGTGTGATAATTCCAATGCCTATGACTCATTTTGGAGTTATTTATACTTAGAGGAAAATACCAAGGCTCTTTTCCCCAGCCGAGAACTACCAAGGCTAATGCTTCTGCTAAGAAAACCACTGAGCTGATGAAAAAGAGCCTGGTGAGCATGCGAGCAGCACGCTACTAGAAAATACCCTCATCTACAAAACCTGGAAGTAGAAGCATGTCTCTCATGCTACCTGAAATTTTCAAACTACCATTTTATACTTTTTACAAGGTATTTTCAAGGCATTACTAAAGCTCCTTTGCTTCATGTCAAAACCTGTGGGATCCACTTGGAAATTTTCCACAATTCAAGGTTTGGGTAATAAAGACAAGCCAAAGATAGCTGGCAATTTTTGCCCCAATGTGGTTACACCACAGTGGACTATTATGCTGAGAATTTCTGCTGAATAGACCCATTCTCGATAATGAAAATCAGTGGTCAAACAACAGACGCACACAAAGTCTACAGGTTCTTACCACCAATGGCATTAGCAGACTGTGACCCTGAACAAGTGTAAAGGCAGAATTAGGGCAAGGGTTATCATCCAGAAAGAGGCAAGGGGCAGATTTAAAATGAATGGCAGGTGACTAAGCTGTAGTCAGTTCTTAGAAAATAAAAAAGCCCTAAAGCATAAAAAGCAAACTTCAAAAGAAAACTCCTTAAGCCACAGATGTCTGTAACAAAAGCAGTACATTTAGTAGCTTCTGCAGCTGAAATCAGACACTCATGTACAAAGCAGATGAAGTGAAGGTGCAAAGTAAAATGTAAATTATTCAGCTTTTCTTCTGCGAATAGCCTCTAATCTCAACAATAATTAAATGTTTAACTTTTTATCATTTAAACATTTAATTTAAAACTAAAGTTAAAAAGAATTACAACATCTTCTGGCTGAAGAAAGCTTGCACAAAAAAGCTACACTTTTTTCTTTCAGATGCACAGAAAATAAAAACGAAAACAAACAGCAAGGGCTTGGGGCGAGGAGACGGAGCTTCTGACAGGCTGTGTAGCCATTTGAACACAACCAGTCACTACTGACAAGAACCAAAGACACCATCCTTACGTAAATAAAAACCTGGAAATCTCTCCATTGGGTCTGCTTTTATTTATTTTGATTAGTCATCAGAACACACCTGCTCTGACCCAAGGTTTTTTTTTCCCCCCTAAATGCTAATATAAAAATTTGGAAAGACCCGGCAAACTCTAATGATTTACTTCATGACAAAGTGAAGATGGAGGTCACAGGAGTATTTCTGTGCAAACAACGTTGTAAAGAAACTTGCGTCAAATCATACAGGGCCACAATTTCTCTTTTCAAAAGAATCTAGAATGGAGTATACAGTCATTGAGACAAATAAGCAAGCAAGAACACAAAAACCTCTCCAATATGATTTAAAACCCAAGTGATTTTATAGTGAGAAAGTCTTCGATCTTAAAATCCTACCAGGTCTAAAAAGCCTATCGTTATGTTCTCTTACTTCAGGAGAGGATTTTAAGTATTGTAGACTGGGTTTCAAAGTGAAAAACCAAGTGTAAAATAATTATTCTATATCCTACTGAAGTGATCAGTAATTACAATTGACCTTTAAGAGGGAGGTCCTTAACATATTAGAAAACCATACACAAAGCACTTTGAATCTTTGCTCCACAAGTTCAATCTTGGTATTACTTTAGAAAAGAACTAAACAGCTCACATCAAATTAAATTTTATCCTTAAGATACTAAAGACAGTTGGCTATCTTTATTCTTCTTTATGCTTTTAATTTCCTAACATCTTTATTTCTTTGTTTCCTGAAGGTCAGAAAAATAACAAGGTACAAAAGTACATAACAGGAGTTTAAAATCCAGTTGACATTAGGTGAATAGTGACACGGAGGGCAATTTTATCAGCTGAAATATATAGTGCGTATTCTGGGCCCAGGTATGGTCTTCAAGGAGATTAAATCCACTATACCATTTAATCACTGCAATCCTCTGAGATTATCTTCTTCATTTTATAGAGAAATATATGGAAACAGAGCAAGTTTAAATAACCTGGAAGAGCCAGGATTCAAACACGGGCAATATGGCTTGAGAATTCATGACCGAAGTTGGACACTTCTCAGACTTTACAAATCACTTGGTGATCTGGTTAAAAAGCCTGAACCCAGGAGATGTGCGGTGGCATATGGGGCTATGGCTTTCTAACTCACTCCCAGACGCTGACGCTACACGTGGAGGTATGAAGCCCTGAGCTGCTACACTACAACTGGTAAAGATCGAGGTACTTAAAAAATCACTCTCGGGGCTCCGGGCTGGCTCAGTCCGTTAAGCATCTGACTCTTGGTTTCGGCTTAGGTCATGATCTCAGGGCTTTATGGGTTCAAGCCCCAAATCATGCTCTGTGCTGACAACTTGGAGCCTGCTTGTGATTTTGCCTTTCCCTTTCTCTCTGGTCCCCCACTCATGCTGTTTCTGTCTCTCAAAATAAATAAATAAACTTAAAAAAAATTACTCTCAAAATCCAGATAAAAAAAATACATAAGATCAGGGAAGAATGTGGTCTGATTTATTCCTAATTTGGCTGGGAGAAGAGCCCTTACCCAGAGGGCATTTGCCATTTTTCCCATTTATAAATAATCCTCAAATTGCAAACCAATTTTACCAAACATTTCCTTATTTTTAGGACTCTTGTTGAATGTTCCCATCATTTCTCTGCCTGGATTTTTTGACTCTGGAAAGAGGAGGAAAGGAGAACCTGCTGGTAGACCTTTGTAATCACCGCCTGGCCCCCTCCACCACAGCTCTTTCCCTGGATTCCAGGATTTGGGAATCAAAAAAGAAAACAGACAAATAGAGCATCTGTATCTTGATAAATTGCCTAAACCACCGTGGAAGATAGTTAAAGATATTTCTTTTCAAAATGGCCAACTACGTATAATAACCCCCAAATTATTCCCCTGGAAAAAAATTTCTGTTTTTAGAGCTAAGTGTGAATGAAAATCTCTTGATAAAGAAAGAATAGGAACAAACTCTTTTAAATTAATAATGCCATAAATGTACTCAGGAACATGTAGAAGAAATGAATCATTCATTTTTACCTAGACCTCAAAATTGTGCTTTTTAATAATTGTGCTTGTGAGGAACTCAGCTTCCAATGAAATAGTAAGACTACAGATCTCAAATTTAACAAGGAATATAATAGAACTGGACGTTTCAATTTATGTGTCCTCACTAGGAGGCAGTATACACCTCCCCAAAATACTAACTGTGTTCTATGAGATTTTGGGGAGAGGTTGAAGACACACGCATCTGATCTTGAACAGCATGAGCTAGATGCAACCAGATTAGACAGTGACCTATGGCGATTCTTTTGCCTCTAAAAAGCACAATTTTCTACATTTGCAAGTTTGCGTAGACCGTGAAAACCTTAATGCTAAGAGTTTTGTGCTATTTAAAATATCTCCATGCAAAAGTGTGTACAGCAGATGAGGTACTTTCTTTCTAAGTGGCGGATATCAATGATGCAGTCCTAGGAACACACCAGAGACAAGACAACACCCACTCAAAAAAATTCCAAAACATGCACAACAACTGATCCAAAACATTGAAAAAAAAATACCTTCATTTTTGTCAGGTGATGATGAACCTAAAGTACAGAACGAGAACTCAGTATGTGGCTTGTCTTTTTGGAAGTCAGCTTTGTCTTTATCCGCTGGTCAATCTCCTACTACAGTCATATACAACAACACATTCCCCTGCAGCAGCACACACCCAGGAGAATTCAGAGGCAATACGTACGCTGAGACTGAGACACCATCTTTGTTCGGCTTCTCCCTCGAGAATCTGTCTTGGCATTTCCCATGCCTGCAAGCGGTGCCGAAAGCTTTGCTCTCACCCGGCCTGGGGAATGAAATTATTTATGTAAATAAAGATGTTTTGTAATAATATGTAGTATATGAGAAAAAAAACACCTCACTATAATTTTCTGATTGGGTGTGTTTTTCAAGTATTGTTAAATTCTGAAATAATGTAACCATCACTGACAGGTTATATTTCCCTTAAATTTTTTAAAATACATACTCCTTTTTATGCACTGCACCATAAGCTAACTCTTGTTCAAGGGTACAAATAAGGTCAGACTAAACGATTTCCTTTCTTAGTTTGCTAGTCTTAGTCCAGGAGAGCGACAATTCAGGTATTCTCCACAGGCATGCCACTTGGTTGGCCACTTGGTCCCTAACTGGCAGTTCCAATTTTGAAATTTCAACTTCTATGAAATTTAGTTTATTCTGAAATACAGACTAAATAGAAGCCTATTCTTAGAACCAACAACCCAACAATTCTTTTGACTGAAAATACAGTTCTAAAAGGGATTTGCAAGAAGAGATTAAGTAAAATATTTAATATTTTTATCCTGTGCTAAACATCAGATTACTACAGATAGATACATAGAGATATTTTCTTCCCCCAACCAATTTCATTTATAAAATGATCTGAGGAAACACCTATCACATGAGAGCTGGCACTTTCCTGAGTGTTTCTCTGCCCACCTCCTGGTGGCACTCCCTGTTCCTCTAGCACTGCCTCAACCCCAACAAAAAACCAAGCCAGAAACATCTATTTCTAGAGCTCTTGAACCAAAGGAGATCACATTTCTCAAAGTACCTAAGTGTCATTAGTAAAAACAAAAACATATTACTAGTAGGTACTTTGGTGTTCTCAGTCTCCACTACGATCAAATCTGAACTGATACCAAAAACAATCATAAAGAAGGGCTCACAATCCTTTGAAGTTAAAAGGTACAATTTGTAGGGCCCTCACTATACTAGCTAGCCTGGTACGGTCATGTTAAGTAGAAAAAAAAAATAAATGAAGGAAAATGTAACGGAAAATGACAAAATTAAGACCTGAGTGAGGGAAGATAAGACAATGATTAAAAGCCAGGAATAAACACAAGCAAAGCCAGAAGTCTAGGTGCTGAGTTCCAGCATTCTCTCAATTCTTCAAGGCCCTTAATAAGCCTAGGTCTTCCACCCTTTAACAGAGTCTGTTTAAAGTAGAATACAATGTTCTCCCGACTAAGAAGTAAAACAGAAAGACAAAATTATAATTCTTGAAATGGAGAATTTATCCAAAATAACAAGGAAATCAGAATAAGTATTTCTGATACTATCATTCTAAATTACAATGCTAAAGTGCCAGAAACCATTTTTAGAGAGAGTCCTCTCATTTAAAATGTGAAAATATTTCAAATACATCAGAGTAACTATGAGACCAAAAAATGTTAAATATACTTGGTTTTGTATCACAAGAAAAGGTTATCCATGTAAAACTTAGGAGAAGAAAGGTGTGTTTCAAAATCAGAGGTTTACAAGACAGCCTTCAGGCAGTATAAATTGAAAAACTGATTTTTTTCCTTTCTACAAATTCAAAAGCAACAAACAATTGTTTTCTTAAAGTAAAATAAAGTGATGTATCTAAGTTTTTGTAAGCCTAGCTTCAAATCATATGCGCAACTTTCCACTGATTGTAAATCAAAGACACACTTAAAAGGGGACTGAATAAATGCACTTCGCCCCTCATGAGAAAGCAATGGAGCATGCCCCCTCCAAGTATAAGTAAATTTGCATAAATTAAAAAACAAAAACTCAAAATTAAAAACATTAGTGATGCTGCTGAAAAAAAAGAAACTATTTATTAACCTTATACTAGATATTACTAAACATTTGTTAAGCAATTATGTTTTTTCCAGCATGAGATGATCCAAGATACAAAGCACAACTCAAGATGAAGAAGTAAAGAAAAAATTCACATCTGTAACTAGCACAACCAAACATAAAATGGAGAAGTTATTATGGCCATCGAATGATACACTTTTGCAAATTAGCCTATTTTAGTTTGTGATATTTAATTCCTACTAATGAAAATATTAATGTAGAGGTATTGGTGTTACTAACAAAATGTTTGATTCTTACCATCTTCAGATGTTGCTCCTAAATAAGAGAAATAAAACAATAACATTTCAACAAATTCTGTCAGTGCTGATGTTTAAGATCTACACGTACCTCCCACCCCAGGCTAAAATGAAAGAGTGAAAAAAAATAGCATCTAGTCTGATAGCCTTAAATTAAAACGTTCAGTTTGAGAGAAAACAAAATTTGAGGTCATGTAGTGGCATAGCACAAGAGAAGGGTGAAACCAGACACATGAGAACGGCCAAACCCTCCAGACACTTACACCTGCTACACTTCATACTCAAAATTTGAAATGGTGAAGAAAATTACAGAAATTAGTCACTTAAGAAAGATGCAGTCCTGTCACTGCTTTCTTTGAAATGAAGATTTTTATAGAATAAAAATACGTTCTGTGCATTTTCTAAAAGCTGTCCATAAAAGAACGAGAACAACGGATGAACATGAGAGCCAAATCCACAGCTCAGGCCTCAGTAACCCACTGTTTTCATCAGAGCATTATGATGCTTATCAGTCCACCAGCTCTTTACCCATTTATATACACTCCCTAGGATGAAAAGGAAAAGTAGCAAAAATGAACAAGTAAAAATATCATAACTCAATATCACTGAGAATAACAATAACACATCATGTGACACAGAGTCGTCTTCAAGCAGGTTTACGTTTCTGACCCAAACGAGAAAATATTTTAATCTGGAAGGTGAGAATAATGAAAGCACGCACAATTTCAGTGTGAGAAATTGTGTACTGAAGGGTTTAAAATACAGAAACTATCTCTTGGTGGGCTTTCATTTCATTAATTTTAATTTATGAAATACGTTATAGAGAGGAGCACAGAGACCGTGTAAGTAATGATCATGTACCCAACCCGCGATTAAATAAATCTTGCATTTCATTGGAATGGAAGTTAAATCTATTTGAGTTTATGTAGTAATTGACAGAAAACCATAGTTTTCCATTTTTCCTCAATCTAACACTAAGATTTACAGATTCAGTATCTTCTTAACATTCTTAAAAGCTCAAATTCCTAGACAACATTATGGTATCTGACGAAGCGAAGGGGAAATGTGGATAATATGCTGTGTAGTATCATACAAAAATACCAAACAGATAAAAAATACCATGCTGAACCAAGCAACTATAGATAAACTATGTTCACTTGAATACTGAAATTAAAAAGGCAAAACTTATTTAGAAAGTTGAGTTCTGGTTAAATGTTAAAAGTCACTCTTAAAAAGACAGCATCTGTGACTTGCATTTTGTTTTCACACATAGCCGTATGAGCCTGTAAATACATCACTTATCTCTCTGTATCAGAGTCAAGAAACTACAGATTTGAATCAAATGACTTAGGGGATTCCTTTCCATTTTTCTGAATCTGATTCTATTTCAGAGAAAGACTTAGGAAATCAAAAATAGCTCTATGAGCTAAGGTAAAAACATTTAAGGTAATTGATTTCACTTACAACAAACAATAACCTAGTACTTGAGTAGACTGCAAAACCCAAAAATGAATATCCCTAACCCCAAATTCAGAGAATTATGTACCATCTTTATATCATAACTGCTGCTAAATAAACAGACTATTTTCAGAAATTAAGAGAATGAAGATATTATATAGAATCCAAGGGCCAAAAATCTTTAGTAGAATTAGAAAAGGAAGTTCTTACCATCCATCTTGTCAGAAGTATCCTCTTTGATGAAAGGGCAAGCAAAGAACAGAGGGAAACTTAGCATATTAGAAAACAGTAAGTTTACTATCCCTAGAAACATTATTTTAAAACAATTCATAGCACAGGCATATACATAGATGTGTGTGTGTGTGTGTGTGTTTCAAATAAAACATACTAGGAGATTTAAATAAGATGAGATTCCCATGTGAGGTAAAGAAAAAAAAAAAACAATCAGTAATGAATTTAATCTTCATTGGCCTAAAGAGAAGTTAGTGAGGCCTATTTCCCAACCTGAGGCCCTTAACATCATCAGGCAAACCTCCTGCTTTGGTCTTCTGAGTTTCTTGAAATCACACACTCATGGTATCCCTGTTCCCAAAGGACTGAGCACTTAAGTGGAAGAAAAAACCACGCAGTGGCAACTGCGTTAAGGAATGTACTGCTTAACATTGGAAGATTATAGTAAGAAGAGTCTCTAATCTCAAGCACAGATCTCTCTCCTGAGTTCCGTACCAGAGTATCTCAATGCCACTGAATATCCTGTCAATATACCACTACGGCTTCTCAACACCTCCAGTCTGATGCCTCACTGGGACTTAAAATTCTAAACGCATAAAACACAACAAGCTTTTAGCTGCTCATCCTTTAGCAATCTACCACTAGACTGACAGATTCTTGAGTACAGAAGCATGTATTTCTGGATTTTTAAAAAAAATTTTTTTAATAGTTTATTTTTGAGACAGAGAGAGACCGAGCATGAGCCGGGTAGGGGCAGAGAGAGAGGGAGACACAGAATCTGAAACAGGCTCCAGGCTCTGAGCTGCAAGCACAGAACCCGACGCGGGGCTCAAACCCACAAACCGTGAGATCACGACCTGAAGTTGGACGCTTAACTGACTGGGCCACCCAGGCGCCCCTATTTCTGGATAGCTTGTACCAAGTTGGGTGCCTGACAAAACCCAAGTGCTTATTAAGTGTTTGCTCGAAAAACAATGGAACACTTCCTCTGATCCAAAAATGTTCAGTCATGACAAGCAAGGCTCAAAGTAGAAGAAAACAGAGTATACAGTCACATGTGTATACGAAAGCCGGTGGTGATGGTGAATGGGGAGACGGAGGAAGGGAAAAGGAGAGAGGCAGATGGGGGGGGGGGGTGGTGAAGGGAGGAGGGAGAGGTGGAGGAAGAGGAGGAGAGGAAGGAAGGAAGGAAGGAAAGATTAGAGAAATAGAAAAGAGAGAGAGAGAGGGGAAGGAGAAAATCCATTATCCCTGGAAAGAGCCACAGGCAAGTAGCTCACTGTCTCTGAGTATAAACCTGAGCCAGATAAAGAGGACAGAGGGACGCGTTTCCCTTCTGTAATAAAGTAAAACTGCAATTCAAACCTCAAAGAACCAAGATAAACCAAGTCAACCTCACAGCACTATTACAGACTTTCTTATGGAAGAAAAAAATTGTTACAAATTGCCTTCCTAGTTGATATTAAAATATTTCAAATACTGTATTTTTTCCTAATAAAAATAATAGATATTAAATATCACATTTTTAAGACTCCAGATAAATAGGTTTTATATTTGTTCTCCAGTGTTTTCCCCACTTAAAAAGGTAAGATATAATTCCTGTACCATAAAATTCACCTTATACAATTCAGTATTTTTAGTGTATTAACAAGGTTGCACTACCCCCATCACTAATTTGCTAAAGTTTTCATCACCCTAAAGGAAATCTTGCACCTATTAGGAATCACTCCCAAATACCCATGCCTCTCAGCCTCTGGCAACTACTAATTTACTTTCTAATTCCGAGGGTTCACATATTCTAGACATTTCACGTAAATGGAACCAAAGAGAAAATGTCTGTGTCTGATTTCATAAGGCTTTCAAGATTCACCCATCCTGAAGCTTGTAGGAGTACTTCTAGGTAAAGTAGTCCTTTTTATGGCTAAATAGCATTCCATTCCACTGTACGGACACATCTATTTCACAACTGACCAGTTGATGGACATTTGGGTTGTTTCCATGGCTACTATGAATAATGTTGCCACGAACATTCATGTATATTTTTAGGAGAACATAATTTCGTATTACCTTGGGTATACAGCAAGGAGTGGGATGGCTAAGTCACACCAAAACTGTTTCACGTCTTAAGAAACTCCCAAACCGTTGTCATGGCAACCCCATGGTTTTTACGCCCTAACCGGCACTGCCCAAGGGTTCTAATTTCTCCACATCCTCACCAGCATTTGTTACTGTCCATCTTTTTGGTAACAGCTATCCTCATGGACATGAACTGACATCTTACTGGGCTTCTGATTTGTAGTTTCCTAATGACTAATGATGATGGGCATCTTACCATGCACTTACTGGCAGTTTGCATATTGTCTTTAGAAAAATGTCTATTCAGATCTTTTGCCCGCTTTTAAATGGAATTCTTTTTGTTACTGAGCTGTAAGAGTTCTTCATGTAATGGGGATAGAAATCCCTAATATCAGCTCTGTGGCTTGCAAATGTTTTCTTGTAAGAGTTCTTCATATAATTGGGATAGAAGTCCCTCATATCAGATATGCAATTTGCAAATGTTCACCCTCATTCTCTATGCTGTCCTTTCACTTTCTTGATGGGGCCCTTTGAAGCACAAAAGTTTTATATTTTGATGAAGCCCAATTTATCTATCCTTCCTTAGGTTGCTTGTGTGTCTGGGGTAGTTTGTGAGAAAACATTACTTAATCCAAAGTTACAAAAATTTACACGTATGTTTTCTTCCAAGAGTTTCATAGTTTTAGCTCTTACATTTGGGTCTTTGATCCATTCTGAGTTAACTTTCTGGATATGGTGTGAGGTAGGGATCCAAGTTCATTCCTTGGCAAGTGGCTATCCAGTTGTTTCAGCACCATTTGTAGAAAAGAATTCTTTCCCCACTGAATGGTCTTGGCATCCTTGTGAAAAAAATCAACTGATCATAAATATACTGGTTTATTTCTGGCCCCTCAACTCCATTACACTGGTCTATGTGTGTATCCTTATGCCAGTACTATGGAGGCCTGATTACTTTAGTCTTTAAGTTTTGAAACTGGGAAGTGGGAGTCCACCAACTTTTTCAAGGTTGTTCTCAAAACTGTTTCATCTATTTTGGTCCCTGGCATTATCATATGGATTTTAGGATCTGCTTATTTTACCGAAAGGTACCTGGACTTTTGACAGGGGTTCTATGGAGTCTGTAGGTGAATGTGCTATCTTAACAATATTAAGTCTTTAGAGAACCTGGGGGTATTCCCACCAATTTACATCTTCTTTAATTTTTTTAAGTCATAGGTTATAGTTTTCAGTCAACAGGTGTGAAAATAAATATATATATAAAATGTTGCCCTTGGTTCTCTCCCTCCTGGTTCCTGAGACAGAGATTCTAAGAACCTTACAATTTCCTAAATTGTAAGAACACTGGGGGATCTCTTGTTCTAATATTTGGTTTTTGACCCTGATGCCTGGCAGATACCTTGACATAAGACCCCTGTAATTTCCTGGGTGATGGAAATGTTTTTTGTTCAATTGAGGTGATTCCTGGTAGGTGGGCTCCTGGAGAGCTTCAGAATGGAGTCTAGTCATCAGAAAGACGAAGCCATTATTTGAGGTTTGAAGGTTTTTAGTCCCACTCTCCCTCTTCTGGGAAGTGGAGAAAAGCTAAGACTGAGTTAATGAATGATCAGCCTACGTGATGAAGCCTCTCTAAAAACCCCCGAAGTAGAAGGTTCAGACACTTTCTGGGTTGGTGAATGTACCAGGAGGGTGGCACACTGTAACTCCACGGGGACAGAAGCTCTTGGGCTAAGGACACTTCTGGACCTGGCCCCGTGTATTTCTTCATCTGGCTGCCCATCCACATCCTTTACAGGTCCTTTGTAACAAACCAGTAATGTAGTAAGTAGATGTCTTCCTTGAGTTTTGTGAGTCAGGCTTGCAAATTAATTGAACCTGAGGAGGTTACGGATTCTCTGCTTTATAGCTGGTTTGGTCAGAAGCAGGGGTGACAACCTGCATTTGCCAGTGATGTCTTAAGTGCTGGGGTGGGGCAGATGGGGCAATCCTATGGGACTGAGCCCTCAGCCTGTGAGGTTTGCGCTTATTATAGTTAGTGTCAGAAGTGAACTGAAATGTAGGATACCCCGCTGGCATAGGAGAGCTCTTTGGTGTGGAAAACCCACACATCCAGTGTCAGCAGTATTATGAATGTGAATGTTAAGAAGAAACACAGGAGAGGTTTTTCCTAGAGAAGTCTTACATTTCTTTTGTTATATTAATTCTTAAGTATTTTATTCTTTAATGCTACGGTAATTGATATTATTTCAAACTGTTCATTGATAGCATTTAGAAATACAACCGATTTTTGTACATTGGCCTTTTATTCTGCAACCTCACTGAACTAATTTTTAAGCTCTCATAAGTTTTTTTTTTGTGGGTTCCTTAAGGTTTTCTCTATATAAGATCATGTTTTCTGCAAATACAGACAGTTTTACTTTCCTTCCAATCTGCATACATCTTATTTCTTTTTTGGCCTTAATGACCTGGAGCCCCCACAGTAATGTTGTAGGAAGGGCAGGTGGGCATCCTCATCTTGCTGCTGATCTCAAGAGAAAGTACCCAGTCTTTCACATTAAGTATGGTGTTGGCTGTGGATTTTTCATCGATATTCTGTATTAGGTTCACTAATTTCCCTTCTATTCCTAGTTTGTTCATTATTTTTCTCATAAAAAGGTGTTGGTTTCTGTCAAATGCCTTTTCTGCATCTACTGAAACAATCATGGCTTTTGTCCTTTATTCTATTAATGTAGTGATTTAGAGGATTCATTTTCATATACTTCAGTATATGCACTCCTAACAAGGTAATGTTTCTAATACAGAAAAGTTTTATGAAAATTAAAAGCACCAAACGACCCACTTGACATCTTTTGTAACATCTCTGTCCAGCGCATGTGTATTTATCTATGTATAATTTTACAGAATGATGGAATTATCACACTGTTTGGTACTATTCATTTGATCTTTGTTGAAAATATCACTTGTGGGGCATGTGGGTGGCTCAGTCGGTTGAGCATCCGACTTTGGCTCAGGTCATGATCTCACAATATGTGGGTTCGAGCTCTGTGTTGGTCTCTGTGCTGACAGCTCAGAGCCTGGAGCCTGCTTTGGATTCTATGTCTCTCTCTGCCCCTCTCGCACTCACTCTCTGTCTCTGTCTCAAAATAAAGACATAAAAAATTTTTTAAAATTATCTATAAACACTGGATTATTGGATCAAAATTCTCAACATTTTAAAAAAGCTTCACAAGGTCAATAATATGGTAATAACATTGGATGGTGACTGTACTTCTTGTGGTGGCCACTGAGTAATGTATGGAATCGTTAAATCAATACAATGTACACCTGAAACTAGAACAATGTATGTCAATTACATTTCAATAACAAAAAAGGAATTGAAAAGCTTTCTAAATTGCCACGTAGAAAAAGTATTCTATGTTTAATTCACATCAGCACTTTTTTTAAAATGTTTTATTTATTTCTGAGAGAGAGAGAGAGACAGCGTGAGCAGGGGAGGTTCAGAGAGAGAGGAAGACACAGAATCTGAAGCAGGCTCCAGGCTCTGAGCTGTCAGCACAGAGCCCGAGGCAGGGCTTGAACCCACGAACTGTGAGATCATGACCTGAGCAGAAGTCAGACGCTTCACCGACTGAGCCACCCAGGAGCCCCACACATCAGCACTTTATAACCACATTCTTTATCAGCAGTAGGCATTAATCTTAACTTTCTCACCACACTTAAAGCTCTTTCCATTTGCATTTGTTTGATTCCAGCTAAGGTTCAACATGTGTTCTGGTGTGTGTGTGTGGGGGGGAGCAATTCTGATATATGTTTTACTTGATATGTGTACAATATTTTTCTATAAAAATAAGGTCATCTATTTGTCACAGACTTGTACAACTTGTTGACATTTTAGCTTCTTTTGTAGTATGTGATGAAACTTTTTCCCCTTTCTGTTTTCAGCCACTTGATTTTATACTTTTACACTTAAGATTTAAATCAGAGGGACTTTTCCCCCATGGGATTTGGCTTTTATCCTTAGAAATTCCTTCCCCAACCTGAGATGAGATGAACATTAACTACTTCGGTTTCATCAAGTTGCTTTTCAACTTTTTAGTCATTTGGAATAAATTTTTATATGGTGTGAAAAATGTCTCTAACCTAATTTTTGTTGTTGTTGTTGCTTTTTTTTTACAAATAGTTTACTGTCAAATTAGTTTCCACATAACACTCAGTGCTCATCCCCACAAGTGTCCTCCTCCATGCCCATCCCTCCTCCCCCCCACATCCATCAGTCCTCAGTTTTTGTCAGCATTCAAGAGTCTCTCATGGTTTGTCTCTCTCCCTTTCCCCCACCATTTCCCCCCTTCTCCTCCCCCTTGTTCCTCCGTTAAGTTCCTCCTAATCCTCCTATACGTGCAAACATATGGTATCTGTCCTTCTCTGCCTGACTTATGTCACTCAGCATAACACCCTCAAGGTCCATCCGTGTTGCTACACATGGCCGGATTTCATTGTTTCTCATTGCCACGTAGTATTCCATAGTATAGATAAACCACAGCTTCTTGATCCACTCATCGGTTGATGGACACTTAGGCTCTTTCCATGTTTTAGCTATTGTGGAGAGTGCTGCTGTGAACTCTCTAACCTAATTTTACCCCAAACTATAAACCATGTGTCTTAACCCTAATTACTGAATAACTTATCCCTTCCTCCCTGACTCTGGCTGGGCCAACTGCATCGTGTACTACAACTCACCCTGGTATCTCTGCACTTCCTACCGTGTTCCATGACCTGCGGGCCTAGTGCTCTACCAGTACTACCCACCAGGAAGACAGACGAAGCACAGAAGTAGCGATAAGCCATATGAATAACCAGCCTCAAACATTTATCAGCTGATAAAACACAGAGGTGCCTGGCTGGCTCAGCTGGAAAAACACACAGCGCTCAATCTTGGGGTCACGAGTTTGAGCCCCAGGCTGGGTGTAAAGATTACTTAAATAAACTAAAAAAAGTAAAGTTGATAAACATAACAAACAGACTCCAAAAAGCTTCAGGAGTACCTATGTCAGCTCTGATTACAATAAAGACTCGCATTCTCCCCAGACCCCCGGCAGGCTGTCACGTGGTACGGACACAGAAGCCAGTCTTGGGGTCGGTGCCCTCCCCAACCCCCCAAGGCGGCAGTGGCTGGGGGCAGCCACGTTCGCCTGCGAACATTCTGCAGGCAAACGACGGAAGCGAGAAGTGCGCCTCTGGTGCAGGTGATTGGGAGGCCGACGAAGGGAGCGGCAGAAAGAGGGCAGCTTCGATACCGTAGAACTATGCCCTGAGCACAGAGTCACGTTAGAAGATACGGGCTGTCCTTAACTAGCGAGAACGAAAAAGAAGTGATTGCAGGATCGCTGTCATCATGCCTTCACCGAGGCCAGGGAGGAGACGGTGCACAGCACCCCGGGGTCAGCTCACTTACCCAGCGAGGCGTAGGAGCCTGGGTTCAGCGCGCCCGCACCCAAGCGGCCGGCGGGCGTGGCCTGCCCGGCAGCGTGCTGCGCCTTGGCGCCCGCAGCGGCGTTCACATCGATGTCGCTCCGGGAGCGCTGCAGGCTTCCGGGAAGGGAGCCGGCTTTGCTGCCGCCCGCTGACACTGCGGGAAACAGAGCAGAGGGGATGGGGACAGCTTGGACTGCTGCCAACAGCACGAAAACGACATCAACTTGAACCAGGATGGGCTAGTCCATGATGACAAAGGGTGAAACGGGAAGTAGCGTACAAATGGACGCTAGAAAGAACTTCAGAGTCCTGCGGCTTCAATCCTGTTACAATTCAATCTTCTTCGACAACTGTCTCAGTATTTTTCTGGCTCACTTTCCTCTCCCATAAAATAGGAAAAACACCTTAGTGGCATTCATACAACTGTTGTGGAGACAAAGACATGACACCTTTGGGGGATGCATGGAAGGAAGCTGTGCCGGGTACCAGACGGAGCGGGGTTGTTGTTGTTTACCATCAGAAAAATGCCAGGAGAACCACTCCAGGATATGGTTATTCAGAAAGTAATGTGAATTCTACCCGTCTTTGGCAACGCAAACTAAGCCATTAAATTTCTGGTCTTTAGTTTTCAGTTATAAAAATGAAGAATTTTATAAACTGTGACTTATGATCCATGAATAGGCCATGAAATCAAGAGTGGGTCACGACCAGCATTTTAAAGAAGTGAAACCAACAAGAAAAGAGTGCATCACAAGTAAGGGTAAGCAGTGCTTCAGGGAACCTGGATTCTACTCTATTCTGCATAGGACATGTATATCATATGCATGTGATTATACACACTACATTGTACATACTGTGTGCAGCATACCTATATGGGATACAGTGTGTATATGTGGTATTAGCTTACTGTGTCAAATGATGTTCTCACTGTGGGTCATATTCAGAGTTTAAAAATGTTTAAAAGTTACACTTTAAAAGTATACCAAAACAATTTAAAAGCAAAACAGTTAAAAGCAGTAGCTTTTAAACCATTCTGATGTGGGCCATGGTAAGAAAATAATTTTATTATTTTTTAAAAATATTTGAGAGAGAGAGAATGTGTGGGGGGTGGGGGGAGAGGGAGAAGGAGAGAGAGGGAGAGAGAAAATCCCAAGTAGGCTTCTTGCTGTCAGCACAGAGCCCGATATGGAGCTTGATCCCAGGACCCTGAGAGCATGACCTGATCCGAAATCAAGAGTTGGCTGCTCAACTGACTGAGCCACCCAGATGCCCCGAAAATTATTTCAACAGTAGCATTATCTATAAGGCAGCTTTTACTTGATCATTCAGTACAATATGCTTTGACTCTTGCTTAAGGAAGGCAGCTTACCTCTTCCAGCCACAGCTGATGGGTTTGCTGTAGACCATTTGGAAGAAAAGGGGCGACTGCAAGGTAAAAATAAACGCTTTTAGTAAAAAAAAAAAGTAATTTATTACTCCTCTCAAAACAATGAAATACTGAGTTTTCTGAAGAAGTTGTTTTAATTTAATTAAAATTTTCCTTTTAAGAATGACTTCAGAACACCTGTTGTCAGGCATCAGCGGCCCCTCAGCTGTGGAGCGAAAATGGAACAAGTAGCAATGAAGAGACCGCACGCCCTCTGAAGACAAGCAACCAGCGTGCGCCGTTCACTCTTCCCTCAGCACCGCCACCATGTCACCGCGGCAGGTAACGCACACTCTGGCACCATGTTCCAAGATGCTTTCCTCAGAAGGGCAGAGAGGCAGTGCTACGCGAGCACATGGGATTCAGCGTGACCAAAGCCGCCTGCACCTAAGCCATCATGGCCGTGGCCATCAGCAGCTCATGCCGCTGCCAGAGCCGAGCGTTACTGCCGGGGACGAGGGACACGCGGCTAAGGACTGCTGCGGAGGACAGAGAACACGCACGATCAGAAGGCAAAACAGCTCAAATCACCTCAAAGAATCCACCATCTGCCTTAGCAGCTTTAAAAAAAATTTTTTTAATATTTGTTTATTTTTGAGAGCGAGCGAGTGAGCACGAGCAAGGAGGGGCAGAGAGAGAGGGAGACACAGAATCTGAAACAGGCTCTGAGCTGTCAGCACAGAGCCCGATGCGGGGCTCAAACGAGATCGTGACCTGAGCCGAAGTTGGATGCCCAACCTACTGAGCCACCCAGGTGCCCCTGCCTTAGTCTTTTTTGATTAGCTTTCATTATGATGCTCTTCTGCAGCCCGTAGGTAGATAATATATCTAGGTATGTAAGGGGGACCAGGAAAGTTTATCTACAAATTTTAAAGGTGCAGAGAAGAGAGAAGCAAAGGCCCCAGACAGGTTCATGCAGGAAAGATAACTGTTCCCACAGCAATTACACTGGAATCAGATCATATCTGCCTTCTCACTGAATGTACGTACAGCACTCACAAAGCACCGTGCGTGCCTTCTGGGACCCTGTGCCCCAGATGCCTGCCTTGCCTCTTCCTGGTGCCACTCCTGCATCAGGGCCCTGCCAAGCAACCAGCAATCTTTGTGCGGTCAAGGTCCCACCGGAATGACATAGAGGTGAGCTCACATTCTGTAAGCTGCTCCCCCCTGGGGAGATCTGCAGAACCTTATGACCACTGCTAGGGAGCAGAGATGGCAGCAGAGATTTAGCAACTTCATAGGGCTAGAGAAAATGAGCGTACGATGCCAAAGCAGTAAAGGTTTGAAGAAGCCAATGTAATGATGAGAATGGAATCACACAGAAGGGAGTCGGACACTAGGGAGTCTGGCCCCCCGAGGAATCTGCTAAAGCCTCCAGTTGAGCAAAGGCAAGGAAGGAAAGCAGCGTGTGTTTACGAGCCACACAGTGCGGTGCAAGAGTTCTAAAGATGACTTCAAAATCCCCATTACAATTCCTCCATTAAAATGCCCTAGAAATGGGCTGCTTACTGTATGAACTGTTTGGGGAGTATTAAAAAATATATACGTAAATTGGTGCTTCCCAATCTTTTTCACAGGCATGAAAATACAGAAACAAAATTTGAATCACTAAACTCTTTGCCCCAGAAGAAGTTACACTAGCATGTAATCCAACCCTTAAAACAAAAGACCAAAAGACTAAGTACAGCTGACCTCAAACAACACAGATATGAACTGAGTGGGTCCCCTTATATGTGGGTTTTTTTGATACATACAGTATAGTACTGTAAATGTATTTTCTCTTCTTTATGATTTTCCTAATATTTTTTCCTCTACCTTACTTTATTGTAAGAATACAGTGTATAACATATATTTAACACACAAAACGTGTCCATCGACTGTTTATATTCTTGGTAAGGCATCCAGTCAACAGCAGGCTATTGGTAGTTAAGTTTTGGGCAGGTCAAGTTCTATGCAGATTTTTGACTTCCTGGGGCATTCACACCACTAACCCCCACATTGCTCAAAGGTCAACTACACATTCCAGTAATCATTCGTTCAAGGCTTTCAGGGAAAGTAAGCAGATACTCAATCATATAACTTAAGGAACTACAGGGAGTTGGAGAGAGAAGAAATCAGTAACCATCATTCATATGACCTTACTTGAGACTTTCCTGTGAGCTAGATGAAGACCTGTCTGATTGTGGAAGAGATGCTACACTGCCAGAACTCTTTAAGTAGGTCTGAAGACTCTTCTGGTAAGATGGCTCAAGTGAATTATACAATGTCTCAGCTTCACCAGGAAAGTGGTTTCTAAGACCCATATATGTCCTGTAAAACAAAGGAACAAACAACAACAAAAGAATATAAAGTAATAGCTTTACATGAAACATGCACATTCAAGAAGAATGAAGATGAGACCATATTAACGTATCTATCACATATCAAGTGAATACTTTCTAAATCTAACAAGTTTTGGTGGAAAGACTGCAGGCTTTTGAGAAAAGCAGATCTCAGTTCAAAATCTGGCTGGGATGCTTACAGTTTGTATGGCCATGAATAAACCCCTGAATCTCCCAACTTCTGCTGCCAGTCTACAGAGATAACACCTCTGCAGGCTGTTTCAAAGATTAGACAGTAACGTATACCAACTGCTCCACAGTATCAGGTACTCAGCACAATCTCAATAAATGATAGTTATTTTTATTCATAATCAAAGTGAAGATGTTAGGATGGAATATGAATACCGATGATGATACAAATGACAATGTGAGGTCCATTGTTAGACATCTAGTACCAATTAAAAAAAAAAAATCTCTATGCCCAACATAGGGTTCAAACTCATAACCCTAAGATGAAGAGTCGTAGGCTCTACCAACCAAGTCAGCCAGGTGCCCCAAAAATCTAGTTCAGGTTTAATGGAGAAAAATCTACCTCAATTTTACTGAAGAGCTAATCTGGTAGAATACTTGAGACGCTTCTGATATTTTCATTCTTCCAGTATAATTCCCTTCAAAGAAAAGATCCAACTCTGTTTAAGATGTGACGACAACACAGTACACACTTACTTTCTTGCCTCCACTCTGGCTTCAGCGTCAGCATCATGAATTCCCTTCTTAATAGTTTCAACCAGGACAGCTGCATGTCTATGAAAACAAAATATCTCATTATTTTTTTTAAAGATTTTATTATTTTTAAGCAATCCCTACACTCAACAAAGGGCTCGAACTCACAACTCTGAGATCAAGAGTCGCACGCTCCACCGATTAGGCCAACGAGGTGCCCCAAACACCTTCAGATGCAGGAGTATAACTGTTATTTCGCCACAAATCATACTTACTGCCTATATGTCACAAATCACTCACAAAGGGGCAGGGGAGGTAAAAAGATGAATTAGTGCATAATAATCCAAGACTGTACGAGTTTCTAATAATCTAATAATAACCCCACATATTTCATTCATATATGGTTTCCTCCTGACAAGTCAAACATTAAAAACTTGAATATAATTATTTTTATGAGGGGTCCAAATAATGTATAAATGTTTAGTACTCAAATTTTAAATTCTTAACAAATAAAAAACAAAACCCTTCAGTGTGGTTCGTCACTAACCCACCAATGTAGAAAATAATATGCTAACAGTATGGTCAGTGATGATCTGAACTAACTAAATAGTAGCTGCCACAGAAGAACTTAAAGGAAATTTAGAATTATATTATGCCTACATGAAACAAACTCTTATTCTTAAAAAAAAAAAGGGGGGGGGGCTGTGAATAGGTTTTACCATTTTCCATTAACATGGAAAATCAGCAACGTAGTCCATGCAAATGGAGGTATACTCCAAACCTCAAACTTGAAATTACACCATGCATGTAGCCAACCAGCCAGCTGGCTGCCTATGTTTTCCTCGTTCGTCTCTGAGCTACGTGAGGCACCACCCAGCGTGCACCTTACCAATGATACTGGACAACTGGTCTGGAGAAACTGCCCAGCGAACCGCTCTCTTCTTCAGATCTCATTCCTCTGAAAAGAAGTGCCTTCCTTCCATCTTAAATCAGTCGTTACTTGATTAATTATACCTCAGGTAATCTAGGTCCCTTGTCTGGAGATACGTTTTGAAATTTCTGTCCAGTTTAACCTGCAGTATCTTATTTAACCCACTCAACTTAAGAGATCCTCATTCACCCCACAAGAAGAAAACTCTAGCTGCACCGAGTAGGAGGAAGCATACTACATTACAGCTTTAAAGGAAAACTAGTACAAATAGCTTTTAAGCAAAAGGAGAAATAAGGCAAAACCAATACCATCAACTTCTAAAGAACTGGCGGTAACGGGGAGCAGGAAGCAGGAAGAGTCAATACATACCTTTCCAATGAATGAGTCTGCCATTCTTGTAGCAATAAATCTAAAAATTCAAACGAACGCCTGAAAAATAAGTTAAGTATAACTAAATGTTATAACACTGTATTAAGTAATATTTATTTAAAACTAATAATTAACGCTTTATTCTACTGTATTGTTCTCTGCATTAAAGTATAAGATATTTTTAGATTATCTTTTTTTTAAGGTTTACTGATTTATTCTGAGAGAGAGAGAGAGAGAAAGCGTGAGCAGGGAAAGAGCAGAGAGATGGAGAGAATCCCAAGCAGACTACATGCTATCAGGGTAGAGCCCTATGCAGCACTTGATCCCACGATCCACGAAATCATGACATGAGCCGAAATCAAGAGTCGGACACTTATTAACCGAGCCACTCAGGCAGCCTATGCTTTTAGTTATTGTTAACTGTCAAATACTTAACTTACTTTAAAGTTCCAACCACTCCTATGCTAAACAGTTCTATAAAACATTCAGGGTTCCCCATGATTTTAACTTAAAATGTTTGTCAAATATAAAATTTAATATTTAAAGAACTACTTATAAAACACCTACTATGCACTAGAAATTGAAGACATACAAAGGTGACCAAGAAAGACGGTATAGATCTTCCATTTCCACATTTGTTTTCTTAAATATACATACATATGATTTCTAATCAAGCATTTATACAGTTCCTCCTACATCCTCTAGTTCTCAACTCCTTCAACTGTCTCACTCTGGAGCTTCTCTTCCTTCTTGGCATCTGATGACACAGTTCTCCCCAATTTTTCTGCTTTTCTTAACACTTTTCCTCCACCCTCCCTTAATAAAGTGCTCCCCTGGTTGGGGCTCTTCTCAGCCCACTTCTGTTTCACAGTCTCTACTTGGGACACCTCACCTGTATCATCTGCACCCTTAGCTCTGACTACTAGCTATGCCTCTGGCATTTGGTCCTTTGCCTCCAGCACTGGTTCTTTTATTCAGCTGTTAAGGCAAAGTTCCAACCAGTTCATGGCCATCTCTACACAGGCAGAGACTGTCAACTCAAACACTACATACGAAAGAACAGATTAATTCTTACCCTCTCAAATCCATTCTTTTAGCCCATAGCGTACAGTTTAGGAAATGTTAAATTAACTTGCCCAAAGTGACAAGACCTCAGCCCCGGCACTCTGTCTCCGGAACTCCCAGTCTGAAGCACCTGACAGCACCTCCTCGCCTATATCCAATGACCGAGTTCTCATTTCTATACCCCAAACCCTTTGAATTTGCTTACTGATAAAAATCTTCAATCAGTTATCATCAATGCAGCTTACTTCAGACCCTGCTCCTCTTACACAAGCTACAAGAATTCCTAATTAGGAATTAATTATGTCATTAGTGACATTAATTATGTCATTAGTGACAATGCTTCTCATTGTCTCCCCTTTCTTCCCCCTAAAGTTTATTTATTTATTTTGAGAAAGAGGGAGAGCACAAGCAGGGGAGGGCCAGAGAGAGAGCAAGAGAGAGAGAGTGAGAGCGAGAGAGAGATCTCGAGCAGGCTCTGCACTGATAGCATGGAGCCCAAAGTGGGGCTTTAACTCACAAACCAGGAGATCACGATCTGAGCTGAAACCAAGAGCTGTACACTTAACTGACTGAGCCACCAGGCGCCCCCCTCATCGTTCCTCTCTATCATCGGCCACAGCTGAAATAAAAACTAAGATGGATGACATTACCTCCGTACCAGAAACTGCCCAAGTATGAAGCAATGTCAAAATTTCTCTCTGTGGTCATTCAAAGCCATCTATACTCTGACTTTAACCCACTTCTGACTGCCCCACCCCACCCACATCAGCCTCTGTTCCTACCGCACCCATGCATTTATCATGAGTTCTGGCCTCCATGGCCTGTCTGATGGCTCTGCGGCACTCGGCAGCTTTACCCCTCCGCCTAGAGTTCACACCCACTCAGTTCCCCTACAGTTCTGGACTTGCTTTCCAGTTTCCAGGCAATTTCATCTTTTTATTATATATATTTTTTAATGTTCATTTTTTAAAGAGACAGTGAGCGAGTGAGCAGGGGGAGGGGCAGAAAGAGGGGGAGACACAGAATCCAAAACAGGCTCCAGGCTCCGAGCTGTCAGCACAAAGCCCGATGCAGGGCTCGAACCCACACACTGCAAGATGGTGACCTAAGCCACAGCTGGACAGTTAACCTCAACAACTGAACCACCCAGATACCCCTCAAGGCAATTTTTGATGCATTTCCTGACTCCCTCTTCTGTGTCACATTTCTATTTCTCTAGTTACTACTTCCCTCAACGTAAGACAGAGACTGGCAAACCTTTTCTGTAAAGGGCCAGGCAGTATATATTTCAAGCTTTCTGAACCACATACAGTCTCTAACTTGTATTTTTCTTCTTTCTCCCTTTATAACCACCCTTCAAAAATGAAATAGTCTTTGCTTGCAGACTGCATATGACTAGACTTGGCCAGACGTGACCAGCGACCTGTCGTTTGCTGACCCTGGACGTGAGACACAGGTGACGGAACACTATCACCCAAACTCTGAACCACTAAAGGCAATAATACCTCTTTCAGCTTCTTCCTAGCGGTCAAAGTGCTTAAATATATATATATATCTATCAAGTAAAAAGAGATTCTCCACAGTTTTGTTTTGTTACTCAAGCAATAATGACCAAATGAGTAAGAACAGATTTTATAAGCATACAGCAAGAGAAGCAATATCAAAACATGATCAGCTACGACTACGGTTTACATTGTTTTTGAAGTAAACATCTTTTACTGCAAATATAAAGATGTAGTTTGATTTTCTCATGTCTGCGGTCTTTCAAAAATTGTTTGAGATGGTTTTTGGATCAAATAAATCAAACCATCATAATTTTAAAGCAGTTAAGAAACTGAAATCAAGAAAAGAAGATGAATTCAAAACAGATGGGTACATGCATCAAATTAGCATATAAAACCTGGTACTTAAAAATGTCTATTTTTAAAATTATTTCTAAAGTTTATTTTTAATCGTAGTTGACATACAGTATTCCATTAGTTTTGAGTATACAACCTAGTGATACATTACAGAATGCTCACGATAGTTATGACCTGTCACCATACAAAGGTAAACAACAGTAGGATTATATTCTCTATGTTGTACTTTACATCCCGTGACTTACTTGTAATTCAGGCTGGTACCTCTTAATCCCATTCAACCTATTTTGCCCATCCCCCTCCCCTCTGGCAACCACTAGTTGGTTTTCTGTATTTACGAATGTTTGTTCATTTGTTTTGTTTTTAGGCTCCACACGTAAGTGAAATCACATAGTACGATTCTTCAACTTTTTTTGTAGTATGTATACATTTATGTATTTATTTCTTTATTTATGTAAAGTAAGTAAGTAATCTCTATACTCAACATGGGGCTTGAACTCACGCCCCATCAAGAGTGGCGTGCTCATCCGACTAAACCAGCCAGGCGCCCCCTGATTCTTCACAATTTTCTTAAGCATCAAATGTACAAATCTTGTTTTTGTTGTCTTTAGTATTGATGGTAATCGTGATGGTATTAAAAACAGTGGAAACCATAAGGACAGACAGAGAAAGACTGACAGGCTGACCTGACAGGGCTGTTCATTCTGTCCCAAACACTAATGAATTCTGCTCATGTGCATCTACCTCATTCAATCCTCACCACTGCATGGAGTCCTGGCATCAGCGGTACTAACACGCGCAGACGCTGCTGCGCAGAGCAGTTTAACCTGCGCGAGGTGGGACAGTGCAGCGGCAGCGCTCTAGCAAAGGCCTGCCTCCAGACTCCGTTCCCTCTGAAAACCAGGCAACCAGCGGCCCAAAGAAACCAAAGCTTAATAGGAGAAAACTGAAAAACAACTGAAAATGGTTGTAATGGTCATTTCATTTTTCCTTGTAGGACATAAGATTAAAAAAAAATTTACTACAGTTTCTAGAAGGCAAGAAATCTGTGATGACTAAATTCCACACCAGAATTAAGAATTAAACATACTATTAAAGCTATGCTAAATTTGTTTTATCTCAAAACTTACCTCCTTACAGGAACTGATTTTGATGTGCAATTGCTTGTTATTAAAGGTATAAGTCTGGGTACATGAGTATGCTGAAAAAGATGTTTTAGAAAAGGTTGAAAAATATCGTCCACTTCACACAATCCCTTCTTCTATTTGCCTTACAACCAAGTATTTAGATATATTAGAACAGAACCACAAGACCATAAAATGAGATTCGGAAAGAAATCAAACCTGTGAAACAGTTTCCCCAATTAAAGTAACAGTGAGATGAGACAGTCTCAGAAGCACAGATGTGGCTGTAACAGTGCGTAGGAGAAGTTAATCAGTAACGGCGAAGAACTGTCGGGGCAGTGCGCTCTGGGGAGGGGCGCCAGGAGGACGGGCCATGCGTGTGTCAAACTCTGAAGCGCCGCAGCTGCTGCTGGGGAGGAGAGTAACTACTGGGTCATCAAAGCGCGCAACCAGAGGGGGCGTGCGCACCTAAGTGCTGGGAATGCGCTTGGAAATGGTGATTTAAATGGCAGTTTCCCTGTGGCTGGACCCCAGCTGTCTAGAATTCAGGTGAAGTTCAACACATATAATCCTTTGATTTCTATTAGTAAGTTTACACGCTAGTGAAGAAAACACTCGAAAGTACACAACAGACAGCAGGATAAAACAGTGCTCTAAGCATACATACTTGATGCTTCAAGTGCCCTATTTTTTCTCCTGAGCTAGCGGTACAGGCCAGATAAGCCGGCACGCAGGCTCTGAGATGAAGTCTAGCGCACAGGACACTGCGAGTGCCCTTGGGATCGGCACTTGTGGACGGGGAAAAAGCAGGCAGCAACAGGCAGAGGCAGAGATCCATCTGTGACTCAGCCACAGGGTATCTTTGCTAGAAGCCATCAGGGAGCTCTGCAGTTAAACCGGCCCTGCAGAGTCGTCTCCAACTGGCTCCAAATGGCCCAAGCGTTAACTTGCACATCGGTCCGTTGCTGGACGTGGGCCCCGTGGGCGGCGCAGGCCCCTGGGAGCGCAGCTCTCTGCCACCGAAGGCTTTCTGCCAAACGGCTTCCAGTCTGGGTTTAAGAAGAGTCCGTCACCGAAGAAGAACACGCGCGGCCCGCCTACGTCTGCCAGAGCTCCCTCACCCAAACCTGGCGCAGCCGCCCTGGAGGGAAACCACCTAGGGACCCGATGTTGTTCCAGACGGGAATTACAGGACAGGGTGCTGGCCCGTGCGTCACTGAGCCCCGCGCGCCACAGCGGGGCCCTGGGGACCTGCTCCTGCAGCACCAGAGGAGCCTATTCCGAACCAGCGCTGCAGCGTTCAAGCCCGAGGAGGCTCCCCGGCCACGGCACGCCGCCCAGGTCTTCCCTTACCGACCTTCTCTGCCCTCTCCTAACCTCCCCCAAGCCCTCCTGCTGATTAACACACGCTGGACACAGTGGCACGTGTGGGGAGGCCCATGGACTCAACACTGCCAGGCCACGACCAGGGAGGGCCGTGCCGGACGGAAGTGAAAAGTGCACACTACAATTATCGATAAAGCATTCACCTGAACACCAAATCAGACAACTTAGATTTTAACTTATGAATTTAAGAGGACAACTGGAAAATAAAAACCTTCTTTAGAATTAAAAAAAAAAGAGTTAGATATCGAAGAGAGCGATCTAAGGAAGGAGTCTTCCGGGAGACCAACAAAATACAGAAAACAGGAAATAACATAAAACCACCACGTGATTTGTATTTTCAGCGACATGACAGGATAGTGCATCAATAACGTGAAACAAGCTTATGAAAAATGAGAAATTTGAAAACAACGTATGATGTATAAGGCCTCAGAATGGCAACATAGGAAACTGTCACATAAGGAGAATTTAAAGGAATTTTCCTTGAGGACATATACCTGTCAGACAAAAAACAAAAAATTATCCAAGAAATGATAAATGATACTGAAGGTTCCAAAACTATGTAATAAGGGTAACAGGATAAAAAAAAAAAAACTGGCAAAGAAAACAGAAGCAATAAATAAATGAACCATAAAAATTAACATAACTTAAGGAGAATTCATCCTCATCAGAAACTGTGAGACACTGTGGAAGGAAAGCGCTGATGAAGTTAGAAGCCCCTGCTGTCCTACTGTGGGAAAACTCCAAACACCCATAAAGCTTCCTCAAGTTTTTACTTTTTGTTTTTCTGGAAAAGAAACAAATGGTATCTCACTTCTTAGACACAACAGTTAAAATAATTCTGAATGAAAACTAAATAATTCTGAGGAAAAAGGAATATGAACCTAGGGTATAACTTTTTAGTTCTGTAAGGGCAAAGAAAGGGCATTTTAAAATATGCAAAGATGAATACACATGAAAACTGAGAACACACTAACCCCAAAAGAAATTACTCAGAACCAGCTAAAAAATGGTTGGTGAGAGCTTACTGATAACCAATGGTCAGGAATGAAGGAAGTAAAAACCTATAATTTTCAATCTCTGAAAATGAAAATGTTTTTGTTCAATTTCATGGTTAAGGGAAAAATGACATGAATTAGGTAAATGTAAACGTTTTAAAAGGTGGGGGAAGTAAAACAGGTTCTATTCTTGACACTGATAAAGAATAAGGGACTTCTAAGAAAATAAGAAACAGGTAAGAAAAAGCACAAGGAACAGAAAACAGAAATTATAGGAAGAAATGCTATTTCAAAATGGCAACAGTAAAACACTTTAACCATACATAAAATAAAGCAAGAACTGTTAGGAAACTGAAATTGACAAAAACTAGAATCAGAATTTGCTAGGTAAAGTACCTTTTTAAAAGACGAGACCATGAAGAATTGGAGTAATATAAAATATCAAGTTGGATTTAGAGGTGAACAAAGTACTCTATAAATAAATTCCATAGTTTGTAAGTACTAAAAGACCACCTATATAAATTTATGATGTATTGAGACACAAAATTCAAGACACTGCCTGAAGAAACCGTGTAATCAAATTCTCTAATCAGAATGTGATGAAATTATAAACTAAGGAAAAGAGCAACGAAAGAACCATCTGAAAACGCAAATATCATTATGTAACTCAAAGAGGATGTTGAAATGAAAATTACAAGTGAATAAAGAAATATCACATAACAAAAACTGTAACAAATTATCAAAAACTGTAACAAATTATCTAAGGACATACTACAAAGATCTAGGGGGGAGAAAGCAGGAGCCAAAGCAGGTTAAAGAAAGAAATTAAGAAACTTTTGGGAACAAAAAGTTATAAAAAACTGAAGAACATCCTTGGAACCAACAAAACTAAAATGTGAAGCTTATAAAAATCACAAACAATGCCCCCGGCAAGTTTAAAAAAA
Source organism: Proteles cristata cristata (assembly GCA_017311185.1). Taxonomy (NCBI): domain Eukaryota; kingdom Metazoa; phylum Chordata; class Mammalia; order Carnivora; family Hyaenidae; genus Proteles; species Proteles cristata. The sequence continues at coordinate 182,469 of JAESUZ010005295.1, forward strand.
AGAAAAAAAGGTAACAGAACCACAGTGCTACGTACAGGCATTTTTTTTTTTTTTTTTTACCTTAAGAGAAAACAGTATACTACCTCACGCAAAAGATTCTTAAATATGGAAAGAATATGTAAGAAAATACAAGTAACCAACAATTCAAAATGAAATGCAAAAGTGCCCAGGGTCTAAGACATTTGAAAACTATTACAGAACTTCCAAGGTCAGCAAGCCATAACAATAGAATAATGTAATAATAAAATATATAAAGGAAGAAAAGTACAGGAAATCCTAAAAAGACTCATATATTAAAATGAATGCCAAAATTTTAAGTATTAGCCAAATGAATCTAGCAATACCATGACGTACAATGGCCGAGCAAAATTCAGCTCATGAATGTACAATGGCTAACTAAAGACAGAACCATTTCTAAAGACATTAAATAGATAGCTGACAAGATTTCACATCTATTCCTGATCAAAATGTAGCAAAATACGAATAGAAGTAAATTCCCATAACCTAACACAGAGTATCTAAAGAAATCTGCACCAAATATCATATTTGAAGTATTCCCATTAAACTCAAGACAAAACAAAGACCTCAATAATTTCTACTATTTTTCTAGATTTAGAGAACCTTAAAAAAATATTAAACTAGAAAAGAAGGACCATCTTCACAGATAAATTCATAGTTTTTTTAAAGAGCCATTTGATTTTACCACTGAAAAAGCCTTCTGGTGCAGCAGTATTAGAAAGAAATTTTATTCCCTTAGTTAGGAAAGAATAAATTGGTCAAAGAAACGGAATAGGAGCTCAGGAAACAAACCCATATACTTTATGGAAATTTACTATGTGGAAATACTGCCATTGTAAAAAAAAAAGACTGAATTATACATGCCATTGAGTCAACTGATCTTGTATTTGGGGGGGAAAATCATGTTAGATATCTATACTTCACACAGAAACGAAATCCAGTTAGATTTAAACATAAACAAAATTATTAAAATGTTAAAATAATTGAGTATTTTTATAACTGTGAAATAGGGAAGGTCATTTTAACTATAACAAAAGCCACAAAAGGAGCACTGTCTCAACACATAAAAATTTAAAAGTACTCTAACAAACAATAGTTTCAATAATATTTGAAGAACTGACCAGTAGAAAACAGTACCTGTGACATATATAACACAGAATCAATATACTTATGATATATAAAAAGACTTTAGAAATCAGGAGAAAAAACTGTACCAAGAGTATAAACTGGCAATCGACAGAAGAATTGTGAAAGGAAAAAAATACCAATGTCTCTGATAATCTAAGAAATACAAAGTACAGAATATGAAATAATACTCTAAGTATTGAATTATAAGATTTTGAAGAGACTGATAATACACAGTGCTGGTAAAGGATGGAGAAAAAGGACCCCATAAACTTCAGGACGAAGAACGGCGGGGATGACCTAATGTCAATGCCTTTTAACAGAGAACCAATCCAGACATTAAGAAAAATTAGACATATAGACAAGGGAAGGTGCCCAAGTACATGAAGTTGAGAAACCAAGTTAAAAAGTATTATTTATACATTTAAAATATAAATACTATATTTATATTTTGTAATAAATACTGTTTGTATAGGCATAAAACAAAAGTTTGGAAAAGTATATACTGAATAGCTAGAGTGATTAACTGTAGAAGAATAGAATTCAAGAGGGGGGGATTTATTTTTCTTAACTTTTTTGGGAGGCACCTTCAAGATACTGAGGATGAGAAATATTAAGAATTTGCCTACTATACCATGGCCTACAACATTTTACTGTTTTACAGTTGCCCATTACTACCTATAACATAATTACGCATACACACATACACCTAAGTGTAGATGCACGTGTATCTATCACATTCAGTGCAAGTGTATTTACTTTGTAATCTTCTGTATTATTTAAATGTTCTACAATAACTGCAATAAGCATATATTCCTTTTATCTCATAAATAAGTAAATAAATAACAATACCAAAGACTTACTTCAGTATACTGAAAAAAGAGAGAGGGGAGGAGACCGGGAGAAAGGCAGAACAACCTACCCGAATGATGAATCTGATAGCTGCACATCCAGAAGTTGCCATGACTTTTGCACTATTGGGGACGAGATTAAAAAGCGTAGGGACAATGGCTTCAGCGCCATGATCAAACTTGTTTCCCAAAACTGTTGAAAGATGTCTACAAAAGAAGACCAAAGAATGTTTGTTTGATCTTTTTTTTAATGTTTGTTTGATTTTTAAGTTACTGTTAAGTACAGGTAGGATCTTTAAAAATCTTATTGAATTACTTAAAAAATATTCTCATTGGATTAACTTTAAGTTAATTTTTATTTAAGTTATTGTTATTTTTTATTTTAACCAGTTCTAACAGCAGAAAAACAAAAGAGAAAGGGAAGTGCAAATATTACTCATTTCCTTCTTTTCCCCCCTCTTTAATTGTCTAGTCCAAAGCTGAAATCTGGCATTTTACCATACTTTACAATGGCAAAGCCAAGCCATCTGATCTCAGAATTTAACCATCATCTTGACAGGTAAAAACATTCAGCCCTGACTGCCCTGACTTTTATTAGTCTTTATCCATCAGATATGTCTACTTGATGCCCTGATATCAATTTTAAATTCAACATATTTTACAAACAAGTTCAAAATCTTACCCAAATCACTACTTCTCAAGACAGCCACTATTTCTATTAACGAGACTACCACTATTTTTTTTTGGTCAGCAATACTCTCCTACATCTTTGGTGTAGGATTCCAGAATTTTTGACTGAAAATACACGTCTATAACATGCTAGTTAGTTGGGTGACCCTAAGGATGTCTATCTTTTCTTTCCAATTTTGTAGTTAAACAACTAAATTCAGTCATTAATTGCATGATTTAGTTAGAACACTTTGGAAAGATCACTCACAGTTCTGACAACTGCTTCCTTTCTATATATCTTATTTAAAGTACACCATTGGGATACACTTAGCTCCAAAAATTCATGCTCTTGATTCAAAGAGGAACTCAGACTCAGGCTTATTTACTAGCGTTCAGTTATACTTTCAGTTTTCTAATGTCTAAACTTGTGGGCAAAGAGGAACCTCAAATGAGAAGCAAGCAGACAGTGTGGTCTTCCTTTAAAAAGTGAGTTTTGTTCTGGCAGGCAGGTGATGTACTTGGGAATCAGCTCAATCTTTATTATTGAAAGGAGCCTTATTTTACAACCAGTTTAGTACTATTCCTATACAGTGGCCTTTCTGGGACCTCTGTGAATGCTCGGGGTGTTCAACGAGGTTTCTGCATTCTGACCCATCGGAACTTGAACCTCCCCCAGCCCGAAGGAGCTCTGGGAGCTATTGTTTACCAGCAGCAGCAGCAGCTCTCTCCCATCCAGGGAGCTGCACCTTTCATGGGCACAGATTAGTGTTCAGCGAGGCTCGTGGGATGCCTTATGCAGCAGGATCTCTAGAGCTCTTTCGCTATTCCTCTCCCTACTCTTCCGGATTCTGCACTGCAAACGGTAACCACTTCAGCCTTCCGAAACGCCAATCTCTGTTTCTCCTTCAACTCAATGAAACAGTCTCGCTCTGCCTGGGTTCTTTCTTCCTTCTCCATGGTCCAGAAAGTATCTTTTAGTCAAAACTGTGCTGATTATACTGCTCAACTGATTTGTTTCTTTCAAGAACCACAGTCCTGCTCTGTCCACTTTCCACTATCTAGAAACAGCTGTTCTGCATGTTCCATCCACTTTTCGGCAAGAGAGCTAGTTCTGTACCGACATGTTGCATCGTTAGCTAGAAGCAGAATTCTCGCCAGGGAGTATTTTTCAAGGTTATATTTTCTAGATTTCTGTTTTCCTTTTTATTATTGCTTTTAAGAGACATTCAGTTATTTTGTATATTGAGTTGTAGCTAACATCTTGCTAAAGACACTTAATTATCATCATTTACCTATATATGCTTGTGGTTTTCTGAATGGATAATTAGATCATCTGTGAATAATGTCAGTTTTGTTCCTTTTCTAGCAATCCGCATAGTTTTCATTTCCTGGGCTATTTCCCCCACTGTTCTGACCACGACATCTAATATAATTCTGATTACAGATATTTATAGCAGGCATCTTTGTGTTCTCTAGCTTCAAAGGAATGTTTATATAACAACAGTATTCAGATCAGAAATAGAGGCAAAAGAAATTGAAATGTCGTACCATATTTGAATTTTGGGAAAAACTTAGATATTGATAAGTTAATGGCACACGTTATAATTCCAGGATAACTGTTAAAGTTTTGGAACTAGAAGGCTTAGTATCCAAATCAGTAAAAACGGAACAGTTCTCAGAGCCATTCATTTTCTTCTTATACACTTAGTGACCAAAAATGAACCAGTGGGCTTTAGACATAAGCACATTTTAACATTTTTGTTAAGAAAGATTAAAATAGAAAGAAACAAATCACACAAACTGAATCCTTCATTATAATAAAAATTATTTCTGGATCACATACATGCTGTTTTGGGGTTATCCTGCTACTAAAGGCTTTACTTAATGAGCACTGAATCACTGAGTACTAAATTTTCTCATAAAAAAAGATTAATCCAGAAAGAACATACTTACGCTACAGTAATGCAAGCTTCTCTAACCACCTGGGATCTAAGATCCTTCGCTGAAAGTTTCAGTGCTCCGTCCAACAAGCGTAAATGTTGGAAAAAACAGTCATATTGTGCAGCTCCAGCAACAAGCAATGATCGAATCTTCTTAAGCTAAAGTAAAGAGAACTTTCATTATTGACATAAAGAGTGTCAGTGCAAAAAAAAAAAAAGTTATCAAAACTTCATTATTTAAACAAAATTTATTTATTTATTTTTTTAAATTTTTTTTTTAATGCTTTATTTCTAGGAGAGAGAGAGAGAGACAGCACGAGCAGGGGAGGGTCAGAGAGAGAGGGAGTCACAGACTGAAACAGGCTCCAGGCTCCGAGCTGGCAGTCAGCACAGAGCCCGACGCGGGGCTCGAACCCACGAACCGCGAGATCATGACCCAAGCGTAAGTCGGACGCTTAACCAACTAAGCCACCCAGGCGCCCCTTTATTTAAACAAAATTTAAAAAGTAACATTTCAGGGGTGCCTGTGTGGCTCAGTCAGTTAAGCGTCTGACTTCGGCTCAGGTCATGATCTCATGGTTCGTGGGTTTGAGCCCTGCATCGGGCTCTGTGCTGACAGCTCAGAGCCTGGACCGTTTCAGATTCTGTATCTTCCTCTCTCTTTGACCCTCCCCTGCTCACGCTGTCTCTTTCTCTCTCTCAGAAATAAATAAAAAACATTAAAAAAAAAGTAACATTTCAGTATATTTGTATAGCTACATTCAGACATTTTAACAGTATTAAATGTATTTTATAAACAAACATGCAAACCACAAAAAGCTTTCTGGAAAAGAACGTTATGTATAGATTTAGTTATATACATAATGGACATACGTAATGTATGAATAGGTAAGTAAATTTTAAAGTTTTAAGGGCGTCTTTTTATTGGGTAAAATACACATTAACATAAAATTATTTTAAACATTTTAAAGTATATATACAACTCAGTGACATTAGGTACATTCAAAATGGGCAAACATTACCACTGTCTACCAAGGATGCTATTTTCAAAGGGGCCAAAGTTGGAACCTGTATTCACCCACAAGCAAAAGTGCAGAATCAAATGGTCAACTACTGTGCCAGGTCCATATTTTAATGCGGTCACATTTATTTTGTGAAATAAATAGCTCTTTCTCCCTATTTCTATCCTTCAGCATGACTTTTTAATAGGTTGACAAACATGCTCCACAGGAACACCGGACATGCCAATAAAGTCACATAACCAAAAGATACCCACAGGGCACATCTGTGCTCACACACGGAGGAGCTAAAAGTTTACCTATCATATCCATTTTTATGTATAATTTCACATTAAACTCTGAGGTCCTCTAAAATTTTCAGAGATCTTTAAAACTAAATCAGGGGTGCCTGGGTGGCTCAGTTGGATAAGCATCTGACTTCAGCTTGGGTCATGATCTCACGGTTCGTGGGTTCGAGCCCCACGTCGGGCTCTGTGCTGACAGCTCAGAGCCTGGAGCTGCTTCAGATTCTGTGTCTCCCTCTCTCTCTGTCCCTCCCCTGCTCATACTTTGTCTCTCTCGAAAATAAACAAACGTTAAAAAAATCTAAAAAAAAGATAAAAAAATAAAACTAAAGCAGATGGATTAACAAAGAAAAACATAAAAAAGATACTATAATAGTAATGACAAAAATCTGGAAGGAGAGTTAAATCGGGAGACACCTAAACAAGATTAACTAAAAACAAAACAAATCACAATATGGTATGAAAAATTACGTGTAACAGAAGAGTACGATATACAAAGAATGACAATAAAGTGAGAAAAAGACAAATAATCCAATATGAAGTTAGGCCAAATAAATACATGAAAACGTGCTCATCCTTACTAGCGATAAGCAAATGCTAAATTACAATAAAGAGACATCATTTTTCTCCATCAGACTTAGCAGCATCCAGTATGAGAAAGAAAACAGATGCTCTTATTGTAAGGAAGATTATGAGTCACTAACACCTTTGTTCAAAACATCTTATCAATATCTACTAAAATAAAATTATACCTATTCTTTACTCAACAAGCTCACTTTAAAAAATTTAACCTACAACAATAAAACACCAGTGTTATAAATGTGTGCTAGGATGTTTCTTGTGATGCTGTCAAAATAGCAATAAAGAAAAAGCAACTGTTAAGTCCGTTAAATGGGAAATGTTTAGTAAATTACACGGTATCTTTTAACTAAGGAATATATGTACATACTGATCTGCACTCAATAAATACCTGAGCAACTATTATATGCCTGGCATCTATAGCAAAAGTACCAAATGGGCATGATTTATGAAAGAAAGTGAATGAAAATAAGTTATTAAGTAATATACCTAGTATGATCTCAATTTATTTTTATAAAAGGAGCGTGTGTGTGTGTGTGTGTGTGTGTGTGTGTGTGTGCAATCTCTATCTTATCATACATTCACAGAGAAGAGGATATACTCCAAAATGAAACATTGGTTTCCTTAATAGGAAGTAAACTATTAACTTTTTCCTTATAAATCTTCTGTACTGTTTTCACTTATTAAAATGAGCCTATGTCACTTTTCTTTTATTTTTTTAATGTTTTTTTATTTATTTCTGAGAGAAAGAGAGTCGGCACAAGCAGGGGAGGGTCAGAGAGAGAGGGAGACACAGAATCTGAAACAGGCTCCAGGCTCTGAGCTGTCAGCACAGAACCCGATGTGGGGCTTGAACCCACGAACCATGAGATCATGACCTGAGCCAAAGCCGGGCGCTTAACCGACTGAGCCACCCAGGCGCCCGCCTATGTCACTTTTCTAATTAAAAAAATTAAAAGACCATCTATATGTTTCCAAAAGAGTTGTTTCAAAGTAAAAGAAAAAACTCATTTTTTAAAAAAGTAACCTCACCCAAAGTGGGGCTTGAACTCACAACTCCTTGGACTCCTGACCCCAAGGACTGAGCCAGCAAGGGGCCCCAACAAGAAACTCTTAAGTACCAAGTTTGTGTTTCATATTGACAACATCTAATTTGTGCTGTTTCTCCACAGACCGCCTATGACATGTCTTCCCATCTCCTACTGACCTCAGAGCTGAAGATAGAGTAATGAACCATATTTAACAAAAACGGGACATATTTTCTATGAAAATACTTTAATACTGTAAAATATGTAAGCTTCCTATTAAAGAGAAGCTTAAATTCTTTTGTTCGTAGAGTCATAAAGGCCAATTTTTCAAAAGGCCGTATGTGATTGGTTAGTCAAAGTGGAGGCAGAGACCAGGCTGCTCTCGAAGTAGAAGACTTCTGGCATTTTGAGGACATGGAGGTACTCACCTGGAATACCACATGTAAATTTGACAAATTTACAAATTTTAACATATACAGTCCTTTGTCAACATAGAAATTATTTTTAAAATATTTATCAAATATTTTCTCGAGGAATTTGGGCTAAATTATTCTTTTAAATTAAGTTTATTTATTTTGAGAGAGAGAGAGAGAATGCATGCCAAGTGGGGAAGGGGCAGAGAGAAATGGAGAGAGAGAGAGACTCCCAGGCAGGCTCCATGCTGTCAGTGCAGAGCCTGATGCAAAGCTTGAATCCACGAACTGCAAAATCATGACTCAAACTGAAATCAAGAGTTGGAAGCTTAACTAAGTAGCCACCCAGGTGCCCTCCCAAGTAAAAAATTCTTTTTTTAAAAAAAATATTTATTTTGAAAGAGAGAGAGAAAACACAAGTAGGGGAGGAACAGAGAGAGAGGGAGACACAAAATCCGAAGTAGGCTCCAGGCTTTGAGCTGTCAGCACAGAGCCCGACATGGGGCTTGAACCCACGAACCAGGAGATCATGACCTCAGCTGACATCCAGGGCTTAATTGACTGAGCCATCCCCAGGCTCCCCTGCATAAAATATTCTTAACTCAAGGATATGAGACTTTTTCCTTTTCACATCATGGGTGAAAAATACTTATCGTATTCAGAGATGTGAGAAAAGAAAGAAAAACGACCAAACAGACATATCATCAACTTCCGTCACTACTATGTAAGTATCAAGCATGCAGGCAAAGCGAGCTGCTTTATCAGAGCCTTCTAGGAGCTGAGAACATGGCTGAGGAACAGCTACGTTCACCGCAGCACACAGAGCCACTGCCCAGGGACATAAGCGAAGCTCACACTTTCCTGCTCAGTCAAGAGGAAGCACATGCAGGGGTGCCTGGGTGGCTCAGGTGGTTAAGCGTCCGACTTCAGCTCAGGTCATGATCTCACGGTTGGTGGGTTTGAGCCCCACGTTGGGCTCTGTGCTGACAGCTCGGAGCCTGGATCCTGCTTGGGATTCTGTGTCTCCCTCTCTCACTGTCTCCCCCCCGCCCCATCCCCGCCCATGCTCTGTCTCTCTCTCAACAATAAATAAACAATAAAAAAATACTTAAAAAAAAAAAAAAGAGGTAGCACACGTGGAGAGACAGACAAATATGAGAGATGGGTGCCACTGATCAGCACAAACAATGAAAACTAACCCTAACTAAGAGAATTCCTATCACTTTAAAGTGATTTCCAGAAAGAAATTTCAGCTATCAAACTCTCGACTTCATAAGCAAACACTATGTAGAAATATTACCCAATGTCCATATTTTTGGAACACTGAAAAAAAAGGAGAAAGGGATAAGAAAATAAAAAAAAAACTTACTGCATTGGCACGCTGATCCCAGTCGTGTTTGTCATCTGACAATATTTCCCTGATTTTATTTAATGTTTCTTCAAGTTCTCGACTAGAATAGATCTTAAAGATACAAAATTATAAACATTAATATTTCCTGCTATGAGCAACATCAAAACTGTGCCTTGATATTTACAATAATCTTTTAAGTAATAAGGTTAATTCCCATTCTAGTACCATTTTTTTTAAAAATAAAATACTATATAATTTATTTTGTACCGCAGTGATTAGTGGCAGTATTGTCGCTCCCATCTTATTTTATTTATTTAGTTTTAGTTTATATCCAAGTTAGTTATATGGTGCAGTAATGATTTAGGTGATTCATCCCTCACGTAGAACACCCAGTGCTCATCCCAGCAAGTGTCTGCCCCAATGCCCCTCACCCATGACCCACCTCTACCCACAGCCCCTCCAGCAACCCTGTTTGTTCTCCGTATTTAAGAGTCTCTTATGTTTTGTCCCCCTCCTTGTTTTTATATTATTTTTGTTTCCCTTCCCTTAAGTTCATCTGTTTTGTATTTTAAATTCCACATAGGAATGAAGTCATATGATATTTGTCTTTCTTTGACTTATTTCACTTAATATACTCTAATTCCATCCATGTTGTTGCAAATGGCAAGATTTCATTCTTCTTGACTGCAGAGTAACACTCCATCGTATATATACATGCCACATCTTCTTTATCCATTCATCTGTCGATGGACATTTGGGCTCTTTCCATCCTTTGGCTATTGTCGATAGCGCTGCTGTAAAACACTGGGGTGCGTGTGCCCCTTCGAAACAGCACACCTGTATCCCTTGGTTAAGTACATAGTAGTGCAATTGCTGGGTCATAGGGTGGTTCTATTTTTAACTTTCTGAAGAGCCTACACACTGCTTTCCAGAGCGGTTGCACCAAGTTTGCATTCCCACCAGCAGTGCAGAAGAGATCCTCTTTCTCTGTATCCTCGCCAACGTCTATCACCTGAGTTGTTAATGGTAGCCATTCTGACCGGTGTGAGGTAGATTCTCAGTGTGGTTTTGATTTGTATGTCCCTGATGAGGAGGGATGGTGAGCATTTTTGAATATGTCTGTTAGCCACCTTCCAGTACCATTTTTAATGGAAACTGGGAACACATTATAGACCATAAAATAAAATGCTTTGATTTGTCTTCCTTACCTGTTACCCTTATGCTATTTCTCCGCTCATGAGTAACTTCAGATATATTCTTAAAAAGATGCAAATATCCTAAGAATTCATATTAAGCCTAATTTCTCAAAATGACTTCAGGTATATATCTATTGCTTTTATACCCTTATTATTACACACGACTGCAGAAGGACACGGTTTAGGTTAGCTCCCCCACACTTTAACCAGGGTAGCTACAGGCTCTGTTTTCTCAGGAGCCAACCGTTTGTCAAACACCACTATCCTTTCATTCACTTCATTATTCACATAACAGGAATGCAAAATGCTAGGCATGAAGGATATCATGGTGAGAAAAAATAGGTCTTTGCCTTATGGAGTTTATAATCTAACTACGGAGAGCAAATCATATAGAATTGCAAATAGAGAAGTACTGCCAAAAAGATTACAATTCCCTGAGTCTCTCTATATACAATAGGATGGTTGAACTAGGTAAGAGAGTCAAGTCGGAACTGAGAGCTAAAGAAGGGGTCGAGCATCCTCAGGCCATGGAGGCAGATTAGCCTTCCCTAGAATGAAAAGCACATGCAAAGGCTCTGTGGCAGAAGGAAAGTGAAAGAAGGCCAAACCACAGGAGCAAAAAGTGAAAAGGGGGCCAGGGAAACAGCCAATGACCCAATCATAAGTCAAAAGGTGCATGATATTTTCCCACAGCACAAAGGTTCAGAGCAGGCATGCGATGCAAATAGGTTCAGTAAGAAGGACTCTCACAGAAAACAGGCAGAGGGCAGTGAAGGGGTGAGGCTCAGACAGTTGCAGCCATGTTGCTGACCATGAGGGAAGACAAAACGGAGGAAGCCAGAGTGAGAAATGGAAAGAAAAGGGGTCCTGGTGATATCATCAAGTAATATCAAGCAAATACCTTCATCAAAACAGTCTTTCTTTTTCAATAGCCATTAATTTCCCCTTTTGCTTGAAACACCCCCGCCCCCAAACAAGACTACAAAGGGGAGCAGGGCATGAGACGGGGTGAGGTAGGGGAGTTCAGACACCATTCTGTTAGAGAATGACTGATGGAGGGTTCGGAGCAGCCTTCTCGCCTCCCAATTCCTCTCACAACCGTCCTTCTGCCCAGTTCCAGAGGAATGGCAGGGCCCTCAGCCGCTCTCCATCTTACTACGTGTGATGCACTGCTCTGGAAGAGTGTCAGGCTTCCTCTCCCCCAGCAAGGGACGCAGGGTCACCTCAAAAATGTATTTCAGTGAGAGGGCACACAACTTTTCAGACATTCTTTTAGGAGATGATACAAGCAAAAGAAGTCTGAATGCCACTGAGTGGGAAATCTGTCGTATCAGGCTTCCTGGGTTTCTGACTTATGTAAACGGATTAAGTAACGGTTTCCACATACAAAACCCTGGAAGCACAGGTTTCTAAGGAGAAGATAATGAATCCCATCTCGGACAGGCAGAGTCTGAGATGCCTCTGAGGCCTCTATGACGACACGTGAGGTACACAGCAGTGGGGAAATTATTTTGGGGCTCAAAAGAGATAAAAACCTGTGCAGGAGCTGAAGCCAGGGGTGTGAAGGAAGTGACTTAGTCAGAAAGTGGAAAGGAAAGGGCCTACTACTGACCCCTATGAAATCCCAATATTCAACAGCCAGGTAGAGAATGGTATGCCTGCAAAGGAGACAGAGATGAAGTGGACAAAAAGGTAAGAGTGTAAAAATAAAACATAATGAGTCAAAAAAAGGGAAGAACAATGTATCACAAACAGCTTTAAAAAAAAGTGGATGTACTTGAACACTGCAATGTAAGGATTCAATATGGATTCTACTTTAGTCTCTGAAAAATCACTTGAAAATCTAACTGCACCAAACAAATTAACAGCTCAGAAGTCATAAACCAGTCATTTAAGGAAAAAAAGAACTTTTAAAAAGAGACAAAAATAATTACATGAACAGGTATGTGAGCAAAACTCATGGGGAGTACCACTTTACTGGAATCCTTACCTGAACAGAAGGGACATCTGTAAAAGCTTTTATAAAATCATCTTCATCAACTGCTCCAGCACCTCCTTCCTTAGAAGCACCTGCTAATTAAAAGATTTATTTATTTTTAAGTTTATTTATTTTTTTTGAGAGAGAGAGAGAAAGTGAGCACAAGTGAGCAGAGGAGGGTGAGAGAGAGAGGGAGAGAAAGAATCCCAAGCAGGCTCCATGCTGTCAGTGCAGGGCCCGATGCAGGGCTTGAATTCACAATCCATGAGGTCATGGACCTGAGCCGAAATCACAAGTGAACACTCAACTGACTGAGCTACCCAGGAGCGCCTAATGTTTACTTTTATGCATTTTATTACCAAGGAAAATATGAAAAGTATAACAACTCTTTTGATATCAACAAAGGCATAATTGAGAGACGTTCCATTTTATAAGACAGCATTAAAATAAAATCAACATCTTTCAGAAATGTCAAGGTACATAGCAATTGTTGACTAATTCTTTATAAAATAAGAGGGCAAGCTAGTCATCAAATCCAAATGAGAAGAACAGAGCCCTCCCATCCTTATTCAATGCAACAGCGAAGACACATGAAATAGGGGTGCCTGGGTGGCTCAGTTGGTTGGAAGACCAACTTCAGCTCAGGTCATGATCTTGCGGTGTGTGAGTTCGAGCCCTGCGCTGGGCTCTGTGCTGACAGTTCAGAGCCTGGAGCCTGCTTCAGATTCTGTGCCTCCTTCTCTCTCTGCCCCTCCCCTGTTCACATTCCGTCTCTCTCAAAAATAAATCAAACATTAAAAAAAAAAAACCCACAAGAAATAAAGGTGAAAAGACAATCATTTTAAAAGGTAAATGGCAGGGCGCCTGGGTGGCTCAGTCAGTTGAGCATCCAACTTTGGCTCAGGTCATGATCTCACGGTTCGTGGGTTCGAGCCCCGCATCAGGCTCTGTGCTGACAGCTCAGAGCCTGGAGCCTGTTTCAGACTCTGTATCTTCCCCTCTCTCTGACCCTCCCCTGCTCATGCTGTCTCTCTCTCTCTCAGACATATATAAAACATTAAAAAAAGAAAAAATTGCCTATTAAAAAAAAAGGTAAATGACATTGTTAATGACACTAAATATCAATAAATAGTGAACAATAAATGACGCAGAGGGTCCACATGTGCAATAGTGCTTAGGAGAGCAAACATGAAAGAAACAAGGGTCTTGCCTATCTAAACAGGCAAACAAATCTTCCTTGACGGCACACAGACAATAAAAAAGTAAATCTAATAGGGAGTAGCTGTTTAAGAGCCAGGAATTAAGCCGCTGTCTTCCAGCCCCACAGGCACCCTTCCACGTTCTGTGACGCTGGCCTGCCTGGGACTGGGTAAACCATCTCACCTCCAATTCTAATGGTTTCCTGTTAAAGTCCGTCACTAGGGGCGTCGAGAGCCAGGACGGTGAAGGAAGAAGGGACCTGCTCCTTCTGTGTCTGTAAAACCCTAGCAACTCTGCCAGGAGGCTCTTTCAGCAGCAGGTTTTCTAACCCTCAAGAGACCAGCTCCCCACCCACCACAGACTAGCTCCTCACAGAGGAATTATTAAAACACCTCTACATTTTAATAATTGCAACCTCGTTTTCCCAGCTTAAGAGTAGGAGCTGTTAACTGTAATTACTACCTCCACGATACTTTCGTGTTTTGTGTTTGCATTTTTAATTCACCACGCCCATCTAACAATTCTTTATATTAAATTCTCTCTGTAAAAATAACTGTTGTGGGTTTCGTCTCCTGAATGAACCCTGGTGGATGGAGCTAGTACTTAGTTTCTAACTCTATGCATTTTTCTTCATAGTAATAATTCAATATATTCTAATGTATTTCAACCACATCAAATGTATATCCTAAGGGACAATTGACTTTAAAATCTATCCAATTAAAAACATTAAATAATAATATCTCCCCAATTAAGTTTACCATCTACCAAAGGAAATATTAATACTTCAGAACTGGATTTACAAAATTAGCATTGTCCTTGGGACACCTGGGGGGCTCAGTCAGTTAGGTGTCCAACTTGGGCTCAGGTCATGATCTCAAGGTTCATGGGTTTCAGCCTCAAGTCGGGCTCTGTGCTGGCAGCTCAGAGCCTGGAGTCTGCTTTTGATTCTGTGTCTCCCTTTCTCTGCACCTCCCCTGCTCATGCTCTGTCTCTAGCTCTCAAAAATAAACATACGTTAAGAAAATTTATAAAAAAATATTGTCCTAATAAAAAAACCACTGAGGATTCCCAAAGGTATTTAAGAAGCTGCTCAACTTTAAAAAAACAAACAAAAATCTTTGAAGATCCATCTTGTTGTATCTCAGTTTTAACAGCAATGAGAGATGGACCACAGAACAGTATAACAAAGTTGTAAAGCAATATAAAATTACAAATTAAAAGCAATGACAAGTTAATAAACTAAAAGGCATGAATGCATAATTGCTACAGAACTCTCAATTATAAGAGTAAATAAATTAGTTATTCCCTAGATATTATAAAAAAAATTGAGTAACAATAAAACTCTCAACCCTGTGCCCATGATCAGTCTTAGTAATTAAGAGATTATCTGAAAAGAATTAGTTTAAGCAAAGAAACAAAAATAAGATACCTAATCGTATTATCTTAACATCTCATAACATACTACATTCATTTACCAATTAAATCTCAAAATATGGATTTTTTTTTAAGTTTTTTTTTTTAAGTCATCTCTACACCCAGTGTGGGGTTTGAATCCATTACCCCCAAATCAAGAGTCACTCTCTCTCTTCTGACTGAGGCAGCTAGGCACCTCGGAGTCTCACGGTTTTTGGCTTTTCTTTTTAAATTTTAACACTATTTTTGAGAGAGAGACAGCATAAGCAGGGGAGGGGCAAAGAGGGAGACACAGAATCCAAAGCAGCCTCCAGGCTCAGGGCTGTCAGCACAGAGCCCAATGAGGGGCGCAAACTCATGGACTATGAGATCATGACCCAGGCCAATGTCAGATGCTTAACCGACTGAGCCACCCAGGCGTCCCGAGCTTCATTATTTTTAACAATGGGTCTCTGACAGGAAAGCACAAGCCTAGATTTTTATGATTTCTTCCCGATCTTCCACAGCTGTCCTGCCCAGCCCAGCCCCCACTGCAACAGAAATTTCTTTAGGGACTTGTCCTCATCAAGTAGTTCCTAAACAGTCAACACAGTTTTTGTAAAAGCAATTTTCTTTCCTCTTTCATTAAATGTAGGTTGTGCACTTATATACCACTTCTTGCAAAATGCTTTGTTACAGTAACCAGAGGAGCCATGAAGCAAGTCTGAGAACAAATAACTGGCTCCTGGGAAGCGCCCTGGCCGCTGCCGGAGGAGCCACGCACAGCTGCCCCAGAGCTCAGCCAGCTGACAACTCTGGTGGCTCCCGAGGGGACGGCGCGGTCTTACAGAGGGACGGAAGAATGAAGGCAGACCGGAATGG
This sequence comes from Proteles cristata cristata, assembly GCA_017311185.1. Classification (NCBI taxonomy): domain Eukaryota; kingdom Metazoa; phylum Chordata; class Mammalia; order Carnivora; family Hyaenidae; genus Proteles; species Proteles cristata. The sequence continues at coordinate 198,394 of JAESUZ010005295.1, forward strand.
AGACTTACTGCAGCCTACACGCAGCTTCCAAAGGGCATCTTATGGAGGACAGAACGTAAACTCCAGCACAGTAACCCACCCGCTACAACGCAATGTCAGAAACCTTCAAGGAAGAGCAGAGCATCGGAACAAATCCCAAAGAAGGCCAGAAAGATGTGCCACAGACTAAGGACACACACAGGAAAAGTCTAATTTTTAAAAAGTCACAATTCCCTCTGACGGTAATGCCTTTTACTACCCAGTGAGTTATGCCCGAGGAGCAGGGCCGAATAACTGGAGGGGAGGGGAGGGCAGGTGGGGTAGAAATTACATGGCTTCTGAAAGCCCCACAGGAACTGCAGAGTAAGGCTACCAGCATCACTAAATGTAGCCTTATGACCAGCTGAGATGTGACAATTAGGCTCTGCCCCTGGACACGGGCGTTACAGAATTTCTCAAGAACTTGCATAGTTTTGGGGTGCCTGGGTGGCTTAGTCGGTTAAGCGTCCGACTTTCGCTTAGGTCATGATCTCGCGGTTCGTGGGTTCGAGCCCCGCGTCGGGCTCTGTGCTGACTGCCAGCTCAGAGCCTGGAGCCTGTTCAGTCTGTGACTCCTTCTCTCTCTGACCCTCCCCTGCTCACACTGTCTCTCTCTCTCTCTAGAAATAAATAAAAATATTAAAAAAAAAAAAAAAGAACTTGCATAGTTTTGAAGAGTTGACCCCAATCTATCTCACTCTTACCTTTGTAAATCGTTTTGTATAAGCAGAGCTGCTGCTCGGGGCAGTGTGCCGGGTATGTGAAGAGCCTAAGGGCAGAGGACAAGTGGATCCCGTCCTTCCTTATCTCTCATACGAATAATAAGTAAACCCTCTGACAGTCCCAGTTTGCCTAATGCTTCCCTTCTCCTTGGTTTTGATCGTGTGGCCAACAAAACAGAAAAGGATCTCTGCGTCGGGGAAAAATCTGTTGGACAAACTGTTCCACCTCACAATCACTATTCCATTTTCTGACAGAGCCTTCAAGTTCACCTAAAAGATAGTATCAAATAGTTTTAGCGCCAACAAGGAGAATGAATTCCACAGGCAGAGTCAAGATGAGTGATGGGTTCTAATGTCATACTACCGCAAGAAAAGGACAACGCGTGTGCACACGCCAGGGAGAGGGATTTAAGGAAAGCGAGTCTGCGAGCCGGGGCGGCACAAGGCTGCGGGGAAGAGCAGTGTTGGCCTCCGACTCGACAGAGCTCTTTCAGACACGGGTGCGGTGACGATCACACCGGAACACACTGATGCACAAAAACAACAGAACAGATTTGCCCAGTTGTCCACGCGTTCTAAACCAGGGGTCAACACACTTTTTCTGTAACGGGCAGAGAGGCAGTATTTTAGACTCTGTGAGCCATATGGTTCCTGATGCAATTACTCAGCTCTGCCGCTGTAGCCGGAGAGCTGCCACAGACAATGTGTAAAATGAATGAGCAAGGCCCTGTTCCAATGAAGCTCTATTTATGGACACTGAAATTTAAATTTCATTTCGTTTTCACATATCACACAATCTTATTCTTCTTTTGAATATTTTTAATCATTTAAAATGTAAAATAAATAACTAAATAAAAGCATTCTTAGTGCCTGCATAAAATAAAACCAGACATTGGCTGGATGTGGCCTGTGGGCTACAGTTTGCTGATCCCTGCTCTAGAACTCACCGTAAACTAGCATTCACTTGGATGGGACAGTGGGGGGCATCAGAGGGTTCTGACATTCAGGAGATAAAGGCATGGTTTCTAGTAAGCTAGAATGACTAGGGCAGGCACTCTCAGAAATTCCCAAATAGTACTTAAAGGTTTAAGTATAAAGAGAAACTTTCATTCTACTTAGTCCTCAACTACTAATAAGATGAAGTGCTGGATGCAAAGGTGAATGAGCCAAAGGGCAAAGCAGCATGTGTCAGAGACCGGAGCAAGGGGACCAAGTCTCAGAAGTGGTAACGGGCAGGTCCTTCCCATGTCCCAATGAAGAGACCAGCCCTTAGAGAATGATGAATAATACAGAAACAGCACAGGGGGTAAATATAGTTTCAACCTCAACAAAATTCATATAAGACCCAGAATTTTAATTTTATGTATTTATTTTAAAGTTTTATTTATTTTGAGAGAGAGAGAAAGAGACAGCACAAACTGGGAAAGGGGATGGGTGGGGGGAGGGGAACAGAGGATCTGAAGCAGGATCTGCACTGTCAGCAGCAAGCCCAATGCGGGGCTTAACCCACAAACCGTGAGATCATGACCTGAGCCAAAGTCAGACACTTAACTGACTGAGCCACCCAGGTGCCCCTAAGACGCATAATTTTTAATGTGAGTTATCCAATGAGAGCATTACCAGTACTTCTGAACAGTGCTACCAAGAGTCAGAGAGAGTTTAACCTAAGAATCTTCTTTCAAGTATGGCTGAAAAAGACACTCCATTGAAAACACAAGATTTTTACGCAAAAGGAGAAAATATTTCAGGAGGCAGAGCCCAGAGTTCAGCACAGAACCAAGAACAGAGGACAACACTGGTTTAGAGAACCACACCCAGAGAAAGAATAAAACCCAAACACTTACAATCCCAGAAGGAAGAGAACCTGACAACAGGTTCCTACTGGATTTGAAAATGCTCTAAGTCAGTGACTACTATGAACTTCCTGTCCCTTTCCTTCTTTCTTTTTTTTTTTTAATAATTTTTTAAATGTTTATTTACTTATTTCTAGGAGAGAGAGAGAGAGTGTGTGAGCAGGGGAGGGTCAGAGAGAGAGGGAGTCACAGACTGAAACAGGCTCCAGGCTCTGAGCTGGCAGCCAGCACAGACCCCGACACGGGGCTCAAACCCAAGAACCACGAGATCATGATCTAAGGGAAAGTCGGACGCTTAACCGACTAACCACCCAGGCACCCCTGTCCCTTTCCTTCTTGAATGGGTTGCCCGTTATGGATATTCTGTTCTGATACCCAATTTTGTATGCTAAGTATGTGGGGTGCAAGTAAGACATCTTTCTAGTTCATAGGCCTTTGGATGGAGAGGAGCTACACCAGAAAACTCTCACATGTGACCCGATGGGACCACAGGACTTTGAACCTGATGCTATAAATCAGTTGAAACTTTTGCGAAATGCCCATGAATGTATCTTGGACATGAAAGGCATGTGAATTATTGTGGTCAGAGGGCAAACCGCAACAGACTGTTTGCAAGAATAGCTTAACAATTCCTTGCGTTCTTGAATGCTCCTTTCACAATGTGCGACTCTGCAGCTCTTCTAAACCAAACATGCAGTCTCCAGCCAACAGGTGCAAATTCTCGAGTTGAGATAAGACCTAGGCGAGGCTGAAGGGGTCCCTGATTGGTGATTCTCCAATTTTGAGCAGTAATAAATCTCTGAGGGAAGGTTCTACAATTGCCAATTTAGGCTCAAAGAACTCTCATTGGTTAAATTAACTTGAAACAATGAATTCACAAAGTTCAAATACACAAGGCAAACCATTATGAACTAAGAGTCACAGGTAAGAAACGGATACTGAATTTTAGAATTAATTACAGACATTGGAATTGTCTAATATGGACTACAGAACAAATGTGAATATAACAGTTAAAGACATATGTGGACAGAATCACAAAGACACCAATCAACCAAAGACATCAGGAATGACCAGTGAATCTGGGGGAGGAAGTGCCTGCCCTCCCAGCTATCAAGATTTACAAAGCTAATTATGACAAGTAGGGTTTAGTGCAGAAATAGACCAATTAATCAAATGAACAAATTAGAGACTTCAAAAATAGACCCACAAATACACGAAACTTTGATACATGACAAAGAAGTGATTCAGATTAATGGTGCAAGTAGAAACTACTAACATAATAACATCCTGGGGCACCTGGGTGGCTCCATCAGTTATGCATCCATTTCTTGATTTCGGCTAAGATCATCATCACATGGTTTGTGGCTTCAAGCCCGCATCGGGCTCTGCACTGGCAGTGTAGAGCCTGATTTGGATTCACTCTTTTTCTCTTTCTACCCCTCCCCAGCTGGTACTCTCTCTCACTCTCTCCCAGAACCAATGATAAATAAACTTGAAAAAAATAACAAAATAATATCCTAAAATTCAACAAAATGTTGAGACATGGATTATCAAGACAAAAGGCATTGCCTTACTAAATATTAAAACTTAACAGTAGACATTCTGAATCTCATGGAAGATGCTAGTTCCCCAGGTTCAAATCAGACATTCAACTACAGACTCCAAAAACCACAAAGACCAAAGAGAAGAGCAAATACAATGACCCACAGCACATACTTGTAATACAACTAAGAGGAGACTAACTTAACACTTCAAATTTCAATTTAAAAGTAAATGGGGGAAAATGAACATCCAAGGCCATCCAAGGCCAGCAACGTCAACTACAGAGTCCTTACCAGAGAGAAAAATCAGAGGAAACTGTACAGAGGAAGATGATCCTGGTAGTGGTAGAACGACCTCAACTAAAAGTCCCCCCAGGGCTCCCAGGTAAGTAGCACTCAAAAGGAGAGGAATCCCTTGGAAGCTTGTGGACAAAGGAAAGAAAGATAGGGAAGATAAGTGCTCTTATCTTAAATGAGACTGCTATCACGGAATTACAAGTACAAAGCCCTCCATGCAGCATTTAGTGAAGAGGCTGCCCTCCCACCCCCGCCCCCCAGGAAGAGGGCATTCTTGAATGAAGAAACTGAAAATTCTTCTCAGGCCCACACAATCATCTGATATAAAAAAAATTAGGATGCCTGAGGACATCTGAATACAGAATGGAAGTACTTAAAAGGAAGGGAGTATATAGGTTAAGAATTTACAAAAACTAAAATGGTGAGAAGGAACAAGTTAAATAGCATCACAAAGGAAAAAAACAAATCTAGAACAAACCCAGACCATCTAAGACAACTGGTCTAGACTCTTCAAGTCATATCAATGTTATGGATATACAAATTGGTAAGGTAATTGCTCTATACATAACATTATGGAATCTTCTTGTATATGATAATGATATTATAGATAATGATATTATAGATATAATGTAGCAGACCTTTAAAGTCTCAGGAGGAGCATATTTAATATTTATGGCGAATGTCATAATGTCTACAACTTACTTTCCAAATGTTGAGAATTAAAAAAAAAAAAAAAAAGAATATGTGTGGGGATATACTTATAGAGTCAAACACTAGTTATTCAATCTAGGTGATAAGCATTCATGTCAACTTTGCTATATGCTCAAAATTTTTCTTAACAAAGTGTTTGGGGAACCACTGACTATGAAAGCTAGAGTAGATACAGAGATACAGATCTGGAAAAAAGAAACTAAAGAATCTAACTGAAATATACCACAGTATTCATTCAATGAAGTAAAGAATGTTTTCTTTAATTGCATGGACAGTAATTAGCCATGCATAAGAACATAAAATAGATAAATTGTCATTGTACACAAAAATAAATTCCAGATACATTGATGAAATTAAGTATAAAATCATAATTTTTTAAAAAGTTTATTTATTTATTTTTGAGAGAGAGTGCGCACAAGCCAGGTAAGGGGCAGAGATTGAGACACAGAATGTGAAGGAGGCTCCAGGCTTGAATCCACAAACAGTGAGATCCTGACCTGAGCCAAAGTCAGAGGCTTGTCAACCGACTGAGCCATCCAGGCACCCCTAATTAATGTTTCAGAATAAATTGGAATAAAATATTTGCATAGCCTTGGGGCTGGATAATAGTCCTTTTTATTCAGATTAGGAAAGTTTTGGAAGTCAAAAAGAAAATAACACATGTATTACCTACCACAGCAAAAATTTGTTAAGTTTTGATGTAAAAATGCCATGGACACAGGAGATATTGAGGAAATATTTATGATTTTTAACAAAAGAATAAGAGGCCTAATATTTTAAAAATTGTAACAAACTGTTGAGAAGAAAAAACAGCCCAATAGAAAAATGGGCAAATAACAACATCAGGTAATTCACAGAAGAGGGTATGCTAATATCATGAATGGATGTAAATATTCTGAACCTCAACAGAATAAAAACTCCAGGAGGGCAGCAGGGTCTTTGTTTTTGTTCGCTATTTCCCGGAGATCACAAAAACAGCAGCAAGCTAAACATCTGCCAGCTGCTGGCCAGACTGATAGGTGGATGGGAAAATGCAAATTAAACAACAACAAAAACCCCCCACCATATTTTACCTATCAAAATGACAATACTTAATGAGGCTGTTACATTCGATGCTGGAAAAGGTAAGATAATGTCTTTATTAAAATTAAAAACACACACCACCTTTAATTGAACATTCAGAGGAATCTATTCCACAGATTAGAAGCAACAGGAGGTGCAAACACAGGAAAGTGCACGGAGATCTGCATCCGCGGTGACAGCAAAAAGCTACAGACAAGGTGAGTGTATGACCTCATGGCACATCAATTATGTGCGACTCTGTACAGCTATTAAAAGGATGTGATAGCTGTCATTCTTGATGCTGAAGGATGGATGGTTTGTGAAAAAAGCAAGTTGCAAAGTGTCTACTCACTAGTGTGTTTACTGTGGGCCAACGTAACATGTAGTCCGAGCACCTAATCAATGAACATGGAGCAAGAAATGGAAGGACACACAATCAAACAACAATGGCTATGGCCAAGCAACAAGATTAGAGAGATAAGATACTATTACACTAGACTCACTGTACTACTTGAATCATATTTACCTTAAAACTAAAGGTAAGATCGATGGCACCAGGACTTCTTACGATGGACAGTCAATGGTATGGCTTTTGTTCTAACTTAACACAGAACAGGCTACAGGCCCATTGCTAAATTCCCATGGTCAATAACGGTATCTTGCTATATGGGATAAAACGAAGAAATACACATCACATGCAGTCCTAGAAAGGAAATGGCCCAGAGATGATCCAAGAAAAGCCTCTGGCCAAGCAAGGGGTTCTTATTTCATGTCTGCTAATAACTGTCTTATCCTGGATACATCATTTAACTCTCAGGAGGCTCAGTCTCTTCACCTGAAGTGGGCCAGATCATCTTTAAGATTAAGGGCTAAAACATTCTGCTTCAGTACCTTCCCTGACATTCGGGGGGAAAAAGAGAAGAAAACAAACACAACAAAACACACAAACAGAAGAGTTACTTGATTTAATATAAAATTCAAAAGCAAGAGGTTTACCAGTTAAAAATTTGAATTCCAAGATTAAACATCCAATTCTGTGAGAGCTGTTTTATTAAATATATACCAATTCTCATGATCTTTATTTTTTAAAAGCATTTCTATTTACAATGAATAAATTCAGGTTTGCTTATTTCCAAATATTCTATTTTTCTGAGAATCTATTAGTTGAGCTTTAAAATGACTGAGTCATGGATGCTGAAAGGTAGTGACCATCAATGTAGATTATAACCTTTGAGCTAAAGGATCTGGAAGAACTCTTATTTACCCAGTGAGATTAGTGTGGGTGGCAGTATAGCAAAGTGGGTTTTTGTGCTTTGCCCACTTATTTGATGCTTGACACTATACAACTTAACTTCTCCAAACCTAAGTCTGCTCATCAGTAAAATTAGGATAATAAATTAAGGAACTCTAGAGGGGATGAGGTTTAAATGAGAGAATATATATGAGAAGACGCAAGCATTTTTAAAAAATTATTACCTAAAGTATTCTAGAGATACAAATATTTTTTAAAAACCAGGTACCTTTAGCAATTATATTCTATACCACGAACCAAAAAGAAAAAGTATTTACCTTAATACAGAGCATTAGTAGGGGAGGGGCAGAGAGAGAGGGAAACAGAATCCAAAGGAGGCTCCAGGCTCTGAGCTGTCAGCACAGAGCCCAACGTGGGACTCAAACTGAAGAACCACGAGATCATGACCTGAGCCAAAGTCAGACACTTAATCGACTGAGCCATTTAAGTGCCTCCAATGTTTATGTTATTTTTGAGACAGAGAGACAGAGCACGAGCAGGGGAGGGGCAAAGAGAGAGGGAGAAACAGAATCCCAAGCAGGCTCCAGGCTCCAAGCTCCGAGCTGTCAGCACAGAGCCTGAGGGAGGGCTTGAACTCATGGAACAAGAGATCATGACCTGAGCCGAAGTTGGACGCCTAACCGACTGAGCCACCCAGGTGCCCCTACCTTAATCCCTATTATGAAGTTACAATGGTTATTCAGGAAATGACTATTTAAAGGAATTCATTTAAAAAAAAGAAGGAATTCATTTTATCCTTTTATCTAATTAGCAAAACACAAAGGTAACACTCTGACACTCATGTGATATGGGTTTCTGTAACAATAATATGTTGGTATGGAGCAACCCATGACCCTATTTTTGATTCTCCTTGACCTAAAGGCCACACAACTACAATATGAGTAAAACAGGTTGGCACGTTGAGCCCAAGAACAAAGAAAAAGTCACACACACTAAAGATTAAACACAGGTCCTGTTGGCTTTAATTAACTGGATAGGATACTTTGCTAAAAATAGTATACACCTCTTTAATCTTGACATATATCTCTGAGGAGTAAATTAAACTCCAAAACTTCAAGAGTAGATTCAGTAAGCATTCCAGAGAAGTACACTTTATTTTTATTTTGGCAATCTTATTTGAAAAAACATTTATTAAATGCAGTGGACTGTGATGGGCTTATTCAACTAATATATATATATATATATATATCCCACATACACCATATTCGTTTACTAGCAAGTAATCATACCTATCTGTATATTATACGCGTAGAAGTAGCAAATGAAATGCCTAGAGTGAATCCTCATTATACCATATACACTTATGAGAAAGAAAGTTTATAGCCTAGAAAGCAGAGTAATTATAGAGAGAGACAGGGCAGCCCAACCTTCAAGTATTTCAAAGTATCATGTTAACACATAATTAATGTTCCCTGCTTAAGTTACAAAGAGGCAGATTTTAAAGCGATATAAAATAGAATTCATTTATTCAGAATTGAATTTGGCTTATAACCTTTCTGGAGGACACTATGCCAAACTGAAAGATGAGAAATCCATGCATCTTTTGACTCAGTAAGCTCAAGAAATTTATTCCAAGGAAATGACTGGAGGAGATACGCTGAAAGATATCCATAAAAGCATAATGGAATTGTTGATAAAAGGAAATTCTGAAAGCAACCTAGCTAATATTTAGCAATGAATAGTTTTCAATTAATAAATTAAGATAATGAGAAAATGCTCCAGGTAAAATACTAGTAAGAAAAAAAGGTTTACAAAAGGACATAATGAATGGTGCCTGAATTTCTTAGTCCTCCTAAGAAAATATGCATACACATAAAAATTAGTGGAAAAGAAATTATGAAATTAGAAGAAAGTTCATCATAATATATCAGTTGATTATGCTCACATGTAGTGGTATTGTAGGTAGTTTTGTCCCAAATTTTAATCAATGTGCATACATTATCCTAATCAGATACTGAATAGTCACCTAATGGGAATATTGTGAAAGGGACTGCTATACTTGAATACTAAACTGAACTATATGACCAATGTCCCTTCTAACTCAGAGATTCTAAAACTTTTAAGAAAACTTTCTATAACTAATCTAAATATCAATAAGCCTCTGCCAAGAACAGAAAATCTAAAGTTAAATTTTCAAAAGACTGAGAGCCAAGAAGGGCATTAATTTCTGAAGCAGTATCAGTATCCTCTGGCTAGTAGCTCTTTTCTTAGATAGAAAAATAGGCTGTGAAACTAAATGAGCTGTGGCAAACAAAAGCAACAGACAAAAATTTGCAGAATTAATCTGCAATTGCCAAAAGAAGGATGAGAAAGAGGACGAGGAGAAGGAAGAAGGAATGAAGACCTCGTCCTTCTTAGGAAGATGGATGATATAATCTGTATGAGTGATTAATGCCTACAATCACAAAAGCTATCTAGCATTTTTATATCTGGTAGGACTATAAACCAGACAAGGCAATGTGGCAAAAAAAAAAGATTGCTGTTTCCTTTAAAAAAAAAAAAAAAAAAGCTGATTTTATCAATTTAATTAACATCAAAATTAAGTAAGCTTTTGTAGGTAAACTACAATCCCAATTTTCATCTAAGGAAAATAAAACATGAAAAACGGAGTTAATTATAAAATGATGAATGGCTCAGATTCACAAAAATGTTAAATATTATCACCATGCATTTCAAGTATTAATCCATTTTAAGTCAAATAAAACCTGAAATAACTATATACCAGAAATCTCTAATTCAAAAGTCAAGACAGAAAAATTCCCTTTGCAAGTAATTCAAGGTAGCCATATGTTACAAAAGGAAGAAATCACAGAATGTCATATACTTTTTACCAGATTTAAGAATGCATAATAGACAGTATCATATAATAGGATAGGATAACTAACATGTGGATGATAATATATTTCTATAAGAAGGAGAAAATAATTAAAACATTAAAGCATCAATTACTCAAAATACCCAGAGAAATTAGGAAGATATTTCTATTTCACAATACTTGTCTACTTATTTATATGCATATGAATATATGTAAATATATGTATATTTTTATATACAGATATATCAGTGTGTATATATATCATCCTTCTTGTTAGTTATATGGCACACTAAAGATAGTTCAAATGAAATATTTATGGTATTTTTTCTGCATTGAGAATATCACATGACTTGAAATTAATGTTTAGTTGTATAGAAAGATCAAGAAAACACAACTATAGGACCTGGTCAAAATATACAGTTTATTTTTCCTTTCTTTATACTTTTGATAAAAGAGCTATAGATGAAAAGGGGAAAAACCAAAATTATGAAAATCAAGATTTTCCTACCAGTTCTCAAAAACAAGGCAAAATCTTTTCTCCCAAATTATAACTAACACACACATACACGAAAGAAAAAGAGAAAGAAGCTAATGTCCTTTTAGTATTAAATACTTATTCTAATAGGATTCATTCTACCAAAAAGACCTGGTAGAAACTAGCACCGGAAAAGTACTGATGGCTTTCTTATCAGAATATGAAAATTAACCATAAAAATTTTTAAAAGATAAACAGTATGACAGAAGCAGTTCCAATGTGGTCAAAGAATGTACTATGTGTTTATGGCTTCATTAAAGCTGTTTTTTCCTATTTATTATCATCTAAGCCAGAAACCATTTTTGAGGCAATTTCACTTGACCACCACCCATTTCCTATTGTGACAAATGATTCAATATCCGTATCTTCAACCATTTTTCCAACACTGAAGTATTCAAGCAAGACTCATTACTAGATGAACACAGAGAAAACATTACATAAACCAGTATTTCTTTCACAACTACAGCACCTGAAAATTAATAGCCAAATTCTGAAAAACCTGCTGTCTCCTTAAAAACAAAATCAAAAAACCCCAAACTGTAAAATTCCCTTAAATGTCTCCCTTGAAAAATGACATCTGAAAAACGAGCACACTCAAGACCACACTAATTCACAGGAAACAGCAATAGACCCTATTTTAAAAGCATTTGGGGAAAGGCAGCATATTCTCCTGTGTGTTGCAGCAGACGCCCCAGACCTGCAACCGTGCTGCAGTCATGAGTAAACATATTCCTCTCAAGTTCTGAGTCTGTGTGTCCACAGCAAGGGCACGAGGCATGCACGTCGGGTTTGAAATGGATTTACATTACCTCCAACCTTAGGGCCACCTGCTGAACCAGGCTTCCTTGCACTGTTGGCAGGATTTCCGGATGTTTTAGGTGCAGGAACCTTGAAGGCTGAAGCAGCTGATGATGGCCTATTTCCATCCACTGATTCTTCATCATCAAAGCTTTTATCTGCACAAAGCATTAGAAAAATGTATTTTAAGAGAACTACGCTTAGCTCCATTTCCCACAAGACTCAAAAATCAAATAAAGCTATAAATAAAATCCTTACTTTGTAAGATATAATACAAAATAAAGCTCCTTCGATTAAGCATTTATATATTGGCTAACACTAGATAAAATAGTCCAGGATTTAAAATTTGATTGCAATATTATCATTTCTCCTACCTATATGTGAAGGCAGAACATAAAACCAAATATATTAACTCTGATAGTAGAAAGCATTTTTCATTTTTCTGCTACTCATATAAGCATTTTCTGCCAGCTCCTCCCATAGTATATCTTCCAGCACGCCCTGTCTTATTCCTTACACCCAGATTCTGCAACTTACAATCACAGATCCGTTTGCAAATCAGTCGCCTCATTCCTCTGAAAGCGCTTAATTTCCCTCACCCTAGGATGCTCCCGATGGTTCACATGGCCAAATACAGTAGATTTGGTACTAAGCAAAGATTCTATCAAAAATAGACAGAAATAACCACAGAACCACCACTGAGGTTTGTGCCGGCATTTTTCTTTCTCTTCCCTGCCCTAGGTGCTGTAAGAGCCAATCAGCTACAAGGTGACATCATCTTATGGCAGCTACTGCCAGATGAAAGGTAAAAATTCTCCATGTATTAAAAAAATTATCAATGCAGCTGCAATCCTTATTCCTTACCTAAATTTCAAAGGCTTTCCATACAAAGGTTTATAAACCTAAATTTGCTTTGTCCTCTTTAATTCATAAGAAGATTTATACATATATAACAAGGTTTTATGCAATGTTCATTCGGCTGGGTGCTTATTATTGCATCAGTAAAACATGGAATATCACAGTGCTCATTTCTGTGCATAATTAACTCTGATCTTACAGTCGGCTATTTATTTAGGCCACAGAAACCAAACTGCACAATCTATTTTCATAAATGATTCTAAAATATATCTATTCAAAGCTCCTTTTAGCATATTTATTAGTGACCATGCTAGTATCATCTCCTTGTAGAATATGGACCTTCCCTCTCTCCAATCACAGGCTGTATGCATCTTACTCATCTGAGGAGACGGTTTTCTCTAGGACCCTGCACAAACCAACCGCGACAAACAAAATGGGCGAGGCACAGCAGATTTACCACAGGCTTCAGTTCAATAACGTGTCAGAATCTTTTCCTTTCAACTTGTTCCCCTTTCCTGTGCAAACACCCAAATCAACCAGCATGAAATCATTACTACAAAGGGATACTTCAAGTTCAACTATTAAATATATTTAATATAATTTAACATTTAATAAAAAGAAAATACACCAGACAAGAGGTAAGGTGTTTATCTGGAAAAGAGAAAACCAAATAGACACACCAATATAAAGCCACCTTCCATTTCATCAAGTTGGCTTTTTTTTTTAAATAGCACAATGTGTAAGAAAAAACTAAACTGAAAAAAAACATCTTCAAGTTGAAAGATTTTTCTTTTTTCTTTTTTAGCATAATACTAGTAAGGAGCCAGGCTGGATCAGATAAAACCTATGCTCTATATAGACTGCTCTGTTAAAAACACTAATATGGTCCCAAATAAACTTTCTGCCACCACCTTGTAAAAGAAAATGTAGCCGAGAGACAGAGCAGACACACAAATCTACAGAGAGACAGGTACTAAAACAGCGAGTAGCCCCAAGTTCCCATGGAAACAGTGCTCTGTTCCTACATACACAAGAACTGAAAAGAGTAAATGTCTCTTACCACTTAAAAATTTTTTAACTCTTGACTTCCTCAAACTATTGGGAAAATAAAATTAAACTTTTTTATCAAAATAAGGTAGACGAGAGTACATAAATTGTAAGTACGCAGCTCAATGAATTTCCAGAAAACAAACAAGCAGTGTAACCAGTCTCCAGACCAAAAGATCAGTGTCAGTACCCTACACACACCCTCACTGACCTCCCCAAAGTCATTACTGCCTACTGCCGCCAGCTAGCCTTGACTTCCAGCTCCATAGTTAGCTTTAGCCATTCTTGAGCCTTATATAAAGGAGTCATACAATACCTACTCTGGCATCTAGCTTCTTTGCACTCAATATAATGTTTGGAAGATTCATTTTCATTGCTTATAGTTTTCTAGGGTATGAACATATCACGATTTAGTAATATCCACTCTACTGTTTATGGACTTTTGAGTTATCAGTCTGAAATTATTACAAAATAGCTCCTAAGACGTAAGCAAATAAATAGGTTTTGGGCTTTTAAATGCTGTTGTGGAAGTAGTAAACCCATTTATTTTTTACTGAATAAGTCAAAGATGCATACTGTAGCCTCTAGGACAGTGGTACTGGCCCAGCAGCTGGGCATCACCTGGCAAATTCTTAAAAATGCAAATTCGCTGGCCCCAGCCGAAATCTAATGAATCAGAAACTCTGGAGATGAGGGCTCTCCCGGGGACTCTGATGCATGGTCAAGTTTAAGAACCACTGCTCAAGAGCAGGAGATGGCAAATTTTTTCTACAAAGGACCATACGGTAAATATTTTAGGCTCTGTAAACCATACATGAATCTCACTGTGCAGCTACTCCATTACGCTATTGTGGTGCCAAAGCAGTGACACCTGATATGTCAACAGAGGGGTGTGGCTGTGCTTCAGTAACGTTTTATGTACAAGAGGAGGATGGCTGGATTCAGGCTGCAAGCAAGCGCGCTGACCCCTGCGAGGGTAACCACTAAAATGAGAGCAAATGTATACACAGATGAACTGATGCAAGAAAAATTTAAGACTCCGATTAACTTGAAAGCAGCAGGAAAGGAGATAAAAAAGATGAAGACAAGGGGATAAAATAGAAATAAAAGATAAAGTGGCAAAAATGAAACCAAATATATCAGAAACTGCCTTAAAAGTAAATGAACTAAACAATACTGAATCTTAAAAACTGGCTGCTTGTAGGAGATCTACCTTACATACAAAGTCACATCAAAGTTAAGGTAAAATGATAGCATGGCAAATACCAACCAACAGAGAGTTGATACAGCTATTCTAATTTCAAACAAAACAGTTTGACGAAGCATTACTAGAGATAGAGACTTTTAATAATGATAAAGGGATGAATCCAAAAGGGGGGGAACCCTCTGAATTTTTATGTACCCAGTAACACAGCTTCAAATACATAGAGCAAAAAAGGACTTCTCTACACAGGGGAAATTTTTGTTTACCACTCTAATAATGTTATACCTTTTCTTGACTGTAAGCTAAAAGAATTAATAAAATGAATCCATCATCACAAGTCCCTAAATTAAAAATGTTTTGTAATTTATATAAAATTATAAATATTCTAAGCTTAAAAATATTTTAACTATAAAATATTCAGACCAAACCAGTTCTATTTCTTCCTCGCACCTATCACCTCCTGAAATAAGAATACACTTTTAAGAGTAAACTATAAGTTGGACGGAAAGTGGGCAGAAATGTTGTCCTGTTTACGCTGTAACATGTAACAGCCCTAGGAAAGTCCTGGGCTAAGTACCACAGCTAACCCTTCTTTCTACTTCACACCTTTGCCCCTTGACAGCTTATTCTCAATATAACATCCTGAACTGAACAAAATCACATTATACCAATGCTCAAAATCCTCTCAGGACTCCATAAAAAGGTCTATCAGGGCTCCAAGTTCTCAAGTACTATGTTGTTCTCTCCAATGTGATCCTACTCGCAGCTCTCCATCTGTTTCTCCAGACCAGCCGGTCTCCTTGCTGAGACTTCTAGAAAGGCCTCTGCACTAGTTCCCTTTGCCTAGAATGCTCTTCCCTCCAGAGCCACCCTATTTACTCACCTCCTTTAGATCTTTATTCTTCTATCACTTTCTCAGTGAGGTCTTCCTTGGATCCTAAAATTATAACCTTTCCATCCTGACACTACTGATCTATCCCTACCTCCGTACTTGATCTCTCTCCTTAGCACTTACCATCTATATACTTTACTATCTGACTCCTCCCGCTGAAATGTGTTATTTATTAGAATAAGAAATTGTCCATTTTGTCCACTGCCATAACTCCAAATCTGGTACAATGCTTAGAATGACCCATTTCACAGTAGGAACATCTGCAGTCTCTGGGTTATTGAAACACAATTCCAAAAGCAAACTATAAACACTGAATAGAACAGACATCTGAAAACAAAAATCTTCTTAAAAACAATTAAGTATCTGATAAATAGTAAGAAATAAAGGACAAAACCAGGACATATGAGTTTCTATTTTGAGGTCTTGTGGGGCAAAGGAAATAGAATTTGAAAACCCACATAAAAAAGAAACAGATTCTAATAGGAGACCCTTCCCACCAAAAGCTGGTATACCAAACGACCATACTCTCAAGGTTAAAATGAATGATAAGTAAGCCCTTATCTTCTTACAGTCTTTTATTCTTTTCCAGTTTTTCTCGAAGAACAACAACAGAGAAGTAAATCAAATGGAGTACTTCACCGAGGTCAACGGCTTAGACCATCAAGCCTCTCGAGCCCTCAAGCTTAGCTGGCTCACACTGCGAGCCCTCCTACTCCCAAGCAATGGCTAAGGAAAATGCAAAATTTTCCTGGAATAAAGTCTCTGGCCTCACATTATGGGCACAAATAATTTTCGAAAGGTCACTTGGCATGACAGGAAATAAGACACCGTGAGCAAGAATAAACAGAAATAAACAACAGGAACTAATAATCCTAGAATTATCAAGCACAGACTATAAAATGCTTATATCTGAAACCTTTATTAGTAGGAAAGCTTGAAAGTAATTTGAGATCTTTTAGAAAATTTGAAAAGTGACAGATTTTTTAAAACAACCAAACAGAACTTTTAGAAATAAAAATACAATAACTGAAACTTAAACACAGTGGGCAGGCATGACAGATTAGACACAGCTCAAGTGAACTGCAAGATGAATTAAAACAAAGAAAGAAAAAAAATCACCTGGGATACATATAGTAGGTGCTTTGATATTTACTGAATAAATAAAAAGGGATCAAATACAGAAAGCACGATTATGTTGACACCTTTGCTCTCACTCCAAAAAGACACTGGTATAGTTTAGTGCCCAAAATGATCAAGATGAACAATTTAAAAGTACTAGAAGATAAAAACTACTGAAGTACCAGGTTGCAATGGTTATGTGTATGACTGAAATGGAAAAGGAGAGAAAAAGAATAGCTGATAAAGGAAGGAGAAAAAGACAGAGATAATACCTGGGAGAGGAAGAAGAGATGACGATGGAATGAAGAAGAGGATAGAAATAAAGGAGAAATGGAAGAGAAGGGAAGTGAGGAGGAGGAAGGATGGGGGAGGGGACAGGTGGGCAGAAATAAAAAGAAACCCCAGCAGAATAAGGCTCTATCTACCTTTTGTTGCCTTCACATAACTCCAGGGTGCTGTTCTCAGCAAGCACGGAGAGACTGCAGGCCCACAATCCCTTATCTGCAATGCCTAAAAGCCAGTCAGTTCTAAAAGTCCACCTTTAGCATGTTGGTTTTTTTTAATTCCAGAATAGCTGACGTGCAGTGTTATTAGTTTCAGGTGTACAACACAGTGATCCAACAATTGTATACAGTACTCAGCGCTCACCAGGATAGGTGTGCTTGTGATACCCGGGGCCTATTTCATCCATCCCCTCATCCTCCTGCCCGCTGGTACCCATCAGTTTGTTCTCCATACTTAAAGAGTCTATTTCTTGGTCTCTGTTTTTTCTTTGTTCCTTTGTTTTTCTTAAATTCCACACAGGACTGAAATCATATGGTATTTGTCTTTCTCTGACTTATGTCACTTAGCATTAAATTCTCTAGATCCATCCATGCTGCTGCAAATGGCAAGACTTCATTCTTTTTTTATGGCTGAGTAATATTTGTGTGCGTGCGTGTGTGTGTGTGGACACACACCCCACATCTTCTTTATCCCTTTATCAATGGACACTTGAGCTATTTCCATAATTTGGCTACTGTAAATAGTGCTGCTGTAAATATAGGGGTGGATGTCTCTTTCTAAATTAGTGTTTTCATATTTTTTGGGTAAACACCCAGTAGTGGAATTACTTGGTCATATGACAGTTCTATTTTTCATTTTTTTGAGGAACCAAAAATACTGTTTTCCACAGTGGCTGCACCAGTTTGCATTCCCACCAACAGGGCAAGATGGCTTCTTTTTCTCTGCCTCCTCGCCAACATCTGTTGTTCCTTGTGTTTTTGATTTTAGCCATTTTGACCAGGTGTGAGGAGATATTTCATTGCGGTTTTGATTTCCATTTTCCTGATGAGTGAGGTTGAGCATCTTTTCATGGATCTGTCAGTCATTCAGATATTTTCTTTGCAGAAACGTCTTCTGCCCATTTTTCAATTAAATTATTTGTTTTCTGGTGATGAGTTGTATTAGTTCTTTATATACTTTAGATACTAACCCTTTATATGTCATTTGCAAATATGTTCTTCCATTCAATTTCCATATTGAAAAAAGTTGCTATGGCCAATGTCAGAGAAATTACTGCCTGTACTTTTCTAGGATTTTTATGGTTTCAGGTCTCACATTTAGATCCTTATTCCATTTGAGTTTTCGTTTATGGCATATGAAAGTGATCCAGTTTCATCATTTTGCATGTATCTATCCCAACACCATCTGTTGAGGAGGTGGTCTTTTTCCCATTGCATTTACTTACTTCCTTCATCAAAAATTAATTGACTATATAATCGTGAATGTCTGTGTTTTGTTGTTGTTGTTGTCGTTGTTGTTTTTGAAAGAGAGACAGAGACTGAGACAGAGCAAGTACAGGGAAGGGGCAGATGGAGAGGGAAAGAATCTTAAGCATGTTCCATGCCCAGGGCAGAGCCTAAGGCAGGGCTCACTTCTCAGGACCATGAGATCATGACCTGAGCTGAAATCAAGAGGTGGTGGACTCTCTATTCTGTTCCAGTCAGCTATGTGTCTTATTTTTGTACCAGTACCACACTGCTGTCATCATTACAGCTTTGTAGTAGATCTTGAAATCTGATACTGTGATACCCCCAGTTCTGGTCTCTTTTTTCCAAGACTACTTTGGCTATTTTGGGTCTTTTATGGTTCCATACAAATTTTAGGACAGTTTGTTCTCCTTCTGTGAAAAATGAGGTTGGTATCTTGATAGGGATTGTATTAAATGTGTAGATCACTTTGGGTAGTGTAGACATTTTAACCGTATTTGTTCTTCCAATCCATGAGCACAGAATCCATTTGTGTCATCTTCAATTTCTTTCATCAATGTTTTATAGTTTTCAGAGTATAGGACTTTTATCTCCTTAGTTAAGTTTATTCCTAGATATTTTATTATTTTTGGTGCAACTTTAAGTGGGACTGTTTTCTTAATTTCTTTTCCTGCTGCTTCATTACTAGTGCATAGACATGCAATGGATTTCTGCACATTGATTTTGTATCCTGTTACCTTACTGAATTCATTTATCAGTTTTAGTAGTGTTATGATAAAGTCTTTCAGTCTTTCTATGCATAATATCATGTCATCTGCAAACAGTGAAAGTTGACTTTTTCCTTACCAGTCTGGATGCCTTTTATCTCTTTTCTTGGACTGCCAGTACTATGCTGAATCAAAGTGGTGAGAGTGGACATCCTTGTCTTGTTCCAGAGTTTTGGGGAAAAGCTCTGTTTTTCACCACTAAGATGTTAGCTGTGGGTTTTGCATATGTGGCCATCATTATGTGGAGGTATGTTCCCTCTAAACCTACTCTGTTGAGTTCTATGAAAAATGGACGTTGTACTTTGTCAAATGCTTTTTCTGCATCTACCGAAATGATCTGTTTTTTGACCTCTTTCTTGTTGATGTGATGTATCACACTGACTGATTTGTGAATACTGAACTATTCTTACATCCCAGGAATAAATCCCACTTGATCATGTGAATGACTTTTAACTTATTGCTGAATTTGATTTGCTAACATTTTGTTGAGGATTTTTGCATCCACGTTCATCAGAGATGTGGGCCTCTAGTTCTCTTTTTTTTTTTTTTGTAGGTTCTTATCTGGCTTTAGTATCAGGGTAATGCTGGTCTCTTAGGATGGATCTGGAAGCTTTCCTTCCTCTTGTATTTTTTTGGAATAGTTGGTTGGGCATCTGACTTTGGCTCAAGTCATGATCTCACAGCTTATGGGTTCAAGCCCCAGGTGGGGATGTGTGCTGACAGCTCAGAGACTGAAGCCTGTTTCAGATTCTGTATCTCCATATCTCTCTGACCCTCCCCTGCTCACGTTGTCTCTCTCTGTCTCTCAGAAATAAATAAAAACATAAACAAATAGTTTTGTCTTGCTGTCTGTCTCTCAGAAATAAAAAAAAAAAAAAACATAAATAAATAGTTTTGTCTTGCTGTCTCTCTCAGAAATAAATAAAAACATAAATAAATAAATGAATAAATAAGTAAATAGTTTGTCTTGCTGTCTCTCTCGGTCTCTCAGAAATAAAAACATAAAAATACAAATAAATAAATAAAGTTTTGTCTTGCAGCACCTGAGTGGCTCAGTTGGTTGAGCGCCCGACTTTGGGTCAGGTCGTGATCTCACGGTCTGTGAGTTTAAGCCCCGTGTCGGGCTCTGTGCTGACAGCTCAGAGCCTGGAGCCTGTTTCAGATTCTGTGTCTCCCTCTCCCTCTATTTCTCCCCTACTAGCACTCTGTCTCTCTCTCTCTCTCAAAAATAAGTAAAGATTTAAAAAATTTTTTTTAAATGTTTGTCTTTTTAAATTCACTAGTTGAATTTTGGTAGCAAAATCTAAGCTGATTTGAACTCAGTTTATGGAACAACATGAGAACTGACATGAAGCTATTTTTTGCCTTAATTAACTCATTGTGAAGTTGCATATATTTAACTGTAAAAATATTAATGTGCTTGATTTCAAGGTACAGCCCAAGACGCAGTTGGGAGTTTTTGTATGATATATGGCTTATGATCATTGCTTTTCTAAAATGTGACATATTCATAATTTCAAAACATAGCTGGTCCCCAAGGTTTCAGATAAGAAACTGTAAATTCGTATTACCATAATCAGATTCCTTCCTTTTTCCCTTCAAAAGAAAGCCGTATGTTCAAATGGCTTTTCAAACTTTCCACTTCACTTCTATGGGTACATGTATTGCAAACCTGAAATTCCTGCCTCTGAATTCATAAGGATGCAAACTGTTCCATCTTTATATGCCAAACAAAAGGTCAAGCCAAAACTGTATGCCATATCTCATTAAAAAAATTCATTTTGTGTGGCTTTTCTTCAGTAAACCAATCAGTTCAGAAAAAACCCTCGTCACAGATTTTCATGCACAAGTATACTGTTTCATATTAGTTTCTTATACCAAAGTTCCTCTTTTCTCTTGAAGTTATATCCTTCCTAATTCTAATTAAAACAATGAGTAGGATGATTCTGCATTCCTGAATAATTTTACCCTGTTACCTATCTACCAATGACCATGGGCATATATAACAGCTAAATTAGCAACAGAGATTAGGAAACAATAATAACTGTAAGTTGGTACTATAGGTGTCTCGGAAACTCAAACATGCTTACTCGTCTGCACTCCCCACTGTGCTTTTACAACAGAATACTTCCCTAGGCTTTCCTCTGACCTCACAGGTCCCTCTAGCTCAGTCTCTTCCTCCTTTAACCAACCGCTAATCTTAAGTATCATCCTTCTGTCCAGACTACACGCTTTCTAAATGCCTTCATCCATTCTCAATAGTTTAAAACACCTTCTGTATGCTGACAACTCTGAGATATTTGTTTCTAGCCTATACCATCTCTGAATATCAGACTTACATGTTCAATTGCCCTACTAAACATCTCCCCCATGGATATCTCAAAGGCAGCTCTAACTTGACATGTATAGCTTAACACGGGCACCATCTTCAAACCGGTTATCCTTAAGTCTCCTACTCTCCCAGTAAATGAAATCACCATCTACTTAGCTGCTCAAGCTCATGATATAGGAGCCCCATTCCAAGTTCTCTGCCCTCATCTATCAACAGTTCTTGCACATAACTCCAAGTTAGATCTCAAATGCACCTATTTCTCTCTATTTCTGCTGCCACTCCTAATCTAAGGCCAAACCAGGATCATCTCTGCCTATTCTGCTACAACAACCTCTTAACTGGCTTCCCTGGTCCTATTCTTGACCTTCCAAACCCCAAAGTCAACAATGGGATCATCTAAAAATATAATCTGGATCAGTGGCTGCTGAAACTGTTAAGTGAAAGGCTGGTGGGAAACTTCTGAAGAATAGATCAGACTGATAACGCCTGAACGTTCTGTTGTATATTAATATCACACACAAGAAGACAATCAGGCACTGATTTTGTCAGGTTCTGACAAAACACACAATATCATCTATAAAAATGTGTGTCCAGGAGCACCTGGGTGGCTCAGTCAGTTAAGCATCTGACTTTGGCTCAGGTCATGATCTCATGCACGGTTCATGAGCTCGAGCTCCGTGTTGGGAGAGCTTAACCCCACATAGGGTGAACCACGTGTCTCTCTCTCTTCCTTTCCCTCTCTGCCCCTCATGGGATTCTCTCCCTCTCTCTCTCTCTCTCTCTGTCCCTCACTCACTTGTGCCCCCCAAAATGTGTTAACCCCCTCAAAAAAAAAAAACCAAAAATAAAAAAATCAGACCTGATTCTGATCAAGCCATTAGAATTTTTAATTTTCAGGAAATAAAGGGGATATAAAAACCTTAATAAACAAAAACATAAAACCAACATGGCAATATGATCATCAAAATCATACTGGGAAGTGGGAAAACTTTACCTGATAGATGTTTTTTTCTTCAACAAAAAAGTGGCAAGAGGAGAAAAAGACAACAGCTCTAGGTGAATAGAGCCTTAAGTGACATATCAACCAATTGCAATGGTGAACCTTGTTTCAATCCATATTCAAACTGTAAAAAGATATTTAGGAAGCAACTGAGTAAAACCTGAACACTGAATATTTGACACTAAGGGTTAACTTTTAGATGTGAAAATTGGTTGTCAATAAAATATATCTGGGTAACAAACGAACAAAACCTGTCTTTTAGAAAGTACTCTTAATTGTCTTCTTAAAAGACTTGTTACTTTGTGTGTGTGTGCGTGCGTGTATGCATGTCTGCACACACACCCCAGTACAGCATGACAGGCAGGGCTGGGGCAGACAGGCAGGGACACGGATGAAAAAGATTGGCTATGTATTGATAATTTCTTGAAGCTGGCTAGTGGGCAGTAATGGAGGTTTGTCACAAAGGTCTCTATTTTGGGGTATGTTTGAAATACTTCCTTAAAAGAACTATAGCAATCTGAATCACTTTGCTCCCTTGTTTAAAACCCTGTGATGGAACCCTAATAAAACTGAAGCAGCATCACAAAACCACAGAAAATGAGGCAGGGAAAGTATGTGAAATCGGCAACCAGAAGATAGCAACCAATTCTTATAAAATGCAAATTAAAAAACAGAAACCTTTTGAAGAACAAAGCCACAGTAAGGCTGCAACTCCTAATTCTCAGAAGCAGACTGAAACAGCAATGAGGACTGATCTACCTACCTAGACTGACAGAGAGGTGACAACCTCTAAGCCAGCAAATACAGGAATGATTTGCAAGGAACCACTGAGAATCAATGAAATGATTTCATCATTTAGCTCTTCCCACACCCAATTAGGCACCACCAGAAAATGGAAAAAGGTTTAGTTTTATAAACTTTTATTTGTTAAAATTAAAATATAATAGAAGGATTAGAAGAGAAAGTCAAGGAACCCCTAGAATACAAAGAGAAAGCCATAAAGCTTAATAGAGAAGACAAAATAAAGGACAGTGAATCCACACAGGATAGTGCAACAACTATCTGACTGGTTAGTAATTCCATAAGGAGAGACTAACACTAATGAAGGGGAGAAACTCATCAAAAAACAAAACAAACAAACAAAAAAACCAATAGAAGATTTCTCACAGTTAAAGAAAGTCACACAAGTCTTCAGAAGTAAAATAATCAGTAAACATTTAAAATACATTCAATTTAAACTAAAACAGAAACTTTCAGTAAAATGACTAGAAATTAAAAATCCAAGTGCTTCAAAATAAAATGACCAAATTTTAAGATTCACATAAAGATGCTACACTTTCAGCAGCACAGTTGATCTTAAATTAACAATTTTATTTATAAAAAATAAAATCCATCTTCTATAAAGTTTAAAAGAAACAAAGAAATTTGATAAAGTCTCTTAGAATTTCTAGGTAGGTATTAACTCACTAGTTAAAAAACTTACTTGAAGTCTTATACCCTTTTCTCTAAAGAGGCCCATTAAACTTTAAGACCTTTGATAGTTCAGTGAAGTTAAGGGGCAAACACAATTTAAACCGTCACTTAGTATTAATAAAATTGAAAACAACGTATTTCGTGACAACCATACTATCAAGTATGTAATAAATGAGGCTCAAAATAAGGCTTATTTAGAACCATTATAAAAACCATGTTGGGTAAATTTCCACGACCACTTCAGTTGGTCATAAGCTGTCAAGAACAGGGGCGCCAGGGTGGCTCAGTCGGTTAAGCTTCCGACTTTGGCTCAGGTCATGATCTTGCGGTTTGTGAGTTCGAGCCCCACATCGGCCTCTGTGCTGACAGCTCAGAACCTGAAGCCTGCTTTGGATTCTGCATCTCCCTCTCTCTCTGTCCCTCTCACACTCATGTTCTCTCTCTGTCTCAAAAGTAAATAAACACTAAAAACAAAACATCAACTATACATTCTACATGTACAGAGAGAGAGAGAGAGAGAGAGAGAGAGAGAGAGAGAGAGAGAGAGAGAGAGAGAGAACTGCCTGTATTGCTGAATGTCCAATCTTTTATCCCTTGTAATTTACTTTTTCTCCTTACAGACTCTTTGTTTTTCCCATTATCACTGCTCCTAGAAAAAAAGTGTGGCCTTTTTGCCAGTAAATTAAAGGGTTGCTTTCTTTCAGTGATTTGTATTGCTCAGCTCTAGCACAGAATATTCAAGGGTGCAGAAGAGGGGAGATGTACTCAGCACGGTTCCTGCTATTGTTTCCTACCCGGGAAATCAGTATTGATATGTCAATCTGGAGTGATCCAGAAGGCTTACCTCTAAAGTCAAGGTTATATCATCACTTGTATATGTTTTTTTTTTTTTTTTAAAACGATTCATGTTTGGAAGAATAAACTATTGAAATGTTTAAGTGTAGAAACAGTCTATTTGCAACAAAACATTTCTTTCCAGCCCTTCTGCAGCATAACAACCAAAGGCCAAATTCCTCTCATGAGCTTTTGTGGCAGATTGCAGGGCTCTGTGCCACATAATAATCCTACAGGTTTTTAACTCTGTATGGCTTGACTGCCCCGAGCTACTTCACAATCATCTGACTACTTGGTTTTATATTCCTGGATAAGGATAAAGAAAACTAAACATAAAGGCACGTAAAAGCCACCCTCAACAACACTTCACTTGATAGTATAGTATCTCAGTTTGCTTACAAATAAAACTGCTAATAAAATCTTGCATATGGTCTTCAAGTTAAGCTTATGTAACATATAGTTAATAGATAACAGATTGATAACCAGAATATGTAAACAGCAACTATCGAAAACAACAACAAAGTCAAATAACCAAAAAATTGGCTAAGGATGCCAGAATGCAATCTACAGAAAACGAAATACAGATAATCACCATCTTAATCAACTTTATCAGACAGCAGAGAGGTATCTAAAAATGTTTTTCATCCATTTGATAGGCAAATTTTAAAAATAGTAATGATAGCGAGGGGCGCCTCGGTGGCTCAGTCAGCTGAGCCTCCGACTTCGGCTCAGGTCATGACCTCACGGTTTGTGGGTTTGAGGCCCATATCAGGCCCTGTGCGGACAGCTCAGAGCCTGGAGCCAGCTTTGTATTCTGTGTCTCCCTCTCTCTCTGCCCCTCCCCCATGCATGTTCTGTCTCTCTGTCTCAAAAATATAATAAACATTAAAAAAAAATTTTTTTAATTAGTAACAATAGCCAGAACTGAAAAGAATGCTGGACAGCAGGCACCGATGGTGGAAACGTAAGTGATAAAACCTCTTTTGGAGGAAATTAGCTATAACTAACACAATTTGAAATGAATATGAGCCTACAACCGGAAATTCTGCTTCTAAAGTATTTTAAGAAACATATATACACGTGTGTATATATATATATATATATACACACACACATATGATTTGTAGAAAAGTAGCTCAGAATCATTTAGAAAAATTATAGATGCTCAAACAACCTCAAATTCTTTAACAGAAAAAAAATGGTTACCTGCATCCATACTATGGAGTATTTATTATGCAACAGTTCACACAAACAAAACAGTTTACACATGAGGACATTAAAAAAAAATAAACAACTATGCCACATTGAGTAGACATAGCAAATGGCGAAAGTACTTTCAGAACAGTATCATTTATGTAGACGGAGTCAAAACAAAACCATTTATTTTGATTCTTAATATGCATGTAAGGCACAGTGCAAGGTATGCAAAGACAAACGCCATACTAATAAACGTGCTCACTTCTCTTTATACCTAGGTTTGAGGGGGTTCTGAGGGGAATTTTACTGCATTGCTTGGATTTTTGGAAAGAAGATATTTCTGTTAATTAAAATGAAAGAGTAAGACACCCAGGTTAGAAACAGCATAATCCATCTGTTACACATGTTCACCTGACTGTAGTATGGTGTAAGTACACTGTATGTGAGGAAGAGTAACACACAGAGAAGTGAACATGAAACCATTAAGAACTACAAATCCCCAGATAACCTGTTACTACATGTATACACTATTTACATTTCCCGTTTTTATTCATGGTTTTATTTATTTTGAGAGAGAGAGGAGTGAGAGAGAGAGAGAAAGAGAACATGCGCGCGCGCGCGCGCACACACACACACACACACACACACACACACACACACACACAAGCTGGGGAGGGGCAAAGAGAGAGGGAGAGAGAATCCCAAGCTATCAGGACAGAGCCCAATGGGGGCGCTGAACTCACAAACTGTGAGATTCTGACCTTAGCTGAAATTAAGGGTTGGACACTTAACTTACTGAGCCACCTGAGTGCCCATTTTTATTTTTTAATTAAATTAATAACATTTTAAAGTAAACTCTATGCCTCAAGGGGGACTTGAACTCACGATCCCACAATCAAGAGTCATGTGCCATACCAACTGAGCAAGTCAGGCACCCCCCCAGACTTCCTATTTTTAAATGAAGATGCATTGCTGTATTAATAAAACATAACGAAGGTATTCCCATTTTGAAGACAGAATGAGTAGGAAGGTTACCTTCCAAGCTTTATAAGAGGCTGTTACTTCGATTTTTAAAAATCAGTACATTCTTAAATAGTCTGAATGTATTTATGTATTACTTGAAAAAAGAAAAATTAAGTAAATAGCCATCGAATCTATGTTTAAGAAATAAAGGAAAAGGAAATAAAACCTCAATACGGCCCAAATCAAATGCAACATTTAGAGTTGCCTATAAATTAAGGTTTAAAACATACATATTTATATATATATATATATATATATACATATATATATATGTATATATATATAAACCTGCAATGTCCTTAATTATGAGAAATTAATTTATCAATTTTGATGGATTTTGCCTTAAAACTCAGTAGTTAAAATTATTTCTAGAAAGACACATAACATAGTTACATAAATTCTTGGAATAAACCATTACACTATCAAAACAAAATAGACTATCATATTTCCATTAACACATACATAACAGTTCAAATGGCTATTTACCAACATCATCAATTTGGTACATTTGCACCCCATTCCTCATAGTCCCAATGGGACAAACTCCTGAGACAGAAGTCATCATATTGTCATAAGGAAGAATAAAATTGTTAGAGGTAAAACTTCTGAACACAGGCCAGTGTTCCTTAAGAACCTAGAGGAAAATACACAATATTTTTGAGGAACTTCAAATTCCCCTTCATACACATCTCTGGTGTTGATGAGATTATGAAGTATACCTCTAAGCATCTTAACAAAAGCTTTAATAAGGAAAAAACCCACAGTCAGGTAATAAGTGTTATGAAGGATAATACCAAATGCACTGTGAGGTTCTAGATTTGGTTCTGGTTTGCTCTCTGTGCCTACATGTGGAAGTTAACACATCAGCAAGCCTCAGTTTCCCAATCCGTGAAATGGAAATACCAAGATACTCTATACACTTCGTTTAGTTACGTACCTGATCAGTTAATGTACACTAAGTATACTAAAGTCCTTTGGAACACTACTAAGCACTATAGAAATATTTTTTAAATTACTCTTATTGAAATAAAACACTGGTAAAATCAATTTTTAATCAAATTATACCCTGCAGAGTATCTGTAAAAAACTAAATATTTTCTAGAAACCTATTTACTGGGGCCACTGACAAATCACAAGCCTCGTAAGTAAATCGGTGTCTGCGGCAAGCCGTTTTGCTTCCTGACATACTTCAGGACCACAGCACTCTACCTGTTGTCACCTACAGCAGGAGAGGTGACAGGCTGCCTGACCAAAGCTTCCTGCCCAAATCCGTCATTCTTCAAAGGCCGTGTTCTGTCCTAAAAGCTTCTGCATACATCCCATGTTTCCTCCAACATCCTTTCACACCCGCTGCCAGAGGCTGAGGGCTTGCTTGGGTTGTAAGGTAAACGGTCATATTTGCTGGACCCTGCACAGACGTACCAGGTAGAAAAGAACACTGAGCGACGAGTAAGCACACATGTGCACATATGCACACACGACTGTACACACACACACACACACACACACACACAAGTGTCCTTCATTCTTCAGGGGCGAAATGTATGTCCTACACAGCGAAGGATCGCCACTTTCAAAGGAAGTGTACCACACAAGCGTAAGAGGAAAATAAATCTTACTCACCATCTCCCATAGCCATTCAGATGGTCCAGGGAGCGCTACCAAACCGAGAGGTCAGACGGCCCCGCAGATGAATGCAGCTGGGAGCCTGCGCCACTGGGCTGGGCCTGCAGCCTGCAGCCACCCCGAGCGAGCTCCGTGTGACCCAGGCCGCGCCGCAGCTCTGCACCGCAATAGCCAACAGCTGCTACTCCACTTCAAAATAAAAGTCTGGGGTCTCGCAGAAAACCCTCGTCTACACAGCAGAAGCTCGCAGAGCTTCATCAAGATTATTCTTCAGCTGCATGTAGTGGTGACACCCAGGTTCTGCTGCTTCTCCTTGTACTGGCTGCCCGAAATTTAATGCAAGAAAAGCTCCGGGAGCCAGCAAATGCCATCCCACTGGGGGACTCTTAATGCAATCATCAAAACACAAGGCATGTGCTCAGCAATCATTTTCTGCTTCTCTAAAGATACCCCTGGAATCAGTAGCAATCACATGATCTGGGGGATTAACTGATTTGTGCCTCTGAAAAAGGTTTTCATCCTTCTGTCGTTACCTTGTAATGTTTACGACAGAAGCCTGCTACGAGCGCACAAACAGGAACAGCCCCGTTTCCATGATTAACAGGAACAGCCCCGTTTCCATGATTAACTGCTCTCATTATGCAGGAAGCATTTCTGGCTGCCGTAAACAAATCACGTCAAAGGCAGCCCGTCAAAGGCCGCTCTGTGTGCGGACAGCAGAGCCACACGGAACAAAGCTTGCTCCTGCCGGAGCCAGGGCCTCGCCAGTGCGCAGCTGCGGGAGCGGGGCGCCCTCCGTCCGAGCCGCACGACCAGCGGCACATTGTCAAGCTCCGGGAAGGCCCTGGGGCTCACGGTCACAGGCAGACACCCCTTAAAACCTGTCTAAGAAAAGGGTTGCTTTGCTTCTCACTAGAGGGTATGGTACCAACACAGAAAACGCTACACTTCAAGTTACCTTCCTGCCAAGTATCAAGGTAATTTCAAGGCTGAATATCTATGCTTTGTTTTACTGCCAGCCTCCAAGAGCAAGTCTCTTCCTGGCAGCTATTTGAAATGGAGAGGCTGGGAAGTATTTTACAGTGATTTCACCCCAAGACTTCATGGGGTCCTCCACACACGAGGCAAATCAGAAGTACGCAGAGGTTTTTCACTGCGAGAGAGAAAGACTTGCAGTCACAGCCACCAACACTGTTGGTGTTTACATCTCCGCGTAGGAGACAGTCTAGAAAGCTCCATGACAACAAGAGGCCCGGCCATAATCACAGGGAGTCTGCAACGCTCAGCCCTTTGCCTCCTCCAGGGCTGGTGCTGCCTACTTCAAGCCTTGATCTGATTAATGGTAAGCTCAGTTTCCTTACAACGGCAGGGCGAACGCCACTGTAGCCGGGGATCCTGCCTCACTTACTTTGTAATACGAGAATGAAAGTCAGGCTCGAAGAACCCTCCAGACCAAAAAAAAAAAAAGTGTGCTTCTTGCCTTCCTAAACTAAATGATATGCTCAAATCTCTGATGACATAATTTATTTTGTGTCTTGAGTGTGCTGAACTAATGCTCTAGAAAATCAAGTCTAAGAATTCAACCAAAACTGACATCAAAAGAGTACAGAGGGGCACCTGGGTGGCTCAGTCGGCAGAAGCGTGCAACCTCAGCTCAGGCCATGATCTCCCGGTCCGCGAGCTAGAGCCCCGCGTCGGGCTCCAGCTGTCAGCACAGAGCCGCTTCGGATCCTCTGCCCGCCCCTCCCGTCCCCCCCATCCAGTCCCTCCCCTGCTCACTTTCTCTCTCTCAAAAAATAAAATAAACATAAAAAAAAAAAAAAAGAGTACAGATATGGCGATTAGAAAAGAAACCAGAGACAAAAACATGAAATGTAAACTTATACACCGAGACATGCACAAGGCAGAAGAGGCAGACTAAAGAGAAAACATAAACAAGACTATTTCTTCAAACAGTAAGTAAATGTGACATAGTGTTAGATCATGTCACTCCCAAAGCCCTACGTCTCTCTCCAGCCTAAAACCCTTCCTCTCCCAGAAGTCTAGCAAAACTCCCAGAGCCCGTAACAAGGCCCTCATGTCATGCTTCCTGCTCATGCTTCCAGCCACAGCTCATACATGGTCTCCCTTCCACTCACCCCTAGCTCCAGCCAGTCCTTAAAGACCTTTTCTGGTCACATTTTCTCTACCCGAGGCACGTTTCCTACCATTTACCCCATGGCTAGCTCACTCTCATCTATCAGGTCTTAATTCAAGTATGTCAACTCTCAGAGAGGCTTGCCCCACTAATTATGTCTAAAGGGGCATCACTGAGTTACTCACCATTTCATACCCTATTTACTTCACTTAGCGACAGTTCAGACTTTCAGCTATAATGACTCTTAAGAACATATACCACCTTTGTAACAAATCCTCTGTGGTTTACTGTTTTTATCTTTGTCTGTTTACTAAAATGAATTTTTCATCCCCAAACACTCTAAGTCAAAATACGAAGTGTGAGATTTCCTTATTACTGTTTCAGGCAAAGACACACTAAAAAGTTTTAACTACCATAACAGCTTCTAGACTATCATACGGAACAAATCTGAACTGAATGCCACATTTGGGTGAATTTACAGCAACCTGCTTTGTGTATCTATGTCCATCACGTATGGTCTTCTGGTCTGTCATGCGCAGGGACCGTTCACACAAGGTTTTGTGTTGAGCCTTTACTCCGCCCTAAAATGCTTTCCTGTTCTGTAATTTTAAAGTTTGAGGCTGAGTGCCCAATTACAATAAACCAATGAGGACTGAAAATTTTGTAGGGAAAAATTGTACAAAAATTTTTTTAAAAAGTATTACTTTGGGTACAAATTTTTGCCCTCAAATTGTTACTTACAAAAACTTTTCAGTGTTCAACTGACATATGTCTCTACCTATAAAAATTATTTAAAAAATACTCATGGGGCACCTGGGTAGCTCAGTTGGTTGAGCATCTGGCTCTTGATTTCAACTCAGGTGATGATCTCACGGTTTGTGAGTTTGAGCCCCATGTCAGGCTCCACACTATGTCAGCGTGGAGCCCACCTGGGATTCTCATTCTCTCTCTCTCTCTCTCAAAAAAAAAAAAAAAAAAAATTACTATCCTAGATTGGGATAACACAAACCATAATGTTAATGGAAATAATTTTTCATTTAATGGTTTCACTTAGCGGTGAGGATTTTAGGAATAATTTCACTTCATTAAACAAAGGGTAGTTGTATTTCTTCCATTATTAGCTGTAATCACTGTGGATATTTATTCATGTACTTGTTTATAATCTACCTCTCTCACTAGAGAGTAGGCTCACTGAAGCATACTTTGTCTTCTTCACTGTTGTGACAATATTTAATTTATATTTTAAGATTATTCTCACTTCTGGGTAGAAAATAGATTCTAAAGAGCAAACCCGGAACAGGTATCTATTGCAGTAATCCAGGTAAAAGCTGAAGACCCAGAGTGGGGTTGTAGCAGTGGAAACAGGAAAAAAAAACAAAACAAAATTTTAGATGTATTAGGATTTTAAAGGTACACAGATGTGGGGCCAATTCAGGTTTCTAGCCTGAGCTACTGGTGGTGACATTGACTGAAATGGGTAAACTGGGGGAATGACAGGTTTGAGAGGAAAGTAAAGACAATGGGCTTCCCACTTGTAGACATGTTATTAAGCCTGAGATGTCTATGAGGCACCCCAATGGAAATGTCATCGAGGCCACAGGCTACCAAAACTAGAGCATGAGAGAGATGAATCAGGGCCAAAGGACCACACATTTAGTTAGAAGCCAAGAGCAAATAGTTATAATTTAAAGCTTTTGGGCTGAATTTCATTACTGAGAGAGAATACAGACAAAGTAGAGGAAGACTTGGGCCCTGGGACTCACCAACATGATAAATAGGCTTCCCTCTTCTAGTCTTTTCCCTTATTAACAAATCCATTAAAGTGTTTTTCAATGACAGGATTACACTGTCATCAAAAACATCCTGACCTATTTCTACATCCCACTGTGTGTGTGTGTGTGTGTGTGTGTGTGTGTGTGTGTGTGTGTGAATATCAGACTTTAACGTTCATATTTGACCACACTTAAAATATTCAGATGCTAACCTCCAATACAAATAAATGCGAGATCCTAACCCCAAACTTCATGTTTATGGAGAGATAAATAAGAGAAAAAGAAATGGGAGTTACCAGAATAAAGAATATAAAATCAATTTTGAAGGTAACAGAAATAACCTCACAAAATACAAGAGATAGCACTTTCAAAATAAGCCATATTCATATAATAAAAAATATCTTAAATTTATAATATGCAAGACGCTTTTTTTTTTTTTAGAGTTGTAACTAGAGTGTGGAGTACACAGAGGAGGATGCACTATAAATGGCATGAAAACACAGCCATCCCAATCCAAGGAATTTTAACAACTATCCATCTTCTTGCTGTTTCTGGTTTCTATGGAAATAGAGGGAACTGAGGGAAAAATAAGGATAAGGTACTTAAAACACCTTCTATTCAGAGAAGAGTGAGAAACAGCTGGCAGTCAGGACTGGTAGCGCTGAAGCCAATTTATGCTTCTGGAACTAAGTTTAGATTTGGGCAGACAATCTTTTTAGCACTAACTCTCACTCCATCTGCCTTCCTGCAACACAACAAGGCTCAGTCTTGGTTTCATCCAGAGAAAAAGATCTAAATTATATTAGTAACTGGTTTTCCCATTATCTGACCATACAACAACTCACACACGCAATTTCCCCCCCCCCCCAACATCATTTACATTACTTAGCTAACCACACTGTCTTTTATAGGAGCCTGCTTTCCTAGGTGGAAAAATTGCCTAGAACTATCTTTGGAAGTAGAAGATATTCTTCACATATTTGGCTAATTGTTGTTTAAAAACTAAAGTCTAAGTAAATGCCGCCCAATGAAACTAAACACAACCAAGCACCCTTACAAAAAGAAGAGCAACTACAAAATCGCGTTAAGTGCCACATATCAACCTGAAACCTCTTTGAATTCCAGCTTGGTCTCATTCTACTTGAGAAGCCAAAGGAGGCCATGCTGGTGCAGTTCCTATGTCTACAATTCTTCACTGGTATCATCACTGAGAGTCTCCACGCGATAGAGCCCAACAGCCCCACAACTTCTACTAAAAACAACTCAATACAACAATTACTCTGAGAATAAAAAACCTTGTATTCATGAACCATGGAAGGCAAGAGGGTCAATATTTCTTCAACTCAGAAGAAACAAAAACTCAGGCAAAAGAAAAGTATCATTTTACACCTTTGAACCATAATTAAATTTTCAGTTGCTCCAAAAGATTCCGAGAACAGGTAATGGGAAGCAACGTGTAAAGACTTTGTTATTATGTCCTAACTAAGCTGCAAGCCACAAAATCACATCTGCTGAACCAGTGATAAAACAGTTGACCTGAACCAGTGATAAAACAGTTGACCTGAAAACATGTTTTAGTATCTAAAACCTGGCTAAATAGTCTTAGAAATGTTTGAGAACTGGGATAATTTCATTATTCTTACCTTTGCAGACACTCAAAATCATACCGCCTGAATTTTGCACTTCATCAAATTTGGCAAAAATCATCTCTAATCTGGGAATAAAGAACACATTTTGTTTGTTTTACATACAGTTTAAATAGAATTTCTTTCACTATCTCCCGGAGAGAAATAAGGTCAGGGATTCAGCTGGTTCCACACGACTCTCTCTAACAATGGTCTCACTCACTGAGACAAAACACAAAGCCCGTCCCTCCTGAGTAGAGAAGGAGCCAAACACAGGCGCGTCTCCACGCAGTTTCGCGTTTCCTCATAAAATTATT
Organism: Proteles cristata cristata; assembly: GCA_017311185.1. Taxonomy (NCBI): domain Eukaryota; kingdom Metazoa; phylum Chordata; class Mammalia; order Carnivora; family Hyaenidae; genus Proteles; species Proteles cristata. The sequence continues at coordinate 233,032 of JAESUZ010005295.1, forward strand.
TCTCCAAACCCACTAGAAATCTTTTAGTTACAACCTCATAATAAATCCACTCAGTCACCAAGACATCTTTAGAAAGTACATACAATCATGGAAAGGAAACTTAAGGCTAACATAACAACGAGATATAAGATGTTAGAAGCTATAGTAATGCAGGTATCACTGATAATCTGACATTTTCTCTATTAACCTATTTTCATTCAATACCAATTCCGTTACTGCTTCTGATTTTATATTCAGAATTACTTTTTTTTTTAATGTTTTATTTATTTCTAGGAGAGAGAGAGACAGCGTAAGCAGGGGAGGGTCAGAGAGAGAGAGGGAGTCACAGACTGAAACAGGCTGAAGGCTCTGAGCTGGCAGTCAGCACAGAGCCCGAAGCGGGGCCTGAACCCACGAACCGCGAGATCATGACCTGAGCGAAAGTCGGACGCTTAACTGACTAAGCCACCCAGGCGCCCCCAGAATTACTTTCTATACTTCTATTATTTCCTATTACAGAAGCAATGTACATTCATTATAAAAGAAAGCTAGGAAATATAATTAGGAACAAAGGAAGAAAAAGCCAAAACAACAATCCCACCATCTAATTTTTTAAACTGTATGCTTTCTGATGGTTTGTGTGTGTGTGTGTGTGTGTGTGTGTGTCTGTGTATATAACTATTTTTTAGTTCACTTAGCCTTTACTTTCCAATATATTTGGCTACGATTTATTCTCAAAGTTATGGCTTAGAGATTTGGGGAAGGGAAGAGGGACATTTTCATGTTGCTTCTACTTGTCAGATGTTCTCTGACTCACGTTTGTTTTTGTCACAGTGTCATTTCTACAACCTTAGTTAAGCTATTGGTCCACATCTTGTCATTTCTTACTTGTAAACTGAGGATACTTTTTGTCTTAAAAATATTTTTTTTAGCTGAAAACCTAGGAACTCATCATAATGAGATTTCTAAACCTTAACCTCACCTCTTACCCCCATTAAATTCAACAAATAAAAATATTCACACATCTGGGGCACTTGGGTGGCTCTGTGGGTTAAGCCTCTGACTTCAGCTCAGGTCATGATCTCATGGTTTGTGAGTTTGAGCCCCACATCAAGCTCTCTGCTGTCAGCACAGAGCCTGCTTTGGATCCTCAGTCTCCCTCTCTCTGCCCCTCCCGTGCACACGTGCACTTTCTCTCTCAAGAAATAAACAAACAGTAAAGAAAGTTCACATATCTGAAAGGACTTCAGTTTAAAGACACAGGTTGCTTCATCCTATAGTTCTTCCAGAGAACTGAGAAGGCAGCAGACAGGTTGCACAGAGAAAAGACGGGGACAAGATGGAAGGAACGCTGGAGCTGGAAGGTGGGGCCTCGGAATGAAGAGCAGACAGGCAGGAAGTGAAAGGAGGGGATCCAGGAGGGCTCTCTGGGGAAAAGGCAGAACAAAGATGTAAAGAAGCATGAAAGTGACACTCAGCTAGAGTAGCAAAACGGGAGTAAGAAACTGAGGCTAGAAAGCTGAAGAGAGAATTGGTAAGGAATTAAGGTGGGCGGAAAAAATATACAGCAAGAAATGTCTACAGGAAGCTTTAATTTTTAAAAAAAAGCGAGGGGGGGTGTCAGCTGAAATTCTAGAGAAATATAATGGTAGCAGGGAGGGAAGGAGGGCCAGTCAAGGTGGGAAGACATCACTCAAAGGTCTCTGGAACGGGGTTGGGCTAGGAAAGACGCACAGAGAGCTTATCTCACACCCTTTATCCTGCTGCGAGCCTTCACTTAGCTCTCCACAACTATCCTGCTTTTTTTTTTTTTAATCCATTTAAGTAATCTCCATACCCAACATGGGGCTCAAACTCACCACCCCAATATCAAGAAGTCACATGCTCTTCTGACTGAGCAGCCAGGCACCCCCAGTCTCCCTTTCCTCCTAAGACTTCTTACTTTACCAACTTCCACGTGAAACACTGACATTTGCTTAGTATTTACTGAAAGGACTTTAGTTCCCGGTTTAAAATTATATAAGGAGTAAGTTCACACCTTCCTAATTTTTTAGTATTTTTATTTTGAGACACAGAGATCATGCACGTGCATGAGTGCAGTGGGGGAGGGGTCGAGAGAGAATCTTAAGCAGGCTCCATGCTCAGCTCAGATCCCAATGCGGGACTGGACCCCACAACCCCAGGATCATGACCGGAGCAGTCAGATGCTCAACCGCCCAAGCTGCCCAAGCGCCCCTACACCTTATTGTCTTTAAAAGAAAAAACTAAACATACTATAATTTTCTATGTGACCCTCGCTGGATTGCCCTCATCCCTGGTCATTAAGTCTCAAATAATACAAAGCTCCATTCAACTATTTACTTTATTCATAATGGAAGATCATTGCACATATAAGCTGAAGGAAAAGGAGGAAAGGAACAAGGGCAGAAGGAAGAGATGAGGATCTTTTAAGTAATTCAGGAAGAAAAAAAATTTATAAAATTCAGTGGAAAGAAAATACAAAGAGGCCCGATTGTCCAAAAGGTTATAAACACAACTTACAAGGCCACAGAACAGATGCCAGTAAAGCTTCAGGGAGGTTCCGACTCCGGAGAAGGACAGAGACCAGTAAAGCGTCAGTACAGAACCAGAAAAGCAGCTCTAACCAGAGTCCATATTTGAGTTTGGAGTCAAAATAACAAATTTCGTTGTAGTTTTGATCTGTATCTCTCAGATGGCTAATGGTGCTGAGCAATTTTTTACAGGCTTATTGTAAAATTTCTATTTCTTCTATTCAAATCCTTTGCCTGTTTTTAAAATTGGGTATCTGCCCTTTCACTGAGGAATTATAAAAGTTTTTTACATATTATTTATATACTCAGGACATGTCTTTTATGAGATGTACGATTTGTAAATATTTTTCCCATTATGTCGGTTTTCTGCAGATTTCTTGCTGGTATTCCTTGAAGTCCAAGTCTTTTATTTTGATAAAGTACAATATGCCTATTTTATTTTGAGAGAGTGATCATGAGGGCAGGAGGGTGAGAGAGAGAGAGAAAGGGAATCTCAAGTAGGTTCTGTGCTGTCAGCACAGAGTCTGACACAGGGCTTGATCCCATGAACTGTGAAATCATAAACTGAGCTGAAATCAAGAGTCAGATACTTAACCAACTAAGCCACCAGGCTTAAATAGCCTTAAAAATATATCTATTTTTAATTTGGCCGCTTATACTTATGCATACAAAAGAAACCACTGCCTACCATTTTCTAAGTTTTATTGTTTTAGCCCTTACATTTAGCTTTATGATCCATTTAGAGTTAATTTGGGGGTGTGGTGTAAAGAAGTCCAACTTCTTTTCTATTGTCCATGGAAATTCTGTTTTTACAGCACCATTTGTAGAAAAGACTATTCTTTTCCCATTGAGTGGTATTAGTACTTCTGACAAAAATTGATGGACCACAAATGTAAGGGTTTATTTCTAGACTCTTCTTTTGCACTGATCACGTGTCTAGTGTTATGCCTCTACCACACTGTCAGAGCCTATCTTTTTAAAAATAGCTGACAGAGGAAGAAAAAAATTTCAATTATTTTTTTAAAACTATTTGATTCAATGGTTTTATAAAGTATACTTAAGTTTAGCTGTTTTAATAAAGAAGAAGGTCTTTCATAGAAATAAGGGTGGGTAAAACCAGAAATATGCCTTAAAGAATTGTATCCAACAGGAAATTTGGAAATCACAAAGGGAGAAGTATTTGAGAAGGAGAAATATCCTTCCTGAAAATTAAAGTTTTATGACCTCTATATGATTAAAAAATATAATTTTCAGGGGCGCCTGGGTGGCTTCAGAGATCAGTTCAGGTCGTGATCTCACAGTCCATGAGTTTGAGCCCCACACTGGGCTCTGTGCTGACAGCTCAGAGGCTGGAGCCTGCTTCAGATTCTCTCTCCCCCGCTCTCTCTCTACCCCATCCCCACTTGCACTCTGTCTCTGTATCTGTGTCTCTCTCACAAATGAACATTAAAAAATATATATATGTATATAATTTTCAAAAAAATTTAATATTCAATATAAAGTTAACTTTTGAGAGTAAACGCTAGTGGAAAGAGGGCAACAGTGGGATAATCATTTGAAGGAAGAAGTAAACCAAAATTTCATTCAGATTTTACCTTATGAAAGCTTTAGACTCTGATATAAATAGGTCCAGTATTTTTTTTAATGTTTTATTTATTTCTGAGAGAGAGAGAGAGAGAGAGAGAGAGACAGCATGAGCGGGGGAGGGTCAGAGAGAGAGGGACACACAAATCGGAAGCAGCTCCAGGCTCTGAGCTGTCAACACAGAGCCCGACACGGGGCCTGAACCCACGAGCCGTGAGATCATGACCTGAGCTGAAGTCGGACACTTAACCGACTGAGCCACCCAGGCGCCCCAAAATGGGTCCAGTATTTTGAAGAGTCAAAACAGCACCTACAAAATAAAGAGGTCACATGCTGAAAGGACAGAAAACACTGGGCCTGCCTGACGCAGAGCTCATCACCCGTGTGCCCACATGCGTCCTCCTCACTGCCCACCACCCGGTAGAGAAGCATCGCGGGGAAGGTCTGCACAAGCACAGCACTGAGGACACAGCTGGAGACTGGAAGTCAGAGAGCCTCGGCTTCTCACCGACTACCTGTCTCCGCTCTGCTCTCGGACTCCTGATCTGCCGAGTGACTGGCCCACTCAGAGGTCGGAAAAAGAAGAATGGACACGTTAATAAGTCCATGGCTCATTTAAGTAAGAACATTAGCATAAGCTGGCCACAGAGGACAAAAACCTTCCAGCTGATTCTGACGGGGGGCGGAAAATCACATAAGGGGTTTCTCCTAGCAACTGAAATTACTTACAAAATATAACTTAAGAAGAAAGGAATACTATACACCCATCTTACTTGGAGCCTATGTGCAAAAATCCTAAGCACACACACGGACACTTAATTTATAACAAAAGGAACACTGAAGAAAGACATTTTCAGTAAGTGGTGCCGGGTCAAGTGGACACCCACATGGAAAATAGATGTATCTGAACCTATTCACACCACTCTCAAGGAAAATACTACCTGGCCTACAAATCTCATGTGAGTAAAACGTCAAGACAATTACCCAGAGATTGTCTTTAACACATCAGGCTAAGTAAAAATTTCTTAAACCAGGCACAAAAATGTCTAATCACGAAGGAAATGACTGAAAACCACATGAAAATTTAAAACTTACATACATGAAAAGATATCACCAAGAAAGTAAAAAGGCAAGTCACAAGGGGGAAGAGGATATCTGAAACACACATCGCTGACCATGGGCTTGCATCTAGAATATGTTTTAGAAAGTTCTACTCATCAATTTTTTTAAATGACAGACCACTGAATTACTAAAAACAGGCAAGAGACCTGAAAAGACAACTAAAAGAATATATCCAAGGACTGGTAAGTGCATTAAACGGTGCTCCTCTTTATTAGTAATCAGAAAAATGCAGATTATAACACATACACCAGAAATCTAAAATTAGTAAAATAAGACTAATAATGCCAAATCAGAGAAAATGTAGAAGAATAGGAATTTGCAAACAATGCCACTAAGAAAAGTAAAATAAGACTAATAATGCCAAATCAGAGAAAATGTAGAAGAATAGGAATTTGCAAACAATGCCAGTAAGAATATAAATGGGTACAACACTCTGGGAAACTGTTTGTCAATATCAAGTACAGGTGAACATACCCTACTGCCCAACAATTCCACTCTTCGATGCAGTCTAAGAGAATGAATACACAAGTACACCAAAAGACATGTACAAGAATGTTTTTAATACCATTATTCAAAAAAGCTATAAGCTGAAAACAACACACAAGTCCACCATTAGTATGATGGACTTTCCATCATACGGAAAATGGAAAACTATATGGTAATGAAAACAAACCAACTGTAGCCAGATCCAACAACCAAAATGATTTTTAAAAAAAGTTAACTGAAAGAAGGCAGACACAAAAGAGCAGATACTATATGATTCCATTTATATAAAATTCAAAAACAGGCAAAATTAAACTATGGTGATAAAAATGAGGATCATGGTTACTTCTGGGAAGGACAGAAAAGGCAAGAATTAAAAAGGATTTGGGAAGGCTTCTGGCTGATTATAATGTTCCCCTTTGTCACCTGTGTGGTGGATACATGAGTATATTCACTTTGTGATAATTTATACAGCTCCATACTTATGAGTTACATATCTTTCTGTACGATGTCATACTTGCATAAAATTGTAAAATTATTTAGTAAAAAGTAACTTCAATATAAATTTTTAATTTTTTTAATGTTTTGTTTTTGAAAGAGAGAGAGACACAGCATGAGCAAGGGAGGGGCAGAGAGGGAGACACAAAATCTGAAGCAGGCTCCAGGCTCTGAGCTGTCAACAGAGCCCAACATGGGGCCTGAAGCCAAGAACCTCAAGATCAGGACCTGAGCTGAAGTCAGGCACTTAACCAACTGAGCCACCCAGGTGTCCCTAAATTTTAAAAAATACATGATGTAATACATACATGCACATACTCATACACATAATTATATTACATTAACATCAATTCTTTCATTCACATAAAATGATGTAGACTACTCAAATGAAATTGTTAGCTCTGGAAGTAGGAAATGAGTAAATACACAAAATAATGCATACTTCATAGACAATCTTATTACCAAAAAAATAACTGGTACTGGAAAAAAAAAACTACATGGTAGGAGACACAGCCACGTACGTTGAGAGTTATGATAAAAGAATGTATTACCACCTCTCAAGTGGTCTGGCCTTTTGTGATACCACCCCACACCACCCCCCCACCCCCACATCACCAAAAATCTATCAAGCCTCCAGATCCAACTACCAAGTTATGGGGAATGAGGACAGAAGAGCACAATAAACCACAACCACAGGAAAAGATCAGCAATATTCAGAATATAGGAAACTTTACGAGATAAACTGCCTGGCTTATTGAATAAATAAACACAAGGGGAAAAAGTGCTGGAGGTATATAAAGATTTAGAAAGACTTGTAAGAACATATCAGCTAATTGTTGGACTTCAACTGAATATTGATACAAATAAAAATATAGACATATACTTATGTTTATAAAGCAACTGGAAATTTGTTTTCTGGGTTTTTTGAAATAACTGGAAATGTGAATGCTGACTGGATATTTGACTTACAGAATTATCTGCAAAACAAATTTAACTTGTGATGATGGTATTATCGTTGTGATTGAAAAAAACCTCTTTTTCAATTTAGAAACGTATTGAATAATTACAGATGAAACATCATGGCTTGGGTATGCTTCAAAATAATACAGGACAAAAGTAAGTAGGTAAGAGTGTAACATATGAAACTGGCCATGAGTTGCTAATCGTTGGAATTGCATAATGGGCACATGAAAGCTCATTATACTACTATCTGCTTTAGCATGTTTGAAATTTTCCATAATAAAAAGTTAAAAAAAAAAAAAGACCTTTCAAGGTTCCCTTAAAATGAGGACTAAAATCTGATTACAAAAAAATTTAATTGGAATAATATCTTTTTTAAACCTATTTTTTAAGTTTATTTATTTTGAGAGAGAGAGAGAGAGAGAGAAAGAGAGAGAGAGAGAAAGGCAGAAAGAGAGGGTGAGAGGGAATCCCAAGCAAGTTCTACACTGTCAGTGCAGTGCGGCTTGATCTCACAGAACTATGAGATCATGACCTGAGCCGAAGTTGGATCCCTAACCAACTTAGCCACCCAGGGACCCCTGAAATAATATCTTTAAGAAAAAGAGAAACTCTGAAAAGTACTAAAGAAAAAAAAAATACCTTTGAAAAAATTGTTCTGATATAGGAGAAGCTTATCAATGGGATTTTTACTGATCTGGTTGATGCTACTAAACTCAGATATTCTTAATTTTCTTTTTATTTGACTATACTTTAAGATTAGTGACTAGGGGTGCCTGGATCACTACTCAATCAGTTAAGCATCCAACTTCTGCTCAGGTAATGATCTAACGGTTCATGGGTTCGAGCCCCACGTCGGGCTCTGTGCTGACACTTCAGGGCCTGGAGCCTACTTCAGATTCTGTGTCTCCCTCTCTCTCTACTCCTCCCTTGCTTGTATGCAATCTCTCTCTCTCAAAAATAAAAAATAAACATTGAAAATAAATTTTAAAAATAAATAAGACAGGCGCCTGGGTGGCTCAGTCAGTTAAGCGTCTGAATCAGCTCAGGTCATGATCACACAGTTCGTGGGTTTGAGCCCCGCATCGGGCTCTGTGCTGACACCTCAGGGCCTGGAGCCTGCTTCAGATTCTGTGTCTCCCTCTCTCTCTGACCCTCCCCTGCTCACACTCTCTCTCTCTCTCATTCAGATATAAATAAAACATTAAAAAAAAAAAATAGTGACTAATTCTTCTATAGCTTTCTGTTATCCAGTATCTTGTCCAGTATATTTTAACAGAAAGCACTAAAAACAATTTACTTAATGAATGGATTAATGTTTTTACTATATTCTTGCTCAAGAATCTTCCAAATACTGTAATGATTATTACTGCCTGGTATAAAACAGTTTTCCCTGAAAGTGGTATTTAATTACATATTAAATAATATAGAAGTATATAATCAGTGTCCAAAAAAATTATAACATCTCAAAACCTTTTTATTTAATTTTATTTTTTAATTGTTTATTTTTGAGAAAGACAGGGGTGGGGGGGGCAGAGAGAGAGAGGGAGACAGGATGGGAAGCAGACTCTGTGCTGACAGCAGACCATGAGACCCTGATTTTAGCTGAAGTCAGAAGCTTAATGGAAGGAGCCACCAGGCACCCCTCAAAGCTTTTTTAAACAGTGATAACCTATGTATCTTTTTGTATCTTTAGAATTTTTAAAAATGTCAGAAAACCGAACCTATTGAAAAGAAACACATGAAATTAAAACTTTTAAAACCAACAGCATATGAGCAAACGAACTCAGCAAGACTTACCTCGCAGGGGGGATTCCTCTCTTCCACAGGTCCGCCCTCACTCTCTCCCCCACATGCCTGTAGATCTCCACCATAGCCAACACTGCAGCATCTCTCACCTGCCACAGAATTCAGAAAGCAAAAAAAAATAAACTTAGATGAGACATAATAAAAGACTTCATCTCAAGGCAACATTACACTAGCACACCAACTTGAAGCCCTCAGTGGTTTTAATGCTTCTAAACCCCTGAGGGATTTTGGCAAGTCATTAACAAAAACCAAGAGGATCTGCCGAGAAACCTCTAGAGAAACCTTGTAAAAGGTTTTCTAGAAATCTGAAAAACATAGAAATAAAAGTTATTAATGTGGCTTTTAAAAAAATCTTCTATTTGTAATAAGACTGCATAAAAGCTGCCAATAATTGTATGATTACAAATCATTATTGTGGTTAATATACTTTCCTGGAATAAAACTGTGCTTCAAGAATGTGGTCCGAACTCAACACCAGTGTGCACAGCATCATTATTCATAATAGTCAAAAGATGGAAACAACCCAAATGTCCACCTATGGATGCGCGTGTAAACAGAACGTGGTAAACACACACAACGGAATATCATACAGCCTTAAAAAGGACAGGAGGCAATTCGGACAACGACAACACAGAAGACCCGGAGACATTACGCTAAGTAAACCATGCTAAATGCAAAGGGACAGATTGGATGGCTCCACTTTCACAACGTACGTAGTGCGTAACCATTCTTATGCAGAAAAGGGAACATGTGGTCGCCAGCAGCCAGAGGGAGTTTTGGCTTAACAGGCGCAGGTTTCAGTTTGGGAAGATAAAAATCCTGGAAACTGACTGCGGTGACGGCTGCACAACAGTGCACTGAATGCCAATGAACCACACACTTAAAAATGCTTGGAAAGATGGGGCGCCTGGGTGGCTTAGTTGGTTAAGCGTCCGACTTTCACTTAGGTCATGATCTCGTGGTTCGTGGGTTCGAGCCCCGCATCGGGCTCTGTGCTGACTGCCAGCTCAGAGCCTGGAGCCTGCTTCAGAGTCTGTGTCTCCCTCTCTATCTGCCCCTCCCTTGCTCATACTCTCTCTCTGTCTCTCTCTCTCAGAAATAAGTAAACATTAATAAAAAATGACTGGAATGGTAAATTTTATGCTGTAATTTACTACAATTAAAAGAAAAAACTGTGGCCTCAAGACAGGAATTTGGAAGATGGCCATAGGTTCCTTGTCCAGCTCACTGTCAAAGAGCAAATGAAAAAGTAGTAAAACTCTACAGATGTCTAGAGGTGGAGCTAGGCCTGACAGCAGGAAGACTTCACCAAGGGTTACTGCAAATGCCCAAGTTGTGCCCACAAGGGTACAGACAAGAGCCAACACCACCAGGATGACCACGCTCCCAAAGGGCCCCCGCATTATGCCGAGCACACTCAGCTCAGGCAACCCTCCTACGAGGGATGTGCCGCTGGCACACAGCCCTCTGTTAAACAGGGTTATGACCACTGTCAGGAATGAAGAAAGAGAGCTGCCCACCTGTCCTCACAGTGAACATGCAGGACTATGAAAGCAAAGGAAGGCAGGGTCTCTGTCACTCCATCTTTCAAACCGAGAGCTGTCCTTTTAGTACCATATATCCTTCCAACCAGTCAAGCGAGTGACCGTCTTAAGCAACCTAAGTGACTATCATGTGTTCTCAGAAAGTAATTGGTGGATTTTAAAAGAGAAATGAGGTGAAATCTTAATTTCATAATCCCCTCCACCCTCCCTCTTCTTTTTTAAAAACGGAGTAAGAGGCCTAAAAAAGAAGAGGTGGCCACAAAAAAAAAATCAGTCAATGCTTGAATGTAAATAAAATTTTACCTGGCTGTTGGAATCTCCAAATAGGATACACAAATGTGGTACCAACTTGCTGAGGACTAGCGGCCGAGCCCCAAAACTAAGTATAATTTGAAACAAAAATAAAGAGAATTTGGTTTTAGTCAAACAGTAAACAAAATATACTTTCTTCTGGTTTATAGCAATAAGACAAATATGGTGGAGAGCATGGTACATACACATCATCAGAACATGAAGGATATGAGACACAAGCAAAAACTAGTTCTAAACGATGTGAAATATGCAAAATTGAATAATCATGACCCACAATGAGAACTGTCAACACATGATCCAAGAGAACAAAATCTTCAACCAACGGCACTCTTAAACCTGGAAACCTATCCATCGCTCATGAAAATTTGAGCTTTGGCTTTAAAATAGTGATATTTTTAGATACTGGGTCTCAAATAAATTTACATTCCAAGAAAATATTTATTTATGTTTATTAATATTTTGATGAGGTCATGGGTTGAAAGCAAATGACAGGAGAGCCAAAACCCACAGAAGTGTGCAGACTGAATGCACTTACAAGCTCTAGGTGGCAGAAAGGACCACAGAGGAGTGAAAGAAAATAAATGAAGGTATAGTTAGAATAAAGGAAGTAACACTACAGGAAAAGTTGAAAGCTACAATAGATCACCTATCTTGTTGCACAGAACTTGAGCAAATAATTAAGAAAGAACAAAAGCCCTGGTTTACAACTTTTTCAGACTGGAGCTCTGAGCTGTGTGACTTCTATGCTATCAGAGCTCTACCTGCTGCTATCCAATTTGCTGTCTAGCCACCTGGCCAAATCTTGCTCAGTCTATGATTTTGGTAACCATCCACACTGGTCTAGAAAACCTAGGTGGGGGAAATAGCTACAATATCTGAAACACCACTGAGTAAAAACAATGTCAAACTGGGTCCAGAACAGAAGCAGATCCTAAGTTATAGCAGCATTCCTGTTATACGACCATCTATTCTGGGTAGCAACTGTTACTTATTCAAGAAAAAAAGAGAAACACTTCTTATCACTAATTGTTTTAAGTCAGCATACACATAAAAACTTAACAGCTAAAAATATCAGATCAAATAAAAATCCTCATACCAGAGATTAATAACTAATTTAAAATTTCTTATTTCCATAGCTTTCCTTGAGCTTTATGAAATGGATATTGTTTTTTCTTTTTAGCAAAATGAAAAACAAGTAAGTTGACTATTTTCAATAATCATAAAACTTACACGTTTAAGGTTTCAATAAGACATAAACACACGCCTTCTCGAGATCGAAAATTCTTGTGCTTAAAACCGGAGGTCAACTGTTCCCAAATGTACTATTTGAAAGAGAAGTAAACAAGCAGAATAAAAAATTAAATTACTCATGTTATAATCTTTAATCTATTTCTAACCTTATCACAACCTTCCTGATAACTGAATCTTCCCATCAGACTTTACCTCTCTGTAAGGGTTTCTAAGCCAAATTTGTGCTCGTGTTGCTCTCATCCATTTTTTAATATCTTAATCACGGTTTTTGGTTTTTATTTAATATCTTTCACTTTAGATTTCAATTATTCTCAGAAAAACCTTACAATTTCCACGGACATAGAATTCTTTCTAAGCTTTAGAAACCTTCGACAACAATGCTACCATTATAAGCCCAACAGTCCAGTGAGCATTTAAAAGGTCTAATGTTGCCTAGCAACCACTATAGATTGTCACATGGAACAGGCTTTTTCAGCATTTTATAATTCAGGCTTTTCTCCTTCAGCACTGGATCCAAATACAGAAACATTATTTGGGTAAATCATTTTATTGCTACCTACTATAGTTTTCTTTTGCAAAAACCACACATAAACCTATACAAATAATGCCAATTATATGAATATAGTGTTAAGAAGGAACCCAACTTTATTTTTCCAAACATAAAGCCAATTGACTCAATCAGTCCTTTCTCTGCAGTTAGAAACACTGCCCTTCCCATTTATTAAATTCACACACACACACCCTTCTCTTCCTGGACTCTATATTCAGCTCTACTAATGTTACTCTCTTTCTGCCAAACTTTCTGGAAGCAACCTGGAAGTTTACCCAGAAAATCTTAAAGGTGAACAACCTGATGCAGCAACACCACCTCAGGAACACTATTCTACATAAATACTTATATCTCTGTCCAAGGACACATGTACAAGGATGTTCCTTGTAGTAATGTTTATAATGATAACACATCAAAAATGAGTTAAAATTTGAACCACTAAGCAAGTGCTGAAGGATACCCACCAAACTATTAGCAAAGACTTCATTCCAAGGTGTAAAATATCTGGGCAGTTTAGTTTTACAATTGAACACTCTTTGGATTTTTTCTAAAACATATGTAATATATATTTTTAAAACTCTATTCTAAGAGATAACACATAATACCATTGCAGATATTGTAAATTTCTGATTTTTTTCCTACTTAACATGAGATATTCTATAAATCTTTGTTTACGTGTCAATTTATCTTTTTTAAAAATTTTTTAACATTTATTCATTTTTGAAAGGGAGACAGAGAGAGCGGGGAAGGAGCAGAGAGAGAGGGAGACACAGAATCAGAAGCAGGCTCCAGGCTCTGAGCTGTCAGCACAGAGCCCAACACGGGGCTCAAACCCACGAACCGTGAGATCATGACCTGAGCCAAAGTTGGACTCTTAACCGACTGAGCCACCCAAGTGCCCCTACGTGTCAATTTATCTTCACTCTCCTTTCAAAATATCTCCCTAAGGGCTAATTTCTTTTACTGTATTCATAACACACAAATCAGTGTCATAGAATATGCCTTATATAATTAGTAACCACCTGTTCAAATAAAAATTTTGCTCTTGTCACTGTGAAAGCTGCAGAAATTAATACTACACTCAGTAGTTCTCACAATGAGCTTTGTCACTGAACACTATATAATCTGCAGGTAAGAAAAACTGAAGAGTAATATATTCAGCATATTGTCCAATGAACAGAATCTGAGTCAGCTATGTAAAAAATGTCAAAGAGTAGAAAATAGGAAAAAGGGGAAAAAACCCAAGCAGTTAAATATTGATATTTTATCTTAAATTTCAACTTCTTTAAAGCATCAACAGTAATTCACTGTTTCAGATTTCAGCTTCGTGCCCCTGGAGGCTTCAATGATGTGCTGTGATTACCATCTGTTTATACTGATATTTCATCGCTGATGAGCAAAACCTAAAATGTAAAGTGTAGGCCTACCATAGGTGGTGCTACTTGGTCCATGAGCTTCAACATCAGAGTCTGAGCTTCATCTCGAACCTTGTCTTTGGCATCTCCCATTCTGTCTATTAAAGCTGCAATAACTAGAGAAAGGCAGAGGGAAGAGAGTAAGTATTTACGATTCATCTCCATTATAAGCTATGTTTTACAAAATTATAAAACAGCTCGTTCCATAAACGAAAAGTTATCAGGTAAGCAAATTATTTTCTTTACTCGTGAGTCCAATAAAAAATAACAGAGAAGGAAGGTTCAAACGCATACTTACGGCATGATATGCACTTATGATCATGTTCAAAAAACAGGCAAGACTAAACGTGATCCTGTGTAGAGAGCTGTGAGGCTAGTTGAGCTCTATGGACCTGCAGGGGACGGTCACCAGAAAGCCCTGTCGGCGGTAACCTCCTGGAGAGGCGCGGAGGCATCATAGGAAATGCAGAGAGGAAGCATCTAAGACGGCAGAGTTCTGGGTCCTGACCCGGGCTGGGCAGGTGCTGGCTTATGATCACGTGTCTAATACGCACTTTCATGGCCGTAGGACATACTGTTCTACTGACACACATGAAAGCCGGGCCCCTGGCCTTACGGTTTTTCTCTACCATGTCCGAGGCTGTGGCACTGCTTCATGTGACGCAGCAAGAGAGGCAGGGGACAGTCTGTTTTTGGAGAGTTTTCAAGAAAAGGGGGTGAAGGGAAAGGGAGGTGAGGGCGGAATCAAGAGGGTACAGGTTCTAACGTTGGCTCATAGGGCAAAAACCTCTCATAGTCAAATTTTTCTTTTGTAATCACTTAAATCACTACTGCCCCTCGGGTGGGGTTACAAGGTGTGAGGCCACATCTCCTTTTGTCTTTACCTCCTCAGCCCATAAAGGCTGGCAGCGGTACTCACCTCAAAAAAGGACTGAAACTTAAAAAGAGAACGCATTTAAACAGCTTAGAGTGGGGCCCGAAGTGAGCATTCTGTGTGTCACCGCCCACCCCTGCACCACCAGCGTCATCCTGCAGGCTGGACAGCAAAGAAGTGAACTTTTTTCTCTTCTGACACAACAGCCCCAGCCTTGCTTTCCCTGACGCAGTGAAGGCTGAGGCCTGCTTTACAGAAAGGAAGGAAGAAGAAATAAGATAGAGAAAGGGGTTTCCTCTCATTTACTTAGAGACGATTACAATTAAGCGTTTATATACTTTGACGCAAATATACTCTACAACGTAACATTGTCTACAATATAACAACTGGACAGATTTAATAATAATGAACAACAACACTTAAGGAAAAAAGAAATTACATTATTTTTGGAAGAAAATTAGACTATAGTGAGAAGCCCACTGTGAGAAGTTTATCCAAAAACCTAAGCTTAGTATAAGAAAACAAAGTTCTTGCCATAAAAGTGTAAGCCTGATCATGAGGCAACTGAAGGGCCTGTCAGCTGGGACAACATAAATAAATACTTCTCATCCTGCTTAGATGTATTGTTAACATTAGAGAAAATCACCAACATTTGTAGGACTGGCTGTTGTGGGACTCTGGTTTTTTTTTTTTTTTTTTTTTTTTTTTAATGCTTTATTTCTAGGAGAGAGAGAGACAGCGCGAGCAGGGGAGGGTCAGAGAGAGAGGGAGTCACAGACTGAAACAGGCTCCAGGTTCCGAGCTGGCAGTCAGCACAGAGCCCGACGCGGGGCTCGAACCCACGAACCGCGACATCATGACCCAAGCGAAAGTCAGATGCTTAACCGACTAAGCCACCCAGGCGCCCTGTGGGACTCTGGTTCTGATAGCTTCAGAGGCAGAAGATAGTAAGAAACACTTAATACAGGTATCATTATGTACCAAGCAATGAATTCTCTCATGTTAACCTCATAACAACCCAATCAAAGAGAGAAGGCTCATTTGATAGAGATGGCCCCAAAGGATGAAGTATCTTGCCCAAAGTCACACAAATAGCAAGCTGAAACCAGGATTTAAATAACCACACAATTAGGTCCCAGTCACAACGACTTCCATTTACTTGTAACTGATGTGTGTGTGTGTGTGTGTTGACAATCACACAACAGTAGTATAAAAACAAAAATCTACTGCATTTTTGAGAGGTAGAATTTAACTCCAAAAAGAAATATTAAAATGTTGGCCCAAACCAGGGCTCCTTCCAATACAGAAAAACTAAACTTTTATAAAATATAAGCAGTAAAAACAACTTGACATTACATAAACTTTTTACTATAGCTATTAAAAAAAGTCCATACGTTTTTTGCATTAGAATTCCTTTTTGACACATACTCTCTTGGTGTGAAACAGAACAAGATTCTATTCCTAGTTTTACCAGTTGTTAATTATGTAAGACCGTAAACTTCCCTG
Source organism: Proteles cristata cristata (assembly GCA_017311185.1). Lineage (NCBI taxonomy): Eukaryota > Metazoa > Chordata > Mammalia > Carnivora > Hyaenidae > Proteles > Proteles cristata. The sequence continues at coordinate 249,471 of JAESUZ010005295.1, forward strand.
AACTTGAAAGCTTCCTTGTCTATAAAATGAGGAGGAGTGCAGGCCTCTACCTCACACAAGTAGCGGCAGGTCAAACAGGTGAAGTGAAGCTAAAAAAAAAAAGACTTGTGCTAAGCCCATAATGAGCATCTGGAAGAGTCAACAGTCCACCCTAAAGATCTGTATGTATTATAATGACCACTTAATTATCATTCCACATGATGAATATTCAAAAGGTAATTAAGGGACTCCTAAACAGAGCTTTTCATCCTGTAGACGGAAGAACTTGCTGCCCGGACTGGGACTTGAACAGTGAAACATCAAGAAGTGTAAAGCACAGCGGGGAGTAGATCTTATTCTCTGAGCACTGTGTGAGACACAACCCTTTTACAAGATGGAAGAGTGATAAGCAGGTAGCCCAATTACTCTAATACTCTTTCTGTAATTCCATTTTGGGTTAAAACTATCTGTTTAAAATTTGGGAGATATGAGATCCTTTACTGAATTCAGTTATCATAAAACCAGGGCTGGCGATCATTGTTAAATGTAAATTGGATATATTTTTTTGTTTGAAAAACTTATTTTTCCACAGTCCCTGTGGCCACAAAAGAAAATTTAAATATTTTATATTAAAGAACTCCATCAAAAGAGCCCATACTCTTTCTGGAACTTTGTCTAAAACTGAACAGCCATCTCAATTTTCCTAAAACACCTCTTTACTTTTAATATTAAAAGACAAAAAAATACCTATGATAGTTAATAACTTAAGTGTACCAAAACAAAATATCACTCATATCAAGTTACATATATCTAAGATTACATTATTTAAAAAAAAAAAAAAAAAACCTTCAGGGGCGCCTGTGTGACACAGTCAGTTAAGCGTCCAACTTCAGTTCAGGTCATGATCTCATGATTTGTGGGTTCCAGCCCTGAGTCGGGCTCTGTGCTCACAGCCCAGAGCCTGGAGCCTGCTTTGGATTCTGTCTGTCTGTCTCTCTATCAAAAATAAACATTAAAAAAAAATACCTTTAGCACATAGTTTAATTCAATTCCTTCCTTCCACAGAAGAGCTCCTAAAGTGGGTTGGCTAAGGTCTAAAACAGTAAAACAAGAAAGCTAACTGTGGCCTCCCCACTCTGCACTGTACCTCCGCAAGAGCACAGAGGGGCACCTGCGTGGCTCAGCTGGTTAAGCCTCCAACTCCTGATTTCGGCTCAGGCCATGACCTCATGGTTCACGGGTTCAAGCCCTGTGGGCCGGCTCTGCTTGGGATTCCCTCTCTCCTTTTCTCTCTGCCTCTCCCCTGCTCACTCTCTTTCTCTTTCTCTAAATTAAAACAAAACAAAACAAAACATAAGAGTACAAAGATACACTGCCTATCTTGTGGAGCTATCATACAAATTAGAAACAATGTGAGGATAATCTTTTACACACGCGAAGTTGATAAAGCCCAATAAATGGGTAACAAGTAGGCAATATACACTAGCAAAGTAGTGATGAAACTTTTTGGTTATACTACACTGACTCTGAATTAATAACAAGTTTGAGTTTCACAAAATGATGACCACTTAGGGTTCAAAGTGAAAATGATACTAACATTAATGTACACAAATAACCATAAAGAGTAGAAGATGAAAAGATAAAAGAAACTACACATATAAACCTATGCAGATATACAGAAAACACATATAAAAAACACTCAATAATAAAAGCAACTTAATGTAATTTATTTAGAATTTAACAGTTTGAGAAAAATAAAGAAAAATTCATTGTAGGGTAAGGTTGGTCTGAAAAGCTCCCAGATACTGAAATGGGAAGTAAATCCTTTAAAGAGAAAGAAAGGACCGTGGAAAAGGGAGAGGACTGCGAAAAGGAAGCAGAAGCACAGCAGAAGCCGCAAGAACAGGAGGGAGCAGGGTTCGACGCAAGCGCAGGCGGACGGGCGCGCCGAGGGAACGGACCGCCACCGGGACGGCAGAACAGAAGCTCTGAAGGCAGGTGGCTCCCGGGAGGCAGCGGCCTGGGATTCCGGCCCCACTGTCCCTATGGCCTCAGTGTCCGCAGTCAGTGCAGCGACTCCGTCCAGCTCTCCCTGCGTTCGAAAACCACGCGAGATACATAACACCTGGGATTACCGTGCCGTCCAAAATACCGTCTGTCACAACTGACCACAGGAGCCGCTACCGGGCAGCGGTCCCGACCATGAACGCCCGCAGGCGGGGAGGCCCGCGAAATGCCAAAACGCAACCGGCGCTAACAAGGGCAGAGCCCAAGCGCTCGGTGTTGTGACTGAGGCTCTGGGACTGGAAGGGACGGGGAGACAGGAGGGACCTGGGAACCAGACAGCCCACGACCAGTAGGAAAGAGCGCCTACGACAACACTTCGCCAGCACTTAGGTACCTGTGGGAGTGGAAGAACGCTCAAGACGAGCCACAGATATGACTTTTTTACATAAAACTTCCTAATTTTAAACAATGACTCAAAATCTTTTTTTTTTTTTTAATATTTTTATTTTATTTCTAGGAGAGAGAGAGACAGCGTGAGCAGGGGAGGGTCAGAGAGAGAGGGAGATACAGACTCTGAAATAGGCTCTAGTCTCTGAGCTGGCAGTCAGCACAGAGCCCGACGCGGGGCTCGAACCCACGAACCGCAAGATCATGACCTAAGCGAAAGCCGGACACTTAACCGACTAAGCCACCCAGGCGCCCCTCAAAATCTTTTAAGCAAACACCCACGTAAAACACGTATGCAGCATTTTCAACATCAATCATAGGATCTTAAGCAGAAGCCTGACCCCGTGAAGGGTCAGCTTTTCGGAAGACGTTCATGCAAAGAATGAACCAGAACCAGGCACTGACTAAAAGGGGACACGGAAGGGAAATTACTGAGATGCTTCTGCCTAAAGGACAGACAATGAAAATAAGAAACCAGCAGAATCTGGGGACAAACTGCATACAAAGCGCTAACTTAATGCATAAAAGAAAATCACAAGCAGCAGAGACCTCCCTTCCCTATTCCTACAGAGGAGGAGCCGCACCCACATCACAGCTCCTCAGGGCAGAGAGCAGCTCAGAGCCAGCGCTGTGACCCTGACTGCCGCACAAAGAGGAGCAGCAAGGACCAGGGTCTTGTGTGTGCCGCAAACACACAGGAGCGAGCGCGGCCCGGAGGACGGCTGGCAGCCGGGCAGCTCTGCAAACTAGTTGTGATTAAAAAAAAAAAAAAGTATTTTGGAAGTGTTTATAAAACACAGTTTTAAAAACAATCTGACCAAAGTAATTTGGTTTACTGAATCTAATAAAAAATTGGGTCCTTTCATTTTGCTGTAACTTATTTTTATTGCATTTTACAAAATATTGGTCTACCACAGACTAGCCAAGACAGAACTGGTCCTTCATCATAGAAATCTAAAGAGCAGCGCTGTACGTTATAAATTTTTAATGTTAAAAAAAGTAACAGTAAAAACATTTAAGTTATGAAGTAAAAATCTATTAGCAGTATATTTAATATGTTTTTTGCTTTTTTGGTTTTATTTATCTCAAAGGAAATACAATTATTTAAATAGGCTTAAACTCTTCTATGTCTAGGCCAACTAAAATGCTATATACTAGATCTCTAGGTTGTATAAAATTACCTTTTACACTCACAGAGAACCGATTCTGTTAAAGACCATGAGAAAACATGCCAGTACGTCAAAGCCTACAATGATTTTGAAATAAAGTTAACTTACCCATTACTACATAGGACTTAAATCGTGTTGATAATCTGTCCACAAAGGCACTTAAAATTTCCAATCCCATTAATGACACCTACAGACAGAAAAAATTTTAATGAATACAAACTATTAGTGCATTCTTTAATATATATAATCACTGACATATAAAGCTTTTCATATATTATCAAGTTTTTGTTTAAAGATCCATTTTATTTTTTTGTATTTTTTTAATGTTTATTTATTTTTGTGAGAGAGAGGAGAGAGAGAGAGAAAATGTGAGTGGGGGAGGGACATAGAGAGGGAGACACAGAATCTGGAGCGAGCTCCAGGCTCCGAGCTGGTGGCAAAGAGCCGGATGTGAGGCTTGAACGCATGAACCGTGAGATCATGACCTGAGCCAAAGTCTGATGCTTAACCAACTAAGCCACCCAGGTATACCTATTACCAAGATTTTTTTAAGAAAATAAGGAGATTGAAGTATTCAGGGGTAAACAGTCATGAGGTTAGGGCACTCTAATCTCAAATGGTTCAATAAATGCTGCTACGACTACTAATGTATACAAATGCAGGGAGATAAAGGCAAAACGTTAATAACTAGTAACACAGGTAAAGGGTGTAAAGAAGGCCACCAATTACAGTTGCAACTTTCCTCCTGTAATGTTGAAATGTTTCCTAAATGAAAGTTAAAAATTAAGAGCACCTTTAATTATAGAAGAATTCCAGCTTTTGTCTAGGACGGAGATGCTGGAAAAAATACCACTTCCACTTTAACAAGAAAAAACCCAAGTATCTACAGATCTAGAACTATTCTTGAGTCCATCAGAAAGCTGAAGTTGCAGGATAGTCAACTAGCCTGAAATTTAAGGAAAGACACGCCCCCGCGGGGAGGCGGGACCTGTGGCCCACGGGGCAGAGGACGGAAGGCAGGAGAGGCTGTACCGCAGGCGCCGGTGCGCGCGTCCTGCTGTGTGTAACTCCTGCTCAGCAGCCGGCTGCGGGCTGGCGTGAAGATGCTCAAGCTCTACCAGCCACAGACACGAAAGGAGACACGCTTTCTCCACAAACCTCCACTGGGTACTCATCATGGGAAGAAGCATCTGTCTCTCGTTTGTACGGGTCTCAGAGGAAGACAGCAGCCATCTCTGCAGGAGAGGCAGGCTTTTCCTTCCCCGTACCCTTGTCTTAATAAGAAACGAAGGTATGGAGCTGCTGAGAGAAAGACAAATACTGTCACCGCCCGACACAGGTAAAAACTCACTGCTACTAAGAAAAGAGAAAAGGAAAACAGAGCACTCTACCTCTGAGGGAGAAGCAGAAATTCACCCTGGGCTCAAATGTCGAGGAGGGCAGGGTCTCTGCTAAAGCCTCATCCTCAAGACTCAGGGGCAAAGGGCTCCTAAGACTGAAGCTGGACAGAAAACCCAACTACACCCCCGCTCCCCACAACCAAGCTCGCAAGAACAGCCGAGGGAGGGCAGCTCCCCCTGGAGAAGAAAGCATGGAGAAAACCCCCTATGAGGCACAGGAGAAAAAGGGAAGGGCTCAAGTGGGGGCTGCTGAACACTGAGAACCTGACAATTCATTCCGTTCCTGGGTATACAGCCAAAGCAGGACACAAACAGGTACTTGTGCGCCAACATTCACTACGGCATTGTTCACAACAGCTGAAAGGTACAAAGGCCCACAAGTCCTTCAACAGATGAACAGATAAAGAAAATGCGCCATATGCGTTTAGTTAAAAATTTGGCCGGGGTGCCTGGGTGGCTCAGGTGGTTAAGTGTTGGACTCCTGATTTCGGCTCAGGTCACCATCTCATGGTTCGTGAGATCAAGAACCACGTTGGGCTCTGCTCTAGGTGTGGAGCCTGCCTGAGATTCTCTCTTCTCCTTCCCCCCCTCCTCAGGGAAAAAAAAGTTTGGCCATAAATAAGACTGACTGGTACATGCTACAACATGAATGAGCCCTGAAAGAATTGTAAGTGAAGTCACGAATGGCCAAAGGTCATATGATTAAACTTACAAGAAGTGTCAAGAGTGTCCAGAACCAATGAACTGCACACTTCACAAATGACTAAACTGTGTGGTACGTAAGTTAACTCAATAAAGCTCTTTAAAACATAGCTCACTTAGAAATCTATCTCTAAGATACACTAGCAAAATTATTACAAAACAAGCAGACATTATTCATTGTAAGAGACCAGAAACCATCCAAATATTCATCAATATGAGACAGATTCAATAAATTATGGTACATCCACACTGTAGGGTACTGTAACACTGTAAAAATGAGCACTCTCCTAATTCTGTTATGCAATAGCCTCCATGATATGTTGTTAAGTGAAAAAAGCAGGTTGGGGCAATGTGTATATACAGCGAGGACTATGAAGAGACACAGTGACTTAGAAATGTTTGTTAAAAATAACAACAATGGGGAAACAATCAGGGGGAAAAAAATGTAATCCTTAGGAATAGGCTAAAAGGATTAGGGAAAGAAGCCAGACTATTTTGAATACCATTTGCAGCAATAACTAATTTCCCTGAAAACTAGTGAACCTGAATGTATACCGAATTAGTATTATAACCACACAGAAGAGGAGCTCAAGTGCCTTTCGAGTACAGTAATTTGATTACCGCTCTCCAGGGGGACACACCCGGAGGACAAAAAACAACGCTGCAAAAAGGAAATGCAAATGCTTTCAGAAATCTTGACCGGACGAGAAGGAAGACCTACAGAAGTAGGATAGACTGCAGGCCAGAATCTGAATTAAAATCACTATCAACGCATGGTATACTTTTCTTTAAAACTAAAACCCTAACCCTATTCACTGAAAAAAGTCTAGAGGGCTTTGTTCAAACGAGAACGAGTGCCACTAGCGCGCACGCTGCATTTTCCACATACTCGTCCCCACTGACAGAGAACAAGAGCTTCTTGGAGAAGCGGCTGGTTCCAGGGCAGGAGCAGGAAAAACGACATCTTGTGAGAACCAGACAGCAAAGATGCAGCAGAGATTCCTCGGGTCGTGTCAAGATGGGTCGGTTTGAATATTAATAAGCACAGTAAGTGCACCGTCTTGAAATGCATTAGATACGCTTAAATATAAGAATCTGCACGGATGAAAACTATGCGGCCAATACCGGAGGGCGCTAGAAGACCACCTCACTATTTTGACCATTAGTAGACAAAAGGAAAGAATCACATAAACTACAGGTATCGCTCAGATACGTGCATTCTGCCCCACACCACTGCAATAACAGGAATTATGCAACAAGGTGAGTCGAATGGGTTTTTTCCATTTCCCAGAGCATATTAAAGTCATGTTCACCCTGTACTGTGCTCGACTAAGTACGCACCAGCATTATGTGTAAAAAAGGACACACCTTAATTAAAAAATACTTTATTGCCCATTCGTGATCCCTGGAAAGCGGTCAGAATAGCAACATGAACCAGAGTTTGGAAGAACTTCAAACTTTATAAGCTAGAGCCTTATAAAATGCATTTCTTAGATAATAAGACTTTAAAATTACTCCTGATCCATGGGCTGTAGAGTGGATATCGTGTTAGCAGGCATGAAAACAACATTAACCTCCCTGCGCATCTCCACTGGAGACCTTGGGGGACCAGTGCATTGTCACGATCAGTAATATTTTGAGAGGAATCCTTTTGTCTTCAGCAGTAATTCTCAGCAATGGCTTAAAATACCCAGGAAACCATATTGTAAATAGAGGTGCTCTCACCCAGGCTTTCTATTTACAGAGCACAAGGAGAGTCTATTTAGCATAATTCTCAAGGGTCTTAGGATTTTCTCAATGATGTGAGCACTGCCTTCAACTTAAAGTCACCAGCTCCTAACAAGAGAGTCACCCTGTCCTCTGAAGCCAGGCTTTGACTTCTCCTCTCTAGCCGTGAGACTCCTAGACGGCATCTCCTTCCTAACAGAAGGCTGTTCCGTCTACACTGGCAATCTGTTGTTTAGTGGAGCTACCCGCAGGAATCACCCTCACTAGATCCGCTGAGTAACCTGGAACTTCTGTGGCCCCTTGCACTTTTATGTCATGGAGATGCTCCCTTCCTTAAACTTCATGAACCAACTTTCGGCTTCAGACTTCTGTGGCTTCCTCGCCAAGCTCAGCCTCCACAGAACTGAAGAGAGTTAGGGCCCTGCTCGGGATGAGGCTTTGGCTTAAGGGAGTGTTGCGGCTGCTTCGAGCTCCTACCCAGACCACTCAAACTTCTGTCTCTAGATCAGCAATAAAGCTGTTTTGCTTTCTTATCACACATGCGTTCATTGGAGTAGCACTTTTAATTTCCTTCAAGAACCTTTCCTTTGCAGTCCCAAGTTGGCTGTTTGTCACAAGAGGCCGAGCTTTTGGCCTGTCTTGGTTTTTGACTTGCCTTCCTGAGTTTAATCATCTCTAGCTTTTGTTTTAACGTCAGACACATGCAACTCCTTCTTTCTCTCGAACACTTAGAGGCCACTGTCGAGCTACTAACTGGCCTCATTCCAGGGCGGCTGTACCTCAGGGAACAGGGAGGTCTGGGGGGGAGGAGAGATGGGGCAACGGCTGGTCGGTGGCGCAGTCAGCACACACACAGCACTCACAGGTCACGTTTGCCATCTTAAACGGGCACGGTTCATGGTGCTCCCAATTACAACAGAGCAACGGCAACATCTGAAGTTCCTGACCACAGGTCATCACAACATACGGTAATGAAACGAGTTTGAAATACTGCCAAGATTTACCAAAGTGTGATGTACAGAGGACACACTGACCGAGTGCTGTTGGGAAAATGGCACCAAAAGACTTGTTTAATGCACGGTAGCCACAAACCTTCAGCATGTAAAAAATGTAGTATCCATGAAGCACAATAAAGCAAAGCACAACAAAATGAGGCGTGCTTGCCTTTCTATTATAAATGGTGCCAATGAAACAGGGCACCTGGGTGGCCCAGTCAGTTAAACGTCAGACTCTACTTCTGCTCACGTTATGATCTCACGGTCAGGAAATCTGTGTGAGGCTCCGGGCTGAGGGTGGAGCTTGCCTGGGATTCTCTCTCTCCCTCTCTCTCTGTCTCAAAATAAATAAACATTTTTAAAAAAGTAAATGGGGGAAGTTTCTCTTTATAAAGTATTCTAGTTAATAAGTGAAGGAATGACAGAATTAGAATATCATTTTGCAAGGGCGCCTAGGTGGTTCCATTGGTTAAGTGCCTGACTTCAGCTCAGGTCATGATCTCACGGTTCATGAGTTCAAGCCCCACGTCGGACTCTGTGCTGACAGCTAAGAGCCTACAGCCTGCTTCAGATTCTGTGCCTCCCTCTCTCTCTGCCCCTCCCCCACTCACGCTCTGTCTGTCAAAAATAAATATATTTTTAAAAAACAAAGATTTGAAGGTTCTATACTGCTGGCTTTGAAGATGAAAGAGGCTGCAAGCCAAGAAATGGCATGCAACTCCCAGAATCTTGAAAATTCTCTCCTCTAAATTCTCCAGAAGGTAACAATCTTGCTGAAACCTTGATTTTACCCCAATAAAGCCCATTGTGTACTTCTGACCTTCAAACCTCCAAGGAAATAAATGTACTATATGTTGCTTTAAACTACTAAGTGTCTAGTAATTTGTTATAGCACCAACAGGAAACTGATATATTAATCACAATGTGGAAATCTTTTCTGGATCCTAATTTTTCTTACAATAATTAATTTAAAAATTTGTATGAGGTTTTCAAAAATTAGAAGTTTGACCCTACATGTTTGATATCAGGGAATCACTGTGTTACATGTGATAATGGTAGTGAGGTTATGTTAATTTTTTTTTAAAGAACACTTACTTTGAGACACTAACTAGAAAGTCTTATTGATGAAACAAATGTATCTGTGATTTGTGACAAAGTAACGGGCATGATTAGCCATGGACTGGTGTTGTGGGTAGATTTGTTTACTCTGTCTACCTTTACATATGTTAAAAATTCTTCATAGTTAAAAGCTAAAAGAAAAAAATTACAGGAAGTGTGATTCCTCATGGTGAAATGAACATACCCTTCAAACAAAGGAACAATTCAAAGCCCACACTCTTATTCAACCTCATCCTAAGGGCCTAAGCCAATGCACCAAAACCAAGCAAAACTAAAGAAATGGAAAGAAGAAGCAAAACTATCATTATGGTCTGATATTATACAGTAGTCTCTCCTCATTGCCAGTTTCGCTTTCTACAGCCTCAGTTACCCAAGGTCAACTGTAGTTTGGAAGCAGATAATCGTCACCAGAAGGTCAACAGTAGTCTGACGCTGTATTTCAATGTGCACGTCATTAACCTCACTTCATCTCATCACTCCATTATCACACATCATCACAACAAAGGGGAGTACAGTACAAGGAGATTTTAAGAGAGACAACATTCATATAACTTTCATTACAGCACGTTGATATAAATGTTGTTTTGTTATTATTGTCAATCTTTTGAGGTGCCTCACAAAAATTAAACTTTATCATAGGTGCGTATGGTTAAGCAAAAATGTAGTACATGCAGGTTCTAGCTGCCATTTCCGGCATCTGCTGGGGGTCTTAGAAAACAGACTCCCAGATTCCTCATGGATGAGAAGGGACCATATGTAGAGAAAACCTAAAAGAATCCACAAACTACCGGAAAAAAATGTTTTGAATTATAAGTAGGTTGGCCATAAAAATCAATATACCGAATGCCATTTCAATATGTCAGAAAGCATAATTTAAAAAATAAAACAGTCGCATTTATACCCTCAGTAACCATGAGAGTAAATCTTAACAAAATTCGCATAAAACCTATTTGGAGAAAATAATGCAACATTAATGACAAAACATTAAGGAAGACGTAAAACATTTTCACAGGTAAAAGAGGTCATTATAAAAGATACCAAGTCTTCCCCAAAAAAGAGGATATTTCAATATAATCCCATTAAAAGCCCAATATTTTAGTGCAACTTGACTAGCTGATTCTAAAATTCACATGGATTAGTAAATAAAGAGCCAATAGTAGCCACCCCATTGCTGAAGGATATGGTGAGGGAAACTGATATAGCAAACATCAAGATTTACCATGAAGCTAGAAACGACTTTCCTGAATTTCCATTTGGACATCTTTCAACTTAGCCTATGTTTCGGCTAAGGATTCTTTCAGTGGAATATGAAAGCCCTCAAAAAAGAAGAAAAGGGGGGTGCCTGGGTGGCTTAGTCGGTTAAGCGTCCGACTTTTGCTTAGGTCATGATCTCGCGGTTCGTGGGTTCGAGCCCCGCATCGGGCTCTGTGCTGACTGCCAGCTCAGAGCCTGGAGCCTGTTTCAGTCTGTGACTCCCTCTCTCTCTGACCCTCCCCTGCTCACGCTGTCTCTCTCTCTCCTAAAAATAGATAAAAAACATTTTTAAAAAATCTAAAAAAAAAAAAAAAAAAAGAAGAAGAAAAGAAAACATCTATTGCTGTATTCCACTCAGCTCCTCACTGTTTCCTTAGGAACTCAGATACCTCCATTCAGTCCTTTAAAACATAAAAGCAAAAAGAGTGTACTTTCTAACAGGTACATATAAAATACAAAAGCAAAAATATAAACATACATTAAATATGTAAATATAAAAGTATAAAAATAAAATCTTAGAAATATAAAAGCAAAATAACATTTTTTAACAGGTAGAAAAACAGAACTCTAAAAAGCAAATTTGGAGCTAAGACCAAGCTTAAATTTTAGGGTGTTTTAAAGCCATAAAGCTGAGGGCCACCTGGGTGGCTCAGCTGGTTGTCTGACTTCGGCTCAGGTCATGATCTCATGGTCTGTGAGTTGGAGGCCCACGTCAGGCTCTGCACTGACCGTGTAGAGCCTGCTTGGGATTCTTTCTCTCTCTCCCCTCGCCCTGCTTCCTTGTGCTCTGTCTCTCTGAAAGTAAATAAATATCTAAAAAAATTAGAAAAAAATTTAAATGAAATCAGTTAGAGGTTTTGTGTTTTTCTCCATCTACCTTCAGTTGCACTGGTACCGGTATGGGATGGGCAAGGTTCGATTAACCAGAATTGCATCTTATCAAATGAGGACCATGAAATAAGTGTGAAAAGGGAGGAGAGAATGAAGAACAAATGTCAGGTATGACTGACTGACCAGGAAATTTCAGCTCAGATGAGAGTGTGCGATAGTCAAAAGATAACTGGATTGGGGTGATCAAACTCTTTAAGATGGAAAATACGGTTCAGGATTTAGAGTTCTAGAATATCACAATCACCAATCAGTAATGCCACTTGTGAAGTCTGAATCGCCGGACAACCACACACCTGTTGTGGCCTGAGGTGACTGTGGCCGCATCTGTAGCACTGATCGTCTAACGACCATTATGGCTTCATGCAGAGTCAGGCGGGCACATGTACGTATTGAAATCTACTTTATCTCATTACCAATTACATAGAAATTTCCTTTTTTAGTGCAGTTAGGACATTATTGGGATTTTGAAAAATTATGTGTACTCAGTATCATGTACAAATTTTATTTCAGGATTATAAGGGAGACATTAAAAGAGGGCACTGAATTGGACAGGGTTCAGAATCACAGCCTTTCTCAACTCTCATGCACATACACAAGGTGACAGCGTAAAAGGATGGTTACAGTAAAAAAAAAAAAAAACCTGGACATTCTTTAAGAAAAACAATGGACAAGATCCAGATATAAATAGCTAGGTCTCAATTTTTATTTAAGCAACCTAAGAAATGGTATATTTTAAGAAATTGATGGTTTATGAGAAATACAATCAAGGTGAGGCTGGAAAGTGTCCTCCAAATGGCAAAGAGGCTGTGATTTTGGATTCTGAAAAGACTTGAAATCTTAACACATTACGTAGCTGAGCACTACATACTTATGATATAAATGCTATTTACCTCTCTATTTTTTAGAGTCAACTTATTATGATAGCTGCAGATAAACAGTATAAAAAAGGAGAACTGACAAATGTTAGGCTATTGAATGAAGAGTCAGTTTACAGAAGAGCAGAAAGGGAGGAGGAAAATCTTAACCTCCCCTAAGTTCAAGTACTCCTCCATCAATTTACCAAGTTTACAACAGATGCTCAAGAAAGGCGATTACCCTTAAGTCTTCTCTCTCAACCCACCAGGAGGTCCCACTCTATGATACTGGCTCTACCCGCAAATTCAGTCTCAAAGCCTTCCACTTCCCACTGCCACTGCTACCAAAGCAGGTCCGGCCGCCGCCATCTCCTTGCTTCTTCACAGTCCACCCGCCGCAAAGCAGCCCTTCCTCCACATAAAACCCTCCACTGGCTTTGAATAAAATCCTATAAGGCCCTTTCCACCTGCCTCCTCGATCTCACCTTTCTTAACACCTCTCACTGGTAAACTCTAGCTAGGACCTCCCCATCTGCAGTTTCCTGTCTACATCATTCCTCACTCCTACATTCATGTCATGTCTGTACCCAATTTTCGCCTCCCTTTCGTGACTACCCCCAAACAGTCTCATCTTACCCTCATTCCATCACATCAGTTGATTACAATCACTTGCTACCTGAAATTATCTACACTGTATACCCTTCTGCCTTTCTCTTTCTACTAGGATCTATCTCCATGATGGAAAGGATCTGACTTTCCCATGTGCTCTTTTTAATTTTTTAAATGTTTTCTTTATTTTTCAGACAGACAGAGAAAGAGCACGATCAGGGGAGGAGCAGAGAGGGAGACGCAGAATCCGAAGCAGGCTCCAGGCTCCGAGTTGTCAGCTCAGAGCCTGACGTGGGGCTCGAACTCACAAACCGCAAGACCATGAGATCGTGACCTGAGCCGAAGTCAGACACCCAACCGAGTGACCAGGTGCCCCAATGACCATCTATTTGAAATTCCAACACCTGCATCCTGCCCAACACTACTCCCTTCCCTGCTCTTTTCTCCGAAGCACTTACCCCCATCTAACATAGTGTAGATTCTAGTTATTCATCTGGTTTATTCCCTACCTCCACAACCAACTAAGTCCACAAAGGCAAGGATTTGTTTTTCCACTCCTGTATCTGAAGTGCCTAGAAGAGCGCCTGCTTGTCGTAGGTCCTCAATAAACATCCGAATGAAGCCAAATGAATGATCTTTCCTAGTTTTGTTCACAGCAGGATTCTCAGGGTCTAGAACACCACTAGCATCATCACTCAAATTTATGAAAGTAATGATGGCTATTAAGACAAATTCCAAAGTACTATCAAATCCAAAGAAAATTATATTTTGCTCAGCATAATGTGAAATTTAAGCACAATTCTCTATTTGTGTGTATGTGCAAAGAATTCCATGCTATACTCTTTTTTTTTCCAAACGAGTTAAGTATGTTTTTGTATCTTGGGTAAAAAATGATGACCTAGTTTGGTAACTTAGTTTATAAAACCAAGTAAGAAATGAATTCAAAAGCCTTCTAACAATGTCAGAAGAAGGTTTTATATACAGCATTCAGCAGAAAGAAGAGAACTAACGGTTCAGGAAGGAGAAAGCAGAATTGATAAATTAATGTCCTTAAGTAGGCAAGAGACCATGGAAGGGAGGAAAACAATTCACTCCTGCAACAGAGCAGAAGGAAGAGTACAAGGGCACAGTGACAAGGGAGCGTGTGGATGAGGCTGTGGAAGCCTGTGGCGGTTTGCTTCTGGTTGTGGACACCGTTTCTGGCTACAGCATCTCATAAGGAGCACAGAGAGCATGTGTAATAAAGAGATGAGAACCTGCGTCAGATCCTGGATGGATTCTAATTCAATTTTTTTTAATGTTTATTTATTTTTGAGAAAGAGAGACAGACAGACAGAGTGACAGTGGGGGTGGGGCAGAAAGAGAGGCAGACGCAGAATCTGAAGCAGGCTCCAGGTTCTGAGCTATCAGCGCACAGCCCAATGCAGGGCTCGAACCCAGGAACTGTGAGATCATGACTTGAGCTGAAGTCGGATGCTTAACCGACTGAGCCACCCAGGCACCCCAGATTGATTCTTCAGGACCAGTCCAATAGAAAATAGAGCACTGAGTGGAACTGGTGCATAAAGCCACTAAGGAAAAATTGGGCTACTGTGGAATCTCACAAGCCAAGAGGTGTGTTTCAAGACATGGTGCATGTGAAGAGTGAAATGGCCCAAAGGGAACTCGTCAGTTGGCGTAAAGGTGACACACTTCACTTGGGAAGGGGAGGAAGCCCTACCAAAGAGCTGACTTTTTCTACAAGAGTCTATAGTACAACATGACATGAATTATCTTGAGCAGGTATATGCCTCGACACGGTAAGCAAATTTAGCTTGTTTCTACCATAGATATAATAACCTCCCAAATGGTACAGATATATTAAACGTTAACTTTTTCTGAAGCTTTAAAGAATGATGAGACAGTATGTCATAGAGCATCAGAGTGGTTGATTCTCAAACGGTTTATTATCCTTGTAAAAGTCAAGCCCTCCCAAAACTCATGTTTAAGTTTCACCACTAAATCTGCAGAGTAGTAGAGTTTGTCTTTCTATTCTATGAGCATAAAGTTCTCAAAGTACAGCCCATTCGCAGGGTTGTGAGTATAAATTACCGAGAAGAATCACTTCATCCACAGATTCGAGCTAGCATTTTAAAGCAACACTGCCACCAGAAGACTAGAAAGAAAAATAACGGCTAAAAACCACAGTACAGGCTAATTACGGAATATTTACCAAGTCTCCCAACGTGGCTACATTACAGCCCGCCCCCAACCAGTTCTTCAAAAAACACCCGTTCCTTCTTGTATAATTTTTTTTTCAGCATAAGCTAACCTACTAAGATACAGGTTTCAAATCCGAAGGCAGTCCTCCACTGCAGTAAAACGAGCTAACAAAGAGCATATAACTGTTTTCCGTCCACAGTAAATGAAAAATACATAATGCCCTGGGGTCAGCATCTTTGTATTAGACTTAACAGTAAATGTAACCAGGCACCTGATGAAGCTCTAAAGATGCCTGAGAGACAATGAGCACAACCTTCCAGAGGCAAAATTTATTCAAGAGAAAAAAAAGAAAGAAAGAAAAGAAACAAGATGAAACAGACTAGACGATCACTAAAGAAGAGAGATTAATTTAACATACTCTTTTGAACTTAACAATTGTATCCTGAGGTCCTCCGTCTTCGTCTAAGTAGTGTTTACACGAGTACGTACAAACGCAAAAAGTCTTCGAGCGCTTTATGTACGCAGATTATCAATGATTTTTAAACAGGTGGTGGGACATCGTGTCCTAACGCCAAATAACTCGGCGTCGTGTCTCGGAATCGCCGAATCCGCCACTGTTCACAACTGGGGAAACACTGGGTCGTGGTGGGACCTAAGTCCCCGGCTCAGGTCCAGGGACCCCCACCCCCCGCCCCGAGCTCAGAGGCTTCCCCTTCCCGGGGCGCTTCCCAGGCGCCAGGCGCACCCCGGGGGCTCGCCGGGCTGGACGCGCACGTCCGGGATTAAAGGGCTGGCCGGGGAGGGCGTGCCCGGCCCCGGCCCCGGCCGCGCCGCCGCTTACCCGGTAGTTGCTCGAGCCCACCCAGCCGGTGAGCGCGTCGATCGTCTTGCTCAGGCGGCCCAGGTCCTCCTCCAGGTCCGGGATGGCGCCGGGGGCGCCCAGATAGAGCAGCAGCTCCTGGCCGACCCGCAGGCGGCCGCCGACGTCCTTCTGCAGCACCTGGGCGCCGAAGTACTCCATGCCGCGGGGCTCCATGGCCGCCCGCCCGCCCGCCCGCCCGCACGCCCGCGGGGGACCAGCTTCGGCCGAGCGCCGCCCAGCCGCCCGTGCGGGTCCCCGCCGCTGCGGGCCGGACGCGGCTCGCGGGGCGCGGCGGGCTGCGGGAGCGGCGCCAGGCGCCGAGCGGCCCCCAAACTAGTCAAACTCGGCGCCCCCGCCACCCAGCCCGCTTTAGAGGCCGCGGCCGCCGGCGACGTCAGCGCGCGCGTGACGTCAGCGCGACGTCGGCGAGCGCCGCCCCTCCCGCCTGCCGCTCCGCCGCCGCGGCGCCCGCCGGGGCTGCCGGGCGTAGCGGGACCCCTGGCGGGAGCCGCGGGCGAGTCGGCGTCCCTCCGGAGGCGGCGCGTTCCCTGGCGTCCGCCGCCGCAGCTTCTTCGTCTCACCCTGTAACATAGAGAACGCTTCCAAGTTTTCTTCTTGAAACCGACACTTGGGAACGTTTCTGGTCCTTGGAAATCCCCCTCCCCCGTCTCACACGCTTCCTCATTGAAAACCACCGTGACCCCTGCTTCCAGCCACCTTCCTTGGTTGGGTCGCCGTGTAATTTTTGGTTTGGTTTGGTTTTTAACTGAGGTTTAATTTACGTGGAATAAAATGCACCTACAGTGTACAGTCCATGAGTTTGGGCAGATTTGGTCACCGGGGTAAGCGCGGCACCAAGACGTAGCACGCTTCCATCACTCGCAGGCGATTCTAATCCGATTTCTAGTACTTTAACGTAGTTTTACCCGTTCTTTGACGTCACATAACTTCCCAGTACGGCCGGCGTGTCGCTAGTCCTTCCCTCCGCGGAGTATAGTCCGCTGGGCGGAAGCGGACGCTTGTGGGCCGTTCACCTGTTCCTTGCATTCCTAGGTGTTTAATAATGGTGAATAAAGCGGCTATAACCATTCGCAGTTTCGTACAAGGCCTTGTGTGGACACATGTTTTCGTTTCTCTTGAGTAAATACCGAGGACTGGAATTACCGGGTCTTCAGATAAGTATGTATTTAACTTGAGAAGAAACTGCCAGACTGTTGCCCCAAGTGGCTGAACCGTATTTATTACCAGCAGTGCTTCAAGTTCAGTTGCTCCACATTCTCCACAATATTTAGTTCAGCCAGGGTTATTGATTTTAGCCATTTTTGAGTGCGAAATGGTCTAGAATACATTCTAAGCGCACAACGTGGCCATCTTCCTGCCAGTTCTTTCCAACCACAGTTTAGTAATTGTGTGTATAATATCTGGGTACCACACAAAAAACTCCAGGATAATTTGTGTTTTGCCTAGGATGCTGCTTGGCAAATAATGGAAGCTCAATCGATGTAAGTTGAACAAGTGAATCAATTCAATGAAAATTGACATGCTGATAATTGAAGTGTTCATAAAAACAAAATTAACAGTGACGACAATTGTAATGCTCTAATTTCTATTCTTGTTTTTTCAATGTTTATTTATTTTGAGAAAGAAAGAGCAAGTGGGGCAGGGAGGCAGAGAGAAAGAGAGAGAGAGAGAGAGAGAGAGAGAGAGAGAGAGATCCCAAGCAGGCTCCAGAGCCGGGTAAGGGGCTTGATCCCACAGGCGGAGAGTTCATGACCTGAGTCAAATCAAGCATCAGATGCATAACCAACTGAACCACCCAGGTGACTCTGATGGGTTTTTTCCTTCCAGATTTGTGTTTTATATTGTATCTTAAAGTTTCTTTCATCTATAATTGCTATAATTTTCCTGAAACTGGAGCTCAATCAAGGAAACGGTGGTAACTATTCCTCAGGTGCCTAAAGGTTCTATTCATGAAGGGGTCCAGAAGAATATAAGAGGATCCTGCCCACGAGAACTTTACACTCTATTTGCCGGTGACCAGGTGCAATACATGGTGTAGGAAAAAAAGAAAATGTAGGAGCCGTGGATTCTAGGTTCAACCCTACCTGTTCCTATAACCAAAAGTGACGGCTGCTCTTGGTCTTCCATTCGCCTTTCTGAACTCAGAGATCACACTAGATGGTCTTCAAGTTATAAGAAAACCAGTCTTCAAGTGATAAGATAATACGATGGCATTTGAGTAACCCTGGAAGTACCTATAAAATGCTTAGTAAACACTGGTCACTATTACTCCTATATACCTGTGTCTGTTTCACTAGTTCAGCAACAAATATCTTCTGAACATTTGTTACATGCTGAATACTGTGCCAGATTCAACAGATAACAATGTTCAATTAGATCCAGTCTCCACCCACAACAAACTCAAACAGAGACCAAAAAGAGCAACAATTCTAGGATGCTACAATGGGATAAGTAAAGCGTTTTAGGAAACCTAGATGAGAGGTTCCTTATCTCGATGGCACTGAGAACGGGAGTAGGGGAGGTACAAATCAGGAAGGCTTCCCGGCATAGGTTACACAGGTTATATTTAAATTGAGGTTTGAGGGTACATAGGAATCAGCTAATTAAAGAGGTGGCTTCCTGGAAAATAGTTTATCTACAAAATATAGTCCTGACTGTTGTAACAATTGTTACATACCCACTACAGGATGTACATATTTCTCTAGATCACTGTTGTCTACCCTAGGTTAAACATCATTAGAACAAAGTTTTCAGGGGCGCCTGGGTGGCTTAGTCGGTTAAGCGTCCGACTTTTGCTTAGGTCATGATCTCGCGGTTCGTGGGTTCGGGCCCCGTGTCGGGCTCTGTGCTGACTGCCAGCTCAGAGCCTGGAGCCTGTTTCGGTCTGTGACCCCCTCTCTCTCTGACCCTCCCCTGCTCACGCTGTCTCTCTCTCTCTCTCTTAGAAATAAATAAAACATTAAAAAAAATTAGAACAAAGTTTTCAGACTTTCTAGTTCACAGCACTTAGCATCTCAGTCAATTTTCACACACTTTTAGACCAAAAGACATACCTAAGAAATACCACCTATTAAATAGTAAGATCCAACAACTTAATGAGTATTCATATCCTAAGATCGTAGTGGGCATATAATACACAAAAATTAAGAAAAATACATTTTTATTTCATTTTCAAATAACCACACTTAGGTACTGATGATCTATCTTTACCTCTCGGTCACTGCAATTTCTCAAACCTTGGATTCAGGTGGGATTCTGCCATGTTCAACCTGTTTTACAAAAATTTCCATACAGCACTTACTTTTCATCACAGCAACCACAGAAATCAGTCTTGCACGATGAAAAATATTTACCACAATTTACTGAAACTGTGAGCCAGTATAGTTCATGCCATCTCTGACAGATGCCAAGTTTCACTGTTTCCCTTTAAAATTTAAAATATCCCAGGGATGCCTGGATGGTTCAGTCGGTTAACTGTGCAGCTTTGGCCTTGGTCATGATTTCACGGTTTGTGGGTTCAATCCCCCCATAGGGCTCTGTGCTGACAACTCAGTGTCTGTCTCCTCTCTCTGGTCCTCCCCCTCTTGTGCTCTGTCTCTCTCTCTCAAAAATAATAAATAAGCATTAAAAAAATGTCCTGGACTGCTCTAGGTGAGTTTTCTGCAGCACCCTGGGGGTGCCTGAGTACACAGTGTAGGCAACTTGGCAGACAGATCCCTGTCAATACCCAAGTTATAAGGAGACAACAGGAAACACAAACTTTCTCAAGTAGCAAGAAGACGTGGGTCCAATGAGAACTGGGCTTTACAAAGGCTGTTGTGTGAAGAACTCAGCTTGACTTATGTCTTTTAATCCTCCAAGCAATCCTATATGGAAGGTACTGAATCCCATTTTAGAAACGAGAAAGCTGAGGCTCAGAAGTTAAATCTCCAGGCTTGCTCGTGATTTCAGATCCATGATTAAAACCTTGGATGTCTGTCTTCTGTTGTGTCCCAAATAGACAATCTTAGAGGAAAGAAAATGAAAAAGAAAATTTTGGAATTAACGACCAAAATAATAACACTTCCTGTATAACATACTTTCTTTGACTATCTATATAGTATTTCCATTTAGAACCTGCCTCTCACTGAATTACTATTAAAAAGAAAAGGAAAGGGTAAGGAGATGAAGAAAATGGGTAGGACTCTTAGGAAAAAAACAGTGTAGAAAACTTCTACATTCTTTAATAATCAGTCACTAAAATATATCTGGGAGCACAAGTCTATTTTTAACTGGCAAGAAGACTGAAATAGATCATTTAAGTACAGGAGGCTGACTTTCTGACCTGTTTGTACATTATTTGTGATGATAGTGGAAACTCTGAGCAGACTTTATGACATTGGACTTTATTTTCCATTTGAAGACTAAGAGACAAATCACTGCTAGTTTGAAACCATACGCCAACAAAAATCCATCGAGTGGGGCGCTATGTTAAATACTAGAGTGGGAGGGGGCATTGGATGGCTTACCAAAGGTAGATCACATCCCTCCTTGAAGGGTAAGTATGCACACAAATGTTCAAAGTAGTTTTATTCATAATTGCCTGAACTGGAAACACCCCAAGTGTCCTCCAACTGGAAATTAGATAACTGTGCTACAGCCAGACAGTTGAATTGTGCAAAGCAATAAAAAACAAACTACTGGTTTACTCAACAATGGGAATGAGTCTCAAACATCCTATGCTGAACACAAGACACAAAATAGTGCTTCTATTCATACGAAGCTCTAATACAGGGAAAACTTACCTGTAAGTGAGTTGTTAACGGAAGTTATCACAAAGAATGGGAGTCAGTGGGTATCAACTCGGAGGCAGCATTCTGCATCCTAATCTGAATGGTGATTAGAGCAGAGTATGAATAGGTAAAAATTCAGCAAGTTGTGCACTTAACATTAGAACATGGTGCGTTTGTGATATGTATGTTATAACTAATGAAAATGGGAAAAAAAGATTAGGAACAAAGGAAAACAAGGAATAAAAAAGGCACTAAAAGGAAAATATGGTCTATTCAGGGCTATTCACTAGAAATATGATATACATGTGATCATAAAATATATGTGATTAAAAATTTTCTAGTAGCTACATTTTAAAAAGGGAAAAGAAACATGAAGTCATATTTAGAATATCCAAATTACATTTCATAGTATTTTATGTGATAATATTTTTTTTTAATTTTTTTTAATTTTTATTTCTAGGAGAGAGAGAGACAGCGTGAGCAGGGGAGGGTCAGAGAGAGAGGGAGTCACAGACTGAAACAGGCTCCAGGCTCTGAGCTGGCAGTCAGCACAGAGCCCGACGCGGGGCTCGAACCCACGAACCGCGAGATCATGACCTAAGCGAAAGTCAGACGCTTAACCGACTAAGCCACCCAGGCGCCCCAATGTGATAATATTTTTAAGTGACATTTAATAAAGTTATAGATGACAATGTTTTTAAAGGTTATATTAAATACTTTTATAATTTTATAATATTTAATAATATTTTATTAAGATTCAAATAATTATTTAATTTTATTATCAAAATTAAAAATTGTTAATAAAATATTTTACGTATTCGGTAGTACAGGTCTATTGAAAGTAGCACCAATTTGGAATGAGAAAACAGAACCTCTGATACTACTAGCTGGGTAAATAAAGTGATCTATTGACTTCTCTGAGCTTCAGTGCTCCATTTTATTTTAGTTTATTTATTTTAAAAAATTTAATGTTTACTTATTTTTGAAAGAGAGAGAGACAGAGCACAGGTGGGGAAGGGTCAGAGAGAGGGAGACACAGAATCTGAAACAGGCTCCAGGCTCTGAGCTGTCAGCACAGAGTCCGATGCGGGGCTTGAACTCACAAACCGCGAGATAATGACCTGAGCTGAAGTTGGATGCTTAACTGACTGAGCCACCCAGGCACACCCAAGGTTTGATTTTAAATAAAGAGCATTAATAATGACTATTGGCAGAACTACTCCTCCCCGAGCCCCATAGGTATGCCAGCAATGCAAGGCCTTGACCACTTGGGCGGCTACTCAGGGTGATGTCTGCAGCAAGCAAACTTGAGGGATGAAATAATGTCATCTCCCTCCAGGACAAAGAACAGTTTTGCTTACTGCTTGCTGTAAAATGAAGACTTCCCGGACCTCTGTTTCTCTCCCGTAACCCACCCCTCATGAGATTTGGGAGGCAAAGGAGAATCATTGCAAACAGGAAGCTTGTGTAGCTTACTGTGCAATGGGTAAAAAGTTTTTGTCTCTGACCTAGGGAGTCTGTGAAACAGCAACAGGCTAAGTTAATAACTTGTTAGTAGGGCAAAGTCAAATCCCATCACCGGCACCAAAGACTTTATTTTTCTTTTTGGTAAAGACCAAATTAAATCCATTCAGAAGTGAAAAAGCTTCATAAATGTGGCAAATATATTTGAACATATATGTTCATAGATTGCTCTGGAAATTAGTAATTTATTAAATAAACCTACCTGTCTCAGCAATATTCGTTGTAAACTTACTTCTGTGAGTAAATATTTCCTCATTGGTTTCTTTCTTTTTTTTTTTTTTTGATGTTATTTATTTATTTATTTTTATTTTTTCTTTTCTCCTTTCTTTTTTTACAAATAGTTTATTGTCAAATTAGTTTCCACATAACACCGAGTGCTCATCCCCACAAGTGTCCAAAAATATGGAACGCTTCACGAATTTGCGTGTCATCCTTGCGTAGGGGTCATGCTAATCTTCTCTGTATCGTTCCAATTTTAGTATATGTGCTGCCGAAGTGAGCACTTACTCATTGGTTTCTGATGTAAAAAACTCAAAGGTGGGTTCCCAGTGAGTGAAATGCTTTGCTGAAGGTGGGTTCCCAGTGAGTTGAATGTTTTGCTGAAGAAGCGGGCTAAGAGTTAAAGTGGAGATCGGGTAGAAGGTGCACTGAGGGTTGTGGATTTGCTGTGACTCTGCCTACCAGGAGGGCTCTGCCCAAGTCTCTATCACCAATGGCGTCAATTCTCCTCACTTCCCTTCCCACTATGGCCCTGGGGTGCAGAAAGACTTGTTCACATAACCCTTCAACTGGGAAATAGCTTCGAGTCTCCTACCATTTTTACAAATTTGACTTAAGCTCTATGAAGGATAATTCAAATCCAGAAGGAAATTAAATTCTCCTAGAATTTAACTCCAAACCCCCAATGCCAAAAGTGTATGTGACAATGCTAAATGTAGGAGTAGTCATAAAAGGGTAGGAAAAGTTTACGCTCGTATGGCAGATTTAAGAGAAGTTTCTAGATACAAAAACAAATGAAGCTAATGGGAAGATGAGCATGATTTCAGCAAAGAGAAGCAGAGAAGGAATGCCAAGAGATAAGCAAGAATCTGGATGCACAGGAAGGAAATGACAGCCTGAGCTTAGTAATTGTGGACAGGCCAGTTCAGCTGGTTCCTTGGGACCTACATGGGGGAGTTCTTGTCAGAATATGTAAGCCCTGAAAAGGTTTTGTCACATGTAGTCAGCAAGGAAAATAAATAACATACCAGTTTTTCATGGTAACCAATATCTTATTTTCCATAAAAACCTGGAAAAATAGACAATTTTATGTGCAATGACTGACTGGAAAATCTTTTCCTGTCAAATGTGTCAAAGATGAATTAGATCATGGTAAGAAAGACCATGAAAATATCACTGAAAGCCACAACGTTAGTGTGCAATTTCTTGCCCAGTCAGCAAGGATCCAACCAGCTGGTATTTTAAAAAATAAATTCCTCCCCAAATGGAAGACTGTTTAAAAATTTTTTATGACGAAAGAAATTATCCTGTAACTCCCATAAAATCAATTCCTGCCTAGTTGCCTGTGAATAGACGTTTTATTCCAAATGGCATGTTCCTATTTCATTTATCGGTGAGTTATCTGATAAGAGAAAAGTACTAAATAATTTGTGTCTTAAAACTTTCTTTTCCATCTAATTTTCTGTATTAGTTACCTATTGCTGAGCAATAAATTGCCTCAATCTTAATAATTGAAAACAACGACACCTATTTGTGATCCTACAGGTTCTGGTGGGCCAGGAATTTGAGACTGGCTCAGCTAGAGGGTTTTGGTTCAGGTTCTCGTGTGAAGTTACAAGATGTCGGCCAGGGGCTGCATCATCATCTGGAGACTTGACTGGTGTTGGAGACTCTCCTTCACAAGGCTGTCGGCCGAAGTTCCTCGTCTCACAAATTTCTCCACGAAGCTGCTTGGCTGTCTTCATGACAAAGCAGCAGATGGCCTTCAAAGTTGAGTGATCCAAGGCCACAGATAAAGTCACAATGTCTTTTATGCCCTAGTCTTGGAAGTCAGACACCATCATTTCCACAATAGTCTGATTCACACAAGTCAGTATGGAGAATGACCATACACTAGGGCTCTGAGCCTGCATTAGAGGCAAGGATGGGGACCATTTTGGAGGCTGACTACTGCACTATCTTTAACTGCAATACTTTTTAATTAAATTGTATTTTCAAATAGAACAGAATCGATGGTTAAAACCAGTAAGTTTTTTTTTAATGTTTATTTACTTATTTTGAGAGAGACACTGAGAATGTGCATGGGAGGGGAGAGAAGGTATTTTAAAAAGTAAGTTTCAATTATAAGTTCAAAATAGTGAGAATAGAAGACATTCAGGAAAATCTGAAATTACTGCAGTTGGTGACAGCCAGAATTACCCAAATCTCCCTGTAATTATTTTGACGTATTTCAATCACCGTTCTAATAAACCGAAGTTCATCTAAAATGTACAGGATGTAAACAGATGTTAACTGTAATACAAATTTCCATTATTGTGGATGTGAGAATAAGCCTACAGGTTGGAGCCTCTAGTTTTCGAGAAAAATGAACAATAATTGCCTGAAACTGTCCACATTTGAAGTGACATTTAAAAATCAGATATTTAGGGGTGCCTGGGTGGCTCAGCATTTGAATATTTGACTGTTGGCTTTCAGCTTGGATCGTGATCTCGAGGTTTGTGAGATCGAGCCCCACATTGGGCTCTGCGCCAACAGTGCGGTGCTTACTTGGGATTCTCTTTCCCTCTCTCTCGCTGCCCCTCCCCTCCTCAAAATAAATAAATAAGCATTTAAAAAAAAGCAAAATAAAATCATATTTTTAAACTTAAAAAAACTGTGATCACTTTTTTAAGTTGTAAAGAGAATCCCCGACTAGAGTGTTAGCATAAAATGCACACATCAATTAGAAATTGCATAAAGCTTCAAGATTGGTTTTTAATTACCTTGGAAACTGACATTTACTTAAAAATATGAAAAATTGGTGATAAACCAGATGTTTCAAAATCTGTGTAGGTCAAAAAGAGGCTGACAATCTGAAAGATGTGTTCTTATTAAAATGACAGTTAATAAACACATTTGAGTAGGATTTTCCAAAAAGTCGTATGTGATCCAATTCTTTTTCTTCTAGTTGGATGAATGCATCATTGTTGTTGATTAGGAAATCATTTATTATATTTGTAGTGATGATGCCTGTGACTATATGTATTGGTAAATAACTGGTGGAAATATTTTCAACCAAATAGTAGAGGAGTTTAGCACAGAGCATTTTCTAGGTACAAATGTCTGGGAATATGCAGAAATGAAGCAAAATATGACAGAACTCCAGGAATGGTAACCCATATCAAGGCTCCTGCTCCAAGAACACTTTTATGCAAATAATCTGCTTTAATGTTTTCTCAGAGGGCTAGTGAAGAAGTATATGTTGATTAAAAACAGTGGTTTGATTATGTGTTCAAGTCAAATTAATAATGAAAGCTTGCTTTACTATGAAGATGTATAATCGCTTAGCTAGGAGTAGCTGCTGGTCAAAGTTTACTACCTTAAGAGTGGCTTATTTCTCTTTATGAAACAAAGAAAGTGCCATGACAAAGGGCAAAACTTGGATTAAGTGAATGAATTCTTTTTTTAACTTAAATTTTAGTTAGTTAACTAAATTTAGTTAGTTAACTGTGCAATATTTCAGGAGTAGAATCCAGTGATTCATTAGTTACCTACAACACCCAGTGCTCATCACAATAAGTGCCCTCCTTAGACACCCACCTAACCAACCCACTCCCCACCTCCCTCCATCACCCCTCAGTTTGTTCTCTATCATTAAAACTCTATTGTGGTTTGTTTCCCTCTCTTCCTTTTCCCCATCTTCCCTTATGTTCATCTCTTTTGTTTCTTAAATTCCACATGTGAGATTGTACGGTATTTATCTTTCTCTGATTGACTTATTTCCCTTAGCATCATACATTCTAGCACCATCCCCACTGCTGCAAATGGTGGGATTTCATTCTTTTTGATGGCTATGTAATATTCCATTGCATACATATACCACAGTTTCTTTACCCATTCATCAGTTGATGGACATTTGGACTCTCCCCGTAGTTTGGCTATTGTTGACAATGTTGCTATAAACATTGGGATACATGTACATCTTTGAATCTGTATTTTGTATGCTTTGGGTAAATACCTAATAGGGCAATTGCTAGATCTCAGGGTAGTTTTATTTTTGGTTTCTTGAGGAACATCCATACTTTTCTCCAGAGTGGATGCACCAGTTTGTATTCCAACCAACAGGGTAAGAGTTTCCCCAATCTCCATGTCCTCACCGACACCTGTTGTTTCTTGTGTTGTTCATGTAGCTGTTCTGAAGGTGTGAGGTGGTATCTCATTATGGTTTTGATTTCTATTTCCCTGATGATGAGCAATGTTGAGCATCTTATCATGTGTCTGTCAGCCATCTAGATATCTCCTTTGGAAAAGTGTCTATTCATGACTTCCACTCATTTCTTGACTGGGTTATTTGTTTCTTGGGTGTTGAGTTTGATAAGTTCTTTGTAGATTTTGGATACTAACCCTTTATCAGACATGTTGTTTGTAAATATCTTCTCCCATTCTGTAGGCTGCCTTTTAGTTTTGTTTATTTGAATGAATTCTTTAAATGTCCACTTTACTAATAAAATTGTCTTACAAATTTAACTTAATTTTCATTTTAAAAGCTAGGCTCCCAAATAAAAATTACAAAGTTATTCTAGTATTCTCAGTGCTCATGATAAGGCCGCTAAGTGAAAATAAAATCTGAATTGTATGAGAATTCATGGTGGAACTATAAGCTGTTTAAGATTTTTGGTTCATTTACATCAGATTTAAAAGACTGGCATAAGTAAAAATCTTCAGTCAGGTTTTTTTTCACTAAAAAAAAAAATCCCTTGACAAGTATTCTAAGATAATAAGGAAGCCGGAATGACCACAAATGAGTTCAGTCTGCCAATAAATCACAGGCAATTAGATTCTTGATGCACTGTGGTTGCTATAGATCTGGTCTGCCTAGCGCCCACCCTAAGGTGGATGGTGAGGTGGTGGGACTAACGGCTCTCCTATACTCCACCCAGTGTTAGCACTTGAAGTCCTGTGTCCGGGAAACCCCACAGCCCCGGGAACACAGGAAGAATCGGTCACTCCAGGGGTGTGGGGTACGGAGTGGTGAGAGGCTGACAATCAAACTGCCATGGGTAGGGGCGCCTGGGTGGCTTAGTCGGTTAAGCGTCCGACTTTCGCTTAGGTCATGATCTCGCGGTTCGTGGTTCGAGCCCCGCGTCGGGCTCTGTGCTGACTGCCAGCTCAGAGCCTGGAGCCTGTTTCAGTCTGTGACTCCTTCTCTCTCTGACCCTCCCCTGCTCACACTGTCTCTCTCTCTCCTAGAAATAAATAAAACATAAAAAAAAAAAAAAACTGCCATGGGTATGGCACTCAGTCAAATTTTGATCAATCACTGCATCCTACCCACATGGTCAGTGATTAAGTGAGAAGTGAATTTGAACAAAGCGGGTCTGTCTCTGGCACTTTCTGCTAGAGGTAATAGGGTAAGTGAGCTCTTTTCAACTGGACGATTTACCACGACCACCATCTTGATTGCCACGTGGAGATATCCTGCCCTAGAAATGGAGACCCAAAGTCCTGATCATTGGACCCCTGGAAACAGCCACAGGTAAAGCCATCTGCAACCTTGGACTTTAAACTTACTAAGCTATGGAGTCCCTTTTCTGCTTCAGCTGGTTTGAGTTGAGTTTCTATTGCTTGCAGTCCTAAGGATCATGACACCACAGCCTGTTAGCATGAAGACAGATTTATTAAAATGCTAACCAACAGGAGTCTGAAAATGTACTCTTCCACCTCTTCATCAACCTTCAGGGCATCTCTACTTAATGACTATCCCACAGAGCTCCTAAAGTGGTTAAAAAAGTAAATGCAGGGGCGCCTGGGTGGCTTAGTCAGTTAAGCATCCGACTTTCGCTTAGGTCATGATCTCGCGGTTCGTGGGTTCGAGCCCCGTGTCGGGCTCTGTGCTGACTGCCAGCTCAGAGCCTGGAGCCTATTTCAGAGTCTGTGTCTCCCTCTCTCTCTGACTCTCCCCTTCTCACGCTGTCTCTCTCTTTCTCTCCTAGAAATAAATAAAAATAAAAAAAATAAAGTAAATGCATACACTTCTGTCAGTATTTTAGAAATATTGTGACACCCATAGCAAAAAGAAATTGCCTGATAAGAACTGTCAGGTCTCTTCTCTTCAGTCTAATTATCTAAAATTGGTGTCCTTGATGCCTAGCTCATATCAATTGACCAAGGAAACAAGTAGGAAACATTTCTGGGAAACTTTCCTGGTGGCAAGAGATGTAAAATGTGTCCCAAGTTAAAATAAGTATAACCATGTAGTGGCTTAGAATGTAAAGCTGACATAAAATCTTAGGAGCCTATAACTCAAGGATATTTGTTACTTGTGCCGAGTTTATATATCCCCGGGCACATACTCATTTTCCTGTGTAATTAGGAAAGGCATTTCCGTAAAAAACACTTAGTGAAGTCTCATAATGGAAATGGGAGCCATAAACATCTTTGGAGAATCTAGAGATATGACCAAAGCTACTAACAGCAATAGATAAGATGGTCTGGAAAGAGAGGAGGTTAGAAATGAGATCCCTTAGGAGTTCAATGCAATTGTCTAGACAAGGAATAATGACAGTCGCAATAAAGATCAGTGATTTCTTGCTCTGGTTTTCACCTCACCAATGCAAAGCACCCACACAAGGGGTTCACAAACGTGTCTTTTGTCATTTAATTCTCATGGAAACCCTATAAACTTTAATTACAATCACCTTGCTTCCATAGACGAGCTCATTGAAGCACAGAGAAGAAAAGTCACATCACAAATAACTCAGGGAAAGCAGAGTCAAAGCTCTCAGTGCTCCCACCTACAGACAGTTCTATACATCCAGTTCTGGCATTTCTCTTCCCACACCTTTCCCTGGCGATGAGAGTCGCTGTGGTGTTGAGACCCCAAAAGCAAGGTGCAACCAAAGAGTTTCAGGAGTTGGTAGATAAATGCTCCAGCTTCCTTCACAGAGTGTGAGACAATCCTAGGTATTCTCCATAGTCCCCGGAGGGACTGAGCCCCTGTGACCTCGCCCCCCCTGTAATAACTTGCTCATTAATATCCCCTTTCTTGGCTGTCTTCCTTCCTGGTTTCACTCTGTCACCACCCTTCCAAGGAACATTTTTTTTTAAGTTTATTTTTATTTATTTTGGGAGAGATAGAGAGCAAGCAGGGGAGGGACAGAGAGAGAGGGAGACAGATTCCCAAGCAGGCTTCACACCGTCAGGGCAGACATGGATGGATGCGGGGCTTGAACACATGAATCATGTGATCATGACCTGAGCCAAAATCGAGTCGGACGCTAGTCGGACGCTTAACTGACTGAGCCACCCAGGCGCCCCCGGAGATCACTTTCTGAATCAACTACTTGCATTCGAATCCTTGCCTTTGGAGAAACCCAGACTAAGACAAACCCCAAGCAAGTCTGCCCTCAACTCCCAGCCTCTGCACGCATATGTGTTAGAAGAGCTGGTTGTGACCACAGTCCTCTAGGAGAGAGTACACACTCATTGCCACAGTGACTATAACTTTATCTTACACCCCAGGTTCCCCAAAAACTTGTACCCGGGAAAGAGAGGCCCAGGTTGGTAACCACAACTGTCACAAGGGATGGATCATTTTTTCTGAACTCTGAGCCTCTGATAACAGATTTCTCTGGTGCCTGCTTCTCAACCCTAGCCCTGAACCTTGCACTTGGCCTTGGCCTCAGCTGTTTGTTCCTGCCTTGCCCTGCCAAGGTCCACTACAGCTTCCGCAGATCCAGCTCCAGAACAGACCTCCCTCTCCACTTCTCTGTCCACACGCTGTCCCCACCTCACCTTCTCAGGGGCGGTTGGTGTCACTCTATTAATTCATGCTGAGAAAACTGCAGTCTGGGCCACTATCCATTTGTACTGTCAGGGCCGATATCGACCCCGTGAACAAGGCAATACTGTCTTAGTATTATTTTGAAAACAATGGGCTCACTTTGAGAACTACCGCACTAGAATATCTATAGCGGGTTTGGCTGTGGCCTCCCACAAGATAATGTGTTTGTGTCCTAACCCTAGAAAGTGTGAACGTGACCTTATTTGGAGAAAGGGTCTTTGAAAACGTAATTAAGGGTGTCAAGATGAGATCACCTTGGATCATCATTAGTGTTTCCAGCCTGAGCTCAGAACGTGAGGTGCCGCATCTGTTTGACACCCCAGTTAGGGGGACAGTGTCAGGACAGTCACAGGCTGGACAGCTTTAATATCCTGTATTATATTACTATGCATTTGTCAATCAATAGTCATCCTAAGTCCACGAGGCTGACTTTTTCTTTTAGGTGTCTGTGTATCTGAAGTAATTAATAAGGAAATCATTATTTTTTTTAAGTTTACTTATGTATTTATTTTGGCAGAGAGAGAATCCCAAGCAGACTCCACAGTCAGTGTAGAGCCCGACGCAGGGCTCAGACTCACGAACCGTGAGATCATGACCTGAGCTGAAATCAAGAGTGGGGCGCTTAACCAACAGCCACCCAGGCACCCCAAAAAGGAAATCGTTCTATCTTTATTCTCCTAATGTCTCACTCAGATTTTTGATAGTTGTGAGACTCTCAATCCAAGAGTAGAACTACATCTTTCCTTCTTGAGTTATTACAACAAACTCCTTAGGAAATTATTCCCTGGTGTTATGGAATGTACGCTTGTTGTCCTCAAAACTCTTATGTTGAAGTCCAATGTGATGGTGTTAGGAGGTGGGGTTTTGGGGAGATGGTCATGTTTAAATGAGGCCATGAAGGTAGGGTATTCATGATTGCATTAGTGTTCTCTCTCTCTCTCTTTCTCTCTCTCACGCTCTCTCTCTCCTCTTCCCCTCTCCCCACCAACGTTAGGACACCAAAAGGAGGTAGCCATCTGCACCAGACTGTGCTGGTACTGATCTCGGACTTCCCAGCCTCCACAATGGTGGGAAATAAGTGTCTGTTGTTTAAGTCACACAGTCCGTGGTATTTTGTTACAGAAATTTGAGCTGACTACGATGGCTGGCTTCTCCTTGACCTGTTCTTCACTTTGCAGCCACTTCTCCTTGGCCTGTTCTTCACTTTGCAGCTATTTCTCCTTGGCCTGTTCTTCACTTTGCAGCCAGTGATCTTTCCCTTTCAAGATTTGATATTACTTTTTTCACTTAAAATCTTCATCAGCCTCTTTAATTCCGAAAGACAGATCATAGACTGTGGGCCTGGCTCCTGTGATCTTTTCAGCTTTCACACACCTGACATACCCAATCACAAGGAACCAGTTGCTGTTTCCTGAAAACTCCAAACCTTTCCTACTTCAGTCAAACACATATAGTGACTTCCTGGTCTCAGGAATTACTCTGTACCATTCTAAAAGCTACGAGGTCATAAATAGCCCACTTTCCTTAATATCAAAGCTTGTTAAGCCTCCACAAAGAAGGATAGACTAGAAGAAATTTAACATAGTATAGAAAAGGAAATGTTAGGCAGCCATTTTTACAAAATGCATAAGGCAGCTTGGGGTTGAGCCAATGTGAGCAAGTGAACAGCTTTTCAGACACATATGACGCCGAGAGGATTTCAATGAACCCATTCTTCGGGCTCCCTGCTTCATTATTATGGTTTTCAGAGAAGACTCAGATGCAGGAAGTAACTCTGTGTCTGCCATTGCAAAGGCCACTGGGAACAACAATGCTAAGACCTTTAATGTCCGGGTCTGGTTCTACTCCATCTCTTTCTTGTTTTGTGTTTTCACACAGCTCACAGGAATTCTCCCATGTTTTGGTTGCATATAATTTTATGAAAGTCTCTCATAAACATATTTCAAAGTGTTTTGAGCTCCCTTAGTGTAGTCCAGTTGTTGGAAAGTTCCAGATAAGATTGGCCCAAGTGCTCATATTCCATGCTTGGGGGAGAAGGAAACACATTGCTCTCTGTGCAAATTCCCTATGGAGTTGTGGTCTGTTCCGTCATTTCTACCCTGTCTTCATCCATTTCTAAATTTTCAGACCAAAAATGGCTTCTGCTTCCCTGCGGCTCTGAGTACGTATCGGTCTGCAAAGAATGTTTAGGGAGGTGGGGCCACAGAAACGTCTCACAATCAACCATCAGACACTCTTGTTCTCAGCAGTCGTTTGGCTACGTCTCTTGGTTCTGTGCTCACTCCTCTCCTCTGTGCTTGCCTTCTCCAAAGAGGAAAAAGAAAACATAAAAAAACAAATTCCATTTTCTTCTGTGAGGGCTGTTGAAACTTCTCAAGCTCCTACCTTCCCAAAGCAGCTCTGAGCCTTTGGCCAGGGACTTTTATGGTTTCCTTTTACAGATATAAATCTTTGGACTATCTGGTATTTGTTTTTGTTTAAGACTAATTAAAAAATAGTTTTATTGTTTTGTATAGCGATACAAAGAGGTTGGATATAAATCAGCAAAAACAAAACAAAACAGAACAAAAAGAAAAGGAAAAGGCAACAAATGGGCAAACCAAAAGCTAAGGATTACCAGGAGCACACGCTCAGAATGACTCAAAGCAGAGTGCTCGAAGAGTGTGCTTGTTGGCAGGCACGTGAACACACAGGTACCCTGCTCAGCCCTCAGAACCCTCTCCAGGGTACACCAGCAACCTTCTTCAAAGGGTTGTCCTTGGGCCATCTCCAGCTGGAAGGTTGGAAATCCCAGGAGTTCCTATCACTGAAGGTGACCAGTAGTTAGCCGCTGACTAGTTGAGGGTGTATGAAGCCCAGCTCCTAAGCCTCAGGACTGGATGAACTCAGAGGTATAAATCATGCTCCAGAACTCCCCACAGGATCTGACTGACTCCGGGAACTCATCTAAAACTGTACACTTGTTTGTCTGCCTTGTCTCTGCTGTCCTGCATCCTCACTGCCTCACTAGCCTGCCCTGGGAGCATTTCCTTAATAATTCTCTTCCACTTGAATCTGTGGCTCTGTCTGCTTCTGGGAGAATTCAATCTAAGATGTTAGGTATTCCATTTTGTTAGATAGGCAACTTGGGAATTCATTATTTCATGCATATACACGGAACACCTAGTATATGTATTGGGTGCTATTAAGACAGTCTGTACCCTCAGGAAAAGTACAAACTAGTTAGTGAAGTAAGACATGGAGAACCATAAGTGTAATATGAAGGCTTGTGTCCTTTATTCATACCAAAAATATTTAATATTCTCTATGTAGACATGATAGAATCTCAAAATGATAAGGAAGGGGTGCTTATAGCTTCATGGTCTTATGTACTGTGTTGGGGAGGGCACGTAAGATTTCTAAACAAGGGGCGCCTGGGTGGCTTAGTCGGTTGAGCGTCCGACTTTCGCTTAGGTCATGATCTCGCCGTTCGTGGGTTCTGGCCCTGCGTCAGGCTCTGTGCTGACTGCCAGCTCAGAGCCTGGAGCCTGTTTCTGTCTGTGACTCCCTCTCTCTCTGACCCTCCCCTTCTCACGCTGTCTCTCTCTCTCTCTCCTAGAAATAAATAAAACATTAAAAAAAAAAGATTTCTAAACAAAAGGTTGGAAATGGAGAGTGTATTAGCTGGAGAAAATTGTATGGGTAGTTGAGCATGTAAGATTGAGAAGATAAAGAAAGACACAGTGTTGGGGGCACCTGGCTGGATCAGTCAGTAGAGCATGCAACTCTTGATCTGTGTGCTGTGAGTTTGAACCCTGTGTTGGGCATGGAGCCTACTTAATAAGAATAAATAAGTGAATAAATAATTTTTTTTTTAAGGGAAGAAAGATGTAGTGTTCTGAGGGCTCTTGAGAGGATCCTTTGTCTTCTGAAAGACTGACTCATTGCCATATAACTTCATCCTTTCACTTGGCCATTCATATCCCATGAGTGTATGATATGATAAGTGTAAGGGGTCATTCTGTACTTGCGTAATGGCTACAAATCTTAGGGAACAGGTTTAGATATGCAAAAAAAAAAAAAAAAACCACACCACATTCTTTTTTCCCCCTTCTATATAATTTCCTGTGTAATTATTCTTGTAAGCCTCTATTCCTCTCGGGTGGTGAAAATTTGATCTTGACCAAATTGTGTGTCCCTCTACCACTTCTTTTCCTTCAAGTTGCATTTAAGTTCCAGGAGCTTTTGGGGGAATTTAGTAGGACCCTTAACCCTCACCATTATCCAGACATCTGATCCCTGGGTTTTTGGGCCTGAGCAGTTGACTGCTGAGTTGTTCTTCATTCCTATTCTCAAGAATCTGTAGATCCCACTATCCTTTCTGCTAATCCCAGATTCTGCTGGGCTGTGCATGGTAGGTTGGTGCCAGGGGTCTGCCCAGGGGTGAGCAGGTGCAAGGATTCATCTCTGTTTAAACTTCCATCAGTTTTCTGTTTTCCTTCCTTTGCTCCTTTCCTCTCTACTTATAGAATCATGTTTAGATACAAGACAGGATTTGGCTCTTACATTATTCTGGTTTTTCCCCCTTCCCAAACATTGTCTATATTTTGAGCCATTCCCATTTCTTAAGGATTTTGAAACTACCAAGTGAAGAAGAGACATGCTATTCTCCTCCTGCTGTCACATCCTGAAGGTGGGGAAAAATCATAGAAAGAAACAGGACAGGGAATAGAGGTGCCTACAGCACAAAAGTGAAGAAAATAGTAACTCTTGGGGTCATGTAAAAGCTGACTCTACAGAATCCTGAGAATGAGTACGTCCTCATTTCATGCCCTATACATCTCACTTGCCTCATGAGAGTCCCAGACTTGGAAGAAAAGACCAATCATTGTCACGTAAAAACCAGTTAAAGTAGGGACACCTGAGTGGCTTAGTCGGTTAAGCGTCCGACTTTCGCTTAGGTCATGATCTCGCGGTTCGTGGGTTCGAGCCCCACGTAGGGCTCTGTGCTGACTGCCAGCTCAGAGCCTGGAGCCTATTTCAGAGTCTGTATCTCCCTCTCTCTCTGACCCTCCCCTGCTCATGCTGTCTCTCTCTCTCTTCTAGAAGTAAATAAAAATATTTTTTTAAAAAAACAGTTAAAGTAAAAATTTTAGCCTATCTAACTTGGACAAAAGACTAATAGAGATGTCAACGCCGGTTATAGCTCCATAGTGGATTATGGATGATATCTATGCTGTTTATCTTTTTTGTATTTCGTCTTTTATCCCTCCAGCTTTATTGAGGTATAATTGCCCAAACTGTAAGATATTTAAAGTATATCACATGAATATTTGATATATGTATAGATTGTGAAAGGATTCCCCCATGGAGTAAATTACCACATCCATCACTACATATATTTGTTGTGTGTGTGGGTATGGGTGTGAGAATATTTAAGGTCTACTTTCCTGGCAAATTTAAATGATATAATACAGTGTTATCAACTATAGTCACATGTTATAGATTAGATCCTTAGAATTCATTCCTTTTATACTGAGTAGCCTTTTTGTTCAAGCAACCCTTGTGCTAAAGACTTGTGATAAAAGGGCACTTAGAAGATATCGAAGAGAATCATTGGCTCATTGTTATCTGAACATGGCCTTCTTTCCACTTCATTTCCCAGAATGTTGCCATAGGCAGAGGGCAATGAAAAGGCGGGAGGAATGGTCTAGAGAAGGCTGGGGAATGACTTTTGTATCTTGTAAACACTGTGTAAATTTTGTTTCTGCTGGTTACTTGAACCACCTTTTATTTACTTATATTTTTATTATTGGCCTTTTATTTCCATAATTTTTTTTCTTTCATAGTTTATTGTCAAATTGGTTTCCATACAACACACAGTGCTCTTCCCAACAAGTGCCCTCCTCCATGCCCATCACCCTCATCCTCTCTCCCCCACCTCCATCAGCCCTCAGTTTGTTCTCAGTATTCAAGAGTCTCTCATGGTTTGCCTCTCTCCCTTCCATAATATTTTTAAATTAATTTTAAAAATTTACATCCAAGTTAGCATATAAATAGGAAGAAGAAATATTGTTAAAATGTCAGTACTACCCAGAGCAATCTACATATTCAATGCAATCCCTATCAAAATAACACCAGAATTCTTCAGAGTTAGAACAAACAATCCTACAACTTGTATGGAACCAGAAAAGACTCCGAATAGCTAAAGCAATCTTGAGAAAGAAAACCAAAACAGGAGGCATCACAATCCCAGACTTCAAGCTGTATTACAAAGCTGTAGTCATCAAGACAGTGTGGTGCTGGCGTTAAAATAGACACTCAGATCAGTGGAACAGAACAGAGAACCCAGAAAGGATCCACAAACGTATGGCCAACTCATCTTTGCCAAAGCAGGTGAGAGTATTCAATGGAATAAAGACAGTCTCTTCAGCAAGCGGTTCTGGGAAAACTGGACAGCGACATATAGAAAAATGAACCTGGATCACTTTCTTACACCATACACAAAAATAAACTCACAATGGATGAAAAGACCTAAATGTAAGACAGGAAGCCATCAAAATCCTTGAGGAGAAAGCAGGCAAGAACCTCTTTGACCTTGGCTGCAGCAACTACTTACTCAACATGTCTCCAGAGGTAAGAGAAACAAAAGCAAAAATGAACTATTGGAACCTCATCAAAATAAAACGCTTCTGCACAGTGAAGGAAACAATCAGCAAAACTAAAAGGCAACCGACAAAATGGGAGAAAATATTTGCAAACAACATATCAGATAAAGGGTTGGTATCCAAAATCTATAAAGAACTTATCAAACTCAACACCTAAAAAACAAATAATCCAGTGAAGAAATGGGTTAAAGACATGAGCAGTCACTTCTCCAAAGAAGGCATCCAGATGGCCAACAGACACACAAAACAATGTTGAACCACTTTTAGAAGTCCCTGCTAAGTGTTGTTACAAAATATTCGTAGGTATTCTGTGTTTTTCTAATATCCTCCAATGAGCATGTAATAATTTATGATTAAAAATACAGCTATGTATAATAAAAACTATTGTGGTAACATTGACAGAGAAACCGGCAGACGTGTGTAAGGGAATTTTTTGTATCATTCATGCAGTTTTTCTGTAAGTTTGAAATTATTTCAAATTTAAAAATTTGAAAGTCATGAAAATTAAAATGCTTACTAAAATTTAAAAAATGTGTTAAAAAATTAAAAACCCCAGTGACCCAAAATAGATTGGGGAATCCAACTTAGAATTTTTGTAAGTCCCATAGTTCAACCTACTTTCTCATATGCTCTGTGTACGAGGCTACTTGGCTTTTTGCTTATGAAGATTTTTGGCAGATCCCTAATTTAGGCAACTTTCTTAAAAGATTCTTCACAATTTTTATAATGGATAGTTACAAAGGTTGGTTCCGTGAAATAGATGGCACACAAAGGAACCTATACAATTAGGGCTGTAGATCAGGTTTTATGTCCAGTGAGGTTTTTATGTTTATTTTTTGCTTTCCTTTCTTTTCTTTTTTTAAAGTTTATTTATTTATTTATGTTTGAGAAAAGGAGAGAGAGAGAATGAGCAGGGGAGGGGCAGAGGGAAAGAGAATCCAAGCAGCCTCTCTACTGTCAGTGTGGAGCTCAATGTGAGGCTGGAACTCACTAATCGTGAGGTCTTGACCTGAGCTGATATGAAGAGTGGGATGCTGAACCGACCGAGCCACACAGGCACCCCTTTTAGTCTATTTTCTAACATTATCTCTGCGAAAGTAAGTGAGCCTAAAATCTGCTCTAGATCACTTGGACTGGCAGCATAATTTGGAGGTCACCAACTACTTCTAGATATTACGATCAAATGTGAACCCTGAAATTGCTGAGCAGCTTCCCCATCGAAGACTATTTCTAGCACTCTGCAAAGTCAATGAGCATAGACCCCAAACTAGAAAAAAATATATTTCAACTTGAGAGAGAGAAAAAAAAGGATTCCTAATCTGCATTCTGGTTGCTCTCTGCCTTGGATTTCTTCACATTCAGATATAACGTTTAGATGTTGTTTATAAATATGTGCCCCCCCCCACCGCCATTTGTTTAAGTCTCTGATTTGTACAGAAAATCTTCCGTTGCTGAGAATGGATTGAATGCTCAGTGACTGATCTCAGTTTGATCTTGAGAAGTTGTAATCTTGATGTCAAACATTGTCATACATCAGCAGGGTGAAAGCCAGAGGGGAGAGTAAATGTGTCATTGAGGTATGCCACTTGGGCAAGCCACTTGAAAGCTGGCTATATGATTAACACACGGAAATGTGTTCAGGTGATCCTTCATTAAAGACTGGTATGAGCACCTCTCCCCTCAACAGGAAAGATGCTTCAGTGGGAAAACTCAGTTATATTTGCTGCTTCCCCGCCCCTTTTTGAATAGATTTAACTTCTTAGAGCAGTTTTAAATTCAAAAAATAATTGAGCAGAAGGTACAGCAATTTCCCATATACTCCTATCTCCTGTATATGCACAGCCTCTCCTGCTATCAAATCCCCCACCGGAGTGGTACAATTGTTACA
This sequence comes from Proteles cristata cristata, assembly GCA_017311185.1. Classification (NCBI taxonomy): domain Eukaryota; kingdom Metazoa; phylum Chordata; class Mammalia; order Carnivora; family Hyaenidae; genus Proteles; species Proteles cristata. Next base: position 288,582 of record JAESUZ010005295.1, read on the forward strand.
ATGGACAAACCTACACCGAACCCTCATTGTCGTGTAAAGTCTCTAGTTTACATTCGCTTTTTAATTTAATTTTTAAAGTTTATATATTTATTTTGAGAGGGAGAGCAAGTAGCATAGGGGCAGAGAGAGATGGAGAGAGAGAATCCCAGCAGGCTCTGCACTGTCAGCACAGAGCTCAATGAGAGGCTTGAACTCAAGAATAGTGAGATCTTGCCTGAGCTGAAATCAAGAGCCAGACGCTTAACTGACTGAGCCACCCAGGCACAACATTCTATGGGTTTGGACAAATGTCTGATGACATGTATCCACCACCGTAGCATCATACTGAATAGTCAGACACCCTTAAAAATCCTCTGTGCTCTGCCCATTCATCCCTTCTTCTTCCCAACATGTGGAAACCACTGATCTTTTTACAACCTCCATTGCTTTGCTTTCTCCAGAATATCATATTGCTGGAATCATATATTATGTAGCCTTTTCCAGTTGGCTTCTTTCACTTAGTAGTATGCATTTAAGTATTTTCATGGCTTGATAGCTCATTTCCTGTTAATTCTGAATAGTACCCATTGTCCAGATATTACCCATTCACCTGCTGAAGGACATCTTTGTTGCTTCCAAGTTTTGGCAATTATGACTAAATCTGCTATAAACATCTGTTATAGCACAAGTTTTTGTGTGGACATGTTTTTAGCACGTGTGGATAAATACCAAAGAGTACAATTGCTGGATCATGTGGTAAGAATATATTTCATTTTGTAAGAAACCTCCAGACTTTTCCAGAGTGGCTTTACCATTTTGCATTCCCACCAGCAATGAATGGAAGTTCTCACTACCTTACATCCTCCACCAACACTGGGTGGTGTCAATATTTTGGGTTTTGGCTCTTTTTTTTTTAAATTTTTAAACATTTACTCAATCTTGAGAGACAGAGTGTGAGAGGGGGAGGGTCAGAGAGAGAGGGAGACACAGAGTCTGAATCAGGCTCCAGGCTCTGAGCTATAAGATCATGACCTAAGCTGAAGTCAGATGCTTAACTGATGGAGCTCCCCAGGCGACTCAGGTTTTGGCTATTCTAATAGGTGTATGATGGTACCTCACTATTGTTTTAATTTGCATTTCCCTAATGACATGTGATGTGGAGCATCTTTTTATATGTTTATTCACAATATGTAAGGGTGTTTGGTAAGCTGTTCCACTCTTTCACTTATTTTAAAAGCAGGTTGTTTTCCTACTGTAGAGTTTGAGTTCTTTGTGTATTTTGCAGAACAGCCTTTTATCAGGTACGGCTTCTGTAAATGTTTTCTCCCCGTCTGTGCCTTGTATTTTCATTCTCTTAACAGTTTCTTTTGTGGAGCAGACGTTTTATATTTTAATGAAGTCCAGTATATCAATTATTTCTTTCACCCTGAAATCTTGCTTTTTTTCCCCAACAGCCTTCCATTCAAAACAACCCCTCCCAAATTTCTCCTTCTTGTCCATAAAATAATGCTCCTCTGTTTGTTGGAATTACCTATGGCTTTGCCGGTGCTCGCATGTCCCAAATTGCAATTCTCTACTCTTCCTGAATAAACCCATTGTTGCTGGTAAAATGGCTCACTTTTATTTTTAAGGTTAACACCTGTCATTTCTCCCGCTGGTATAGCTACAACCTTTGAAAATCCACCAAGTGTCTATGGGTCCACCTGTCCTATCCGCTCCTGCTTACCAATGCTACTGCATGAGGAAAACCCAGAGAGGGAGACAGCAGAGCTCTCTCTTCTCACAGCTCTTTCAGCATTGGCTTTAGTGTATGTGCTACGAAGCGAGCACTTGAGCATTGGTTTTAATATGAGCCTGAGGGGAGCCGGCTATCATAGCTGCCCTCCACCCCCTTGAGATCAGAGATGAGGGTGAGATGGATCAAACCTAAAATAAGGAAAAAGAAATGTTCTCTTAGGACATGGGTTTGAGACGATAAACAGAGAAAGACGTCAACCAGCACTTTCCCCTTGTTTATGTCAAGAGCTGACCCTTGCTCTGCATGAATAGTTTTGTCAAAATGAAGTGCTAAGTATCTGTGAAAATGTATATGTTATGGTGGTTTATCTTCTGTCCAACAGTGTCATTTAGTAAATAAATTTTGCCAATAGCTCATTCTGTTAGCTCTCTAAGCCCAATGTTTGTTGCCAAATTTGTTGGGTAGATGCCAAGCTTTTTGACTACAGAGTAATTTATTCTTATTTTTGTTGCTCAGAATGCAACTTTGAATGATTTTTTAATTTTTCTATTTTTATTTATTTATTTTATTAGTGTTTATTATTTTTGAGAGAGAGAGAGAGCGAGCATGAAAGGGGGGAAGGGCAGAGAAAGAGAGACACACAGAATCTGAAGCAGGAGCCAGGGTCTGAGCTGTCAGCACAGAGAGCCTGACATGGGGCTCAAACTCATGAACTGTGAGATCATGACCTGAGCCAAAGTCTGACACTTAAACCACTGAGCCACCCAGGCATTCCCTGATTTTTTTGATTTTTAAAATTTTTTGTTACTCCTCCTGTTTGTAACAAAATTTGTTAACTATATTGGAATTAATGATTTTGCACTAGATAAAAAAGTCAACAGAATTTTATCAGTGACGTCACTGCTTCTTTGATAACAAAGCAATGCTTTGATGACCTCCTACACTAATTGATCCAGTTTGAAACCAGACTGTATAGTGTGGTCCAGGGACAAATGGATTGCTGAGTTCCCATCAAAATGTTTAGTTAGCCATAGTTATAGTTTGTAGTAATTTTTCTTCAGTTTTTATTTAAATTCCAGTTAGTCAACATGCAGCGTAATATTAGTTTCAGGCATACAATTTAGTGATCCATCACTTCCATACAACACCCGATGCTCATCACAAGTGCCCTCCTTAATCCCCATCACCTATTTAATCTGTCTGCCCACCCATCTCCCCTCTGGTAACCATCAGTTTGTTCTCTATAGTTAAGAGTCTATTTCTTGGTTTCTCCTCTCTCTTCTCCCCCTCACCTCCACTGCCATGATCATTTGTTTTCTTTCTTAAATGTCACATATGAGTGAATAATATGGTATTTGGCTTTCCCTAACTAACTGATTTTGTTTAACATTACTCTCTCTAGCTCCATCCACATCATTGCAAATGGCAAGATTTCATTCTTTTTGATGGCTAGGGAATATTCCATTGTGTGTATATACCACATCTTCTTTATCCATTCATCAGTCAATAGACATTTGGGCTCTTTACATAATTTGACTATTGTTGATAATGCTGCTTTAAACATTGGGGTGCATGTACCCCTTGGAATTTTTTGTATTCTTTGGATAAATAACTATTAGTGCAATTGCTGGATCATAGAGTAGTTCTATTTTTAATGTTGTGAGGAACCTCCATACTGTTTCCAAAGTGGTCACTTCTTTTCAATGGTACATGGGACATTCTCCAGAAGAGATCACATGCTAGGTCATAAATCAGGCCTCAACAAGTACAAAAAAAATTGAGATCATACCATGCATATTTTCTGACCACAGCACTATGAAACTTGACATCAGCCACAAGAAAAAAAATGGAAAGACCACAAATACATGGAGGTTAAACAACGAATCAGTTACCCAGAATATCAAAGAATAAAGTAAAACATACGTGGAAACAAATGAAAATGGAAACACAATGGTCCAAAACCTTTGGTTTGTAGCAAAAGTGGTCCTGAGAGGGAAGTATATAGCAATATCAGTCTACCTCAAGAAGCAAGAAAAGTCTCAAATACATACCTAACCTTACACTTAAAGGAGATAGAAAAAGAGCAACAAACTCAGCCTAAGTCCAGCAGAAGGGGGGAAACCATAAAGATTAGAGCAGAAATTAATGATATAGAAACAAACAAACAAACAAAAAAAAACATAGTAGAAAAGATCAATGAAACCAGGAGCTGGTTCTTTGAAAAAATTAATAAAATTGATAACCCCCCTGGCCAGACTTACCAAAAAGAAAAGAGAAAGGACCCAAATAAATAAAATCACAAATGAGAGAGGAGAAATAACAACCAACACCACAGAAACACAAACAATTATAAGAGAATATTATTAAAAAAAAAAACTGTATGCCAACAAATTGGACAACCTGGAAGAAATGGATAAATTCCTGGAAATATAGAAACTACTGAAACTGAATCAGGAAGAAAAAGAAAACTTGAACAGATCAATAACCAGCAAAGAAATTGAAATGGAATCAGTAACCAAAAATCCCCCATTTAACACAAGTCCAGGGCCAGATGCCTTCACAGTGAATTCTACCAAACATTTGAAGAAGAGTTAATACCTACTCTTTTCAAACTATTCCAAAAAGTAGAAATGGAAGGCAAACTCAAACTGATTTATGAGGCTAGGATTGCCCAAAACCAGACAGAGACTCTACTTAAAAAGAGAACTACAGGCCAATATCCCTGATGAACATGGATGTAAAAATTCTCAACAAAATACCAGCAAATCAAATACTACAGTACATTAAGGAAATCATTCACCACGATCAAGTGGCGTTTATTCCTGGGCTGTGAGAGTGGTTTAATGTTCGCAAATTAATCAACATGATACACCACATTAATAAAAGAAAGGGTAAGAACCATATGATCCTCTCAATAGATGCAGAAAAAGCATTTATTGACAAAGTACAGCATCCATCCATGTTAAAAGCCCTCCACAAAGTATAGATGGAACGTACCTCAACATCATAAAGGCCATATATGAAAAACCCACAGCTGATTTAATCCTCCCTGGGGCAAAATGGAGAGCTTTTCTTCTATGGTCAGGGGCCAGACAGGAATGCCCATTCTCATCACTACCCTTCAGATAGCACTGGAAGTCCTGTCCGCAGCAGTCAGACATACAACGAAAAGAAATAAAAGGCATCCAGAAAGAAGCCACACTTTCACTATTTGCAGATTACAGGATACCCTATAAGGAAAACGCAAAAGACTCCAAAATTTGTTTCGAATTGATACCTGAATTCAATAAAGTCGCAGGATACAAAATCAGCATACTGAAATCTGCTGCATTTTTATACACCAATAATGAAGCAGCAGAAAGAGAACTCAAGGAATCAATTCTATTTACAGTTGTAATCATGTTTTTTTAATCCACTGTGTACACATCTTCATTTCACTTTTGTTCCGGGGACCTGTGACAACTTTTCAGGAGATCCTTGTTTAAATGCACTTTTATAAGTCTTAGGTCCCCTTCACGTCCCTAAAATATTTTTCTCCTTTCCAGGGAGAGATAGGGGAAGCAATAAAAGTTAAAATTTGAGGGGCGCCTGGGTGACTTAGTCGGTTAAGCATCCGACTTTCGCTTAGGTCATAATCTCACGGTTCGTGGGTTCAAGCCCTGCGTCGGGCTCTGTGCTGACTGCCAGCTCAGAGCCTGGAGCCTGTTTCAGTCTGTGACTCCCTCTCTCCCTGACCCTCCCCTGCTCACGCTGTCTCTCTCTCTCTCTCCTAGAAATAAATTTAAAAAAAAAACACTTAAAAAAAAGTTAAAATTTGAGGACAACAATGTACTGTTCTTAACAAAGTCACCTTAAGCTCTCTGAACATCTTTAGGAAGACAAATTCCATTTTATTGTAACAAACGAAACATTTAATACTTGCAGTATTACCTGAGACACCTTTGTTTCAGAAATTGTGCCAAAACAGCCTGGCAGTTCCTCAAAAGGTTAAACAGAGTTACTGTATGACCTAGCAATTCCACCTCTAGGTACATATCCAAGAGAAATAAAAATACACAACAACTTGTACACAAATTTCATAGCAGCATTAGTCATAACAGCCAACGGTGAACACAACCCAAACGTATAACAGCCAGTGGATGGATGAACAAAAGAGGATAAAGCCGTGCAATGAAATACTGATACACGCTACAACATGAACAAACCATGAAAACATGCCAAGTGCAGTTGCCAAAGACCATATATTATATAATCCCGCTTATACGAAACGTCCAGAAAAGGCAAATCCATAGGACAGAAAGTAGATGAGTGGTCATGTAGGGGCCAGGAATTCTCTAGAAGAGGCATGTGAGTAACTGCTAAAGGGGTAGGGTTCTTTTGCATGATGAAGATGTTCTCAGATTAGATAGTGATGATGATTACACACCTCTGTAAATAAACCCCAAACCGCTGAACTGTACACTTTAAGTGGGTGACTTCATGGTATGTAAATTATATCTTAATAAAACTGTTATTTTTTAATTTTTTAATTTTTTTATGTTTTTTAATGTTTTATTTATTTCTAGGAGAGAGAGAGAGACAGCGTGAGCAGGGGAGGGTCAGAGAGAGAGGGAGTCACAGACTGAAACAGGTTCCAGGCTCTGAGCTGGCCGTCAGCACAGAGCCTGATGCAGGGCTCGAACCCACGAAGCGTGAGATCATGACCCAAGCGAAAGTCGGACACTTAACCGACTAAGCCACTCAGGCGCCCCAAAACTGTTATTTTTTTAAAGAAGTACCAACTATATGTTTAATCTTGCAAGTAAAGAACAGAGCGAATGTTGCTTATGAAACATAGCTCCAGTGGGCAATGGGGTTATAATGGGATGTCGTTTCCCCCACCTTTACTGCCCTGTGGGAGGTTTGGTGTGGGCTTGGAGTCTCTGCGGCCTCTGAAGCCGGTATCTGCTTGAGAGGAAATCTCTTCTCAACTCCATCTCCCCCCCAAAAGGTGGGGGATCAGACTTTGCCTGGACACCTTGCAAACAGAAGACTGAGATTATTTAAGCCAAGGATGGAAGGCAGTGTGATGGTATCCGAGTGTCGTTCATCGCGGTTCCTCACAGAGCAGCTGATCTCAGTCTTGGCAGCAGGAGGAAATCTCCTGGGGAGTTTAAACAAGACTGAAGCCCTGGTCCCACTTCGACATGTTCTGGTTACCTTGGTCCGAGGTCAGGCCTGGGGTTGGAATTTTAAGAACCTTCCTAGTGGTTGTAATGTGCACACAAGGTTGAGAGGCACTGTGGTGGAGAAAAAGGAGTAACAGAACATCGGTCCCTTGGTGCTCCAAGATTTCCACTTACTGCTCATTTTTTTAATATATATTTTTATTTATTTCTAGGAGAGAGAGAGAGACAGCATGAGCAGGGGAGGGTCAGAGAGAGAGGGAGACGCAGACTCTGAAACAGGCTCCAGGCTCTGAGCTGGCAGTCAGCACAGAGCCCGACGCGGGGCTCGAAGCCACGAACCGCGAGATCATGACCTAAGCGAAAGTCGGTCGCTTAATCGACTAAGCCACCCAGGCGCCCCAACTTACTGCTTTTTAAGAGCTTAAAATTAGGCCTCGCCCAGACCAGTGATCCTTACGAGGTCTATGACAGCCACGCTCTTCTTAGTGATGTAGCTAGGTTACTATTTGCCTTACTACTTTCCAGCTTCCAAGAATCATATCTCAAGGATTGGTGTGTTAGATGACTGGAAGATCTAGAACAACACAGCAGAAACCGGCAAAGCTATTAAGTTGACTAAAAGTAAACAATTGCAGGGCAAGAACCCAAAACCCCAGGGCTGAGATAAACTGTATCTGGTTAATTAAACATTAGCCAAGATAAGTTGTTCTTTCATACCGTCTCAAGGCCATTTTTAAGACTGTGATGATTCTTAAGAATGTAAGCGGGCTTCTGAGAAAGTAACAGTTAATCCTTTATTTCAAACTTCTGAATAATACTGGTGATTGGTTTTTCCTCAGAAACCTCCAAAGTACTTGAGAAGCACAGACCAATGCTCCTGAGGTCACAAGTTCGGAAACAGTTAGCGGTTCACTGCTCCCATCAGTGGAAAATTATGCACATCTATTTGCCAGCTTATGAGGCTATTTTTTTGGCTTTTAGAATTTGACATTAGCTACTGTCTTTTCAAGATGAAGTTGAAGATTTACTTTTTTTTTTTTTTTACATTCCCATTTTCCTCTTCCCCCCTCCACCGCTTCTCATCTCATTTTCCAGATATAATTACAATTTGTGGTTAGGTCAATACTGGTGGTGCATTTTATTATGGACTATGTGACTGTTGTTTACTATTGAGCAACACAGAATACTGTGAGTGTAGCTCCTCTGTGTGTAATTCTTGTGTATTCAACTTATGAATCTATAATTGCTTTGGTTTTGGGTTCAATTGTTTAATATTTTTATACCCATTGTTAATTCATCCTCAAAATCTTTGTCAAAGTGGTAAAACTCCTCCCAATCACTGTAAGCACTGTAGACGCAAACACTATAAACACAAACACAAAATTGTAGTTTATCAGTCCAACTCTTTCTTCAAAAGCATCCTCTGCCCTGTTCTAGTCTGGATCATGGCTTTCTGGGTGGGTTACAGAGCTGTCAAGGGAACACCCTTCACCATATTTTAAAGAATTCCCTTCTGTCCCTGTGTCATGGATTCTATATTTTCTCTATCTGGGTTTATACTTTTACCTGTGAGTCACATATTCCATTGGAAGATAAATTATTTGAGACCTGGCATTTCTACCCGTATAGTTATTCCACCCTCATGCTTGGGTAATTCGGTTCTAGAATTCTGTGTTGTGATCCATGTTCTCTTAGGTTTTGGAAGTCATTGTTCGAAAGCGTGGAGCACTGCTCCGAACTCTTCTGGATGTCAATGTTTTCGCTGAAGAGCTTTATACTTATTTCAGGTGTAATGATGTGTCTTGATAGAGTTCTTTGTGATTTATTTTGCCAGCCACTCAGTAAACCCTTGCGATCTCTTCAGCCTGGATGAATTTTGTCTTATTTCTTTGAAGAAGTTCTCACTTCTATTGTTCTGTTTTATCTTCCTGGAATTCCTATATGCTGTATGTTAGATTTCCTGGAATAATTGAACTTTCTAATTTTCATATCATTTTTCTCCTATTTCCAATATCTTTGAGTTTTTTAATCAATTTCCAGGAGGATTCCTCTATTTTCATTTCCAACCTATTAAATTTTTTAAAATGGCTATCATATTTTTACACCCAAGAACTAATACTCTTAATGTCCTTTTTTTAAAGATTTCTTTCTTTTTTAATGTTTTTTTATTTATGTCTGAGAGAGAGAGAGAGAGACAGAATAAGCAGGAGAGGGTCCGAGAGAGAGGGAGACACATAATCTGAAACAAGCTCCAGGCTCTGAGCTGGCTGTCAGCACAGAGCCCGACACGGGGCTCAAACCCACGAACCGTGAGATCATGACCTGATCCGAAGTCGGATGCTTAGCCAACTGAGCCACCCAGGCGCCCCTCTCTTAATGTACTTTTAAGAAATCAGTTCTTGCATCACAGATGTAATGTTCTCTGTTATCTCTTCAAAGGTTCGTACAGATTTTTTCCCATTCCCCGCATACTATGTTTACTCTGACTTCCTTTCAAAAATCTCTTTCATGATAAATATTTCCTAAAATGTTTATTTATAAGGAAGATAACACGAAGCTATCAGAAGCATTTTGAAACTGCATGTGCATGTGTGTTGTGTGTGTGTGTGTGAGCCGGATCACCAGGGGCAATCAGGCAAGAACCTGGATATTTGACTGGGGCTTCAGCAAATGTCAGGATCTGTGGGTATTTTTTCTCTTGTCTCAGTCAATTTTCCTAGAGTGTAATCCTCCAATCTCTTGCCTAGGATGTGGTTATGGGGTGAATTTTGTCCTCCCCAAATACGTTGGAGTCCTCACCTCTGGAGCCTTGGAATGTGGCCTTATTGGAAATGGAATCATTGAAGATGTGATTAGTTAAGATGAGGTCGTACTCCAGTAGGGTGAGCCCTTCATCCAATATGATGATGTTCTCCTAAGAACAGACATGCGGGAGCGGGGGGGAGGGGGGGCTCACTGCGTGAGTGCCTCAGTTGGTTAAGCATCTGACTCTTGATTTTTGCTCAGGTCATGATCTCATGATTCGTAAGACTGAGCCCCACATGAGATTCTGTGCTGTCCCACTGCTTGGGATTCTCTCTCTCTCTCTCTCTGCCCTTCCCCTGCTCTCTCTCTCTCTCTTTCAAAATAAATAAGTAAACTTTAAAAAAAAAAAGAGAGAGATTCTCTCTTAAAAAAAAAAAAGAAACAGGACAACACACACACACACACACACACACACAAGATGGCTATGTGAAGATGGGGGCAGAGGTTGGAGCAATATATCTACACAGCAAGGAACATCTTGGGTTCCCAGAAGCTGGAAGAGCCCATGTAGAATCTTAGAGGCTTCAGAGAGAGGATGGCCCTGCCAACACCTTGATTTTGGACCTCTGGTGTCCTGAACAGTGCAGCGATACATGTCTGCTGTTTAGAGCCACCCTGCCTGTAGTACTTTGCCAACTACAACAGCTCTAGGAAACTAATCCAGCTGTACGAGCCAGAGTTTCAATATTCTAGGAACCAGCAAGCAAGAATCTAGAGATTTTTCCCTTTCAGTATCTAGACTTTTATTTGTTCCTCCTCTTCTCATTATGGCACTTCAAGCCTGCCCTCAGCTCTGTCTTGGATCTTCTTTCGTTCAATTTATTTCCAGTGTGTCAACCTCCAATATTATGCAGCCAAGGAAGGTACAGGCTGGGGTAGGTGATCTCTTTTTCAGAACTGGTGTCTTAACTGCCCCTTATACCTATTCTCAAACAGTCTTCCCACCCCCTTCCCCTGCCAATGGCTTACTTGGTCCTCCTGAGTTCAAGTCTTTTCTGGGTTTTATTCTTCAAATTCATGTACTAATCTGCTTCCCTGGCAAGGGAAGAGTAGATAGGTTTTTTGTGCTTTGTTTTTTAATGTTCATTTATTTTTGAAAGAGAGAGTGCAAGAGGGGGAAGGGTGTGGAGAGAGAGGGGGACAGAGGATCCAAAGCGGGCTCCGCACCGACAACAGCAAGCTTGACAAGGGGCTTGAACTCATGGGCCGCAAGATCACGACCTGAGCCAAAGTCAGATGCTTAACTGACTGAGCCACCCAGCTGCCCTGGTTTTCAGTGATTTTAAGTCAATTTTCACTCCTTTGTCTGCTTTGTACGGCACCAATATTTTATTTTTTATTCTTACAGATCTATATTTTTTGCTGCCGGCAATTAATGTGCTGCCGGTATATAGTATTTATGTATATATGCTTTAAACATTCCTCCTTTGAATGAGATTCTTATGATTTTTATTCAATTTGGCATCCTGATTAGAATAAGAGCCGTGAGAATTGTGTTTTACAAGCATTGCATTATTACTCTATCATTGTGATAAAGTTACACACTGATTGTACGTAGATTAAAAAAATAACTTTGGTATTAAGGCAATAACTACATGTACAAACCAAGCACATTATCCCAATATAGCTCTTAATAAAAAGCTCTTTTCTTGGCTGATGATTGATACTGCTGGCCTACAATTCGATTTCTTTGAAGAACAAGGTATGAATAGCTTTATTAATTTGAAAAATCCCTCCTACTGTCCCACAATGGCTGGACACATCCATTCATGTCACTTACAATCACTGTGCCCAGAGTCTTCTGGAACATCTGATTGAACATCTGTTTTGTTTGTACAAGATCAATGTCACTTTGAGTCACCACAATCCTAACAAGGTATAGTCATCTGTGCTGGCACGTTTCATAGAATAGAAGGGCTTCTCAGCCAAGAGGGTAGGGTGGTTCAGGGCATACCACAAGCTGGTCTTCAAACCACTTTCAACATTTCCAGAAAACTCACAGCCAACACACTTTTGATAAATCTCAAGGAGCCATCCTGGAGTGAGTCTCCATGGTGGTAACACTGAGCACCTCCTAAGCCAACTGGTAGCTTATAATCTGATTCTCATCACAATATCCCTGCCACATGGAAACAAATACATTTTCAAGGGGCACTTGGGGGGCTCAGTTGGTTAAGTGTCCAACTTTGGCTCAGGTCATGATTTCACAGTTTGTGGGGTCAGGCCCCGTGTCAAGCTCTGGGCTGACACCTCAGAGCCTGGCATCTCCTTCAGATTCTTTGTCTTCCTCTCTCTCTGTCCCTCCCCTGCTTGGGCTCAATCTCTCTCTCTCTCTCAAAAATAAATAAACACTTACAAATAAATTAAAACAAAACAAAAATACATTTTCAGAACACCTTAATGTATCTGACCTAATGTCCTTTTCAAGGTCTTGTACAGATTCTGACTGATTATATCTGACAGTTTCTAGGATTTCCTTATTTGTTCTTGTTCACAAAATTTCAATCAATACACATTCTTGAGTTTTTCTGAGATAAAAAGAAATCATCTACGATTATTTCGGCAGGATTCAGGAAGGACCCGAGAAAGGGTATGCCCAGGCAGGCATGTCTGGAAATCCAGTCATATAACATTTTAGAGGATCCAAGCTGCCAGCTAAGTTAGAAGATAAGAGAATTTGTTCTGTTTGATGAAGGGCATCTACAAAAGACCTGCCGCTAATATAGTACTTAAAGGCAAAAGATTTAATGCTTTCCCCCTAAGATCGGAAATAAAGCAAGTATGTTCGCTCTCATCATTTCTATGTAATATTGTATTAGAAGTTCTAGTCAGTGCAATCAGGCTAGGAAAAATATTAAAAGGCACCCAGATTAGAAAGGAAGAAATAAAACTCTCTCTATTTTTAGATGATGTAAGTGTCCATATAGAAAATCCAATGAAGGTATTAAAAAGCTTCTAGAGGGGCGCCTGGGTGGCTTAGTCGGTTAAGCGTCCGACTTTCGCTTAGGTCATGATCTCACGGTTCGTGGGTTCGAGCCCCGCGTCGGGCTCTGTGCTGACTGCCAGCTCAGAGCCTGGAGCCTGTTTCAGTCTGTGACTCCCTCTCTCTCTGACCCTCCCCTGCTCACGCTGTCTCTCTCTCTCGCCTAGAAATAAAAAATAAAAAAAAATAAAAAAAAGAGTTTAAAAAAAAAAATAAAAAAAATAAAAAGCTTCTAGAGTTAATATATGTTAGTTTAGCAAACTTACAGCATATGAGATCAACTTGTGAAAATTAATTTTCTCTTTATATACTAGCAAAGTAACACTGAAATTTTAGAAACACTATAAAATGAAAACTGAAAAATGAAACACTTAGGGATAAATCTAACAAAGGATATGACAGCTATAAAATATAAATATAAAATATTTCTGAGAGAAATTTTAAAACTCAAATAATGAAGTGATGTACCATGCTCCTGGGTTGGAAGACTCAATATTGTTTAGATGTCAATAATCCCCGACTGAACTATAGATTCAATGCAATTTCAATCAAAATACTAGCAGGCTTTTTGTGTAGAAATTGACCACCTGATTCCAGAATTCAGATGAAAATACAAAGGTCCTACAAGAGCCAAAACTTTGAGAAAGAAGAACAAAGCTAGAGGACTTATACCACCTAATTTCAGGATTAATAGAGCAGTAGAAACCAAGATAGTATGGTATCATCACAGAGACAAACAACAATGGAACAGAAAAGAGAGAAGAGAAATAAAACCACCCATATGTGGATGACTGATTTTCCCAAAATGTGAAAGGCAATTCTGTAGAGAAAGGATAATGTTCCAACAGAAACAATTGGGCATTCATACGTAAAAACAAACAAACAAGAAGCAATTTTCAATTAATGACTCTCATCATATGCAAAAAAAAAACCCCTCAAAATGGACCAATGGACTAAATGTAGAACCTAAAGTTATAAAACTTCTAGAAGAAACATAGGAAAAAATCTTTGTGTCTTTGGGATGGACAAAGATTTCTTAGTACGACACCAACAAGATAATCCAGAACAGAAGAAATCAATGAAGTGGAGATGAACCAAATTTAAAGTGTCCTTTGGGGCGCCTGCATGGCTCAGTCAGTTAGGCATCCAACTCTTGATTTGGACTCAGGTCATGATGTCACAGTTGTGGGATCGAGCCCTTTGCTGGGATCCACGCTGACAATGTGTTGTGGAGCCTGCTTGGGATTCTCTCTCTTCTTCTCTGCCCCTCCCCCACTCACATACTCATGCATTCTCTCTCTCAAAAATAAATAACTAAACCTAAAAAATGAAAATGAATGTCCTTCAAAAGGTAATGTTAAAAGAATGAAAAGCCAAGCCACAGAGTCAAAGAAAATATTTGCAAAGTAGAATTTAAAGGATTGTATCTAAAATATATTAAGAACTCAAGGTCAATAATAAGGGAACAAAGAACACGTAAAACGGGCAAAAGGGTTGAACAGACACTTCACCAAAGAAGATATATGGGAGAAAAGGTGCTCAACATCACTAGTCATTAGAGAAATGCAAATCAAAATCAGAATGTTATATCACTGAATACCTGTTACAATGGATTAAACTAAAAAGACTGACTAAGGGCACCTGAGTGGCTAAGTCAGTCGAATGTCCGCCTCTTGGTCTGGCTCAGGTCATGATCTCACAGATCTCGAGCCCGGCATCGCGCTCTATGCTGACAGCAAGGAGCCTCCTTGGGATTCTCTCTCTCCTTCTCTCTCTCTGCCCCACCCCTGCACAAAATAAATGAATAAACATTTTTAAAAAACCTGACTATACCAATAGCTAGCAAGGGTGTGGAGAAACTGGGCCTGTCCTACATTGCTGGTGGAAACATGAAATAGAATAACTGCTTTGGAAAACAACTAGTCAGTTTCCATAAAGGTTGAACATACATCTTTCCTATGAACCTGCCATTCCAGTGCTAGGTATGTGCCCAGGGCAAATGAGAGCATCTATCCATACAAAGGCTTGTATACAAATGTATGCAGAAGTTTTACATAAAAGCCAAAAACTGGAAATAACAAAATGTCCAGCAAGTCATGGATGAACAAAATGTAGTATATCCACACAATGAAAGGATGGTCTGCAATAGAAATAATGAACTATTGATACATTCTACAACACAAATCTCAAAATAATTAGAGATTTTGAGTACGGAAAGTCAGACGCAAAAGATGCATACCATGTGACTTAATATTTATAAAAGTCTAGGGAATGCAAACTAATGTGTAGTGACCAAAAAGCAGATCAGTGGTTGTCTGGGAATGAGTAGGAAGGAGAGATTAGAAAGAGGCATGAAAAACTTTCAGGGATGATGGATATGCTCATTATCTTGATCATGGTGGTGGCAGCTGTGTGTGTACACACACACACACACACACACACACAACTGTACACATTAAATATGTATAGTTTATGGCAAATCAAGTATGCCTCAATAAAGCTATTAAAATTCAACTCTAATTAATTTGGTGAAGTTTTAGGATGGGGCTGAGAAATAGGTATGGTTTATCCACCAAGTTTAACTAAAAATATCATCACAAAACTTTTAAAAGAATCCTGTTTTCTCTCCAAAGAGGACATCCAGATGGAAAACAGACACATGAAATGATGCTCAGCATCCCTCCTCATCAGGGAAATACAAATCAAAACCACACTGAGATACCACCTCACGCCGGTCAGAGTGGCTAAAATGAACAACTCAGGAGACTATAGATGCTGGCGAGGGTGTGGAAAAATGGGTACCCTCCTACACTGTTGGTGGGAATGTAAACTGGTACAGCCCCTCTGGAAAACAGTGTGGAGGTTCCTCAAAAAATTCATGATAGAACTCCCCTAGGACCCAGCAATAGCACTGCCTGGAATTTACCCAAGGGATACAGAAATGCTGATGCATAGGGGCACATGTACCCCAATGTTCATAGCAGCACTCTCAGCAATAGGCAAAACATGGAAAGAGCCTAAGTGTCCATCAACGGACGAATGGATCAAGAAGATGTGGTTTATCTATACCATGGAAGACTACATGGCAATGAGAAAGGATGACATCTGGCCTGTGTAGCAACATGGATGGAACTTGAGGGTGTTATGTTGAGCTAAATAAGTCAGGCAGAGAAGGACAGATACCATATGTTTGCACGTATAGGAGGACTAGGAGGAACTTAATGGAGAACTGTGGGGGAGAAGAAGGGGAAAAATAGTTGGGGAGAGAGAGGGAGGCAAACCATGAGAGACTCTTGAATGTTGAGAACAAACTGAGGACTGATAGGTATGGGGGGAGTGGAGGGGGGTGATAGGCGTGGAGGAGGGCACTTGTGGGGATGAGCACTAGGTGTTGTATGGAAACCAACTTAACAATAAACTATTATTAAAAGGGGGGGGAAAAAGAATCCTGTTCTCATTTCAAAAAGCACTTTCAGAAACGTTTGCTTGCTGTGTTTCTCTCTATCCCTCATTAATACGTCCATTCATTTATGCCTCATCTTGTTCCTAATCTCACCAAGTTCTGGGTTAGGTACTAAGGATGGGCCCCAATGCAATGAATTACCAGAGGCAGCTGGAATGTTACTGCCTGAGGATTAATTCCTTAGTTAAGTCACGTACAGATCAGTCCATGAAGTAAGAGGATAGACTAAGCAATCTTTCAAGTTCTTTTCAATAAATTCATGGAGTAGTCGTATTATAAATGGTTAATCTTGAAAACGAAGAAGAGGAAAGTAGATAATGGGTCTCGGCATTTTCAGTTTGATATATGCCCCCTTCTTTCTCACCGCTTAGCCCAACCCTTACCTGAGGCTACTAATATCTGAAAACAACCTTGACTCTCCAGGTTTCCGGGATGGGTAGAACGAGCATGACTAAAGCATACATGTAAGGTATGCCCAGGACAGGTGTGGACATGCGGGGGCACACCTACACCATGACTGGTGGATCTAGATTGGAATTCTTTTCCTTAGAACTACTTTAATCGTACATCACTTCTTTAATAAAGGGAGCCTCTGGCTTTACCAGTTATATGTGACTCCCAACCATAGTGGGCAAGTCGTGTTTCTGATCTAAAATGTTTTTGTTCCCACAGTGATTGGGGACTCCCCAAATGATCAGGAATTCTTCCTGAGTATAATTCAGAAACAGAAACTCCCAGATCTCAAAAATCTTTAAAATAGAAACCAGAAGGCTCCAGTCTGGAATAGCACTTTCCAAATGAGGTAAAGCAATTTATGAAATTGTTAAAGGGATCAGGAAGGAAAAAGGAAGAACCCTGGGGAAAATGAGACCCTTGAGGGTAGCGTCTACACTTTATTACCTCCGTATTCATGTTGCCAAGCACAGTAGGTACACATCTGTTGGACATCTCTCATATTGGCTGTGATTTGCATTCTTTTCCATTTCTTTCCTGTGGGGGAGTCATTTGGTGCGAATCAGGCAAGTCTCTCATTGTTCACTCACCCACAGGTGGTGGGCCCAGCCATGAGTTTCCCCAGGAGCAGTGATTGGTTCAGAAACGGGCATATGAACTAGCTTTTCTCCAAGCCTTTTCTTGCTTGTTTGTTGGACAGACTTTTCTGAGATATAGACATAGCTGCTGAATATCGGAAAAAACTATGAGGCTGTGTAGACTGTATTTGAGTCCCCCAAATCCAACCGTGACTAAAAGTAGCCATGATCTTGTTCTGTTTGAGCTAGCTTGAGTTGGGAGAGCCACTGGCAACCAAAAGAATTCCAATTAATGAAAGCATAATGATTTAATGATATCCTTTAAAATAGGATTTTTAAATAAAGATGAAGATCAGCTGTCTTTCAACTCAAATGAAACAAAAATATAAGAAAATAAAATCTAACCACATCTTGAGAGAGTATGATTTGTAAGCAGGAACAATTTTCAAATAGTAAAATCTTTTCGACAATAAATACAGGTAGGGAGGGAATCTACCAATTTTCTTTCTTTTTTTTTTTTTTAGAATTTAAAAAAGTTCTTAGAATTTAAAAGAAATTGAGAATTTCTTTTTTTTATAATTTAAAACCTTTTAGACAATGAATAGAGGTAGCGAGGGAATCTACACATTTTTTTTTTAGAATTAAAAAAAATTTCAAAAGTGGTGGAGCTACCTGAATCTGAAGAACAGATAGTATCTTAACACTTCTGAGATGTCACCTGGGTGGCTCAGTTGGTTATGTGTCCAACTCTTGATCTTGGCTCAGGTCATGGTCTCCTGGTTTGTGAGTTCTAGCCCCCTTCTCCCCATCAGGCTCTGCACTGGCAGTGTGGAGCCTGCTTGGGATTCTGTCTCTCCCTCTCTCTATCCCTTCCCTGCTTGCATTCTCATTCCCTCTCTCTCTCTCTCTCTCTCTCTCAAAATAAATAAACTCTGGGAAAAAAAAAAGACTTCTGAGAATGCGACTATAGCCTCTGTGTCTAAGTTGCACTAAACTTAAGAATAAAATGAAGCTGGGGCACCCAGGTGGCTCAGTCAGTTACGCGTCTGATTTCAGTGCAGGTCATGATCTCATGGTTCATGAGTTCAAGCCCTGCTTTCGGCTCTGTGCTGACAGCTCAGAGCCTGGAGCCTGCTTCCAATTCTGTTCTCCCTCTCTCTCTGTCCCTCCCTTGTTTATGTTCTCTTTCTCTCTCTCAATTAATTAATCAATTAATTAATTAATCAAAGGGTAGATAGATTGATTGATATAAACCCATTAAAAAATACAATGAAGCTACATTTCCTTTAGTATCCTGATTGCGATGACTTATCCTGCCTGCCCACTGAGGTTCCATGTCTCTGTGTCCAGTCTTTTCTCAGACTCCCAGATGCTCTCTCACATGCCAGGGACAGAATCACTCTCAGTCTTCTACTCTTGTCTTCTCGTCACCTTGCCTGGCTGTCTCGGTTCTCCACAAGGAGTCCATGGTCAAGGAGCAGTCCCGTCTCCTGAATCTCCTACTGCCTCCTTGGGCTGCCAGAGCTGCGTGACTTCGTACATGAAGAAAGGGACACCGACCAACCCGCTTGCCTGTGAGTGCATAGCACCTGCTGTTAGCGGGCCCTGAGACGGCACGAAAGCCCCGGCAAGTTGATTGTGAAAACACAATAAGCCGTAAGTTCAAACATGGTCTCTCTCTCTCACATATATACATACACACACACACATACACACACACACACACAACCACACACACACACACACACAGATACACGTACACACAGGCAGATACACTGCTTTTTAAGCATGGAACACAACTCTTTCTCTAAAGTCCATAGTCAGTCTGCCTACAGCCAGGACAAGCTTGACCTTTGTCATATTGAGCAGTGCAGTAAAGTGGAACCTTCCACGTTTCCATTACAAAGTTTTTTTTAAAAATGTTTTTATTTATTTTTGAGAGATAGGCAGACAGAGAGTGAGCCAGGGAGGGGCAGAGAAAGAGGGAGACACAGAATCCGAAGCAGGCTCCAGGCTCCGAGCTGTCAGCACAGAGCATGATGGACACAAGGCTCAAACTCGTGAACCCTGAGATCCTGACCTGAGATGAAGTCAGACACTTAACCAGCTGACCCACCCTGGCGCTCCTCATGTTTCTACTTTAAAAGAAGCTCTTGAATTTACTTTTTTAAAATAGCACTGATATAGTTGATCACTTTCTTCTTTATACTGTTCTATATTCTTTGGATTTTTACCCTTTTGTTTCGACATTGCTGTTTTATGAGTGAAGCGTGGAATGCTTGTCTCCCTTTTCCTGTTACCAATTCCCTAATTGTCTTGCCTATTTCCTCTACAGATATGGAGAATCATGCCAGACAGCCTTATAATTTTTGCTTCAACAATCAAACATAATTTAGAAAGCTCAAGAAGAAGAGCCTTTGTATTTATCCATATTTTTTACTCTCATTGTTCCTTCTTCCTGATGTTCCAAGATTGCTTCTTCTACAATTTTTTTTCTTTTTGAATCCTTGTTGCCATTTCTTTGGGGGTAGTCTGCTGGTGACAAATTCTCTGAATTCTTCTTCCCCTAAGAGCATCTTGATTTCCCCCTCATTCCGCAAAGCTATTTTTCCTGGATATACAATTCTGAGTTCACAGTTCTCTTCTTTAAATGTTTCAGAAATGTTTTGCCACTTTCTTTTGGCCTCCACGATTTCAGATGAAGAATCTGCTTTCATTCAAAATGTTTTTACTCTACGAGTAAAGCATTGTTTCTGTCTCTTGCTTTCAAGATTTGTTTTCTCTGTCTTTAGTCTTATGGTGTCTCCTGGCAAGAGTTTCTTTGGGCTTATCCTGTTTGGGGTTCAATAGCTTCTTGGATCTATAGGGATATATGATACCAGATTTGGAGACACGCCAGCCATGAATTTGTCAGTCACCCCTTCAGCCTCACGCTCTTTCTCCTCCCTGACGACACAAATAGCACCATCATTCATGTTCAGTAAGTTTAATTGATCTAAACTTAAACCCATTGATTTATCCTCACCTCCTCTTCAGTCAGCCGGTGAGCCCATCCAACGGATTTTTATATTTTATTATAGTTTTTGCTTCCAAAATTTTTATCTGGCTCTTCTTTATAGTGTCTGTCTCTTTGCTGAAACTTTACTTTCTCATTTGCGTCAAGCATGTTCACAATTTCTCACTGAATCATTTTTTATGATGGCTGCTTTAAAATCCTTGTCAGATCTTTCCAGCGTCTGTTGTCATCTGGTCTTGCCATCTGTTGATTGTCTTTTCTCATTCTAGCAGAGATTGTCTTCATTCTTAGGGAAATGATTGATGTTTTAAATTCATTTCAGACACTTTGGTTATTGTGTTATAAGCCTCTGGATCTTATTTAAATGTTCAGTTTGACTGGGTTTCCTCTGACGCTGCGCCCCCAGGGGAAGGATGCTGCTGCCTTGTTACTACCAGGTGGGATGGAAGTCCAAGGTCTTCCTGCGGCCTCCTCTGAGACTTCAGAGGATGGAGGGGCTTGTTACTGACTATTAGTATGGAAGTCCTGGCTCCTCACTCGGCCTTCTCTGACACCACTTCTGTTGGGGCAGAGGTGGCGAAGGGGAATGCCTCGTCCCAGTTCAGTGAGGGCAAAGTCTAAGTCTCCCACTCAGTCTCTGTTGACAGGGGTGTGTGTGGGGCTCAGTGTTTCCCGTGGCATTTGACTGCAGTAGGCTATTTATTGTCTGTGTTTTCATTCTTGCTAGACTGCCACCACCCTTTGGCTGGAAAGGTCTACATCTGTTTTTTTGGTCTACATCTGTTGGTGTTTCTGTGTTGTTAGCCTCTCCAGCACCCAGCTGAGAATCAGAAAATTCAGGGAACTCAATGCATGTCATTCCTCGGGTTCTGAGCTCCCTAGCCATTCTTTTTCTTTGCTCTACCTTTCAGGGTCTTCTTCCATTTATTTTATATATGCTTTCCAAGGTTTTTAGTTGTATTTGGCGGAAAGAATAAAAAGTGTGTCTGTTCCAGGGGCGCCTGGGTGACTCAGTCGGTTAAGTGTCCGACTTCGGCTCGGGTCATGATCTCACAGTTCGTGGGTTTGAGCCCCGCGTCGGGCTCTGTGCTGACTGCCAGCTCGGAGCCTGGAGCCTGTTTCAGAGTCTGTGACTCCTTCTCTCTCTGACCCTCCCCTGCTCACACACACACACTCTCTCTCTCTCTCTCTCTCAGAAATAAAAAAATTAAAAAATAAAAAAAAAAAAAGAAGTGTGTCTATTCCATGTCGTCTGCAACTGAAAGTTTCTTTAGTTTGCTTTTCATACTTAAAAGGCTCAGGTGGGAGTCATAGTGCTTGTATTTAAATCCCATATGCCATCTTAGATCGCACTTTGAGTCTTCGTTTTCTCATCTGTGAAATGGAGATTAAACTGGCACTTGCCTCATGGGGCTGTCGTGAGAATCAAATGAATACACACACACACACACACACAGTACCAGTGGCTGGCCCAGTAAGTGCTCAACAAAGCACTGACTGTTATTATTTACAGTCTCACAGTAGCACAAGGTATGTATCTACTGGATAGATTGGCCCAACCCATGGGGTAGCAGGCACTAGTTTCTCCTTTCAAGGTTTTCTGCCAGCCATTAGGCCCCAAAAGAAGGTGTTTCAAGTCCACTCCCGAATTAACCCACACTTGAACCCATCCTCTTGATTGCATTGTACCTTACTTAAGATTTCAACCTCACTACCAACAACAGACCCTTTTCTCCTGATCACCATTTCCCATAAAACTGCTTCAGAGTTGGAGCTCTCTATTCTCCACTGCCTCGAGTGTTCTCAGAGATCTCTCCTTAGTTTTTCCAAACCACCTTATATAACAGGCTCACCAAAAGTTTAAACATTACACACACACACACACACACACACACACACACACAGACACACACACACACACGCATACATTAGTACAGAGAAAATGGATCTTTAAAAGTGTGTATCAATCATCGCTACTCCTAAGTCAGCCATGCTACAGAGTCTTGATTATTTTGTGTCAACTAAAAGCTCTTGAAAGTGTTTGTCCAAATAATTCGCTCTTACGACCTATAACGCAAAAGACAGCACAGTGATTGGACAAGTCTATATGTTTTGCTGTGCTCACAAGTGTAGCTACCATCTGTTACCATACGGGGCTCTTATAATACCATTCACTGTGTTCCTTATGTTGTACCTTTCATCCCCGTGGCTTATTTAGTCCATAACTAATAGATTATACCTCCCACTGCCTTTCATCCATTTTGTCCATCCCCCAACCTCTCCCCTCTGGCAGCTATCAGTTTGTCCTCTGTATTTATGGGCCTGTTTCTGCTTTTTCTTTTGTTTGTTTTGTTTTAGATTCCACATGTAAGTGAAATCCTATGCTATTTATTTTTCTCTGACTTATTTCCCTTAGTATAACACCCTCTAGGTCCATTCATGTGGTTGTAAATGGCAGGATACAATTATAGTTTTTTTAAATGTTTTATTTATTTTTGAGAAAGAGAGAGAGAAAGAGAGCCAGAGAGAGCGTGGGTAAGGGAGGGTCAGAGAAAGAGGGAGATACAGATTCTGAAGATAGGCGCCAGGCTCTGAGCTGTCAGCACAGAGCTAGATGCGGGGCTTGAACTCATGAACTGCGAGATCATGACCTGAGCTGAAGTGGGACGCTCAACCGGCTAAGCCACCCAGGTGCCCCAGTTTTTAAAACAACAGTATTTACCTTGTCCCTACACCACTAAAAACAATCTACAACAAAGCAGTATTAAAACCATCTTATAAAAAATGTTTGCTGTGTCTTTCTACTAAGAATCCAAACATCTTAAGAAATAATTAAATAGCTCTAATTCATATAACTCCATACTCTTCAAATAAAGATACATCTTTTTATGCATCCAACAAATAGTTACAAAATGTGATTTTTAAAAACAATATATTTCAAAAAAATAGAAATAATATTGGCAACATTAGTTTTTGGCAACATTATTTTGTACCTGCCACAATTGTATTAGAAACCAGTAACAAAGGGATGCCAAAAAAATCATAAACATTTTTTTGTATCAAGGAGGAAATTGAAATTGAAATGTGAAAACAGTGAAACATCTGAGATACACACAAAGCAGTACTTGGAGGAAAATGGAAACTCTTTTTTTTTTTAATTTTTTAAATGTTTTTTAAAATTTATTTCTGAGAGAGAGAGATAGCGTGAGCTTGGAAGGATCAGAGAGAGAGGGAGACACAGAACATGAAGCAGGATCCAGGCTCTTAGCTAGCTGTCAGCACAGAGCCCGACCAGGGGCTCAAACCCATGAACCCACGAACCGTCAGATCATGACCTGAACCGAAGTCAGATGCTTAACTGACTGAGCCACCCAGGTGCCCCTGGAAACTCTTTTAATATTTGATTTTTTTAAAAAGAAAGATTGACAATAAAATAATTCAATGTACAAATCAAGAAGTCAGAAAAGCACAAGAAAATAAGTCTAATGGCACAAAAATTAATGGAGTAATAAAAATAAAAGCAGAAGTTAGAAACTGAAAAAAATGGCAGATTTGAGAAATTAAATCTGAAACTAATTCTTGAAAAATAAAGCCAGATAAGTAAACTGTTATTTAATTTAACTAAGGCTAAAGGAGTAAAATTATAAATGCAGAAAATAAGAATTTGTATGAGAGACTCAAACATAGATACAGGAGAAATTAAAAGATTTAGGAGAGGTCACCTTGTACATCACTATAAAATAAATTTAAGAACCTGGTCCAAATGAGGAATTACTAAAAGTGATCTCAGAGTATAAAGAAAATATAAAGAGGCTGATTACCATAGAAAAAGCGAATGTAGGGGCAGCAGGGTGGCTCAGTTGGTTGAGTATGTGACTCTTTATTTTGCTGCAGGTCATGATCTCATGGTTCATGAGTTCAAGCCCCACATCAGGCTTTGCGCTGTCAGTGTAGAGCCTGCTTGGGATTCTCTCTCCCTCTCTCTCTTCCCCTCTCCTGATCGTGAGCACTCTCTCTCTCTCTCAAAATAAATAAACATTTAAAAAGTGTGTGTATGGGGAAATATTAAAGAGCTCTTCCCTAGAAAGTGCCCTGATACACATATTTTTACTGAAGACTTCTACCAAATCTTCAAGAAATAATCACTTTGTACTTCTATGTTCTAAAGTATGCAAGGATAAGACTTCTAAATTTCTAAAGAAGTGAATTTAACTATGAAGACAATATAAAAATTAAAACTATAGCTCCATATCACTTATGAATATGTATATAAAAATCTTAAATAGTGATACCCATAAAAAATCCTAAATACCATATTAGCAAACACTTAAGGAACACATTAAAAAATAATATAACTTGACTAAGTGGTATTTACTCCATGAATGCAAGGATTTTTCAGTAACTCACCATTTAGTAGAGAAAAAGTGGGAAAATGATATAATTATCTCCACCTACACTGAAAAGCATTTGCTGAAATCCAACATCCATTTTTTTTAGAATAGCTAGTAATAAATAGGAATACTAACATGGATTATTCAATAAATTATATTGAAACAACTGGCTATTCACCTGGAAAAGAGAATTGGATTACTGCTTCTCGTTTTATACCAAAACAAGCTATAGATGTGTTAGGTTAAATTGAAAAGGTAAACTTACTAACGTATTAGAAGAAAATATGACAGAATTTCCAAAATAATCTTGGACCAGGAAAAAACTTGCCCAGCACCACGCAAAAATCAAGAAACAATAGACTTGTATATTTCACTACCTAGAAACAGAGAAGGATACAGCAGAGCACTGAAATTCCATAAACAAAGAAAAGGGCAAGTGAGAAACTTGGGAAAATATTCATAACACATCACAGAGAGTTAATTTTCCTACACGGTGTCTACTAATTAATAATAAACAGCCAAAAACCTATATAAAAATGGCAAAGAACATAATTAGATAATGAACAGAAAGAAATGCAGATGGTTCACATGCATAGTCTCATTAATTACAAGAGACACCTTTTCTTTTCTTTTTTTAATGTTTGTTATTTTTGAGAGACAGAGTGTAAGCAGGGGATGGGCAGAGAGAGAGGAAGACATAGAATCTGAAGCAGGCTTCAGGCTCCAAGCTGTCAGTACAGAGCCGGACGCAGGGTTGGGACTCATGAACTGTGAGATCATGACCTGATCCAAAGTTGGCCGCTTAACCCACTGAGCCATCTAGGCGCCCCAAGAAACACCCTTTCTCATATGCCAGACTGACGACACATCATATCAGTGAGGGCTGGAGAACTAGCCATTCTCTTCTATTTTCAGTGATAGTGAAAACTGATTTAACTCCCGTGGAAAGCACTTTGGCAATATCTGCCAAAATACAGATACATGCACCCTTTGACTCAGGAATGTCACTAATAGGAATTTCTCCTACAAAAATATTTATATTTATGATATTCCATACAAAGATTCACACAAACAAGGATTTACTGGAGCATTGCTATATATATATATTTAATAGTTAAACATTGCAAACCTACACATTCAGAATTAGGGAGCCAATTTCCTAATTATAGTAGATACATGCAACAGAATACTCAACAGCTTTTACTAAAGGAAGAGCACCATGTGTACTGGGTAAGAAACATCTCCAAGACACATTATCAGATACAAAGGCAAAAGGCAAAACAGTAATAGGGTGTGCTATAATCTGTTTATATGAAACAAAAATCAACCCACAAAAATGCATATTTAATATAGCAATTTTATATTTACATATTATCCATTTTCATATGTTTCTCTCAGTTGACCTGAGACACTGGCAATCCTGGTGATCTCTTAAGAGTGAACTGGGTGTCGTGAAGGAAAGACGCAGACAAAGATACCCTTGTCTTAGGTCAGATTTTCTAGACGCCGAGCCTGAGATAGGGATTATTGAACGTGTGCTCTCAGGAGAAGCACAGATAAGCAGGATAAAGCAGGAATCGAAAGCTAAGCAGGAAGGTCTCTTAGTTGGAGTCTAGCTGAAGTTCTGGAGTGGGGGTTTTGTCCCAGACTTGGTCCTAACATGAAGCAAAGGGTCCAGGTCTTGATCCTTTTATCTGACAATCCTCGGCCCTGAGCTGCCTCTGGAGGAGGGAGGATCCTCTCGGGAGGCTGTAATTGGCTAAAGGCAATTTCTAGAAAAAAGGCAATTTTGAGCAATTAGTAATCAGTCTCCAGGGCATTGGGGGAGGGAGTAAGATTAGAGAAAGGGATCGGGGCCCATAGCTGCCTACTACAACCTCACTCTACTTTTTGAAAGCTGTAGAGTATATATTGACCTCTTTAAAAAAAAATCAATTAAAAAATCAGTATTACAGAAGGGTCTCTTTGTGGTTTGTCTACATTCTAAATTCAGCACTAAATGCCAAAATTTGAACAGGAAAGGTTAGCCTTCGAAATCCTTAGCAAGGCTCCAATTTAGGACCAGATGTTAGTCAATTTTTCCGCCAGGATTGGAACAAATTGTGTTTCTTTGGATGAGCACCACATGAAATAGTTGGCTTGCGTTTGGGTGACCTTCTGTTTGAAACATTTACAACTTTAAACACTGGACTTGTATTCATTGGTGAGTGGCCCCGGGGTATGGAGAAGAACTGAGGGAAGAGTAGGTTTGTATCTACCATCCAGGCTCACTCCAGGATGGAATGGTGGGGGGACCAAGCATATCTTTGGTCTCTAACCTCTATTTTTCCATACTAAATGTAGTTATGAACGGAGTGTGTGTCACACAGGAAAAATTACCCAGATTGGACAAAACGCAGAGATAAGTAAGCGATATTTTAACATCGTATTAGAGACTTTTCTAATAGACTCACCTGAGTTCTATTTCTCAACAACTACAACTTTGTCTAAGAACTAACTCAAGCCCAGATGTCTCATAATTCTGTAACGTCAGATGTTAACTTGTTAAAACTGCAAGGTATGATTCCGCCCCCCTCCCCCCATCTGGTAAATAAGATAGCCCTGAGGTTATGGTTTTACTGCCTTGTGGGTATTGATCTAGCTCCACGTCTCACTCAGCAATCTGATTTCAGTATTGTTTTTCCCACCGAAATGTCCATCCCAGTTTCTCATATCCTCATCGAATTACTTTCTCTGTTTTCTGTTTTCTTCATTAGTGAGTTAAATAAAATATTGTCATGTACTCATTATTTATTTTGATAATCATGCTTTGTAAAAAAATGTGAGAAAGTATGCTTTCTCAGTGCAAGTTAGCATCATGTACATTTATGTGCTTAAAAGCACACCCAGTGTAGCTTTCTATAAAATAATACATTGACTGACCGTGAATCCCAGTGGAATAAACACTATTAGATTCATTATACGTTATCTTCTCTCTGGAGGGCATGGCCGCATGTGGTTTATTTAATTTATTTATTTTTTTAATGTTTATTCATTTTTGAAACACAGAGTACAAGCAGAGGTGGAGCAGAGAGAGAGGGAGACACCGAATCAGAAGCAGGCTCCAGGCTATCAGCACAGAGCCTGATGCAGGGCTCAAACTCACAAACTGTGAGATCATGACCTGAGCCAAAGTCGGCTGCTCAACCGACTGAGCCACCCAGGCGCCCCTGGCTGCATGTGTTTTAATCTAAGCTTATGAATCTTCACCTGGCTGCTAAAGTACCTGATGTACCTATCTAGGTAGTGCTTTGAAAAATAGCTTCACCAGGAAAGAGAATAAAAATAAAAACATTCATATATTTTTTCCTGATGCATTTCCCCCCAAAATCCACTTGCAAATAAAAATATAGAACATCTAGTTAAATTTGAGCTTCAGATGAACAATTAATAATTTTTAGCAGAAATACGTCCCAAATATAGGAGCACTTTATCTGAAAAGCTTACCTGGGGTATCTCAGAGTTCAGATGGGATTGCAGGAAACAGATGGGGCAAGGAGGTGGCTGCCGGTGACGTCAGAAAGGCAAAGCGCCATTGGCACAGATTTAGTCCCGTGTCACAGGACACCGAAGGCCAGACCCCAGATGCAGAAATCTGTTGTCAGTTCCAAGCAGTGAAGGATGAAGCACAGAGTGAGGAGTTGGGTGGTGCTGTTTTGTAGGGCGAACAGCTAGAGGCCAGAAATGGGGCCAGTCTAGAGAATTCACAGAGCTGCTCTGAAGGTTAATGTGTTAGGTGGGTTTGTATTGCTCTGGAAGTTTCACCCAGATGAAAGAGTTAACTAGACATATTTAAAAATTCAGGGTCAGAGATGACATATTTTTAAAATTGTGGCAAAACACATATAATGTAACAGTTACAGTTTTACCCATTTTTAAGTGTACAATAATTCAGTGGCATTAAGTACATTCACAGTGTTGGACACCCAGCACCACCATCAATTTCCAGAACTTTTTTCATCTTTCTGAATAGTACCTTTCTATTCACTTATCAATAACTCCCCAGCCCCTGGTTACTCCTGTTATATTCTCCATATCTATGAATTTGCTTATTCTAGGGCTTCATATAAATGAAATCATACAATCTTTTTCTGTGTCTGGCTTATATTACTAGGCAAATTGTTTTCAAGGTTTATCCACATTGTAGTATATATTAGAATTTCATTCCTTTATTTTTAAAATGTTTTATTGAAAAATTTTTTAACGTTTACTCATTTTTTGAGAGACCGAGAGAGAGCATAAGCAAGAGAGGGGCAGAGAGAGAGGGAGACACAGAATCCAACACAGGCTCCAGCCTCTGAGCTGTCAGCACAGAGCCTGTCGCAGGGCTCTGTCCCATGAACTGTGAGATCATGGCCTGAGCCCAAATCAAGAGTTGAATGCTTAACTGACTGAGACATCTAGGGTCTCAGACATTTTATTTTTTAATTTTCCTGTGTAATATGCCTATTCCTATGTTATGTACATAAGGAGAACATTTTTTGTGTACATTGTATTTTCATTTTTCTATTTAAAAAATTCTTTTAACATTTTTATTTATTACTGAGAGACAGAGAGAGAAAGAGCATGAGCATGGGAAGGGACAGAGAGAGGGAGACACAGAATCTGAAGAAGGCTCCAGGCTCTGAGCTGTCAGCCCAGAGCCTGACGCAGGGCTCGAACTCACAAACCGCGAGATCATGACCCGAGCCAAAGTTGGACGCTTAACCGACTGAGCCACCCGGGTGCCCCTCATTTTTCGATTTTTCATTTGCTTTTGTATTTATTGCTAAGAAATCCACTCCATAATTAAGTGCATTAAAATAACAGCCTTAAAGTTTAAAAAAAGTGAGTAGAGTTGGCACACAATGTTCCATTAGTTTCGGGCGTACACCCGGTATTCAACTCTCTGTATAGTAAGCCGTGGTCACTGCAAGTGCAGCTACCATCTGTCACCATACAATGCTGTTACAATAGCATTGATTGTATTCTTTATGCTGTGCCTTTCCCTGTGACTTATTTATTTCGTAACTGGAAGCCTGTATCTCCCACTCTCCCTCACCCATTGCGTCATCCCCTCACCCCCTTTCCTGTGGCACCCATCAATTTGTTTTCTATATTGACAGGTCTGGCTCTGCTTTTTGTTTGTTTATACACCTGTTTTGTTTTCAGATTCCACATATAAGTGAAATCATATAGTATTTATCTCTCTTAGTCTGACTTCGCTTAGCATAATACCCTCTAGGTCCATCCATGTTGTTGCAAATGCAAATTATATATATATATACTTATATATATCTAGATTGAAATCTTCCTTATCTATACCATATATATATATGTATATAATCTTCCTTATCCATCCATCTATTAGTAGACATTTATGTTGCTTTCATAATTTGGCTACTGTAAATAATGCTGCAATAAACAGGGGAATGTATATATCTTTTGGGGTTGGTGTTTTTCATTTTCTTTGGGTAAATACCCAAAGTGGAATTACTGGATCATATGGTATTTCTATGTTTAATTGTTTGAGGAGCCTCCATACTAGTTTCCACAGTGGCTGTTCCAGTTGACATTCCTACCAATAGTACATGAGGGTTCTTGTTTCTCCACATCCTTACCAACACTTGCTATTTCCTGGCATTTTTATGTTGGCCATGCTGACGAGTATGAGGAGGTTTTGATTTGCATTTTCCTAACGATGAGTGCGTTAAGCGTCTTTTCATGTATCTGTTGACCATCTGTATGTCTTCTTTGGAAAAAGGTCTATTCAGGTCTTCTGTCCATTTTTTAATCAGATTGTTTGAATAATACCTATTCAAAATTGCTCTAGAGGCACCTGCGCGGGTCAGTCAGTTAAGCGTCCCACTTCAGCTCAGGTCGTGATCTCGGAGCTCATGGGTTCAAGCCCTGGGTCGGGCTCTGTGCTGGGAGCTCAGAGCCTGGAGCCTGTTTCGGATTCTGTGTCTCCCTCTCTCTCTGTTCCTCCCCTGCTCGCACTGTCTCTCTCTCTCAAAAGTAAATTAAGATTAAAGCATTTTTTTCTAACTGCTCTACGGTCTTTGGATAGACTGGGTAGCTCTGTTCATTTAGGCTAGGCTGTTGTGATCCCAGTTGGATTGCTTGTCATACCTGCAGTGCCTTCTAGGTTGGCTGGAAACCAGCGAGTCTGGGACAGCCTCACTGGGGTGATTTATGTCTGCTCCGTGTGGTCACTCGTCCTGCAGTGGGCTGCCAGGATAACAGGGCAGTCAAATAAGGAGGAGGGTGAAAAGCGGCTCTAAGCCTAGGGTTGGAATTAGCACGGTGTCACTCCTGTCTCGTTCTTTTTGGTTACCGTAAGTCACAAGGCCAGTCTGGATTCAAGCGGTGAGAAACGACTCCACCTTTTGATGGGAGGAGCTCAAAATTCATGGCATCTGGGGCGCCTGGGTGACTCAGTCCATTGAATACCTGACACTTGACTTCAGCTCAAGCCATGATCCCAGGGTCGTGGGATTGAGCCCTGCATGGGGCTCCACACGGAGCGTGGAACTTGCTTAAGATTCTTCCTCCCTCTCTTTCTCTCTCTCCCTCTGCCTCTCTCCTCCACTCTCTCTCTCAAATAAAAAAAAAATATATATATATATAAATATATATATCAGAAAAAATCATGGGGTGCCCGAGTGGCTTAGTCGATTAGGCATCCAGCTTTGGCTCAGGTCATGATCCCATGGTTTGTGAGTCTGAGCCCCACGTTGAGCTCAATTTGGAGCCTCCTTCGGCCTCTGTCTCCCTCTCTCTCTGCCCCTCCCCTGATCACTCAAAATGAATCTCTCGCAAAAATAAATAAACATTAAAATTTTTTTTTAAATCATGGCATCTATCCATATATGGGGAAGGAAATAATTGTAGCCATCTTCACAAAAAGTCTACCCTACCTAAATAATAACATTATTTTATAAGTCTGTTTTATATTTCTCAAATTGATCTACAGATTCAATGCAACTCCTATCAAAATTCTATGGGGGGTTTTTTGTTTTTTTTTTTTTTGCACAAATGGACATGCTTACTCTAAAATTAATACAAAATTTCAAGGGACTAAGAATAGACAAAATGTTTTTGAAAAAAGAGCAAAGTGGGAGGATTTACACATCCCGATTTAAAAACTTACTACAAAACAACAGTAATCAAGACAAGGTGGTATTGGCATAAGGGTAACAATATAGAACAATGGAATGGAATTGAGATATAAATAAACCTCCATAAATAAACATCTGCATCTATGGTCAATTGAAACTTGGCAAGATGCCAAGACCATTCAATGGGGGAACAATGGTGTTTTCAGCAATTGCTGCTGGGACAACTGGACACGCAGAGAGATACAGTTGGATCCCTATCTCACATCACATACTCAAAACGGATCAATGACCTAAACATAACAGCTGAAATGTTAATACTCTTGGAAGGAAACATAGTGGTAAATCTTCATGACCCCCTTCTGATTTAGCAATAGATTCTGAGATGTGAGAGCTAACGTATGAGCAACAACAGAAAAAAAGAGATAAATTGGATTTAAGCCAAACTGAACACTTCTAGTGTCATGTTTCAAACAACACTATCAGGAAAGTGCAAAGAAAATCTACAGAATGGGAGAATGTATTTGCATTTATATATCTGATTAGGGACTTATATCTAGAATATATAAAGAACGTTTAAAACTCAGTAATAAAGAAATATAACCTAATTTTAAAAATGGACAAGGCATCTATAATTTATATTTCTAATAATTTTTTAATGTTTATTTTTGAGAGAGAAAGGCACACAGAGTGTGAGTGGGGGTGGGGCAGAGAGAGACTGGGAGACACAGAATCTGAAACAGGCTCCAGGCTCTGAGCTGTCAGCACAAAGCCCCATATGGGGCTTGAGCTAGGGAATGGCAAGATCCTGACCCACACTGACCATCAGATGCTTAACTGGCTGAGCCACCCAGGTGCCCTGGACAAGGAATCTAAATAGATGTTTTCTAAAGAAGATACAGAAATGGCCAAAAAGCACACACAAAGATAATATAATTAATCATCAGGGAAACAAATACAAATTAAAACCACAAGATCCCACTTCACACGCACTGGGCTGGCTATAATTTAAAAGTCAGATAGGGGCGCCTGGGTGGCTAAGTCGACTTTCGCTTAGGTCATGAACTCGCGGTTCGTGGGTTCGAGCCCCGTGTCGGGCTCTGTGCTGACTGCCAGCTCAGAGCCTGGAGCCTGTTTCAGTCTGTGACTCCCTCTCTCTCTGACCCTCCCCTGCTCATGCTGTCTCTCTCTCTATCTCCTAGAAATAAATAAAACATTAAAAAAAAAAACTTTCATTAAAAAAAAAGTCAGATAATAACATGTTGATCACAGGAGCTAGTTACAAAAGATCACATGTCATACGATTCCACTTATATGAAATGTCCAGAATAGGCAAACCTACAGACATAAAAAGTAGATTCTCGGTTGCTGAGGGCTGTGTGGAGTGGCAGCGTAGGGAGGTAACAGCTTAAAAGCACACAGCTTCTTTTTGGGGTGATGAAAGTATTGTAAAATTGAGCATTATGAAGGTTGCACACATCTGTAAATATACTAAAAACATTGCACTTAAATATGTGCAATACATTGGTGTTTCAATTATATATCAATAAAGCTTTTATTTTAGAAGGTCATGTATTGCATGATTCCATTTATATGATGTGTCCAGATACTCAAACTCATAGAGATAGAAAGCAGGTTACTGTTTGCCAGGGGTCAAGGGAAGAGGGGATCGAGAATGGCTGTTAATTGGTAGGGAGCTTTTTTTTTTATGTTCTATCCATTTCTGAAAGAGAGAGAGACAATGTAAGCAGGGGAGGGGCAGAGAGAGAGGGAGACACAGAATCCAAAGCAGGCTCCAGGCTCTGAGCTGTCAGCACAGAACCCACGAACCACGAGATCATGACCT
Organism: Proteles cristata cristata; assembly: GCA_017311185.1. Taxonomy (NCBI): domain Eukaryota; kingdom Metazoa; phylum Chordata; class Mammalia; order Carnivora; family Hyaenidae; genus Proteles; species Proteles cristata. The sequence goes on from JAESUZ010005295.1 coordinate 322,138, forward strand.
GAGCCCAAGTTGGACGCTTTACCGACTGAGCCATCCAGACGCCCCAAGGGAGATTTTTTTTGAGGTGATTTCAATGTTCCGGAATTAGAGAGTGGTGACAGTCGTTCAACACCGAGAACATACTAAAAAGCTCTGGGTTGTACACTTTTAAATGGTGAATTTTATGTTATAAGAATTTTATCTCAATAACAAAATTGTAGCTTGTTTTGTGTTTTAGACAGTAAGGCTAATGGTTCCCAATGCTTCTATTTAACGTGAACTCATTAAGTAATTGATTCCCTCATTAAATCGAGATGAATTATTTTAAGTAAACTTTAAAAAGTTAAGTCAAAGTGCTCAGATGTTCCTAGCTTTTCACTGTTCTGATGTATACCGACTATAATTTGCATCGCTGCACACTCTTTAAATGACCATGCTTACTTATGAGAAGAATAAGAAACTCAACCACTATTCTAGGCTCATGTTTGTAATTAGTGTAATTATATCAATCTGGGGGAGTTTTAAAAAGCATTTGCTAGACTTTCAAGTGGGTTTTAATAGCTGTAATTTTCAGATTTAACTATTTGGCCTAAATACCTACTTACTTATTTACACATTTATACAAAAAAGAAAGAATGAATTACAGGCCTTTCTGTTTTTGGAGTCCTTCCCTGGGTTCAATTATGACAAAATTCTCTTGTATTTAGGATGAAGATCTATATGGAGTGATTCAAGGACAAATCGATCTTAAATTACAAGCATTGTCATAGTCACATTACGGCTGACGTTAGAGAATGCCACAAGGTGACAGCGTACATCTAAATAATCATTATCTGCTTTGTCTATGAGATGCTGTGCAAATAAATTTTTAATTCATTACTTTTCCCTTCTCTAAGGCTTATTGCTTCAGAATGGTGTGTCTGTTGAAACTTACCTTACTGAATGTTTGATCAACTATTACTGTTTTATACATTTCAATAAAAGTATCATTGTTACCTGGGGATTGGAAGATTCCTACACTTTTGGGTAAGAAGTGAATTTGTTGATTTTAAGAAGATAATGCCCAGAATTGATAAGGATCAACTGGAAAAATTGACACCGTCAATATAGTTGCTGGAGATATAAACTGCTGCTAACTTTCTGGAAAACAACTTAGGCTCAACAACACAGCAAGGTTCTAAAACCCTATGTAATCTTTGGCCCAAATATTTCCATTTTAGAAATATTTCCTAAGAAAATAATTGGGTTAGTGTGCAAAATTTTGTTCATTGTAACACTATTTCTATATAAAAACTCCATTGTAAGGCATTAAGTTGAGGATGACATATTTATGCAAGAAAATACTCTGTGGCCATAAATTGATATTTCTTACTAAGGGATGATGTCCAAAATATACAACTGATGAGAAAAAGCAGGTAATCTATCAATATTTATCAGCTAATCCCACTAAAATGGTACACAGAGTCTTTATACTTTTCTAGATTTTCTGAACTCTTGCAATGAGCATGTGTTACATTTAAGATCACAACGATCGATAAAATGATTTCTCTCTCACAAAGAAAGACGTCTTTCTTTGCAGTAACCGGTGATTACCACTTTCTACCTTATCCTTTTTAACTACTAGCTGTCGTTCCTACCCTAGGACTTCTTTGAACTTCCCCACTACACTACCCTGAAAGGAAGGCAAAGTGGATATCTCCCTCCTGCCTGACTGCTTAAAAGATCAGGCCAGAGGTCACACCAGCTGAGGACATTGCTGGCCAATTCCAGAGTCTTTAGCCGATTGTTCCACTCAGGGTTCTTAGGTAGAGTTGCTACAATGTTTTACAATTAAATTTGCTAGACGCCTCTTGCAGTAGCTTTAAGGAGCTAAGCACAGGTCACCCTACTGACCTCACCAAGCCTATGCCTTGCTCGGCCTTGGGGACTCTCTCCATCCTCTGGCATCCCTCTCTACGGAGACAGTCCATCCCATCCCTCCTGTTTGCTCTCCAGGAGAATCCTGCATAGGCTTCCTTCAAGGGGCCTTTAATGACTTAGTTGATCTCATTTTATTGGGGGTGAGAGGAAGAGTCTGCTGACAATGCCGTTTCCATCATGTTAAGCTTCAGGTGTACTGAAACCACACATTTATGTGTTTGGTTACCTGATAAAATGTTCACTTCACTTGGCTACTCTTAAGAGGAAAAAGTCCCATACCTATGCTCTTATTCTATAAACTTAAAGATGACATGCATAAAAGGTAGAGAGAAGGATAGGATATTCACAAGTTGATGTGAGCTATGTTAGTCATAAAAGTATCCTTCCTTTCAGGAAAAATAATAAAAAGGAGGGGGTTGGGAGGGAGCTCACCAGACTCAGAAGTGCGGCTTGTCCAAGAATTGTGTGCAAGTCATATTATCACTGTTCTTATATAACATGTTACCCCCACCGTCGACTTCTAAAACATGTCCATTAAACATAAATGGAGTTAACGTATAGAAACAATATGTGCTTTACGTATTCAGTTGTGTGTGGCCGTTGGGTCTTCATATGCTGAATGTTTGTGAGAAGGGCTCTACTATAGTCGAGTTAGATCCAAATTCATAATGAAATTGGCAAAGTTTCTATTTATGAAGGGGAAAATTGCATCCTACAGAGAATACTGAAGTCCATAATTCTGTAATTGAAAGCAGTATTTGTGAAACAGAAAAAAGTTTCAGCGATCAGGAGAAATGAAGAAAAATGTAAACCAGGTTTGTCTCAAAATAGCCAAGACTGGACATATTTCCCAAAGCTTCCACCAAAACTGTGTTATGAAGATGAGTATATAATTGCAGTTGAGTCCCGGATCATAAAAGTGAGGGAAATCCGAGTTTTTGTAATTATCTGTTACAAGCCGTGTCTCAGTGTGATTTTTCACTCACGCCGGGCCAGTCTGAAATTGGCCGTGTCTCCTCTGGGCTCCTGCCACTTGCCCGACCGGGTGCTTAGAGTCTTCTCTAAGGTCTGCATTCTTCTCGTGATTCTGTCATTCACTCCTTTCCCCTTGTCCCTCCTGGGATGAGGAAGAAGTATTAAGTTAGATGCAGAAGAAGTATTCACTTTCTGTTATCCTGCGCATTAAGTGTATTTTAAGCATGGCCAACTCCTAAGGGAATGAATTCCCCTAAAGAGGGAAATCTCAGGGTGCCTGGGTGACTCAGTCGCTTAAGCAAGCGACCCTTGATTTCGGCTCAGGTCGTGATCTCATGGACAGAGCTGGACATAGAGGCTGCTTAAGATTCTCTCTCTCTTGTTCCCTCTGCCCCCCCCCATCACACATGTGCGTTCTCTCTCTCTCAAATTAAAAAAAAAAAGACAGAAATCTCAAGCAAGAGAACAAGCTGGATAAGATATTTTGACCAGGAGTACCTCTAGGCCCCCATCAAGTATTGTTGAGTCTTACCCTCTAAGACGGACTCTTCTGGGTCTGGCTCTCTTCCCTGGGGCAGCAGGGAAGCTAAGTACATGTCACCCCACCAGGGCCCCCCCGCCGGCGTGTGACCAGTCACCCGTACCCCACATCACCCCCTACTAAGATTGCCTACCCAACTCCTCTCAAGGAGGGCTATAAAACTGCACTGTAAGCCATCTGTACACCTACCAACAGACAGTGGGTTAAGTCTGACATATTTACACAAGGCCTCTATTTGTTTCTCAAGAAGTCGTTTGGAAACAACATTGGCCTCTCCGTGGAGGGAAGGAGTAGAGAATGCCAATCAGAGGACGGTAAGCTATGTTTGTTTATAGGGACCACTCTGTGGACTACTATTCTTCTCAGTAGTAATTCTGTGTCACTTTTGCTGTGCTTCTGGACAGAAGCTCCCTCTTGTGGCCCATAGGATATAATATGACACACAATGTAGAGAAATTATATCTGCATGTTTGCAGTCGCAAAGATTACTTGGACACTGGTAGAAAAACAATTATAGCTGAATTGATGAATATTTTTTAAAGTCATCTCTATACCCACCATGGGGCTTGAACTCACAACCCCAATATCAAAAGTCTTATCTTCTACTGACTGAGCTAGCCAGGGAACCGTGAACTGACCAATAGTTTTTAAGCAAATCTTGTATAGACCTAAATTAACTTATTTAATCTAGAATCATACATGTATAAAGACCTAGGGTATAAGAAATTATATCACTTGAATAAAGAAAAATGTGGCCTATTCTGCATTTCAAAACTAGTAATTAACATTTATTGAGTGCTTACTATATTCCAGATACTGCTGTAAATATTTTACATAAAGAATTCTGTAACTTTTTAGTGTGGAAAATTTATCATGGAGAATTAAGAAATATAGAAAAGCTCATACAAGAACCTCTCTCTATACATCACCCACTTTCAACCATTATCAAAAAACAATTTAATATTTTCTTTGTTTCATTGGCCATCATCATTCTTATCTCTAAATTTTTCCCCCTGCAGTATTTAAAGCAAATACCAGATGTCCTACAATTCAGTCATAAATATCTTAAACATTTTCTAAAGTTAAAAATGTTTTTTATGTTTTATTTATTTTTGAGAGAGAGAGACCATGTGAGCAGGAGAGGGACAGAAAGAGAGGGAGACACAGAATCCAAAGACAGGTTCCAGGCTCTGAGCTGTCAGCACAGAGCCTGATGCATGGCTTGAACCCACAAACCGCAAGATCATGATGGGAGCTGAAGTCAGACGGTTAACCAACTGAGCCACCCAGGCACCCCTAATGTATTGAAATATAGTAGCTATTTTAATGTTCACAACAAAAAGTAGATACTGTTATTATTCCCATTTTACATATGTATAAACTGAGGCAAACTTTATTAAGAGATTCAAACCCGGAAACTCTGACTCCAGAGGCTGTATGGTAGCCATCTTCCAAGATGGCTCCTGATCTCTGTCTCCTGGTAGTTACACCTTGTGTAGTGTCCCCACATGTTGGGCTGTGAGACCAATAGTGGAAGAGACAGTATGTCACTTCTGAGATTAGATAGTGGCTTCCGTCTTAGATGCCTGCTCTCTCTCTTTCTTGGATCATTTGGTCACCCCCTGGAGAGCCCCACATGGTGATGGACAGCAGGCTGCTAGCCCACAGCCAGAGAGGAACTGAAGTTTGCCAACAATGAGAGTTTGGAGGCCCATTTCCAGCCCTATTTGAGCCTTGGAATGACTGCAGCCAGAGATAACAGCTTCACTACAACCTCATGAAAGACCGTGAGCCAGAACCATCAGCTAAGGCACGCCCAGATTTCTGACCCACAGAAATTGTAAGATAATAAATGTTTGTTGTTTAAGCTGCTATACTTTGGGGTAACGTAACGTAGCAATAGATTGTCGACAGCCTACGTCCTCCGTTACTGCTTTATTCTTCCCCTAAACACAAATCTGCAATAGTTTTTGTTGTGCTATTCCTATGGCACTGACATTAAGACAACATTGAGGCAGTGCAATGAACTGAGAAGACATCTTTAGGGGAGTTTAATAGTACACATGAATTTTATTGTCATTCTAACCTGTGAGTGCGAATGTGGCAACTCTTTAGTAAAAGTACTAGTTAATTAAACCAAATATCCTACTGTTCATATCATTTCCATATCAACACAGACCAATATACCTCATATTTTAAAAAATGATTGCAGAGTATTCTATCTTAATTATTAAACCAATACCCTATTAATTAGTAATTTGTTTTGTTATTAAAAATAATGCTTCACTGAACATCTTTCTACATCCTATCTCGGTAAACTTTTGGAAGTATAGCCTTACAGGCTATTTCTAGCAGTGAGCAGGATAGGCCAAGAGTAAGTGCATTCTACATTAATAGTGACGGCCAGAGGTGGCTGGGTGGCTCAGTCAGCTAAGCATCCAACTCTTGATTTTGGCTCAGGTTATGATCTCATGGTTTGTGAGTTCGAGACCCGCAATGGGCTGTGCGCTGACAGCACAGAGCCTGCTTGGGTTTTTCTCTCTCCCTCTCTCTTTGCCCCTCTTCTGCTCTCTTTCTCTCAAAATAAAATAAACAAAAAGATAATGACTGCCAAATCACATACACAAAAGTTCCACTAATTAAAACACCACCAATCCAATGTAAGTTTCCCTGACTTCCCACCCTTTAGTTAGACCTAGATAGTGGGTCGCCTGGGTGACTCAGCACTTTAAGCACCCAACTCTTGATTTCAGCTCAGTTCATGGGATGGAGCCCCAAGTCTGGTTCTGTGTTGATACTGCGGAGCTTGCTTGGGATTCTCTCTCTCTCTTCCTTTCTCTGACTCTTCCCTGCTCGTGCTTCTCTCTAAAAATAAATAAACATTAAAAAAAAAAAACTAGATAGTATCAAACTTCCAAATTTTCCCAGTCTAAAAGGTGAAAGAATATCTTTCATTGTTTGGATTTGTATTTCTTTAACTGTGGCTGAAATTAATCTCTATAAGTTTACTGGTCATTAGTATTTATTTTTCTCAGAACCATCTGTCCTTAACTTTTGCACAATTTTAATCTTACTGGTTTATAAGAGGTCTTTATATAGTATGGAAATTAACCTGTCAAATGTGTTGCTAATATTTTTCTCATCACTTGAGCTTTGAATTTGTTTATGGTTTATGAATTTGTGTGCTATTTAGTAAGGTTTTCCCTGTTCTACAATAATAAAAATATATTCCCATGCTTTCTTCTAGAAGCTTTTGTCTTTCATTTGTTGCATAACACCTTTGCTCCCTCTGGTTTAAGAGTGAGGGAGGGATACAGCATTTTTGTTCTCCCAAAGTTACCCAGTTGTTTTGATACCATATACAGTATTCTCTCATCCCTTATCAATTTGGGGTGCCACCTTTCTTGCTAACTCTGCATATTTTGGGTCTATTTTGGACCTTTTACTCTGTTGCATAAATCTGCCCATTGCTTTGCAAGTATTAAAGTGTTGGTATTATTATAGCATTGATTTGTAGTAGGACCAGTTCCCCGCCATACTTTGCTTTAAAGTTTCCTAGTTACCTGTGGGGAAACAGGTTCTACTTCCATAAATGGGTTAGAGAAAAAGCTTAGGGCAGAAAGCCGCTACCACGGGGCGAAAAGCGCCCAAGGTTAGCTACTGAGATATTGTAATGGGATCACGAGTAACTTGTTATATCACCTGCAGGAAATTATTGTCCATTTGACGCCAATCTACTATTGTATTTTGATCACAAACTCCACCTGACCCCCCAGACCCTTTGCTTCTTACATATATAAGTTAATGATCACTGTCTGATTGTTTTCTCCATGTTCACGTGTGTAAGATCTTGTTTTATTCATGTTCACCATGTGGGTAATATCTTGTGAACTCAATAAATATGAAAATGATGAAACCCCTGTTCAGGGCTCTTGCTTCCTCCTGGACATTAGCCTCTCTTGTATTCAATTCTGCATCTGCTCTCTTGCCGGACAAGAGAGAACTCTAGACTCCTAGTCTGTGACAGTTACCATGAATTATAGAATTATTTTTCAAGATAAAATAATTCCTGTTTGAAAGCAATCTACACATTCAGTGCAAGCCTAATCAAAATCGTACCAGCATTCATCTCAAAGCTAGAACAAACAATCCTAAAATTTGTTTGGAACCACAAAAGACCCTGAATAGCCAAAGTAATATTGAAGAAGAAAACCAAAACGGAGGCATCACAATCCCAGACTTTAGCCTCTACTACAAAGCTGTCATCATCAAGACAGTATGGTTTTGGCACAAAAACAGACACATAGATCAATGGAATGCAATAGAGAACTCAGAATTGGACCCACAAATGTATGGCCAATTAATCTTTGACAAAGCAGGGAAGAGTATCCAATGGAAAAAAAGACAGCCTCTTTAACAGATAGTGCTGGGAGAACTGGACAGCGACATGCAGAAGAATGAAACTGTACCACTTTCTTACACCATACACAAAAATAAACTCAAAATGGATGAAGAACCTGAATATGAGACAGAAGGAGAGGAGGTCTCCTCAAAACCCTAGAGGAGAAAGCAGGCAACAACCTCTTTGACCTCAGCCACAGCCATTTCTTACTCGACACATCTCCAAAGGGAAGGGAATCAAGAGCAGAAATGAACTATTGGGACCTCATCAAGATAAAAAGTTTCTGCACTGCAAAGGAAACAATCAATAAAACTAACAGGCAACCGGTGGAATGGGAAAGACAGTTGCAAATGACATATCGGATAAAGGGCTAGTATCCAAAATCTGTAAGGAATTCACCAAACTCCACAACCAATAAACAAACAACCCAGTGAAGAAATGGACAGAAGACATGAACAGACACTTCTCCAAAGAGGACATCCAGATGGCCAACAGACACATGAAACGATGCTCAGCATTCCTCCTCATCAGGGAAATACAAATCAAAACCACACTGAGATACCACCTCACGCCGGTCAGAGTGGCTAAAATGAGCAAATCAGGAGACTCTAGATGCTGGTGAGGATGTGGAGACACGGGCACCCTCCTACACTGTTGGTGGGAATGTAAACTGGTGCAGCGCCTCTGAAAACAGTGTGGAGGGTCCTCAGAAAATTAACAATAGAACTCCCCTAAGACCCAGCAATAGCACTGCTAGGAATTTACCCAAGAGATACAGGAGTGCTGATGCATAGGGGCACATGTACCCGAATGTTCATAGCAGCACTTTCAACAATAGCCAAAACATGGAAAGAGCCTAAGTGTCCATCAACTGATGAATGGATCAAGAAGATGTGGTTTATCTATACAATGGAAAACTGCATGGCGATGAGAAAGAATGAAATCTGGTCATTTGTAGCAACATGGATGGACCTTGAGGGTGTTATGCTGAGCAAAATAAGTCAGGCAGAGAAGGACAGATACCATATGTTTTCACTCATAGCTGGAACAGGAGAAACTTAACAGAGGACCATGGGGGAGGGGAAGAGGAAAAATAGTGAAGGAGAGGGAGGGAGGCAAACCATAAGGGACTCTTAAATACTGAGAACAAACTGAGTTTTGACGGGGGTGGAGGAGAGGGGAAAATGGGTGATGGGCATGGAGGAGGGCACTTGTTGGGATGAGCACTGGGTGTTGTATGGAAACCAACTTGATAATAAACGATTAAACATAAGTAAATAAATAAACATTAAAAATCCCTGTTTGTATTTTAATTGGGATTAGATTGAATTTATAGGACAATTTATGCAGATTTTATATATCTAATGTATTTAGTTTCCTGATTCAAGAAATGTTATGGCTTTCAATTTATTTCTCTTCTTTTATGACCTCAAATAGAATTTTAAAGTGTTCTTCATTTAACTTCTATACATTTTTTATTTGTGAATACTTAAATATTTTATTGGTTTATTGGTTTAAAATAGTTTTTTCCACTGAATTTTCTTTTTTAAATGTTTATTTATTTATTTTTCAGAAAGAGGGGGGCGGAGGGAGGGAAGGGCAGAGAGAAAGGGAGATAGAGAATCCCAAGCAGGCTCTGCACTGTCAGTGCAGAGTCCAGTGTGGGGCTTGAACTCATGAACTGTGAGATCTGACCTGAGCCAAAACCAAGAGTCAGATGCTTAACCATCTGAGCCACCCAGGTGCCCCTGAATTTTCTAATAGTTATTGATCAGGGGCATGAGGTTTTTATATATTAAATTTATAACCTGCCACTTTACTGAATCTTATTATTATTTCTGTTTTTAGTAGTTCTCTGAGCTTTTTTTCTAGATAAGTATCATCCCACTGGGATGCCCTTTAGCAGAGCAGTGTACCCATCCCCCAGCTGTCCTGAATGTTGACTACTAACTGCTCATAGCAGCCCCTAATTCTGGAGAATTGCCTTTAATTGAATGGGGTTTGACTTGCTTGGGAAATAACATTTCTCCTCCATTCCCATCAAGTAGCACATAGTCAATAACTAATGACTTACTGATTTGGTTGTTAAAATAAAAAGCTTGCCATCTTGCTTTAAAGTGGTCCCAACTCTGAGGTACCAGTCATGCTCTGTACTTAATGAGCTCTGGCTTCCCTAACCTGCTTCTCTCACTCTCCTTCTCCTTCTGTAAGATCACTACTTTAAGGGGTACCTGGGTGGCTTAGTTGGTTAAGTGTCTAACTCTTGATTTTGGCTCAGGCCATGATCTCATGGTCCATGAGATCGAGCCTCGTGTAGGGCTCTGTGCTGTCAGCAGAGATCCTGCTTGGGATTCTGTCTTTGCCCTTCCCCGGCTCATGCTCACTCTCTCTTCCTCTCAAAATAAAGGTAAAAAAATAAAATAAACTTTTAAAAAGTTATTTTAAAAAATGGCATGATTCTGCATCTTTGTCTTAGGCGTTGCTTCTAGAAAACCCAACCTCAGACAATAGGTAATCCTATGGATAACATCAGCATTTATCAAACAAGTATTATTGGGCATTGACAATGGACTAGTGCTTTCCAGAAGCTGAAAATATGAACAGACCATGTTACTTGTTTTCATGGAACTTGCATTTTAGTGGGAGACAATGGCAGTGAATAAGTAAACAGAGAAATATATAATAAGGAGACTAACAGAGCAGTGTGTGATGGAGTGAGGCACTATTTTTGAAAGAGTAGCCAGAGAGGGTATATCAGTTATTCTGCCTTTGGTACAGCAGACAGAAAACACAACTCAATGTGGCTTAGGCAAAAAAGAAAGAAAGAAAGAAAGAAAGAAAGAAAGAAAGAAAGAAAGAAAAAGAAGGAAAGAAAGAAAAAAGAAGAAAGAAGAAGGAAGGAAGGAAGGAAGGAAGGAAGGAAGGAAGGAAGGAAGGAAGGAAGGAAGAAAGAAGGAAAGAAAGAAGAAAGAAAGAAAGAAAGAAAGAAAGAAAGAAAGAAAGAAAGAAAGAAAAGGAAATGTATTATATTACACAACAAAAAGTCCAGAGGTCGAAGTCTCTGTCACAGTTAGGAAAATTAAGATATTATCAGGGAACCGGGTTCATTTTGTCTATGCTGTCATCCTTGGTGTATCCGTTTTGGCCTCTGGACAAAAGAAATAGAGATTCTGAAGCAGAGTAACAGTTAAACTTCAAATAATACTTTGGAGACAAATTTAGTGTAAAGTCTTGGGTATTTGCTCACTTATAGGTGTATAAGAGATAGTACAGCCTTCTGAAGGCTGTGTCTCTGATCAAAGGCAAGGGAGGGACCTGTAAAGGTAGATGTCACAAATTTTACAAGGAAAAATGACTGCTTGGTTTAAGCAAAGATTTGGACTGCCAGTTCAAAATTCATTGGTTACACTGGAGCTTGACAGAGCTGATGGCTATGCTTCAAGTTAGTTTTTCAAGTCTGGACAGTCCAGTCACAAATTCACCGTTGGCAGCTTTTCTACGGACTCTGACTTGAGTTCTGAAAAACGATGTCTCTGGTTCCTTCTTTTGGGAAAGCAGTTGCTCTGACTCCTTACTATATAGTATAAGGTCAGGGTCATGCAATGAGCAAGCCTGAATGCATGTATTTAAGGTTCCGTAAAAATTTCTTTTATTATTTTCTTCATGGTCATAAGATGACTGCAGCAGATCAAGATGTCATATCCAGACACACACCATTCAAAGGCTATCCTGTACCATGCTGTGACATAGTTCTTTATTAAGCTTTCAGTAGTTAACACTAGATATGCTAGAGAAAATGTGCTGGATTTGAAATGCAATATTCATTTCCTGTCCCCCCGCCCACCCCCAAGCCGTGAAGTGTTAAAATATTGGTCAGATGAGAATCATGGTGATTCACCACGATTAAAAGGGCAGGTTGAATCATGCAAGGACAAAAGCTTCTAGATAAATTGCCCAAAGAAATGCTCAATTCAGTTTGTGTTGGATTATCTTCTTGCCTGATTAACAGTTGTGTAGGGGTTGTTGATTACATATCAAATAATCCCTGAACTCAATGCCTGTTTTGTAATTACTGAACATCTTAAAGGGTTCTACTTGCCCGCACCACCTCCCCTAACCAATCCATGTCAAATTCTATCTAACCACACTACTTGAGAAGGAAGCTGGGCTTTCAAAAGAACACATCTGGAAAACCATAAGAAATAAAGGCCAGAAATCTCAGCCCTCTCTCCTAGGAAATATGCTGGAGTTTATTTCAGCTCAGCAGTGGTTTAAGTCACTGTCTACAGCCGGGGAAATTTGCCCTGGGACCATTGCAACACGTGGATTAAGGATATGTTTGAGGATAATCTAAACCTATCACCATCGCTTTTTCCTTGTAACATAAAAAAAGTTAATGCGAGAGTAGAGAACACAGGAGAGAATTGTTAGCCCAGGAAAAAGGGAAAAGGAAGGAGGGAGGTCTGGGGCGCACACAGACAGCCCAAGCCAGTTTCACAATTGAACCGGGGCCAGGTTGAGATTGTTAACTTCAAAGCTCCTGTAACTGGTTGAACCACCTCTTCCCTGGCCTAACTTGGTAACGTCTTTGGCTCTAAACTTCATCCATCATTATCACTTGGCTCGTTATGAAGTAATTCAGTTCTTCTTCAATCTGTCTCTTGTCAAATATACCTTCTCATTTGGTTTATGCTTTTGTTTCCTTTTCACACGAGCAAAAATATATCTCTTTTAAGAGATACAAGAGCTTTAGACTCCAGCTTAAATTCTGGCTAACTGCTTATGGAGCCTGTATGGGAGAGCAGAGAGTGCGGCTGGCATAGCATTTATTCATTCACAAAAGGTTTCTGGAGCATCTGCTGTGTGCCAGCAGGGGAGACAAACATGATAGTCTTTTCTTTAAGGTGTTTGGCGATTATTCTTTATTGCTCCTGGAGCTGATAGATGCCAAATCATTTGGAGGACTCCATTCCTAGTAGTAAACATTCATTAACAAACCTCATTGTTTGGGGGCTGGAATTCCATAGAAGGAGCGTCGTGCTGGCCTCTTGGTGACTTTTCCCCCTGGTATCCATTTCCATTGAAGAGCAAGGGCATGCATCCAGGGAGCTTGGGGTTCGAATACGATGACATTATGCTGATATGCTAAGTCTGTATTACGTATCTTTGGCTGACTCAGTGTGCAGCCATAGCCCATCAGACTCTAAGCCTAGGATAGGTGATGGTCTGGTGAGGCCAAAGGAAATCCAGAAGACAGAGATCAAGACAGGTTTATTGGGGGAACTTAACGTGCAGGGAGTCCAGGAGCAGCTGACTGGACAAAGTATCCGGCGCCAGGATCTATCTGCAGCAAGTTTTTATTCATAGCAACCTCACCTAGCAACTATCGGTGGCCCTTCTCCTCCTTGAATGGCCAGCGTTTCCAAGGAGATTAAGGGCGGCCACCTGGACACTCTTCATTGGCCACCGCTGGAGCCCCTGACTTTGAACACTGAAAAACACAGTGTTCTCCTGCACATTCTGCTTGATGGGAATCAAGATAGTGACTAACAGAGCCATTCCGGGGATGCTTGCACAAACTGGCTATCCTGTGTGTACCATACGTCCTGTATCCCATTAAATCGTTTAAAAACTTCTTTCCAATTCCCATGCGGGCACTTTTACTCATTCCTTTACTTATTCGTTTAAAACTATTTATTAAGTACTGAGATGCTCTTTGCAAAAAATATTATCTTCATAGATCTGAGATTTGGGGTGGGTCCCTTCAGCTTCCTGCAAATGAAAACTTGGGTTGCAGAGAGGAAAAATGGGGTGTCTCCGCTGAAATCTTGAAGATATCCTGTTGAAACAGTGCAAACTAGAAAGAGATTCATAGGAAGAAAAGCTACGTGGGTCATTCCATATTTTCGGGCATTATCTCTTGACACTGGTATCCTGGTGTTCTTTAAAGACCTTTTTTCCCTTGATTCCTATGCCGTGAGATCCAAGCCCCAGGTGGGGCGGAGCCATCCTGCCATAGCCTCATTCTGCCTCCCAGGAGCATGGAAACGTGTAGCGATCAAACGCACCACCACTGTCCTTGGTGCCCAGTTGTATAACTGTCTTCCTCACGTCTGCTGACCACCACCTCTGAAAGGCATAGATGGCCACGCTGTGTAAGCTAATCAATCAATGTCCAAGACGAGACCCCAGAAGGCAACAAATTCATTTGCTCACTTGTTTCCTCTTTAGGCTATAAGAGTGAATTTTTATTCATTCAATGAATTGCTGAATCCCTTTATGTTTAAGGTGAAACGCTCTGCCTTTAGAAGCAGTTTCACTGTTAAAGGCATCTCTTCAGAATATTTACTCCTGTATGCGTGTGGGGTAGCCGGCTTCCAAGGTGGCCTCCCAGTGATGTTCACCTTCTGGCATTCCCACGGACGTGTATTCCCCTCCGGTTGGTATTACATAGCAAGGTTGGTCTGCGGCGGAAGTGATGGTATGCGACTTTCAGGGCTCAGTCGTAAAAACACATGCGTCTCTGGCTGGCTACCCATAACAACTGTCAGATAATCAATGTTAATTGTTTTGAGCCACTAAGGTTTGGGGTAATTTGTTATGCAGCAATAGTTAACGACTAACCAATGGTTAGTGAGGCCACAATTAATCCAGTTAAAGCTTTAAGTGGGGGTTAATAGATCAAAATGACTTCCAACAATATAAATAACAAATGTATAGTTGTTTATCACAAAATCGGTTTTAATAAGCTGTCTAGTGGGGCGCCTGGGTGGCTCAGTTGGTTAAGCGTCCAACCTCAGCTCAGGTCAGATCTCGCCCTTCCTGAGTTCAAGTCCCGTGCTGGCTCTGTGCTGACAGCTCAGAACCTAGAGCCTGTTTCAGATTCTGCGCCTCTCTCTCTCTCTCTCTCTCTCTCTGCTCATGCTGTTTCTCTCTGTTTCAATAATAAAAAATAAAAAATAAGATATCTAGCTATTAAATGTAATTTACTTTCTCTAGTTGCCTAAGATAACATGAAAAAAAATTTCTTCCTACATTAATCAACACATAGGATAATTAAGATAAATATGCTAACTTTACAGGAAAATTTCAGTAATGTTTTAGAAATTATAATAAATGGAATCTAGTTTAATGGATTTATTATTTTTTTTTAAATGTTTTATTTATTTCTAGGAGAGAGAGAGAGACAGTGTGAGCAGGGGAGGGTCAGAGAGAGAGGGAGTCACAGACTGAAACAGGCTCCAGGCTCTGAGCTGGCAGTCAGCACAGAGCCCGACGCGGCTCGAACCCACGAACTGTGAGATCATGACCCAAGCGAAAGTCGGACTCTTAACCGACTAAGCCACCCAGGCGCCCCATAGTTTAATGGATTTAAAGACGCTTCTTAAAGCAGTTAATGGTAAATACAAAAGAATCTCAAAAAAGAAAACTTAAGAAAATTGATTTTCATTGTTTCAAAATTCTCAAAATTTAAGATAAATTTTCTTAGTAATAGTTATCATGAATTAATCATTACAGAAGCCTTGGGAGGAAAGTATTATTATACCCAAATTTTAGCCTAGGAAACAGGCTTAGACAACTGAAGTAACTTGTTTAAAGTCAACTAGATAGTAGGTGACCAAGCTAGAATTTGAACCCTGTTCTGCACCCTCTCTTTTATCCTATACATTTTCCACTATCACAGAACAAGACCTTTTTCTAAAATTAGTTTTTAAGGTTTGATATGTGTTGAATGTTATTCATGTCACCACTAACATGGAAAATGAGCAGACTTAACAAATACTTATGATTTGCATTTTAAAAAGTCCTACTCTTAAGGCGCCTGGGTGGCTCAGTAGGTTGAGTGTCTGACTTCGGCTCAGGTCATGATCTCATGGTTCGTGAGTTCAAGCCCCACGTTAGGCTCTGTGACAGCTCAGAGCCCGGAGCCTGCTTCAGATTCTGTTTCCCTCTCTCTTTCTGCTCCTCCCCTGCTCACACTTTGTCTTTCTCTCTCTTTCTCAAAAATAAACATATATGTTTTTTAAAAAGTCCTACTCTTAAGTGAAAAGAAAGGGGCTGATTTTCTGAATTATTCAAGTGCTCCCCATTTTTTCACTGGTGCTTTCACTGGTTAATTGCTTATATTTTTTGTTTACCAGGGACGGTTGTAAAACTCATTGTAACTTGAGCTTACATGAAGAATAATTACTCTCTAGTTAATATTTAGTTAATAAAAATGCTCTCATTGTAAAACATCAATAACATATGGCCTATAAGTTATTCCCCAGCTAACGTGTAGTTGATAAACTATTGTTATCTGCCCTTTTTGTAGCAGATAATATATTTTGTTTTTTTTCTTTTTTTTTTTAAATGTTTTATTTATTTCTAGGAGAGAGAGAGAGAGACAGCGTGAGCAGGGGAGGGTCAGAGAGAGAGGGAGTCACAGACTGAAACAGGCTCCAGGCTCTGAGCTGGCAGTCAGCACAGAGCCCGACGCGGGGCTTGAACCCACGAACCGCGAGATCATGACCTGAGCGAAAGTCGGACGCTTAACCGACTAAGCCACCCAGGTGCCTGCAGATAATATATTTTGATGCTTGATAATTTATGCACAGGGAAACCTCAGATGTGGCCATTTTTGACATACTGATATGAATTAGTTTTCTTTTGCTTAACTGCCTGAGACACCCAGGCACAGTTTTCTCTTGCTTTTTACATTTTTCCACTCTGAATATAACAAAACAATCAATGTGTATTCTGTAAATTTTTTTCATGAGTAAAGTGATCTATTTAATACATACAGTGGGATCATAATATATATTTTGTAATTTTATTAAAGAAATTCTGTCCTTTCTGTATGATAACAATACCCAGGAGATGACATGCTTTCCTGAAATGCTCATGACTTAGGCTTTTGCTTTCTCTCAATGTGTCCTGCAGTCTTCTGTATATTTTCCATATTGCTTCTTCCAGGAAGGACCCACAATTTCATTTTTTTATATCACTCACACGTGCATACTTTGAAGTACAATTCTATACTGTGATGCTAATGTAGTTTTGAGAAACAAAAACATTTCACTGTGTTTGAGACCATAAAATGTAATTTAAGGTGGTTTTTTGTTGAATTAGAATGTACATATAACAAGCAACTCCTTCTTTCTTCCATCCCTCCGCATTTAAATTTTTTTTTAATGTTTTATTTATTTCTAGGAGAGAGAGAGAGAGAGAGAGACAGCGTGAACAGGGGAGGGTCAGAGAGAGTGGGAGTCACAGACTGAAACAGGCTCCAGGCTCTGAGCTGGCAGTCAGCACAGAGCCTGACGCAGGTCTTGAACCCACGAACCGCGAGATCATGACCTAAGCGAAAGTCGGACGCTTAACCGACTAAGCCACCCAGGCGCCCCATCCCTCCGCATTTAAAACCACCTACACCAATCTGCCCCTTACAGCCAACCTCAGTAGCTGCTGTGCCTTTTTGACCCATGGATCTGTGTGCTTGGTCCTCCCTCTCCCATGTCTCTGTGGACTTTGGTTCATCTATCACCCTGTTTCATTCCCTGGGTCTCCTTCTCTCCCTCTCTGCCAGCTTAGAGCCTGCTGTTTATAATTGAGCTAAAAGTATTAGGGGCACCCGGGTGACTCAGTCAGTTAAGCACCCAACTCTTGATTTCAGCTCAGGTCATGATCTCAGGGTTCATGGGATCCAGGTAACAATGTGGAGCCTGCTTGAGATTCTCTCTCTCCTTTCTCTTTGCCCCTCCCCAACACAGGCATGCACACACACACACACACACACACACACACTCTCTCTCTCTCTCTCTCTCTCTCTCTCAAAATAAACTAAATAAATTTTTTAAAAGAACTATCCAACCCAATACCAAAAACAAATTATCCCAACCTGTTAACAAAATCAAAGACCTTTTTGCAAAAATTCAAGAAGCAGTAGAAAACATTAATGGGTCAAAAACTAATAAGAGAAATTGGAAAAATCATTAAAGAAAAACAATTAATCATTAGTAATAGTAACTACATTTTTGGCCTCGCTAAACATTTAGCTATATTTAAATGTCATGGTAAACATTTTACATAAATTATCGTATTTAATTTTCAACAACAATATAAGATAGGTACCTATTATTATTAATACTGTTCTACAGGGAAGGAAACTGAAGTTTAAAAATGTAAAGCAAATTGTCTTGGGGTTATATAGTTTTATTTATTTCACTTTTTGGAAATAGGATGCAGGTTTGTTTGATCCTTTTCGCCACGTTACCCCACTTGGCCCAGGCAATTTAATGAATGATAACACGTGCGTTCAGGGGATGAGAAATTCCTGTGTCTTTCAACATAGAAAACAAGAAATAACTTTCTAATTTTCTTAGTAAAACCAGCATAGCCTTCCAAACCTATTATACATAGATGCAAAAAATCTTAAAACTTAGCCAAGTGATTCCAGGATCATAGTAGAAGGTTAATGTTGTCTGACCTAATAGAGTTTATTTTAGGAACACATGGATATGAATCACATGTCCCGCCTGTGCTGTAATAGGTCATTCCCATCAACATTCATATCTTCATTTGAAACCTCGCACAAAGGCTCACAGTTGCATGCACAAAGACCCCTCTTGACTCAATAGCGGTCCTCTTTCTCTTACCAAAGGCCTCGCTGTCTTCACCACTTTGACTTTCCATCCTTACAGACTCCAGAACCCACTTAGATCGGGCTTTCCCTACCCCCAAATTGCTCTCGAAGATTATCCTTGATTATGTAAATTTCAATGAGCAATGTTCATTCTTACTGACAGCAGTGGGCAGGCTTGACCATTCTCTCCTTTTTGAAATATTCTCTCCACTTGGCCTCCAGGACATCGCTCTCTTAGGGTCCTTCTCCTATGGCTCTGGCTGCTCCTTCTGTCTCTTTTCCTGGCTCCTCTTCATCCTCCTGGATGGGCCTTGGCTCAGGAGTTCTTCCTACCTCATGATCTCATCCAGTCCTGGCTTTTTCATTTTTTTTTAAGTTAAATTTTATTTTATTGAAGTAACAGATACACATTTTTAAAAAGTCACATAATATTCATTAGATAAGAGAAACTATACATATTGGTCTCTGCCCTGGTTCCTGGCACAAAGCTCCTAAAGCCTTTATAACTTTCTAAGTACGGAGAACACTAGGAGCCTTCCTTGTAACATGTGTCTTTGACCCTGTCTCTGACCCAGGGCTCCTACAACTCATAAATTCTTTATTATTAGTAGTAGTAGTATTTTAATGTTTTTATTTATTTTTGAGAGAGAGACAGAGTACAAGTGGGGAAAGGGAAGAGAGAGAGAGGGAGACACAGAATCCGAAGCAGGCTTCAGGCTCTGAGCTGTCAGCACAGAGTCTGACATGAGGCTCGAACTCACCAACTGTGAGATCATGATCTTAGCGGAAGTTGGACACTTAGCTGATTGAGCCACCAAGCATCCCAAACTCTTGGAAATGTCTAAGTGACAAGAGCTTTAAGAAGAATCTTTTGTTCATTGTGGTGACTCTGACTGGGCCCCTGGTTGGCTCCTGGAGGGGGGCTGGTCACCAGAAAGACCAGGCCATGATTAGAAGCTTTGGAATTTTGAGGCCTAACCCTCAACCTCCAGAGAGGGTAGAGGGTCTAAAAATGGAGTTAATTATTGACCATTTCTACATGAGGAAGCCTCCAGAAAGTCCCAATGGTATGGGGTTTGGAGAACTTCTAGGTTGGTAAACACATCCACACACCAGGAGGGTGATTCACCCCAACTCCGTGGGGACAGAAGTTCCCGCACCTGGAATTCTCCAACACCTTGCTCTATGTATCACTTCATCCGGCTGCTGACCTGTACATCCTTTAATAAACTCACAAATGTAAATGTTTCCTGAGTTCTGTGAGCTACTCTAACAAATTAATCAAACCCAAGGAGGGGCTCATTGAGACCTCCAATATATAGCTGGTTGGTCAGAAGCTCAGGGCTTTTGTGAATGTCATCTAAAGGACGTGTGTAGGGGGCCGTCTAATGGGACAGAGACCTTAACCTGTGGGATCTAATACTATCTCCGGGTAGGTAGTATTAGACTTAAACTGTTGGACAGCGAACTGGTATCAAAAGTTTGCTTCATGGTGTGGGGAAAACACACACGCATGGTGACCACAAGTATCAAAAGTGAATTGTTCTCTGTGAAGGCAAAGGAGACATCCAGAGAAAAGAGACACAAAAGGGATGAACGGGGTTTTTCCTGCATAGGAAGAAAAAATACCCAGTTTTTCCTATTCGCACTGAAAAGTTTCATGACAAAATACCTCATGTTATAGTGATTCACTTTATTGTACTCTGCAGATATTGCCTTTTTTTTTTTAACAGATTGAGGATTTGTGGCACTATGACTCAAAAGTGTATCTGTACCATTTTCCAACATGTCCTCCCTTCTCTCTCTATTTTGGTAATTCTCACAATATACCTAACTTTTAAATTATTACTATTTTTGTTATAGTGGTCTGTAATCAGTGATTACGACCCACTGAAAGCTCAGATAATGGTTGGCATTTTTAGCAATAAAGCATTTCTTAAAACCGTTTAAATGGAAAAATGTTAATTCCAGTGTAATTAACATACAGTGGTGTATTAGTTTCAGGTGTGCAATATAGTGATTCAACACTTCCATACAACACCCTGTGCTCGTCACAGCAAGTGCACCTTGTCCCCATCACTTATTTCACCCATATCTCCTATTCACTTCCCTTCCAATAACCATTGGATTAGTGTTATAGTTGTTCTCTATAATTAAGAGTCTGTTTCTTGGTTTCTCTCTCTCTCTGTGTTCCCCTTTGTTCTGTTTCTTAAATTCCACATATAGCTGAATTCATATTATATTTGTTGTTCTCTGACTTGTTTAGCATCATACTCTTGAGTTTCATCCATGTCATTGCAAATGGCAAGATTTCATTCTTTTATTGGCTAATATTCCATTGCATATATATATATATATATATACATCATATATTCTTTATCCATTCATCTATTGATGGACACTTGTCCATCCATAATTTGGCTATAAATAATGTTGCTATAAACATAGGGGTGCATGTATCCCTTTGAATTAGTGTTTTTGTATTTTGGGGGCAAATAACCAGTATTGCTATCATTAGAGAGTAGGGTAGTTTTATTCTTAACTTTTTTTTTTACACTAAGTTCCCCACACAGTATGGTGTTCAAACTCACAACCCTGAGATCAAGAGTAGCATGCTCTGGGAGTACCTGGGTGGCTCAGTCGGTTAAGCGTCCAACTCTTGGTTTTGGCTCAGGTCATAATCTTAAGGTTCATTAGTTTGAACCCTGCATCGGACTCTGTACTGACAGTGTGGAGCCTGGTTGGGATTCTCTCTCTCTCTCTCTCTCTCTCTCTCAAAATAAATAAACTAAGAAAAAAGAAGAAGAAGAAGAAGAAGAAGAAGAAGAAGAAGAAGAAGAAGAAGAAGAAGAAGAAGAAGAAGAAGAAGAAGAAGAGTAGCATGTTCTGTTGACTGAGCCAGCCAGGTGCCCCTATTTTTAACTTTTTGAGGAATCTCCATCCTGTTTTCCACAGTGCCTGCACCAGTTTGCATTCCTACCACTAGTGAACACGTGTTTCTTTGTCTCCACATGCTCACCAACACTTGTTGTTTCTTATGTTTTTGATTTTAGCCATTCTGACGAGTGGTATCTCATTGTAGTTTTGTTTTGCATTTCCCTGACAATGAGTGATGTCATGACATCTGGATGTCTTCTTTGGAATAAATGTCTGTTCATGTCTTCTGCCCATTTTTAATTGGATTATTTGTTTTTTGGGGTGTTGAATTGTATCAGTTCTTTATATATTTTGGCTACTAACTCTTTATTGGATATGTCATTTGCAAATAGCTTCTCCTATTCCATAAGTTGCCTTTTAGTTTTATTGATTGTTTGTTTCACCATGTAGAACCTTTTTATTCTGATGGAGTTTCAATAGTTAATTTTTGCTTTTAATTCCCTTGCCTCAGGAGATATATCTAGAAGTATTGCTATGGCTGATGTCAGAGACATTACTGCCTATACTCTTTTTTAGGAATTTTTAAAGACATTTAGGTCTTTCAGGGCGCCTGGGTGGCTCAGTCGGTCAAGCCTCTGACTTCAGCTCAGGTCATGATCTCGCAGTTTGTGGGCCCGAGCCCCGCATCAGGCTCGGTGCTGACAGCTCAGAGCCTGGAGCCTGCTTTGGATTCTGTGTCTCCCTCTCTCTCTGCCCCTCCCCTGCTCATGCTCTGTCTGTGTCACTCTCTCTCTCAAAATAAATAAACATTAAAAAAAAAGACATTTAGGTCTTTAGTCCATTTTGAATTTATTTTTGTGTATGATGTAAGAAAGTGGTCCAGCTTCTTTCTTTTCCATGAAGTTGACTAGTTTTCCCAACACCGTTTGTTGAAGAGACTGTCCTTTTCCCATTGGATATTCTTTCCTGCTTTGTTAAGGATTAATTAACCATACAATTGTGGCTTTATTTCTGGGTTGTCTATTTTGTTCCACTGATCTCTGTGTTTGTTTTTATGCCAGGGCCGTACTGTTTTCATCACTACAGCTCTGTAATATAACTTGAAGTCAGAAATTGTGATACTTCCAGCTTTGCTTTTCTTTTTCAAGATTTCTATAGCTATTCAGGGTCTTTTGTGGGTTCATATAAATTTTAGGATAATGTTGGCATTTTGATAGGGATTGCATTAAATGCATAGATTGCTTTGGGGAGTATAGACATTTTAACAAAATTTGTTCTTCCAATCCAGGAGCATGGAATGTCTTCCTATTTCTTTGTATCCTCTTCAATTTCTTTCATCAGTGTTTTCTAGTTTTCAGAGTACAGGTCTTTCACCTCTTTGGTTAGCTTTATTCCTACATATCTTATCATTTTTGGCATAATTATAAATGGAATTGTTTTCCTAATTTCTCTTTCTGCTGTTTCATTATTAATGTATACAAATGTAATGGACTTCTGTACATTGATTTTGTATCCTGTGAACTTACTAAATTCATTTATCAGTTCTAGTAGGTTTTTTGGTGGAGACTTTAAGGTTTTTATATATAGTATCATGTCTGCAAGTAGTGAAAGTTTTACTTCTTCCTTACCTATTTGGACTCATTTTATTTCTTTTTTAGAAAATGTTTATTTATTTTGAGAAAGAGGGAGAGGGAGAGAGAGAGAGAGAGAGAATATGAGTGGGGGAGAAGCAGAAGGAGAGGGAGAGAGAATCCCAAGCAGTCTCCATGCTCATCATGGAGCCTGATGTGGTGCTCGATCTCAAGACCATAAGATCATGACCTGAGCCAAAATCAAGAGTTGGATGCTTAACCCACTGAGCCACCCAGGTGCCCCCAAAACACTCTTATTTTAATTAAAATTTGTTTTAATTTTAGAGAGTGTGTGCACACACACATAAGCAGGGTAGGAACAGAGGGAGAGAGAGAATTTTAAGCACACACTCAGTGTGGAGCCCAACATGGGGCTCAATCTCATGACCATGAGATCACAACCTGAACCAATATCAGACCTGAACCAAGTCAGACATTCAACCTATTGAGCCACCCTGGACCTGCACGCCATTTGCTGTCTGTCAGCTGGCCTTTGGCTGTGGAGGCCCTCCAAGCCTGTTGTGCTTAGGCTGGTCCCCCAAACCAGCATAGCCTCCAGGGAGGAGGGTGCCCGCTCCCTCAACTGAGATGGTCACTTTCGATGGGCGATAGTTAATCACCATTTGGACTGTTGCCAAGGCAGTCCTGGGCTTCTCCAATCATCATGGCTCCCAGGTGTCTGTTATAATGGAAGGTACCCTGACCATTGCTTGCTGACCCCTTCCCTCCGACACCCAGCAAGGCAGTCCAGATTCCTCCAGCTCTTCAGGGGGAATGTATTTGGTTGGTTAAGGTATGGAATGAGGCTGATGCCAGGGGCCCCCAATAACCTCCTCCTCTGAACTGGCTTCATCTGATGCGATCTTGTTTCAGGACTATGACTCTCTACGCTGACCGGAGCCAAGTGCAAGTGTCGCCTATACCCCGTCAGCATGCCTTGGCCTGCAGGGGACACTGAGGGCTTACGGAGCTCTGCCAGGACCCCGACCACCTGAAGGACCTCGGGGTCCTCAGGACCAAGGTTAAACTGGTGGTTGTCCCTCCCATTTGCACTGCCTGCTGAGGGTGTCCCTGGAGTGCACCTGCAGGCATCTGAGTCCCGGAGTGCACCTGTGGGCATCTGGGGTCCCGGGGTGCACCTGCGGGCATCTGGGGCCCCGAGTGCACCTGTGGGCATCTGGGGCCCCGAGTGCACCTGTGGGCATCTGGGGTCCTGGAGTGCACCTGCGGGCCTCTGGAGTCCCAGAGTACACCTGTAGGCAAGGCATGCAAAGGGGATGTGGGCTCCACTTATGTGGGTGGCGCAGATCAGGGCAGCCAGCCGAGGTCCTGGGATGATACCGTGTCCAGTGAAAGCAGTTCAGAGAGATGACTGTCTGGAAAACCTGGCATCAGGCTAATTATAGGTATTAACTTATAGATCTATGCATATTCCAAGATGGTTGGGGTCGCCGCAAATAAGAGGTGCCTGGGAGTGTCACAGTCCTATGGGTCCCCAGGAGCCCAAGGCTGGGACAGAGTGCAGAATTTGAATGCATGGGAAGTGAAAGGGGACCTGGGAACCGGAGAAAGGCAAGCTGTCGTGAGAGGCAGAAACAAGGGTGTAAGCCATTGGGGGTGTCTGCATCTGCCTAACTCTATGCCCTAAGCCACACAAAATGCAAAAATTGCCCCCTAAATGCAGAGCTACGGCAAGTGGACTGCCTTCCCAGAGTGGGGCAGGGCCGTAGGGCAGAGGTAACAGGTACCTGGGAGGGTGCATTGCGGGGTGTGTGTGTGTGGGGGGGGAGCCTAGATGCTCAGGTAACCGCTCCACATGGGAACTGTTGCCTCTTTAAAGATGGAGTCTAGAGGGGCACCTGGGTGGCTCAGCCAGAGAGGCTTCCGCTTCAGGTGGTGATCTCACCGCTGCTGAGTTCAAGCACCCAGTCGAGCTCTGTGCCGACGGCTCAGAGCCTGGAGCCTGCTTCTTAGAGATTCTGTTTCCCTTTCTCTCTGCCCTTCCCCTGCTTGCTCTCTCTCTCAAAAATTTATATATATTAATAATATATATAAATAATTTTATATATATTTATAGATATTTATATTATTTATATATATAAATAATTTATATAAATTAATATAATTAATATTATATTATATTATATTACATTATATTATATTATTATATTATATATATATGGAACCTAGAAAAAGCTTCAGGGAAATGCCTCTGTCCAGCAGACTATGCACAGATTTGGAATCGGCCCTAACTCCAAAGGGCCTAACAGCTGCCTTGGTGGACGGGCTGACCGGGTGCATACCGCGCATGCGCTAGTGAGACCTAGCCAAGGTAAGTGAGAAACCTGAACTGGGTAGTTTATATACAGGCCCGTCACAGGAGAGGGCTATGAGGTACTAACAACCCAGTAACTGGCCTTATTTTACACAAATGCACACAATCAACCTCAAGGTAATGATGGAGGCAGCCGAATGCCTCGAGGCCCCCCGACCGGCTAAGGGGCGGCCTCCAGCGAGGGACCCCTGGCAGCCATCAGTTGCCGGGAAGCCCGGGGCCCCATCAGGTGGTCGGTGGAAGTGGGGACTCCGCGGGCAGCTTGAAACTACCCCCTCAGCAAGATGTGTGGGCGCGGGCCCCCTCCTCCCGGGGCCCAAGCAGGCGGCTGGGGATCCGAGGAACCGCACAGGCTCCCGGGGCCCCCGCGGCCCCCGGGGGGCTGACCCCGTGCGTCCTGCGCATGTGCAGGGCGGGTGGCTGGAGTCTGGGAGGAAGCCCACGTGAGGCGGGACAGGCCGTTAGGGGGATGGGACGGAAGGGGGAGGGGCTGGTGAGGGGGGGCACCTAGGAGCTGCCTCGTTCCAAGGCCTGAAGCGCGCAAACGCTCCTGTTCCTTCCTTCGTCTGTGCCCTCTGCGGAAGTATGCGCCCTGGGGAGGCTGAAGTGGAAGATGCCCGGTACCCACCGCATTCCGCTGCTTCTCCTGGGACCAGGCCTTTCCGGACACTTGCCCTCTACCAGGTGCCTGGGTTTGCTGTGCTGGGCGGCTTGCGCGTGAACAGGACACACCCCTCAGCCCAGCCAGAGCAGCGCCCCGCGCCCCGGATCGGTCCACAACCTTCCCGTATCTTCTGGGTCTGACGGAGCCCGTCTCCAGAATAATCTTTCCGAAGCGGCGGCTTTAAACAGGCGACAGTCAATACCCACTTGGACGGCCGGCCGGCTGGGGTCCCAGGAGCCTGTTGCCGGAGGAGCCCCAGCACCCCGGCCCCGGCCCGCCAAGGCAGCCCGCGCTTCTCCAGAACCGTCATCCGGGAACACGCACATTTGTGCGAGGTGGGACTTGGGGTCAGGCAGACGCGGGGTGATTCCGGGGGCCCATCCCCGCCTCTCCCCACAGCTGCCCTGGCGGGTGCAGGTTCCCTGACACCCCGACCCGGGCGGTTCGAGCATGCGCAGTGTACACACACCCTCCCCACCCCCTCCTCAGAGCGCAACCTGGGACCTCGGCGCTTCTGGAACTCATGTGACTCCAGAACCGTGTGCACGGCCTCCTGGAGGCGGTTCGGCTTCGAATTAGGTAGCTGCCAGGTGCTCCCCAAAGCTCAGTTCTGTGAAAATGCGTTGCACCCCGTTGTCCTGGTCTAGGACCCTGGCCACCCACACATGCGCAGTCCCTACCGGGTCCCAGGCCCTGGGCTGCAGGGGGCACTCCAGGCCCCTGGGACTCTGGACTGAACGGCGTCGGGGAGTGGGGAGCCCGCATCCTGAACGTAACTTTGAGACTTCATTTGAAACTGGGGACTGTGGGTCCCCATTTGGGTTGGCCGCCTAACCGTGTCCCTCCCGGGCTTCCCTGGGATCGGGGCCACCCCCGGTCTCTTAGCGAAGAATTCCAGGGCAGCCCGGCAAGGTGATTCAGGCCCCTTCAGATATGCCTTCAGGGGGATACATGCATTTGTGCAGGGCCACTCCTTCTCGGGGGCCTCTCCAGACCCTCGTCCAGTCCCAGGTGCCTGGCCTCCTTGGCTTGTGTTTCTGCCTAGGCACCTCGTGCGCCTCCTGGGGCCGCTAGGGCTCTCCCAGCGCCGGAAAGTGCGGGAACGTCTTGAACCACCCTGGAAGCCTCCTAGGCAGGGGAGCCCTGGTTCCTACAGTCTGTCTTGGGCAGCAGGTCCGAACCGGTTCCAGCCGGTCCACGTTGGGCCTGGCTGTGTCTGAGGTGCCCGGAGTCTCCAGCAGACAAGCCGGGCAGGCGCGCGTTCCCCTCCCGTTTGCCTTCGCCGCAGGGGGAACGCGTGCGTTTTGTAGTCTGATACTCCGAGTTAGTATTACCAGCTACCCCAGATGGCCTGTTCCAGTGACCTAGCCTTTTCCAACAGGTACCCTGGTCCTGGTCCTTGGCCTTCTTCAGCTCACACGCACCGGCAGCACCTGGCCAGCCTGACTTGGGCAGCAGGGGGCATCCCAAGCCCGGGGAGCTGAGGACGCACCCCACCCACTTGAATGGCTGCTGGGTAGAAAGCGTCGCACATCAGAAGTCTTTCTGAGGTGGCAAATTTAGACAGGTGACCGGGAAAGTGTTGTGCCGGATTTACGAGTCCCCTGAGACCCCCAAGGAGCCGACACTGATGCAAGTACAAAAGGGTCTTTATTACAAGCTCGAGCAGGGGCTCACCCGTCTACCGGGGTAGTGGCAGAAGGTGAAGCCCCGAACAATAGCGAGCAGGGTTTTTATGGGGTCAGGGATGGGGGTGTTATAGTGCATACGTTGTATGTATAGCATCACATAAACCCCAATTACAATTGTACAGCAGCACCCATGGTAACGGCTTTGACCATTCAGTATCTGTGAGGTGTTCATTACTTTTGGTGGGACCCAATCAGGACTTTTGAGAATCCTTTGCAAATGACCAATTATGAGGTGAGCTCAAGGGCCCATGTGGGGTTCAGGCAAGAGGTGAGAAATTGGCTAGTTTTACAGAATAACTGTCTACAGTTCCCAGCTGACTCAGCCCACAGGAATGTTTTTGATGAGCTGACCTGAGGGCGGTCCGCGGATGGCTTTGGCCTTGAGCAATCTGAGGAACCGGGGCTACATGCAGCGGGAGGTTGCCCTTAATGGAGGCCTTAATTTCAAAATGAGGTTACTTAGGCTCTTCAAAACCACATTTGGACTGGCTGCCCGATGGGGCCCCAGGGTCCTCCAGCAACCGAGGCTCCCTGGGGTCTCCTCCTGGAGGCTGTCCCCACCCTCCAGGGCAGCCCCCCCTTGCAGAGCAGTCCAGTGCCCTCTAGCTGTGCCCCCTTGAGGAACGCACATGTGTGTAGCTTAGGGCTTGGAAGTAGGCAGATGCCGGGTACCCCCGGCGGTCCCCTCTAGTTACCAGGCTTCTCCCAACACTTACCCTGTACGGTCCCTGGCTGAAGTGACCTGAGCAAGAAGGGACTACACAGCAGACACCCGTGGGCAGGCCTTGGGCCCTTGGGGCCTTTGTCCCCGACCACATGTACAGCCTTTTGCGTGAAGGGAGTCCATCCCTGAAAATCTCTGAGGTGGCGGCTTTAAACGGTGGACAGTCAGTGGCCATTTGGACGAGCTGTCTGGTGGGGTCTCTGGCTTCTCCAGCCGTCAAGGCTCCTATGCTCTTCTTGGAGGATATTCCGGCCAGTCGGCTGGGCCCCAACCTGGCAAGAGTCCAGTTTCCTCCGGCTCTGCTTTCAAAGGGAGTATACGCATTTGTGTAGATTTGAACTTGGAGTTGGGCAGATGCCTTCGTAGGGGCCAAGGGCATGCTTTCCAGTGTCTCTTATTGGAGGACACGTCGGCCGGGCTCTTGGACCTGATGCTAGCAAGGCAGTGCCATTTCCTCCAACTCCACCTTTAAGGGGAGGGTCCACCTGAGTGCAGAGAAGGCCCGAGATGAAGTAGGTGTCTCATACCCCCAACAACTCATTCCAGTGAACCAGCCTTTCCCGACCCTTGCCTAGTTCCACTTTTTTGGGCTACCCTGACCTGCGTGGCTCGTGCCTGTGCAAAATGCACTCTAACTCCCCAAGTGGATCAGAAGTCCTCCGTGGCTCCGGAGCTGGGGCTGCATAGCCTCTACAGTGAATGGCGTCCATTGACAAAATTGCGTCCGAGGTGGCAGCCTTGAACTGGCGTCGGTCCGTCCACATTTAGACTGGCTGCCTTACAGGGTCTTTTGCTTACACAGGAATCAGTGCTCCCAGATGTCTCTCAGAGGGTACCCCGGCCATCATGCGAGGCCCCGGCCTGGCACAGCACTATAGATTTTTCCAGTTCTGATCTCAGAGGGAATTTGATATATTGTGTACGGTAGAGCCTGGAGACAGGCATGTGCCTTGAAGCTCCAATGGCCACCTCCCATGACCTTGACTCCCCCAGGCACTTGCTGTGTTCCAGGCACCTGGCTGTTCTGACCTGCTTGGTGGGTGCATGCGCTGCTGGGGTCCTCTGTGCCCATGAGGCTCAGGTAGGTCCTGAGCCACCTGTACAACTTGTGAAGGGACATAGGAAAGTCAGGGACCCACATTGTGCTCTCACATTCATGTCCTTCTCTCTCCCTGCATCTTACTTCCTCACAGACCACTCTTAGAACCTTCCAGAATGCCAGGCATAGCCATAGGAATTTCTTCCATCAGTCAGGAGTTGTTGCTGAAAGCGAGGCTGTTTCTACACAGGTCCCCACCCTGTGAATATATCCTCTGCACCAGACTTTCTCACTTCTACCTGTCCTGGTCAGGTCCAGGAGATGTCACGTCGGGTGGAGAGGTGTAACTACACAAGTGAGTGAGTGCTGGACACAGCTCAGTTCCAACACTTAAGACAGTTGTTGTTTTCAGAGAAAGACCACACCCTCAGTACAATGGTGTGGGAGGTGTCCCCTGTCATTACTACCCTCCCACTTGCCTTTCTGCATCTTTCTTCTTTTCTCGGGGCTGCCTTTTCCTCCTCTCTGATCAGCCTTCAGACCTCTAGGTCAGTGCAGGCTTTCTGGTCACCCTTCATTATTAAAAGTGATTCGAGGGGCAGCTGGGTGACTCAGTGCCCAAGTGTCCATTGCCGGGTGAATGGATAAAGAAGATGTGGTACACACACACACACACACACACACACACACACACGCACACACACACACACAGAGGAATATTACTCGGCAATAAAAAAGAATAAAATCTTGAGATTTGCAACTACATGGATGGAACCAGAGAGCATTATGCTAAGCAAAATTAGTCAGAGAAAGACAAACATGACTTCACGCATATGAGGACTTGAAGATACAAAACAGATGAACATAAGGGAGGGAAGCAAAAATAATATAAAAACAGGGAGGGGGATAAAACATAAGAGATTCTTAAATCCGGAGAACAAACAGAGGGTTGCTGGAGGGCTTGTGCTACATGCGAGCTGGGCTACATGCGTGAGGGGCATTAGGGAACCTACTCCTGAAATCATTGTTGCACCATGTGCTACCTTGGATGTAAATTATAAAAAATAAATACATTATGATAAAAAAATAAAGTGCTGGTCTTTGTGATCTCTAGGCAAGGCTAAAACTCTCTAATGCAAATACTGGCTGACAGCTGGATGTCCTGGGGTGGCTGAGGGACCCTGGCTGCTCAGCGGGCCCTTGGTCCGTCCCCCCCACCCCGGCCCCTGCAACAGAAGCTGGCCCTCCTACAGCGACGGTGTGAAGAGAAACAGCAGCTCTTCCAGTCCCTCCAGTCAGAGCTACCGGTCCACTAGGCACTTTACAGAAATTCCAGAAAGGGCTGAAAGGTGTGTGTTTCCCTTATTCCCCCACCCCGCGAGCTTCCCGCCCTTAGGTTTGCAATGAGGTTTTTGCCTTGGGAGTTCTGGAAAGCTACAGAGTTTTGTCTCAGAAAAAAAGCTCAGCTAGGCTTGGGGTTCCCAAGGAAAGAGGGGAGCTCTCACACACAAAGCCCAGAGGTTGGTGACATGAGTAAGATCCAGCCCAGGAATCCTTAAAAATAGACCACAGGAGTTTAACTCCACCCACCTAGATGGCCAGAGAAAAGCTCAAGTCCAGACTATACAGTGTTTTTTTTTTAATGCAAAGAACAGTCCTGATAATCATGTGAAAAGCTCTTAAATATTGTGACTACTACATACTGACCTCCCAAGCAGCCAGTATAGTAGATAATGTGCTCCTACCCTGACCCATTCCCAGTGAGAAAACTAAACAATCAAAAAACTTTACAAAAATACCACAAATAGGACATGGATTTCAAGCCTGAAATTAAAATTTAAACTCTTTTATTGAGGACTTTTGCCACATGCTGAAATAATCTAGTCTTTGAGAATCTTCTGCAAATGAGACAAGGTATTCTAAACAAGAAAGTTAATAAATCCAAGCAGGCTGGAATAGAGAACTGATGCCAATATGATAAAATTTAGCAAAGATTAAAAAAAAATCCTGAGCTTGGTTAAAAATTTCAGTGGTAGAAGTACTGGCTCTGGGGCTTGGGGATGGGGGAGTTAGGTAGAGACACATCTACACAAGCAGCTTGCAGGCCAAGGTTGTTGGAGAAGAGAACTCAACCTGAGACAGAAGTACTGGTATAGTATCCACTGGTGAGACCATGTTGGCGATATTGTTAGATTGTGGGGCACCGTCTTTGAAAAGGGACATTGACAAACTAGACACCATAGTGAAGACAGGGCCCACATTGCTGAAGGGACAGACGTCTCAAAGTGGTTGAAGAACTGAAAAAAAATTAGGCCTGGAAAAGATCACAAGGAGATGAGAATTTTATTTAAAGAACTGTCAGGTAAAGGAGAGCTGATGTGTTCTGTGTCCCTTCAGAGGGCTGAACAAAGGTCAAAGAATGAAGGACAATGGGATGTGGACCTACATACTTCATGCTTTCCTTATCCGTAGAGCCTTCTAGTGTGGAGCGGCTGGTTTGTGAAGGAGCAAGGTTCCCAGATACAGCTGGGGGCGTGTGCTATTGCCGTGTATGGCACGTGCATCCTATTGCCTCGCTCAAAACCCAAACCAGCTTCTATCTTTTGAAATAAATTTGGCTTCAAAGTTTTCAGATAAGAGATTGTGATGTTCTAGAATATTTCTTAGATCCCTTCATCCCCAGTATATAGAAACACACTCTGTGTGATGAGTGCAGGTTGAAAAAACGTGGAAAGGTCAAATGAGTCGATAAGTTGTGACCCTCAGTCTGTGCCGGCCTCCCATCCCACGTGTCACCAAAGGCCTGGGGCCCTGCCCCGACTCTCCTCCACAAGAGCACGCGGGTCACTTGAGCCTCAGGGAAATTCCAGACTGGAGTGTGTAGTATCTTAGCATGTGCCAGCCCCCACACAGAAAGAGTAGCAGCTCTGTCCTACATGTGCTGCCTGAGCCCGTCGGGCCTTTAGCAGAAAGGAATGTCCCCAAAGAGTGTTCTGACAAGTGTTTGGATCCACCATCAGACTCTTCCTCTCTCTTCTTTCAGTGTCCACCTGGGATGCCTGTCACCAGGTCCCTCTGAGCAGTGACTTGAGCCACCTGGTGGCAGAGC
The DNA here is from genome assembly GCA_017311185.1 of Proteles cristata cristata. Classification (NCBI taxonomy): domain Eukaryota; kingdom Metazoa; phylum Chordata; class Mammalia; order Carnivora; family Hyaenidae; genus Proteles; species Proteles cristata. The sequence goes on from JAESUZ010005295.1 coordinate 354,649, forward strand.
TCTGAGCTTTGTGAGGGGAGCTGGAGGAGAGCATCCAGGTGAACAACAGTGTGCGACTCCAGGAAGAGCAGCAGTTGGATGGTGGGGGGACCAACGCCAGCCTCAGCCCCTCCCCCATCAACCAGACTTCGCAGCCCACACGGACCCTGGAAACAAGCAGCAGCTCTTCCAAAGTAGGAAGGAAAAGAGCACCAGGAAGCCCACAGCCATGCGGCGGCCACCAGGATGTCTGTGGTCGAAGGGACCATCTTGCCTCTTCCAAGTTCCTTAGGGTCAGGACAAAATAGGAGGTGCTTCAATCTCGAGTCTTGGATGAGAGTGTGGGATTTAGGGTGAGAGCTGGCTCCAGATTTTGAGTTTGCGGCATATAGTTTGCTTGCCTTGGGTAAGATGTTTTAACTCGCATGTGTTTAAGCCTTAATTTCCTCACCTTTAAGGTGAAAATAATAACAACATTTAGAGCATACAGTTATTTAGAGCATTACATGAAATAATTTGCAAGTGCCTGGCCCAATAAGAATTGCTCAACAATTAATGATTTTGTGTGTCAATATCTATTCTTTGTATTTGTGAAATGCTTTAAAATTTACCAAGTTTTCAAACAATTTTTTCAAAGATCTTCATCTGAGGTAGGGCAGGATGTACTCTCTGTATTTCATGAGAAAACTCAGGCATTGAGACATTAACTGACATGCTAAGGTTTGCAGCCGCTCAGAGACCACTGCAGGACTTGAACCTGATTTTTTAAAATGTTTTTTTAAAAAAGTATTCTCGTGGTAGAGTCCCCTCCCTAAGGAATGTGGCGAGAAAAGACCTCAAGATAAGGGAAGGCAACCTGGCTGTGTGCGTATGTGACCTTCCTCACAACTCTGTATGTCTATACGTGACAATCCTCACGATCCTGTGACATACGGCCACCCAATCAGACTGTATGTTTACATTATCCGTATATGGGAGACAAAGAAATAGAAAATGCATAAAAGGCTACACCACGTGGCGTTCGGGGCTCAGTGTTCTGGTTACAAACCCTATGAGGCCGTGCTGGCAGGAGTAAAGTTGCTTCCTGGAAAGAAACACCTTGGTGTCAAGACTCTCTGTGCAGGAAATCTGCTACATTTCTTGGGGGTTCGTCTGGGATTCAGAGATGGTGCATTTCCACCTCCTTTGCCACCGGGATGCAAACCTTGGAGCACTGGGAGAAGCGACCTCACCTTGCGCCAGTGGACCACTTGATCCATAGGAGACTAGTCCCTCCCCGAGGGCTGGGGTGAGGACCCTGTGTGCACACAACGGAACCTGTGAGGTCCAGGAACCTGCTCCAGGGGGCCGCCCAACAGACTGGTAAGAACCCAGGCTCGGTTCGGTGGACCTGCCCCTAAGAGGCAAAAGGGGGAGCCTGATCACCTCCCAGAGCTGCCTCTGTAGTTCCATAAGGAATAAAGAATGAAACTGCAACTCTAAGGTGCTGGGCGCTGTGGGGTGGGTTGGAGGTGCTGTGTGGCGGTGTGTGGGGACTTCTCTCTCATTCATTCCCTGTGTCAATGACTATGATGAATAGAGCCATCTGTCTCTGGTTAGTCTACCTCAGAACAGGGACTTTAAGTAATATTCCCAAGCAGCTGCCAAAACTCCCTCTGTTTTGGGGAAATTCCCTGTCTTCTCTGAACTGACATGGACTGTCTAATTCCACTGGTGGAAAACAAAACGAAACTAAGAAACCTGGCATCTGCTCCTCTGAGTTGACAAGATTTAAAACTGGGAATTCTCTTTCTCTGCCTTCTGCTGGCACCTGTGTCTCCTACCCTCCCTTCCCCCTCCTCCTGTTTCTTGCACCACCTGGGGTATGGCCTGCATAACTGGCTCCTCGATGCCTCAGGCCCCATCAGATCCTCCTCCCACCCTAGATGTCAAGGAGCAAAGACCACCCACTTCAGATTTCCCCACCAGTGTTCCAGGTAAAACGTAACCACGGGGAACAAATTGTCCTAAGTGGACCCAAATAAAGCGTATTCAGTATTTAAGCTAATTTAAGTTTGTTGGTTTGAGATAGACCTGCTTATCACCATTAAATAAAAAAAACTTTTATTCTACCTAGGTTTGCCGATGGTCAAATAAGCTCATAGTATCTCTGTTCCAATTTACCAGCAAAAGGATGATTTAAAGTAATGGTTAACTTTGTCTCATAGTTTTCATGGGTAATTGTTAAGATAGCTTTCAAAGTCTTTGGTAGCCTAAACTGTTGAAGTTTTGCTTGCATGATAAATTGAGATTGAATTCACTGGATATCTGATGAGATAAAAGGCTACAGCACTAATTATTAAATGTAGGTTTGTACTTTTGACTTATTAAAAAAAGGACTATTTAGATCTTACAAATGTGTTTCATGCTTTATTAAGATTTTACTATGGAAACTCTGCTTTGTGCTTAATTGATAAATTTACCATCTAAAATTCTGATATAACAGTTCACAACTGGTTACTACTTAGTTTTCATTGAAGACTACTGTTTCTAAGAGTTAAAATTTTGCTGAATGTAATTAAAACTGATAAAAATAAGAAAAGTAACTCTGTATGTAAAAAAGTAGGAGATATGTAAGAAAGATATAAGGAATGGGAATACATTTTTCGTCAAAGGTAAAAGAAGGTAACTTTGTCCTAAATGAGACTGGTTGTTTGGAGAAAAGGGCTTAGGTCAAAATCTGAAAGCAAAGGAAAGTTATAGAAGGTTTGTGAAGGGGAATCTTTTTAAAAACTTTTTTTATTAAAAAAATATTTTTAATGTTTATTTATTATTGAGACAGAGAGAAAAAGAGGATGCGTGGGGAAGGGACAGAGAGAGAGGGAGGTACAGAATCCAAAGCAGGCTCCAGGCTCCGAGCTGTCCTCACAGAGCCCGACGCAGGGCTCGAGCCCGTGAACCGTGAGATCATGACCTGAGCCGAAGTCAGACGCTCAACCAACTGAGCCACCCAGGCACCCCGAAGGGGAATCTTTAAAAAGAAATTTTATATGTGGTCAGGACAGACTAAAGTCAAAATGAATGGATTTTAAAAGTACACTGGTATAAGATTAAATTTCTGCTTTATTCTGTTAAAAAGGCAAAGTTTTTTTGGATAGTTGGTATGCTTTTTATTTAAAAAAGAAAAAGGCAAACAAAGGTTTTATCCCCCACTTTTTTCTGCCCAAAAAAGATGGAAAAAATATGGCTTTAACTAAAGGGGCAGGATAGGACAGCATACCTTTTGAGATGTTTTACTCAAGTTTGGTTGAAATTATCCCTCCTTTGAGGCTTGGGAGACAGTGGCGATGTCCTCACTGCCAACCTCCAAATGCTCCATATTTGTGTTGTTTCTGTTTAGCAAAGGAATGGATGCCTGTGCCATATAAGGGATAGATGACTACGATATATAAAGGGCTTTTACTGGTATACATAGGAGCCATTTTGCTACACTTAGCCCAGTGGATGCCAATTTGTAACAACCTAGATACTCCACAACCTAGATTTATTTTGGGCCAAAATAAAATGAGTGCCTCCTTCTATAACCAGGGAAGTCTTGCTTGGTCACAGTCGATATCCCCAAAGTCCCACAGGGAGAAAATGGAGAAATAGGAGAAATCAGGGAAGACAGGGTCAGCTCTCGGAGGTAGGGTCAAGCCTGGATAGAAGCGACTGCTCCCAGCACCTTGTGAGACTGACAGAGCTTTAGGCTGTCAGTCAAATAACCAGCCAAAATGCAGGGCTAGGAGATGAGGTTTTTCCTGGCCAACTATGGAAAATTGAGAGAAGGGATTTTTTCCTATAGATGGGTGATTCCCCAACCGAGGCCAATACTCCTTTGGGATGCCTTCTGAACAGTTGGGATGATTTTGATCTATAAACTCTGAAGAAAAAGCAACTCATTAATTACACGGGGCGGGGGTCCTATAGGGACTTTCAGCTTCCTACTGTGGCCAGGTACTTCCATCCCAAGATCCTAATTGGGACGATGACCATCCCATTGAGAAATGGTATTGTCACCAATTCCAAGCCTGTGCTTTAGAGAAATTAAGGAGGTCTAAGGTTAAGCCCTTAGATTACCCTAACTAAACTAGCCACTATTTCACAAACACAGAATGATAGATAGCCCGATGGCCTTCCTGGAGAGGTTGAGGGAGGCTCTCATTAAATATATGGCTATCTCCCCTGACACCCCAAAGGCTGAGATGATTCTAAAGGACAAATGTGTCACTCAATCAGCCCTAGATATTCAGAGGAAATGCAAACATTGGCTGTTGGCCTGGAAGGGACCCTGGGGGAGTTCTTATGAGCTGCCAATTGGGTATATTACAACCAAGATAAAAAACAAACAGGAAGGGGGCGTAACAAAAATCTGAGGCCTTAGCTGTGCCCTAACGCACTGTGTCAGACCAGACTTCCTGAGGTCCTGACTCCAAATACCACTTCTGCAGCCAGTCAGGGCTCTGGAAACAAGACTCCTCTCAGAAGGGACAACCGAAGTCAAAGCCTTGCAAGCCACGCCCCTCATGTGGGGACAGTCACTGGAGATCTGCATGCTCTTGGGGACCTGTCTCTGGGAGGGCTCAGATAACCAGTGTCCCTGCAAGGGGCTGATGGACCTGGGGCTCTTCGTGGTGGCTCCCCGGAACCATCTGTCTGTTGGAAACCCGGAGCCTCGGGGGACTCTGGAAAAGTCAGGTCACTAAAATCCAGTTCATTTCCTTCTTGATACGGAAGCCACTTTTCTGCCCTCCTTTCCACTCCAGGCCAACTATCCAAACACAGCTTAACAATTAGCAGTGTCTCCGAAAAACTTAAAAGTAAAATTTTCTCTCAGCTTCTGGGATGCATGTGGGGAAAACTAATTTTTTTCTCATTCTCTCTTGATAATACCAGAGAGCCTTACTAGAAAGGGACATTATAATTGAATTTGAGACTATAGTGCTACCAATTCCAGGACAGACAAACAATTGTTTGAGTTTTTGAGAATTACTGGATATTGAAGGCTGTAGACACTGGGGCTCAGGAAAATAGCTTGCCCGCTATATCAATTACTAAAGGAGACTCAATCCCACCGACCCTCCCAAGGAAATGAACGGGGTTCTGACTCATGGATGCTGACCCCAGCCCTCAGGATGGTTACAAACTGAGCAGGGAAATTGCTATTATGGAGCTCACAGAGCTAAAAGAGCGTTAAAGCACTCCATCAGGCCTTTCATTGGGGAGGGACAAAACTTATCAAATGGCTTAAAAGAGGTTTACTGGGAAAAATTTGTCAAGGACAGTTCAGCAAGTAGTGTCAGCCAGTGAAGTCTGTCTTAGAAACAATCGCCTCAACCACAAATTTGCTCTCTCAGGCAACCAGGGAACTGGAGGCTATCCAGAGAAAACTGGCAGTTAGATTTCACTCATACGTCAAGGTCAAAGGGATTTCAGCATTCATTGGTATGGGTTAATACTTTTACTAATTGGGTAGAGGCCTTTCCCTGCAAGACAGAAAAGGCGCATGAAATAATAAAAGTTCTGCTTTATAAAATAATATCCAGGTGCTTACCTAAAAAGCTGCAAATTAATAATGGTAAACAGCTGCCTTGACTCTTTCTCTGATAGGATTCCTGGCTCTTGGAAAGTTTTACACCTCTAAATAAATCAAACTGTCTGCTTATATTCCGCAAATTTCTAAATAACACCTCACAAACATTAGATGCTTTAAATTAAAAAAATTACATAAAGTTAGGGCTGGACTCTTGGAGAATAGAGCTGCCATTGATTCCTTAGTGTTCCTCCATCACCTGGGCTATGAGAGACTCCCTGACATATGTTGTTTTAATATAGCTGATAATTCTCACAGAGTCTTAGGACTTAGAACTGATAGATGACATTTGGGCATAATTGGACAAAGTCAGGGTCTTTCTTGGATTGTTTGACAGGTCTGGGAACTGGGGACATTATCTTAAGATGCCATTTTATTAGTCAGTATGATCTTTACTTTGTGTTTTTCTCTGTGTGTCTGCTAATGTTTATGCCGCCTCATGCCTGCCAGCCTTCCTGGAAAACCATGCTGTGGGCCACTCGACCGACCCTTGGGAGGCTCTAACAGCTGTATCCCTACACTGTTCCTTATCCACTTGAAGAAGCCATAGCAGCCCTTGTCCCTGTTCCCTAGCAGCAATTAGGAGCCCTGTTCCAGGGGGAGGAATGAATAGGAAAAGGGTTAACATTAGGCAGGGAGAGAGAAGAGACCTTCAGGTAGGCAGACTACAGCTGCTAGTGGGAGACCAAAGAAGCAGATGGGGTTCTCCCCTCACAAAATCCTTTATGGGCACCCTCCCCCCATTATCAAGGCCATAAGGGCGGGATCTAAATGACAGAGGCAGTCTAGCCCTAAGACAACAGATGTGGGCCCTTGGCGCTACCCTAACCTCCTCACACCACTGGGTTAGGGAGCAATTACTGGTGATTCTGACCACAGATGCACCCCTTTAAACCAAGATATGCTGTATGCATAAAGGACTGGAATGTCCAACCCCTAAAACCCCTCTGCAGGGGCCCATTCACTGTCATTTCGTCCACCCCTACTCAGTAAAGGTGGCCGAGGTGGGTCCCTGCATTCACTACTGCAGAGTGAAGCCGGCATCTCGAAGCTGGGAGTGCATTCCTGGTCCATCCACGCCGTGCAAGCTGACCATAGGGAAGAAGCCATCTGCAACCTCAGAGGCTCCCGGAGACTTGCAGCCCTGCTTAAATCATTCCAGAAGCTGACTGATCTATGCACAGCAGAAGCCTGAGAAATCGACGGTCTGATGGAACACATCGACTGTCCTTATTTTCTAAATCTGTTTCTTTACTGTGATACAAATACACTGTCACCACTTGGTTCTCACTGTTATTGTGATTCTCCTTCTACTTTTCACCATAGGACTGGCCGAGGCCGCCCTGGCCGGCTGGGAGTATGGTGAAGGTTCTCTGTTAGCTCTACCTTCCTTTTGTGGGTAGGATGCTTTGTTGGTACCAACATGGGGGATAGATGGCCATGAGAGGCTAGAGAATTAGAGCCCCATGACTCTTCTAGTAGAACAAAATAACCCAGTCCTACTACCAGGTTTGGTTTCCCAAAACCTGAATTATTGGGGAAAACTGCCTCGTCCGGTGGGGGAGAGAGTTCACTGTCTCTGTTGGAAGCTTAAGATGCCTAGGTCAAAGATTTTATAATTAAACTGCCCGGGAAACCCAATGAAGGGGATCCCTAGATCACCTTGAGCCAGATCCCCAACCCTTGTGTAACTTCTCTTACCTCCCAGAGGCCTGGGACAATGTCGACGCAGCCATCAAGTGATGGGCCTCAGGTGGACTCTACTGGATGCATGGAAGGGCAGCCTGTCCAGTACTTCCTTCAGGCTGGTCAGGGTCAGCTAGGAACTGACCGTGTGGGAGTCCAAGTGTACGGGGACAGGGAGACTGAAAGGAAATGAAAGATGAAGAATGGCCTCCCGTGCATATGATCCAATATAATGGCCCTGCCACCCGGGCAGAGGATGGGTCCCATTTACATGCTAGACCGCATAGTCAGGCTGCAAGCAGTTGAAGAGATTATACCAATAAAACTGCCAGGGCTCTTAACTTACTAGCCAAGCAGCAGACCAAAATGTGCAATGCCATCTATCAAGATCGTTTGGCCCTAGATTACTTGCTTGCTTCGGAGGAAGGAGTTTCTGGAAAGTTTAACCTGAGCAACTGCTGCCTACAGAGAGGTGATGAAGGACAAGTCCTAGAGAAGCACACAGATCGAATGAGAAAGGTCACTCATGTCCCTGTCCAGACCTGGAAAGGTTATATGGAGGATGTTTTTCAACCCTCAGGGGATTCAAAACCCTCATGGGAATTATCCTCTTGATTCTGGAAGCTTGTTTAATCCTACCTTGCCGAGCTCCCCTGGTTATACGGTCTGTCTCCAGCCTCATTTGAGGCAAGAGTCGAAAGAAAAACAGGTACGTGTGTGATGACATTATGAAAATATAAACCTCTAAACCAAGATGGTGCTCTTTGGCCCAGAATAGGGGGATCCGGACATCAAAGCGGGGAATGTGGTAGAGTCCCCTCCCTAAGGAATGTGGTGAGAAAAGACCTCAAGATCAAGGAAGGCAACCTGGCTGTGTGCATATGTGACATCCTGTAACATTAGACCACCCAATCTGACTATGTCTATACGTTACCCATATATGGGAGACAAAGAAATAGGAAATGCATAAAAGGATATACCACATGGCTCATTTTGGGGGCACAAACCCTCTGAGCCTGTGCCAGCATGAATAAAATTGCTTCCTGGAAAGAAAAGCCTCAGTGCCACGACTCTGTGAGAATCCTGCTACATTCTCTTATGTGACGTGGACCAGGAGCGAATGGTCAAGAAAGAATTCTTGAAACATTTTTGGTGTAAAAAGGTTTTTTTCTTTTTTTACAGGACCCGTGGGCAGGAAAGTCTGCCTCAGGATTGTGATGAGTGATTGGTTATACTCTTTCAAGTTGGGGGAGGGTGTAGAGACAAAGGAAGTTTCTAGAGGATTTTCATAATGTTAAGAAGACTTACAGGATCCTGGAGGCCTGGCTATTGTCAAGCTAAGGTTGTGTTTTTCCTCTAGTAAGGCATTAACATCAGGACAGTTGAGAGTTCCTGGAGGAATGTCATAATCTGCTGTTTCAAGTATTTGTCAATGGGCTGCAAATTATCAGGAAATCTAATTCTATCCACATTTCCCCTTGCCTTTGTTCTCTACATCATCGTTTTCCCCTGAACAATTTTGACCCTTAAGTCTTTAAGTTTATTGAGAGTGAAAGATCTGATCTTCTGTAACTTCTTCCTGCTGAATGGAAAATAGAGATGTCCATACCTATGGGTCAACATTGGTCAGTTGGGGAATATATATCAGCTGAATCCAAGGTAGAAACATAAATGAGCTTCCTTGGGTAGAAAAGGTCGTCTGAAGGCTAGAAGTTATGGCAGTGAAGGAGCCTTGACACCAGGCAGGAAGACACTGGAAAAGACAACAAAATAAGGTTAATATTATTATGAGAATAAAGCCCAATAAAAAAGACTTTTGACCATTGACCAAAATTTTCCTCCAGTTTTCATTATTGGTTGAAGAAAGGTTTGAGGTCTTCTAGAGGCTTACAGGAATAAGGTGTGTCAGTTCATACACTGGATTCCTGTGAGGAACGTAAGAGGTTTAATTTCTTGATTTGTGTCCATGAGGAATGTCCTCCTAATTTTACGATTGTGGAAGTACATAATATGCCCTGGTATGGGCCCTTCCCTTTTGTAGTTAAATTCCTTCTGTATTAGACTTCCAATCCTGTGAATGAACCACGTCCACTGGGGTTATATGGGGTAAGTTGCTAGTCGCTGTCAGATCAGGATTAGGAAGGATATGGTCTGCATCTTTATTTAGAAATTTATGAATATTAACTCAGCTTTATGGGCAGACCTATTTGCTGGGAGCGCTTTGGCCTCAATAAACTGAATTAGACTATTGCATGCCCGGTTTTGCTTATCTCCTTATCCATGAAAGTACTGCCATCAGTAAACCAACTGTGATCTGCATCATCAGTAGGAGAATCTTTTATGTCTGAGCTACTAGAATAAACAAGATCAATAACCTCTGTTCTATAGAACATCCCGAGGTTTCTGCACCTGCCAGGAAGTGACAGTCTTTACTCACCTGGGCTGAGTAAGGCACCTAAGGCTGCTGGAACCTGTGTGAGCAAGGTTAAGGTCAACATTTCTAAGGGACTCTATTGGCTTCAGGCTTCATAAAGACCATCTCAGTTCTTGAAAGCTGTCTGCTCATATCTGAGTCTGTTCATGTCTCTCACATATGACATTCCGGGGGCACCTGGGAGGCTCAGTCAGTTAAGCCGTCAGACTCTTGGTTTCAGCTCAGGTCATGATCTCACAGTTCATGGGTTTGAGCCTCACATCAGGCTCCACAATGATAGGGCAGAGTCTGCTTGGGATTCTGTCTCTCCCTCTCTCTCTGCCCCTCCTCCACTTGTGCTCACTCACTCTCTAAATAAATAAACAAATGAACGAAAAACAAACTTAAAAAAATGACATTCCAGTCAAAATCCTTGGTAAAATAACCAATGTTTTTGATGACTTTATTATAAGGAAAACAGATTTTTATTAGGCTTATGCAAATATTGTAATTGCCATGGAAGAAAGAACATTCACTGAGAGTTTTTGAATTCTGGAAGGTTCAGGTAGAGAGAGAAGTTAAATGCTTCAGTTAGTTCACAAGACACTATTTTATCATATTTCTGTAAGTCATAGGTATCTTAAGAGAAAGTTTCCTTAATCTGGAAGAGCAAACATCAGGGAACCAGAATTGTTTCACACAAGAGTCACAAAAATTATAACCATCTTCCTCAATTCATTTAGTCCCATGTTAATAATTCTTGTTCAGCTGGAATGCAGCCTTTTAGTTGTGGAAAGTCTTAGATCAGTTTTAGGATTTTAAAGATATAAAAAACCTGCATTTGTCTAAAGCCCTTTTTATGAATCTCCTTGAAGATGAAACATGTTTTGCAAGAGAATAAGGACAATAACTTTAAATGACAAAAGACTCAAAAACGGACATGGTTAGAGATCTGATGAGAGTTCATTATAACATAGCTGACAAGGAAATCTGGTTATTTCCATAACACATAACCTTTCAATAATCAGAATATCAAGTAATGGCCTTATACCAAAACATATTAAAACATTAGGAATTTCATTCGATCTCTAGACTAGTTATAGTATTTACCCAAACAACATAACCTAAGGCTTATTATTTAACTGCCTCCAGAGTAACTTAACATTCCACATAAAGCCAAGTCAAAAAAGACTTTATTATTATTATTATTTTATTTCTGAGAGAGAAAGAGAGAGAGACAATGTGAGCAGAGGAGGGTCAGAGAGAGGGGGAGACACAGAATCTGAAACAGGCTCCAGCCTCTGAGCTGTCAGCACAGAGCCCGAGGTAGGGCTCAAACCAATGAACGGTGTGATCATGACCTGAGCCGAAGTCGGACGCTTAACCGACTGAGCCACCCAGGCACCCCAAAAAAGACTTTATTTACAGTTTAAATGCCGGGAAATTTGTTAAAAACCTCAGAGAGTTATAAAGCACATGCCTAAATAGGATTACAGATTATTAGAAAACTTAAAGCTTAATTATTTATTTACCCAAGGTGGCAACAGGTATCAAAGGCAAATATGTAGGGCTGTATAGTTGTTAGCAAAACCTTAGCTCCTTTAATGTTGAGAAGTTTTAACTTTGCGTCGTCAACGACCTGATAAAGACAAAACATAAGTTTTGGTTTTCTGGGCAGACAAGAGAAAAAAACCTTTGTTTACATTATCTTGTTAGGAGCAGACCAATAATCCAAGAAAATTTGTTTTTAAACAGGGAAAAGCAGAATTCCAAATTTATACCAGTTCACTTTTACAACCAACTCATTTCAACCTGAGTCCTGACCTCACATAAAATTCCTTTCCAAAGATTTCCCTTCATAACCCCCTGTAACTTTTTCTTTTTTTAAAATGTTTTATTTATTTTTGAGAGAGAGAAAGAGAGAGAAAGAGACAGAGTGTGAGCCAGGGAGGGACAGAGAGAGGGAGACACAGAATCTGAAGCAGGCTCCAGGCTCTGAGCTGTCAGCACAGATCTTGATGCACGGCTTGAATCCATGAACCAGGAGATCTTGAGCCGAAGTTGTACACTTAACTGACCGAGCCATCCAGGTGCCCCACTCTGTAACTCCTTCATTCAGATTTTGTCCTAAGCCTTTTTTTTTTTCATCATTCTTAATTACATTTAGCATAATTTTAACTCCTAGGAACTGCTGGGGAAAATTAAGTAGCAACCAATTATAAACTGTCTGTTACACCAGAATTCTTTAGATATGAAATTTAGGAAGACATATCACAATTTTAAAGACCTGCTTCGGGGCGCCTGGGTGGCTCAGTCGGTTGAGTGTCCGACTTCGGCTCAGGTCATGATCTCACGGTTCGTGGGTTCGAGCCCCGCGTCGGGCTCTGTGCTGACAGCTCAGAGCCTGGAGCCTGTTTGGGATTCTGTGTCTCCCTCTCTCTCTGATCCTCCCCTGCTCACGCTGCCTCTCTCTCTCTCAGGAGAAGAAAAAAAAAAAAAAGACCTGCTTCTCCGTAGTACAGTCTTTGATCTCTAACCTCTGTCCTCCAACTCACTATGTTCTGCGGGCCAATCAGTATTGCTGGCCTTCCCAGACCCCTGTCCTGGCTTCCCATGGCCCAATTTGTGGGGCACTAAGCTAGATAGACAACGTTCCTGTCCCCGAGGCAAGCCTGGATGTGGGAAAGCAGGGGATGGTGGCCTTGTTTATTCCCAGTGGCTGTCCTCCACCCCTCCCCTCGTCTGCCCTTCATATAGAAATGTCTCACCCGCTCTCTCCTTTCTTCTCCACGCCCTCCATCCTTCTCACTGCCCCGTTTCAATATGAATGTCAATACTGACCCATCCCGCCAGTCCCTCCCCTTATCACTCTGTCAATCTCTCTCTCAAAAGTAGATACATGTTAAAAATTAAAAAAAAAAAATTTCTTCCCCGCCTGCTTTGTTTCCCATTTTTGCACCAGTCTCCAGGCTGAGTGTGGAAGAGTAGGGAAGACGCATTGCTGGTGAAAAGCTCACAGTCTAATGCTTGAAGTCTAAAATCGAAAGAACAAGCTTTTCTGTCTTTGTCGTTTTGTAAGAATCCCCAATCTAAAAGAATGAGAGCATGCTTCTTAGATTTGGAGGGGGGGGGGTCAGTGGTGGAGAATCAGCGGTGGGGATAGAAGCTACATCCTGGTCCCCAATCCCAAGAGATTTAGTTGGCATGGTACCCGGAATTTGCATTTCTTACCTAAACACCCCAGAAAGTTCTGATGCAGGTGGGCTGCAGACCACAGTTTAAAAAACATAGTTCTACGGCACCTGGGTGGCCCAGTCGGTTAAGCATCCAACTCTTGGTTTCAGATCAGGTCATGATCTCACGGTTTGTGGGATCGAGCACTGTGTCGGGCTTTGTGCTGACAGTGTGGAGCCTGCTAGGGATTCTCTCTCTCTGCCCCTCCCCTACTCATGCACACACTCTCGAAACACACATTAAAAAAATAAAAAATTTAGTTCTATACATTGAAGCAAAACTATAAATAAATTTAATTAAGGATCTATAATTGAACACTGTATAAGTCACTCCATAAATGTTGACACAAAAGCCTTAAAACATTCCTTGGGGAAAGTCCTTAGTTCCGGTTCTTTTGCCTTCCAGAAATAAAATAAAGCTATCACATCCCATTATTTCCTAGAAACAGTGAAAACTTTAAAACAAACAGGAACAAAAAATGCAGCCACTATCACCGTAACTACCACCACCCTCGCCAGACTGATGCCTGAGGTGGAGACCCACCCCACCCTCAGAGTAGATGCAGGGAACTTCTCTGCTCTCACAGCTGGTGAAGTAATTTCCTGAAGGTCTCTGACTGTAGAACGAGTGAGATATCAGCAAACCCACCAAGCATCCCTCGAGACAAAGTAGCAAAGTCTGGGGCCCTCTAGGCCTGTGGTCCCTCCCGGGTCCCAGCAATTCTTCCTTCACCCCTGCCTTGCCACGGCTGGTGGCGCTGATAATATAATCAGTGACCAAGGGACAAATCAGAGATTGCTTGCAAGAATTTTATGTGCGTAACATCTAGGAAAGCCACACCATCTGACATCATGTAAATCTAAGATCTGCTCAGGATCCGTCACCAATCCACTCCATGAGCTGTTGAAAAGCAGCTCTTTGGGGTGTCTGGTTGGCTTAGTCAGTTGAGTGTCTGACTTTCACTTAGGTCATGATCTCGCGGTTTGTGGGTTCGAGCCCCATGTCGGGCTCTGTGCTGACTGCCAGCTCAGAGCCTGGAGCCTGTTTCAGTCTGTGACTCCCTCTCTCTCTGACCCTCCCCTGCTCACGCTGTCTCTCTCTCTCTCTCTCTCCTAGAAATAAATAAAACATTTAAAAAAATAAAAAAAAAGAAAACAACATGGGTGAATATCTTATAAAAAAAAGAAAAAAAGAAAAGCAGCTCTTTGCCTTAATAAAACTACTTGCAAAAAAAAAGTATGAGGAGGATTGTCTATTATTTAGCTTTTTGTAAATTATATTCTTTTCCCTTATGTGACAGAAACAGAGCCCCTTCTTCTTTAATGTTTATTTATTTTGAGAAAGAGAGGGAGAGAGACAAAATCCCAAGCAGGCTCCAGCCGTCAGCACAGAGCCCAACGCGGGGCTTGAACTCACCAACTGTGAGCTTGTGACCTGAGTCAAAATCAAGGGTTGGATGCTTAACCAACTGAGCCACCCAGGCGCCCCCAGAGCCCATTCGTTAAAAAAAATCAATCTGAGTGGCCACCAGGGTCTTCCAGTTTGCATAGTTCACGTAAGAACCACATCATGCTCTGTGCAGGGAACAGGGTGCCGTCCAGCAGAGAAGAACGGGAAGGAGAAAGGGGCAGGTACTTAACGGAGCGCTCAGATGCGAACAGGTAGCTCTTGGCCTGCCGACCTCAGACACACAGCCTGCAGAATTCGCACAGGCTTATTCCGGCCCACACGTCTCCCTGCTGCGCAGGCGAATGGGGAGGACACATGCATCGGTTTCTGCTGCTGTCCTAAGTCCGCATAAACTTAGTGGCTTCGAAGAATACACATTTATTATAATCCTGTCGGTCAGAAGTCCCACGAGAATCTCACAGAAGTAAAACCCAGGTGGCGGCAAGCTGCCCTCCCCTCCGGAGATCCTAGCAGACAATCTGTTTCTTTGCCTTTTCCAGCTTCTAGGGGCGCGCATGGGGGTGCTTGGAGGGGCGCCTCCCTCTCCTTGGCTGGTGGCCTCTGTCTCCATCTTCAGCACCAGCACCAGCAGGCAGGGCCCTTCTCCCACAGCATCGTTCTGACCTCCTTTTCTGCTTCTTCCAATTTTTTAAAAGTTTATTTATGAGGGGAAGGAGCAGAGAGAGAGAAAAAAGCCCCAGCAGGTTCCTGGCTGTCTATGCAGAGCCCGGCGTAGGACTCAAGCTCACGGACTGGGAGATCCTGACCGGAGCTGAAATCAAGGGTCGATGCGTAACCGACTGGGTCCCCAGGCGCCCTTGCCTCTTCCAGTTTGAAGGGCCCGTGTCATCCCATGGGGCCACTGGGACAATGCAGGAAATGGCCCCATCTCAGGGTCCTCCCCAGAAGCCTGCTGGCCAAGCCGCTTTTGCTATGCGATGTAACCGTCACAGGTTCAGGGCTTACTGTGGGGACCGCCTAGGGACGCAGGTGGCGTCTTCTGCCCATCACCACACTACCTACTCAGGCGCCGACGACTAATATTGGAACCAAAAATCTATCTTTTCTGATTTCGATAGTAAAGTTAAGCCACCACCTCGAGGCGCAATCTGGGATAGCAAGTCGAAGCAAAGGCAGGTCGGGGCGGCTGGGGGCTCAGTCGGTTAAGTGTGTCTGACTCTTGATTTCAGCTCAGGTGATGATCTCGTGGTTCATGAGACTGAGCCCCGGGTCGGGCTCCACGCTGACAGCAGGGAGCCTGCTTGGGATGCTCTCTCTCCCCCCTCCAAAATAATAAGCTTTTTTTTTTTTTAAGGCAAGTCGGAACCCAAGAAGTGCCCCATGGATGACCCTCAATTGCCCAGGTACCAGGTTCCTCAGAGCGATGGTTTTGCTTTGTTCTCCCGATGTGGCTTTTTTCCCCTCAAGGGCCGACTTTGCGGAAATCGCATCCTAGGGGAAGTGCGCGGCGGTGGAGGAAGGGAAGGCGGCGACAGAGCTGGGGTGCCTGGGACCCCACTAACTCCTGCTGCGAAGGCTCAGCTGGGTCAAAATGGGGACACCGCCGTTGACTCCGGGCCCTTGTGCGCCTCCGCCAGAGGCCACGCGGGGGCGCGCTGGTACCGCCCTCGGAGCTCGCCTCGGCAGGCGGCGCCCGGGTGCTGGGCCGCGGGAGCGTCTCCAGGGGCCGGGGCTTCCCGGCTGTTGGCCGCACGTCTGCCGGGTGGGCCTCAGGCGGGCGCTGCCCGGGCCTTGTGGCTGTGGAGGCTGAGCTCCTCGGAACTAGATCTTCCTCGGTCTCCTCCAATCCGGGTTCTGGCCAGAAAGAGCCGTGCAAATGCTTCTGCGGAGAATCGGGGAGGACTGGCCTGCTCTGTGCGTGTGTGCGTGTGTGCGTGTGTGTGCACTTGCATGTGTGTGTGTGTGCGCGCGTGCGGCCTGGCTGTGTGTGTTGGGAGTGGGGCGCTGGCATGTGTGTGTATGTGGCTGGACTGTATGTGATGGGGGGACTGGCCTGCTGTGTGTGTGTGTGTGTGTGCATGTATCTGGCCTGGGTGTGTGTTGGGGAGGCTGGCCTCCCATGTGTGTATGTGTGTGCACGCACACACGGGTGTGTTTGGCCTGGGTGTATCAGGGGTGGGGGGGGTGTGATCAGGTGTGTGGTGTGTGGAGTGGCCTGGGTGTGTGTGTGTGTGTGTGTGTGTGTGTAGGGGCGGCCTGGGTGTGTGTGTGTGTGTGTGTGTGTGTGTGTGCAGGGCGGCCTGGGTGTGTGTGTGTGGGTGTGTGTGTGTGTGTGTGTGTGTGCAGGGGCTGGCCTGGGTGTGCGTGTGCGCAGGGACGGCCTGGGTGTGTGTGTGTGTGTGTGTGCAGGGGCTGCCCTGGGTGTGTGTGTGTACGGGGGCCTGGTGTGCGTGCCTGGGGGTGTGTGTGCAGGGGCCGGCCTGTGTGTGTGTGTGTGTGTGTGTGTGCAGGGGCCCTGGGGGTGTGTGTGTGTGTGCAGGGCCGGCCTGGGTGTGTGTGTGTGTGTGTGTGTGTGCAGGGGGCCGGCCTGTGTGTGTGTGTGTGTGTGTGTTCAGGGGCTGGCCTGGGGTGTGTGTGCAGGGGTGTGTGTGTGTGTGTGTGTGTGCGCGCGCGCAGGGGCCGGCCTGGGTGTGTGTGTGTGTGCAGGGGCCAACCTGGGTGTGTGTGTGTGCAGGGGCGGCCTGGGTGTGTGTGTGTGCAGGGGCCAGCCTGGGTGGGGGTGTGTGCAGGGCCGGCCTGGGTGTGTGTGTGTGTGTGTGTGTGTGTGTGCAGGGACGGCCTGGGTGTGTGTGTGTGTGTGTGCAGGGGCTGGCCTGGGTGTGCGTGTGCGCAGGGGCGGCCTGTGTGTGTGTGTGTGTGTGTGTGTGTGTGTGCAGGGGCGGCCTGGGTGTGTGTGTGTGTGTGTGTGTGCAGGGGCGGCCTGGGTGTGTGTGTGTGTGTGTGTGCGCGCGCAGGGGGCCTGGGTGTGCGTGTGCGCAGGGGCGGCCTGTGTGTGTGTGTGTGTGTGTGTGTGTGCAGGGGCCGGCCTGGGTGTGTGTGTGTGTGTGTGTGCAGGGGCTGGCCTGGGGGTGTGTGTGTGTGTGTGTGCGCGCAGGGCGGCCTGGGTGTGTGTGTGTGCAGGGGCCAACCTGGGTGTGTGTGTGCAGGGCCGGCCTGGGTGTGTGTGTGTGTGTGTGTGTGTGTGCAGGGGCTGCCCTGGGTGTGGGGGCTGGCCCAGGTGTGATCAGGCTGGAGAGGAGGAGGCTGGGGGGCGGGAGGCAGAGGCGCGCAGCAGAACCAGAGGTGTGGGGGGAAGAGCAGGCGGCCCGCGGGTCCCAGACAGACCAGGCTCGGCCCTGCGCGCGCGCACACGCCCACGCGCGCACACGCCCACGCACACGCACACACACACACTGCAAAGGCAGAGGTGCGAGTGGAGGAAAACAAGAGAGGAAATTAGTTCATTGGGGTCAATGCCAGGAAGCCGCGGCCCGGCGTTTGGTGCGGAGAGCGCTGCCAGTGTCTAAAGGAAAACGGGGACAGAGGCGGGGGCCCCCGCAGGTGCGCAGGTGAGGTCGGGCGGTCGCCGTCGGTCGTGGGCGGCCCTTGCTGGTTCCGGACGGTGGCTGCGGCTTCCCTCGGGGGGAGACGGAAGGAATGTAACCGACTGTAAAGAACAGCCTGAGGTCAAATGCAGCTGACGAGGCCTCGCTACTGGCTACTCCGCCGGGGGTGTGCGGCATTGCACCCCTCCCGCCCACTTCCCCAGCAACGGGTGGTGAGAGGCCAATCCCACCTTTATACCAGCGTGGAGGGGGTGTTACTGAACACTTACTCAAGGGAAGCAGCTTTTCTCACACACACACACACACGCACACACACACACACACACGCACACAATCTAAGAGCCCAGGATTCCAACTTTTGAGCTACTTCCATTCTGTGGGTGGGGCTGGGCTGGGAAAGAACCGGCTTCAGTCACTGAACTGAGAGACCCGTGGGGACACGTGCAGACAGCAAGCCCCCCTCCCCCATACGCGGCCTGCAGCGCCAGTTTTCCGCTTAGCAGGTAAGGTACAGGGACTCCATCGTCTGATCTGACCTGGAGAACAAAGACCAAAGGAAAGTAGCAGAAGTTAAAGCTCTTTGCAACTTGCAGGACATTACGAGTCCCCGAGGCAGGTGGAGTGACCTTTGTCAAGGAACTCACAACTGCCTTCATGTTAATACTTTGCTGGTCGCAACGAGCAACCTTAGCCTGACTTCAGCCGGGCCTCCAGGATCCTGTAAGCCGTCTTCAACCTGTGAAAATCCCTGTGGAAACTTCCTCTATCTTAACACCCCCCTCCCTCCCTAAGACATGTGTTAGTGATCCTCCTTCAGGCATACGCCCACTGCTAGGCATGCGAAGGGCCTCATGACTAGTACTGGACTAGTCAGTACTGAATAACCTTAGCTTAACGGCAGTTAGTTAGCCGCTCAAGGTCCTGGAAAACTTGCTTCCGACGTGTCCCTAACCCCCGCGAACTAAAAAGCATGTGATCAGTCACCCCTCACCAGCGCTGTGCAGCGTTTCCCACCCAGGGGCCTGTCCCTGTGCTATAACAAAAGCACCTTTTTTTTTTTGCACTGAGGATGTCTCAAGAATTCTTTCTTTTTTAAAATATATTTTAAAATATTTTTACTTTTAGAGAGAGAGAACATGAGTGGGGGAGAGGGGCAGAGGGAGAGAGAGATTCTTAAGCAGGCTCTACGATCAACACGGAGCCAGACGTGGGGCTCGATCCCATGACCCTGGGATCATGACCTGAGCCAAAATCAAGAGTCAGTTGCTCTACTGAGTGAGCCCCCCAGGCGCCCCTCAAGAGTTCTTCCCTGACTGCTGGCTCCTGGCCCCCAAACATGGCATCACGATCCTGTGAGGGGAGGCCTGCCTTGGTCCGCTTCGGAGCAGCACAGCCTGGGAGAGGACCTGGGTCTCTTCGCCTCCCCTTCAGCGCTCGGGTGACAGCCCAGGGATTTGGCAAAGCTGCGGCCCCTCCCTCCGTCCCCAGGGAGGAGGCCTGGCCCCGCGTTAGCCAGGGACACCCCACAAAAGCTCTGAGAAAGCACAGACCCCCCCTCAGGTCGCTTCGCAGTCCTGTTAGTCCTTCCTTTGGAGGCGCCTTGAGAGAAACATCAAGGCTGACATGGGCCATCATAGGCGCATGTCCACCGGGTCGGCCACCACAGAGCCCACGGGAACTTCTATCCACTCCGCTCCTGGGCAAGGGAGAGGGACCTTCTGCACTGCCCGGCAGAGGCAAGCAAAACCGTCCTTAGGGGGCACCTGGTGGTTCAGCGGACTGAGTGGGTGGAGAGTCTGACTTCAGCTTGGGTCGGGATCTCACTGTTCATGAGTTCAAGCCCCGCATCGGGCTCTCTGCTGTCAGCGCAGAGCCTGCTTTGGATTCTCTGTCCCCCCTGCCCCTCCCTTGCTTGTGCTCTCATGCTCTCAAAAACGAAACCTGTCCTTAGAACTGGTGCTGTGCTTGTTAACTACAAGCTCTAACTGTTTTTTACTTCAGGGTTTTGCAATGGATCCAACGTGAGTTCTCTCCTTGGTGAGTCAGAAGCTGCACCAGGTTGAGTTGTTGCATAAAGAAAAGTTCAGTTGTAGCAAATAAGAAGATGATGACTCCCAGAGCAGGGGTGAATGGGCTCCTTCCATTTAGGGTGAAGATGCATATTTAGATGGGGAGCCCTTGTTATCTGTGTAGGGTGGGCATAAGGTTGTCCATGTGCCTTAAGGAAACACGCCTACATACACATTGTTTGTTATGTAAAAAAGGCTGAGACTCCTTCTGGTGGGGGTTCATATTATAATGAGTTATGGTAGTCATGGGTCATTCTAGAGGTCACTCCAAGGCTCATCTGCACAAGCAGGAGTCAGGAGTTAAGTTCAAACTGGTGTGGGTGGTCTGGGGTGGCTGGGGGTCATGTCAGAGCCAGCAGGAGGTCACGTCGGGGCAGTTGCTATTGCTTGAGGCTGGTTTCACTTTCTATTTGCCCGGAGTTAAGAGAGAAACCAGGAAGAAGAGCTTGAGGAAACACGTGAGACAAAGGTGAGGGAGTATAAGCTGGAGGGCAGTAAGGTCAGGTGTTGGGAGTGAGCTGGTGAGTTTCATTCTGGTTTGGGCTGTTTTCTATACTCTGTAGAAGGACGGAATCTATTCAGAATCTAAGGTTTTTTTATGTTTGATTTTATTTATTTTATTTTATTTTTAATTTTTTAAATTTATTTCTAGGAGAGAGAGAGAGACAGCGTGAGCAGGGGAGGGTCAGAGAGAGAGGGAGTCACAGACTGAAACAGGCTCCAGGCTCTGAGCTGGCAGTCAACACAGAGCCCGACGCCGGGCTCGAACCCACGAACCACGAGATCATGACCTAAGCGAAAGTCGGACGCTTAACCGACTAAGCCACCCAGGCGCCCCTGTTTGATTTTATTTTTTAAGAGACAGAGAGGGACAGTGCGACCAGGGGAGGGGCAGAGAGAGAGGGAGACACAAAAACCATGAACCGTGAGATCGTGACCTGAGCCGAAGTCAGACGGTCAACCGACTGAGCCACCCAGGCGCCCCATCTATTCAGAATCTAGATGAACATTTTCCAACTTTGATTTTAACATAGGGTACAGAGTAATGGATTTGCCCTCCTGCCTGAAGAAACAAAAGAACCGCAAAACCAGACTAAATACGCGAAACACAGGTTTTCAAGATGTCAGACGTCAACTGAAGGATGGAAAACAAACAGTTGGTCAGAAAATTCCTCTAAGTTACTGCCTTGAACGAATTTCCAAGCAAGGCAGCATAGAAGAAACTGAAGAGGAGCCCAGTGGACCTCGGTGAGTTGAGGACACTGAGCAGAGAGTTCGGAGGCGGGGGGGTGGGGGTGGGGGGGGAGGGAAGGTCGCCAAGGTCCCCAGAGGAGAGTGCTGAGGAAAGCCAGTCAGAACGATTTGTATGGGGGGCCTGCCCAGCGAGCAGACCCATCCTGATCAGCACCTCCAACTGAGGCAGGTACTCAGTCGGGGGAAATCATTAGAGGGAACATAGAGGGAACAGTGCCAGACACTCCACGGTACTGGGAATGGGGCTCGATCCCAACAGAGAAATGAAAGGAAAAAATTTTTTAAATCCCCTCATTACCCATGGGGTGTATACAGGCAGGTCTTGCCTCAGTAGCGGGAACTAATCCACTCTCGACTGAGCACTGCTTCTGGAGCACAGAAATCATAAAAGAAAGACCAGAAATGATCAGACCGTTTCCAAAGAACTTAAATGCACCCCAGAACAAAGCTCAAAATTCATAGGAAATTTATATAAAAATAATACAATTTATATAAAAATAACCAGCCACCAACATCGTAAACTTCAGAATGTCTGGTGTCCCATCAAAGATACTGAGGTGTGCAAAGAGCCGGGAAGTGACCCTTAATGAGGAGATCAGCCAATCACCGGAAGATGGCCCAGAGCTGACGAAGACATTAGAATCACCGCAGGAGGACATTCCAACATTTATGGTCACTGGAGTCCATAAATTTAAAACATTAAATAGATAAATGGAAAACATAAAAAAAGATCCCATCTAACTCTAAGAGATGAAAACTGCAATGTCTGGAAGGAAATATCCTGCAAATGGACAGACAGCAATTAGAAAATGCAGAAGGAAACCATTTGAGGGGCGCCTGTGTGGCTCAGTCAGTTGAACGTCTGACTTCACCTCATGATCTCATGGCTTGTGAGTCTGATCCTGTATCGGGCTCTGTGCTGACAGCTGGGCGCCTGGAGCCGGCTTCAGATTCTGTGTCTCCCTCTCTCTG
The DNA here is from genome assembly GCA_017311185.1 of Proteles cristata cristata. Taxonomy (NCBI): domain Eukaryota; kingdom Metazoa; phylum Chordata; class Mammalia; order Carnivora; family Hyaenidae; genus Proteles; species Proteles cristata. The sequence goes on from JAESUZ010005295.1 coordinate 376,882, forward strand.
CCCCTCCCCTGCTTGCACTCTGTCTCTCTCTCTCTCAAAAATAAATAAACATTAAAAAATAAATAAATAAATGGGTAAAACCACTCTTGAGCATAAAAACCTACAATAGTAACCTATGCCTTGAAATTTAATACAAAGGACTTTCAAGCCAGATAGAGATCCCCAGACCGTACTCAGTTTTTTTTTTTTTTTTACAAAGAGTTTATTGTCAAATTAGTTTCCACATAACACCCAGTGCTCATCCCCACAAGTGTCCTCCTCCATGCCCATCCCCCCTCCCCCCCACATCCATCAGTCCTCAGTTTTTGTCAGCATTCAAGAGTCTCTCATGGTTTGCCTCTCTCCCTTTCCCCCACCATTTCCCCCTTCTTCTCCCCCTTGTTCCTCTGTTAAGTTCCTCCTAATCCTCCTATACGTGCAAACATATGATATTTGTCCTTCTCTGCCTGACTTATTTCGCTCAGCATAACGCCCTCAAGGTCCATCCATGTTGCTACACATGGCCAGATTTCATTGTTTCTCATTGCCATGTAGTATTCCATCGTACAGATAAACCACATCTTCTTTTTTTTTTTTTAAATGTTTTATTTATTTCTAGGAGAGAGAGAGAGAGAGACAGCGTGAGCAGGGGAGGGTCAGAGAGAGGGAGTCACAGACCGAAACAGGCTCCAGGCTCTGAGCTGGCAGTCAGCACAGAGCCCGATGCGGGGCTCGAACCCACGAACCGCGAGATCATGACCTAAGCGAAAGTCGGACACTTAACCGACTAAGCCACCCAGGCGCCCGAAACCACATCTTCTTGATCCATTCATCTATGGATGGACACTTAGGCTCTTTCCAGGTTTTAGCTATTGTGGAGAGTGCTGCTATGAACATTGGGGTCCATGTGCTCCTATGCATCAGCATTTCTGTATCCCTTGGGTAAATTCCTAGCAGTGCTATTGCTGGGTCATAGGGAAGTTCTATTGTTAGTTTCCTGAGGAACCTCCACACTGTTTTCCAGAGGGGCTGCTCCAGTTTACATTCCCACCAACAGTGTAGGAGGGTGCCCGTTTTTCCACATCCTCGCCAGCATCTAGAGTTCTCTGATTTGCTCATTTTAGCCACTCTGACTGGCGTGAGGTGGTATCTCAGTGTGGTTTTGATTTGTATTTCCCTGATGAGGAGGATGCTGAGCATCGTTTCATGTGTCTGTTGGCCATCTGGATGTCCTCTTTGGAGAAGTGTCTGTTCATATCTTCTGCCCATTTCTTCACTGGGTTGTTTGTTTTTCGGGCAGGTAGTTTGGTGAGTTCCTTGTAGATTCTGGATATCAACCCTTTATCTGATATGTCATTTGCAACTATCTTTTCCCATTCCGTTGGTTGCCTATTAATTTTCTGGGTTGTTTCCTTGGCTGTGCAGAAGCTTTTAATCTTGAGGAGGTCCCAACAGTTTATTTTTGCTCTTAATTCCCTTGCTTTTGGGGATGTGTCAAGTAAGAAGTTGCTGCGGTGGAGGTCAAGGAGGTTGTTTCCTGCTTTCTCCTCTAGGGTGTTGATAGTTTCCTGTCTCACGTTCAGGTCCTTTATCCATTTTGAGTTTATTTTTGTGCATGGTGTGAGAAAATGATCTAGTTTCATTCTTCTGCATGTTGCTGTCCAGTTCTCCCAACACCATCTGTTAAAAAGGCTGTCTTTTTTCCATCGGATATTCTTTCCTGCTTTGTCAAAGATTAGTTGGCTGTATACTTTTGGGTCCACTTCTGAGTTCTCAATTCTGTTCCATTGGTCTATGTGTCTGTTTTTGTGCCATGTACTCAGTTTTATCCATCTTCATTTATGGTCAATTTTCAACTTATGCCAAAAATAGATTTGTTAAAATGAAGGAAAACCTTATGGGTCCTCATTGGACTGGTAGGGGGTTTAATTGGAGGAATAACAGCAGCCAGTTATTCTCATTGAGGAAAATGAGAACTTTTTCTCATTTCTCCATTAAGTCACGCTAAATTTTAAAATATTTGAAATCAATCTCAATTTAATACACATGCTGTGGTAATATTGTGATGGTTGGGTACACACATAGATACAATTAGTAATACATTAAAACAACATAAACGAATTTAACATGGATGTAAACAGAGCAATGGAAATTCAACATAAAACAGTGGGAGAAAACACTAAAAAATGCTAAAAAAGACATAAAAGAAGTTTTTCTTTTTAACTTAATTTTTTTTGAGACAGAGAGAGAGCGCGTGCATGTGAGTGGAGTAGGAGCAGGGAGAGAGAAAGAGAATCTCAAGCAAGCTCTGTGCTGTGACGCGGGGCTCAGTCCCACAAACCACGAGATCATGAGCTGAGCTGAAATCAGCTTCATCAGCTTAACCAACAGAGCCACCCAGGAGCCCCTAAAAGATGTTTTTATAACTGTAGATTGTAAGTTGTTGCCATTAAGAACAGTTGATATGTGGAATGCTCTTAGAGTTGCTATATTTTGGGGCACTACTTATGATAGAAAGAAAACATGTTGGTAAAGGTATGTTCCTGGAACAGAACCAAAATGCCTTTGCTAAAGCTGTACCTATAGTACAATATCTGTGACTATGGCCTTGATGCCTCCTCAGTGAGTCATATATAATGTGAGAAATTGGACCAGGATAGTACATGATAAGCTGAGTCCTTCATCATAACCTTTTAGAGTCAAGGGAAAATTAAGAAACGCAACATGATGGCATGTATAAAAATAAAATAGATAACAAATGGGACAACAGAGGGAAAAAATACTATTCAAGGTCAATAGAAGATAAAGGAACTATAAAAATAATCAGAGAAATATTTCACATTGAACCTCCTAAAATAAATCTAACAACTGTAAATCATACATTAGAAAACTCAACAAACATTTGGAAGATAATACTATTAAGTCAAAATAACTTTGCAGATGTTAAAAACACAAAAATGCATACCCTTAAATAACAATAGCTCTTGTTTATTTAACAAAATAATGGGGCTCTTGGATGACTCAGTTGGTTGGGCATCTGACTTCCACTCAGGTCAAGATCTCACGGTTCATGAGTCCAAGCCCTGCATCAGGCTCTGTGCTGATGGCTCAGAGGTTGGAGCCTGCTTCGGGTTCTGTGTCTCTCTCTCTCTCTCTGCCTCTCCCCCACTTGTACTCTGTCTCTCAAAAATAAATAAACATTAAAAAATTATTTTAAAAAATAACAACAGCCTCAAATTTTGATGCTATGGCCCTGGAACATGCGTTTGATAGCACTGTGCAAGCTTGTAACTCCTCAAGCTTTATAAAAATCATCTTTCAATGGAAACATAATTGTTAAGGAAGTTGATGGAGTGGTTTAAGAAGGTTAACTTTAGGTCGGTTGGTGATTAGACATGGTATCATGGTAAAGAGTCCTTTGTCATGTTTATATTGATGATATTAGGAAAATATTTGCTTAAACTGGTGCTTAAAGTATGGTATAAAAGGATGTGCAAAGGAGAAACATAAAATAGGATTGAGTGTGTGTAATCAAGGTGGTAAGTGATGTAAAATCACAGGGTGGATTGATATTTCTGCAAACTTGGATTTGTACAGGGCATTAAGCTTTAGTGTTAGCTGGTGTGTTAGTAATTTGAAATCATGGGGTGGACCGTCATGCATTGGCCTGATGCGATTTTAGATCCACTTGTTTACGACAAAGACATAAACAATTTTTAGAAGTAATGTTTTGATGTAAGAGTGAAGTGAAGCTGTGTCAGGATGTCACCATCTCATCTGTTCTTACCCAGAAGACCTCAGTTGCTCCAATGTTGAGGGGTTCCCCTGGGGGCTCATCAGTAAAGACATAGGAAGGAGCCGAGGAGACAAGGGGACATGTACTACTGGGCAAGGCTACACTTTGCTGATTGAAAGTAGCCGTCCAAAGGCATTAAGGCCATTAGTTCTTGTTTTGGTTTTGTTTTGTTTTTAGTTTTTTCCATTCTCCCTTGTTTTCTTCTCTCATGGTTTGTTGGCTTTCATTAGTGAAGAAAAGAGAAACTTGGATTTGTTTACTTTTTGTATATCTGTTACTGGGTTTTGTTTGATGTGTGGTTATCATTGGTTTGTATATAACATCCTCTGCAGTCTATATTAAGTTGATGGCCACTTAAGTTTGAACCCATTTTTCACTCTTCACCCCTCCACACACATTTTAGGTATGTGGCATCATACTTTGCACTGTCAGCGCAAAGCCTGAGACAGGGCTCAAACTCATGGAGCCATGTGATTATGACCTGAGCCAAAACATAGTGTCAGACCCTTCACCACCTGAGCCACCATAGGCACTCCTATTGTGTATCTTTTTATTTTGTAAATCCCTTGACTGATTTTTATAGATATACCTTTTTGTGCTGCTTTTGTGTTTCCTACTTTTCTTAGTCCTATTTTTGGTCTTTCCTTATCAAAGAGTCCCCCTTAACATTTCTTATAGGGCAGGTTTAGCGGTCTTGAATTCCTTTAACTTTTGTTTGTCTGGGAAACTCTTTACTTCTCCCTCTATTAATGATAGCCATGCTGGATAGAGTATTCTTGGTTGCAGGTTTTTTGTTTTTCTTTTAGTACTTGAATATATTATGCCACTCCCTTCTGGCATGTAAAGTTTTTGCTAAAAACTCAGCTAATGGCCTTATGGAGTTTCCCTTGTATGTAACTGTTTTATCTTGCTGCTTTTATTTATTTTCTATTTTTTTAATTTTTAAAACATTTTTAATGTTTTTTATTTATTTCTGAAAGAGAGAGAGAGACAGCATGAGCAGGGGAGGGTCAGAGAGAGAGGGAGATACAGAATCTGGAGCAGACTCCAGGCTTTGAACTAGCTGTCAGCACAGAGCTTGACTTGGGGCTCGAACCCACCGAACCGTGAGATCATGAACTGAGCCAAAGTCGGACGCTTAACTGACTGAGCCACCCAGGCACCCCTATCTTGCTTCTTTTAAAATGATCTCTTTATCACTACTTTTTGTGGGGTGACTGGCTGGCTTAGTCAGTAAAACATGTGACTCTTGATCTCAGGGTTGAGTTTGAGCACCACGTTGGGCATGGAGATTACTTTAAAAAAAGCTTTTGAAAAAGGCAAGAGGGATATAACACTACATTTTGCAATTTTAATTGCTATATGTCTTGGTGCGGACCTCCTTGGGTTGATTTTGTTGGGGGCTCTCTGCACCTCCTGCATCTGGATTTCTGTTTCCTTCCCCGGTTCAGGAAGCTGTCAGCTGTTATTTGGCTCCCCAGTCTGCTTGACAGGGCACCAAGGTGCATCCCAGTAAGTGCACCCTCCAGAGGGGGGAGATCAGAGAGCATATTCTCACTGAACACAAAGCCAAACACTGAGGACACAGAACAGGATGAAAGGAAAACCCTCAACCTCACTCTTACATAGGGAACCCACACCAAAGTTTGCCTAAACAGATGCTAGTTTCATGATAACTGTGAACTCACCAGTCTGCGAGGCTGGCTCCAACACCAGGTTAGTAGGGCTTATGCCTATAGCCTTTCCCTGTGGTAATTCCTTTTTATGACAAATGCCACAAAAGATAAAAGAAAAACTGTGCTCATCTCTGGGGGTAAATGGGTGAGTCAAACCAAAAGCACTCTACCAAACCACCAGAGTTGTTAAACCCCAGCAACTATTCCACAAATATTTTCTTTCTGCTAATCTAAATGCAGGAAGTGTGCGAACAAGGATTCTCACCACTCCTGCTCTGTTAGGCCTGTGGGCACAGACCTGGGAGGCTCATGTGGCAGGGGGTCCTTACGTTCTCCTGGCTTTTGTGAGATGTCCCGGGGCTTCCCAGTCACAGCAGTGTGCAACCAGTTAGTGTCTATCCTCCAAACTTCCCCAGTTGTTGGGAAGGTAAAATATTGCTATGCCCTTCAAGGTTCTTCTAGCTGGTCTAAGAATCAAATTGACATGAGACAGATTAATAGGAGGAAAAACGAAACAAAGTGTACATTTGCATGGAGACCCAATAGTAAAGTTGAGGCCCAAAGAAATAACCAAAGTAGGTAGCTTGGTACTTTTTGGACAAAGAATAAAACTGTGAGCAATTGAGAGGACAAAGTAAACTTGCGTTCAGAAGCTCTAATTAGGAAGGAATTCTAATAGAATTTGAGCTGCCGGTAGTAAATTATTTAGAGTAACAAGGTTTGTTTATACAGCCTTCTTGGCTCCGAATTCCCTGTCTCTGTTGATGAGAATGTCATTTACCTCCTGATACAGGGAAGGCACCTTTTTAGGGGAGGTTTATTTTCTGTTTTCTGGAGACAAAGGAGAATCGGGGTGTTCTTGCAATGGCTGTTTCTTAAGTAACTTTAATTCAAAAGAATCAACATGCCAAAGTGGCACATTTTGGGGTGACCTTCCCTTGGTCTCTACATATGCATTTGTGTAGGTTAGGGCTTCAAATTAGGCAGAGTGCAGGTACCCCAAGAAGCCTAACCTTTGTGTCCCAAGCATGCACAGTACATACACCGCCAGTTGGCCTTGGGAAGCTGGGGTCCTTCAGACCTGTGGAGCTAGAGCGGGTCCCAAAACACATGAATATCCTGCTGGGGGGCCCGGCCCCCTAACCTCTTCCTGAGGTGGCATCTTGAAACTGGTGACAGTCCCCGTTTGGACTAGTTGCCTGATGAGGTGCTGGCTTCTCCACCTTTCGAGGCTCCAAGGTGTCTCTTACCAGAGGATAGCTGGGCTCCACCCCCACCCTGGCAAGGTAGTCCGGATTCCTCCAACTCTGCCTTCAGGGGGAATATGCACATTTGCGTAGGTAAAGGCTTGGATTTAGGGGGATAGGAAGTACCCACAATAGCTCCCTCCTGGAACCCAGTCTTACCTGACGTTGCCTCATTCCAGTTTCCTGGCTACTCTAACCTGTGGACCTGTACACGTGCAGATTGTACTTTGTCAGCTGGCCTTTGGATGCCGGGCTCCCGCAGGTCCTGTGGAGCTCAGGCTGTAACCAACCGTCTCTATATCCTCTAGCAGGGAGGGAGCCCATGCCTGAAAGGCTTTCTGGGATGGCAGCTTTAAACCTGCAACTGTCGTCTCCATTTAGACTGGCCACCCGATTGAACCTTGCACTTCCCAGAAGTCAAGGCATCTAGGTGTCTCTTACTGGAGGCCACGTCAGTCAATCTGCCCAGCCCTATCCTGGTGAGGCACTCCACACTCCTCTAGCTTTGCCTTCAGAAGAAATAAGTACATCTGTGTGGATTAGGGCTTGGAATTAGGCCGGTGCCACGGGCCCCCAATACTGCACTCTTGAGACCTGGCCTCTCCCAGCTCTTGCCCACCTCTAGGATCCTGGTTACCTTGAACTGTGCTGCCAATGCATGTATAGTTCGAAGCCATTCAGCTGGCCTGAAGCAGCCAGGGCCTGCCTGGCTGGTGTAGAGAGGGCTGGACCCCAAGCCCTGCATCAGTTCGGTATGGAGAGGACTCTGGAATATCACACTGAGGAAACAGCTGCAAATCGGCGACAGTCATTCCTTATTTGGCCTTGCTGCCTGAAGGCCCCATGGTTCCCCCAACCACCACAGTGCATCTTATTAGACGGTAGCCTGGCCAGCCCTCCCAGCCCCACCCTGCCAAGGCGGTCCAGTAACTCAAGCTCTACATTCAGAGGGAATATTGCCCATTGGGTGAGTTAGGGCTTGTGAATATGCATACGCTTTGTCCCTGTGAAAACAAGTAAAGGAAACCTCATTTTAAATGAAGAAGGGAAGGGGTACCTGGGTGACTCAGTTGATTGAGTCGTCTGACTTCGGCTCAGGTCATGATCTCACGGTTTGTGGGTTTGAGCCCGCGTCGGGCTCTGTGCTGATAGCCTGGAGCCTGGAGTCTGCTTTGGATTCTGTGTCCCCCTCTCTCTGCCCCTCCCCCACTGTGCTCTGTCTCTCAAAAAGAATTAATGTTAAAAAAAATTCTTTTACTAAAAAATTTAAAAAAAAAAATGAGGTAGGGAAGACCTGAAGGTGGAGTTGTCATACACATAGTGCTCATTGCAACTGAAAGAAGAAAGATAATTCTTATTTGACTAAGAAGGACATTTTTCACATTGGAATTTCACCTCTTGCTTTTAAGAAGGAAGATCTCTCCTTGACCCAGCAACAATGCACTAACTGCCTCTTGCAGCCAATGAGAAACCACCACAAACTGAAACTCCCCTTCTTCTCCAATGAACTTTTGTTCAAGTAATCCTCCCCAATTTCTTCCTGAAACCTAATAAAAGCTGAACTTCCCTTCGTCTCTTTGGACTTGCTTATCCTAAACTGCGGCCCCTGCTATTCCCAAATAAACTCATTTTACTAGTAAAATAACTGGCTATTTTGTTTTTGAGGTTGATACTATACTGTCGATGCAACTTGGACAGACATTTTAGAATCTCTAAAAGCAAGAAAGAGTTTTATTCAGGTCCAAGTTGAGACAGCTACCTGGGAAAACACGCTCGTCACAGGGAAGAAAGTGCTCTGGAGAATGAACCGATTTTACAGGGTGATATACTTTTTTACATCCTGTAAAAGCTCAGAAGATTATAGATTAGCACCTAGGCAGGAATCATGAGTTTTATCATAAAGGAATGTAGGGAGCAGTAGAGTTGATCAACATCTCGAGGACAAGATGGTTTTCCCTTAGGCTGCTCACTCACAAAACAGATATACAGTGCATGCAGGCTGAGCCATAAATCAGGCTTTTGGTTTGAACAAAGTTTATATACAGTCTTGTTGACTTAGAAAGAAATCTAACATGGCTTTCCTTGTATATCGGGCCTTTAGAGAGTTTTTCCACCATCAACATTAAACAGCATCAGAGAGGTGGGATCCAGAGAAGACACACGATAACTGAGGTTGATGAGCACACAGGTGCCGCTACCCACAGAGCCCATGAAGCTCGCTGCTTTTTGCTGACCTTGGGGTTTGAAGGGAAGTCTCTCCTGAATTTTGAGCTCTTGTCTTTCTGGGTTTTGAGCTTTCTGGTTTTACCCAGTTTTTATGAAGGCATCGCCCTTCCTGGTGAGTACTCTTTCGCTTTTCAGTTTATTGAAGCTCCCTGGTAAGTTACCCATTTTGTTCAAATGTAGGGAACATATGATTCCAGGTGTTTTAGAACAGCTGTTGGAAAACAGGGCCCCTCAGAGTTAAGACATCATAGGGAACCCAAAGGCGAGATAGCTTCCACCTGGTCCTTGGACCAGATTCTTGTGCCTTTCTGGAAACATGGCTAAACTTTTGGATAATTTGGATTGTCCCGGCTATTCTGGGGAACATTTTAGAGAAGTTCATCTTAAGGGACACCCTTGGCAGTGATGATTCCAAACCTGTTGGAGACAATGGAATATCTTCTCTGATACACAGAGGCTTCTAACAGACTAAAATGAAGATCCTTTCAGCATGCAAATAAAAAAAAGAATCTTTAAGTAAAAGATTTTGGCCATCTGAGCAGGTAATTTTAACTTAGTCCATCTGCCAGAAACACGATTTGCATCAAATTATTTTCTTTTGAGTTTTATACCTGAGACGTGGCTAAAATTCCTAAATACATGCTATAAGATCTCTGTGTCTATCTGTGTTATATATGGTACAGATATGTGATATTTTTCTACCTCCAGGTGGTATTCCCAAAATTAATTTGTAAAGATATCTATTTGGCTTAAAGAAAATCAAGCATTTATATAAATCGAATATACTCTCAGAAATATGGGAACTAATCCAAATGTTTTTCTTTCTTTCTTTTTTTTTTTATTTATTTCTGGGAGAGAGAGAGACAGCGTGAGCAGGGGAGGGTCAGAGAAAGAGGGAGTCACAGACTGAAACAGGCTCCAGGCTCTGAGCTGGCAGTCAGCAGAGCCCGACGTGGGGCTCGAACCCACAAACCGCGAGATCATGACCTAAGCGAAAGTCAGACGCTTAACCGACTAAGCCACCCAGGCGCCCCCCAAATGTTTTTCAAGTACACATGATCTGAGATAATCTCGATAAATAAACACGTGTTTCAGTTTTTTGGTTTCATAAAAACAGGCATGCTTCAGAGTTATCAGCATTAGATAGAATGGAGATAAACAACTTTTTCTTCCTGGGTGTACTAATCAAATAAGCTCTTACTCTTATATTGCAAAATTTGCCAACAAGAAAAACAGGATGGTGGTTAGCTGTTTAGTGTCTAACCCAGGTATATTTGTTAAAACTAACTAATTTATACAAATGTAAATAAGACTAAAGCTTATACTAAGTTAAACTAAATAATGGATAATCATTGAATACCTAAATCATATCTAAATAAGGTAAACATTAAATATGAAACATAAGTATACCTGTTTTTGGCTTAATTTTTATAGTGATACAAAAATATTTGGATTAATAAACATTTTGTATATCACCTTCAAAAAGTTGAGATGTATTTATAACTTTGCTGATCTACAAGAAGATGCTAATATGTTATGATAGCTTACAATTGCCTTCTTCCTAGTTTTCATTGGAAAGCCAAGATTATAAACATTTTAAAAATTGAAGGACTTGTCAAAACTACAAAATAAATCCCCCAAATTCAGAGCACTTAGGGTAACAAGCATCAATGAACTCTGCACAAACAATGTGCATCAATGCTAACAAAATGCAGGTAACTCATCAGGCCCCTTTTGGAAGGTGAGAAACAATGGAACTCTCTTGAAAGCTTTCTCCTACTGTGGAAAGATTCACTGTATCTTCTTGTTTCTCAAACCACCATCACAGACGGTTGACAAATTATGATTGACATTCATTTCAACAGAAAAAATATATATCACCTGTATCTATATAGATAAATGGATTTGTAAAAAAAAAAAAGGTAATGGATTTATTGTAGATTGTCTCTATATAAATAAAAAATAACTTCATAAAATACAAAAGCGAGTATATGCATGAAATATACTAAAAGTAGGAAATACGTGTCAGTCTATTAAACTTTTATTTTAGTCACCTACACGGTTTTATATATGTAGGCATGTGCTGGACCATAAAATATGCTATATTTCTCACTGTGGAAATGTGCCAACATGTTTGAAGGGCTCTGCTCTCACGGTAAATTGGGCAGTGGCTGAAAAGGCCATAAGGACCATCACCTCCCTTGTGCTGCACACACAGCAGTAACCTCCCTAGGCTAGGTTGTCATCGCCCTGACACAGTCTTGTCATTTGTTGCCTGGTCTGTCCGGATTTGCAGTCAGGCACCAATCTTTGTTGAAAAGAACTTCCCGCATTGCTTATAAAGACTCGCAAAGCTGGGTGGCAGCTTCAGATATTTCTAGCCTTGCCATCAGTTGATTTTTAAAAACTGTTTATTTCTTATTATTTTGAGAGAGAGACAGATAGACAGAGCATGAGTGGGGGAGGGGAAGAGAGAGAGAGAGTGAGACACAAAATCCCAAGCAGGCTCCAGGCTCTGAGCTGTCAGTACAGAGCCCCACGCAGGGCTCAAACCCACCCACCACGAGATCATGACCTGAGCTGAAATCAGTTGCTTAACCGACTGAGCCACCCAGGCGCCCCATCTACCATAAGTTTAGAAGTTATTGTTCCATTTTTCAAATCTTTATTTTACTTAACTTGTAGCAACCCTTTTTAGCAATAACATGGGGCTCCTATGCCCAGTCTAATGGAGCACTATCAGGATGAGCCTATAGATACCAGTGAATCTCATACTGTCATTTTTAAAAAGTGCATGACTAATTTTAACTATATTATATAAAAGGAGTTTATATTTATTTATTGTAATGCATAAGCAATTACGCTAACTTCTAGGAGTAAATCTGCAACTATTCTGTAACACCTGCTTTATATCATTTCTTTTCTAGATCTGTTTGTAAGTTTTTTTGAAATTGAGAAAATAACATTTAAACTAATAAAGTTGAAATATTCAGCAAAAAAGGAATTTTTAAAAATAAAACTACTGGAAATAATGATGAAATAAAATGACTATATGAAAAGTAAGGAAAATAGAACATGGGTGGGTTGTTTGCTTGGATAAGGAATGATATGGAAGGACTTTTTGTTTTATTTTTTGGTAAAGGAAAAAAAGTAATCTGTCTTAATGTCAGATGATTACTCCAGAATAAGAAAGGAGAAAGATAGGATAGGACAAAACCTAGATAGATATAGAAAGGTGTAGAAGTTTATAGAAAAGGAATTTTGAGAAAGAAATGGTCAAATTGCCCAAAAATTAAATTATTATTATAAGGGTTTTTAAGTGAAGCCTTGATAAAAGTAATGTACTTATGCAAAACTAAAACTTAATCATTTTGGTTAAAAAGACAAAGTTTTCTTGGGCTACTGATCTGCTTTTTTTTTTTTAATTTTTAAAAATGTTTTATATATTTCTGAGAGAGAGAGAGAGACAGCATGAGCAGGGTAGGGCAGAGAGAGAAGGAGACACAGAATCTGAAACAGGCTCCAGGCTCTGAGCTGGCAGTCAGCACAGAGCCCGACGCGGGGCTCAAACCCACAAACTGTGGGATTATAACTGAGTTGAAGTCAGACGCTTAACCGACTGAGCCACCCAGGCGCCCCTGATCTGCTTTTTGTAAGATGCCAAGAAAGGTTTTGTTTACCTTTTAATGTAATCTACGTAGGGGGTGCATGGGAGGGTCAGTCCATTGAGCGACTGACTCTTGATTTCAGCTCAGGTCATGATCTCATGGTTATGAGATCAAGACCCCTGTTGGGCTCCACACTGGGTGTGAAGCCTGCTTAAGATTCTCTCTTTCCCTCTGTCCCTTCCCCACTTGTGCAAGCTGTCTCAGAAATACATACGTACATACATACATAAAAATAATCTATGTAGAAAACAAAAGTTTTGTGTTTTATGAAAATAATCTCCTATACTTCATGCTGTCTTTATGATTAGGTCTTCAATTACCCAAGTAAACTGAGTCTTCTGGGTGTAAGAGGGCTGTTTTGCTTACAACTATATGACCCTTTGTATTTGCCTTTGACTTCTTTCATCATCACACTGAACAAATAGATAATCAAATATTGTTTCATAGTGATCTGGAATCTTATTTGGTCAATTGTCCAATGTCTTCTGATATTTTTATAAACTTCCCCAGATTAAGTTCTAGTTAAAGTCTTTTTAACCTAAAAGTAACTTATGAATTTCCAGAGGCTTCCTGGAACTTTCCAAAAGATTTGTCCCCTCTCCTAATAAAAAGGAGATATTATTCTAATTAGAATTGTTTGAGTTACTAAATTACGTGGGAAGCATTGCCAAATAAGAATAGTAAAGGTTCTTTATGTTGTATTTGTGTAGGTATATGTTAATAGGGAAATTTTATATAATTTCTAGAACATATAATATATACTTACACAAATACAACACAAAGAAGTCATAATTTTAATTATCTTGAAATGTTGTGTGTCACAAAAATAACCACATTTCCTTGTCCATTATAGCATAATAAAGTCTCATCAGCTCTGTAACTAGTGCTTCTTCATTATTTTTTTTTAAGTAGGTTCCAGGCCCAGCATGAAGCCCAACACGGGGCCTGAAATCATGACCCTGAGATCAAGGCCTGAGCTGAGATCAAGAGTTGGACACTTAACTGCCTGAGACACTCAGGGACCCCTAACCATTGCCATTTTTAAGTCTTTTGTAATTTACAATTTTTTTTTAATGTTTTATTTATTTCTAGGAGAGAGAGAGAGACAGCGTGAGCAGGGGAAGGTCAGAGAGAGAGGGAGTCACAGACTGAAACAGGCTCCAGGCTCTGAGCTGGCAGTCAGCACAGAGCCCGACGTGGGGCTCGAACCCACGAACCGCGAGATCATGACCTAAGCGAAAGTCGGACGCTTAACCGATTAAGCCACCCAGGCGCCCCTGTAATTTACAATTGTTGATTGAAGTGCTTCATCCTCTAAGAGATTCACGAAGAAGACTTTGACAAGTATTCTAGAACATGGGTTTTGATAAATTTAGGGTCATAATGCTCAACTGGGTAAGAATTTCTAAAACTCTGGAAAATTGACTGCTTTCTTGTTTTGTTTTCCAGAGTTAAGAGATTCCCTTTTCTCCACTTCTTTAAGCTATCTATAACTTAGAGCAATTTGGTAACTTTTATCTTTACCAAAAAGTTTGAAGCATTTATCTTTTTCTCCCTACCTGATCCCTCTAGAACTCTGAAACTCTTATTATTCTTATTTTTTTGTGACAGTGTATGCATGCGTGTAAGTTCAACAAGAATCTGTTCTCCCAAATGCACCTAGCCCCTGCCTCTTTGATCCACCATTGATAAAAGAAGATATACTTCAATATTATAAAGATCTAATTGCTTCTATTCAAATTACATTGCTTTAGTAGAACCATCTTTTCACAGCACCTGTCCAGGGGACAAAGACTTTACTTAAACATCAGGCCCTACAACCCTAGCATTTTGCATATTGGAAAAGACATCCTCAGAAAGACTCAATTGCATTGGAAAGGCTCGCATAAGCTGCATTGTTAACCGAATCCTGTGCTGCCAAACTCCAAGCAATAGACTTATGGATTTACGTGTCACAGCTAAAGAAATCACAAAACCCAGACTGGACTTGCATACCAACCACTGACCTTTCCAGGAGCAGAAGCAGATGACAGCTGAAGGAGAAAGCTTTCCCACGATGGCCAGCCCAGGCCTGTGTCCCCTCTTGTTGCTGCTGTTTCTTACTACCACTCTCTCCTCTCTTGCAGAGGGACAATGCTCTTATCCATATTTCTCAATCTATTGAAAAACAGGTTAACCATTGGATCTGTCGCCAGAAACCCCGATCTGTTCATGATGTTGGAGACCCCTTGGTCTTCCCTGTAACTGTTCACTTCAGTCCCCGATGCCACTGCTGAGTTTACTCATGAACCTATGGATTTCACCTGTAAGGGGGAGTTGTAAGACTTTCCCCACTCACAGTCACACTGGCTCAACTAAATACCTCCACCTCTGTCAGTTTTATGACCCCCCTCTCTTCCCCGTCTTCTTTTCCTTACCTAAAGACAATCTGTTCCCCTGGGAAAGGGAAAGACAAATGGGTTTATACCCTCTTGGTGGGGTTTTTAGAAAAGACCCCTTTAGGAAGGGATAACCTCTCGTAGAATGTCACCCCAACATCTCTGACCCATGGCTTGAAAGTATCAGTGAATTCACCCAATGAATCTATCAATAACCAGACCTTCGCTGGGGTCGTCTAGGCCCCACCTGGTGTTTGTGGTGGACGCACTTCCCGGGGACATATAGATGTTTAGATAGCTGGTGAATCAGAGGACAGTGCTTACTGGGACATTTCTCTGTCCCTGTTAATATGCATCATGAATACCATCGGTCCACTCCATTGAGCCTCCACGTCATGAATGGGAGCTTTCAGGAGGCATATACGACTCTGGGTTTCCCTCCACAAGGAGAGACTTTCTCACATGGGTCAGAATAAATGCCAACAAATGCAAGATCAGAAGTTTCTCCCTAACGTTAGGAGAACTAGCTCACTCCACAACCAAAGCAGTAAAAGCCCGACAAGGATCACTTGACTCACTAGCTGCAGTGATTCTGGAAAATGGCATAGCCCTTGATTACCTACTGGCTGAACAAGGAGGCATTTGTGCAATAGTGAATACCCTCTGCTGCGCACTGATAAATTCC
Source organism: Proteles cristata cristata (assembly GCA_017311185.1). NCBI lineage: Eukaryota > Metazoa > Chordata > Mammalia > Carnivora > Hyaenidae > Proteles > Proteles cristata. The sequence continues at coordinate 392,537 of JAESUZ010005295.1, forward strand.
TCCAGGGAAAGAAACATCCAGCTGCATAAAATCAGAGAATAAGCACATTGACTACAAAGAATTCCACCTAATGATCTATGGTCTTGGATCTATTTAGCCAGCTGTCTTCAGGTCAGACTATTGGTTCAGGACGACTATGCTAACTGGGCCATTACTCTGCCCCTTATTTTGTATAATCAGTTTGAAACGTTTAACCTGTTTCCTGTCAGATCTCTGCAGAACTTCAGAACACCACACTCTTGATCCTTGATGCTTCTGAGGAAAGATCTTGATCAAGTGGGGGAAGTGCGAACATGAGTAAGGGAACCCTCATTAAAATGGAGCCAGGAAGCCCTGGAAGGGGAGCTCTCATGCACACAGCACTCACTGCAGGTGGTGTAGTCAGCGGGAAGAAGGAAGAGAATCCTTGCCTTGACAAGGGAGGGCACTTTTCTCATAGGAATTTCTCTGTTGCTTTTAGGAAAAACAACATCTCTTCCTGTCCCCAAATAGCCATTGCTTGCGGCCAGGGGGAAGCCACCTTTTCCTTAACCCATAGCTGTTCTCCAGTGAATTTCTATTCTGAACAATTCTCCCCAGTATCTTCCTAAAAAACAACAAAGGCTGACCTTCTCTTGATCTCTTCCACTCACTGGTGATTTGCCATACTGTGCCTGTCGTTGAATTTCAATTCCTCTGCTATTCCCAAGTGAACGCATCTGCTGGTAAAATAAGTGATTTTATTTTTAGGGTTGACATCCCCAAGAGCTGCTCCTCTGACCCAGCCTCTCAAGACCAATGTCTTGTTCTAGATGTGGCGACCCTGACCTGTAGTATTACATGCATGCTCATTCATCAGCAGTCCCGGCAGGTGGCCCTGGGGCCAGGCACCACAGGTATGCTGTGGTGGGGACTCACGCCTGAAAGTCACCCTGGGGTGGCAGCTGCACATTGGCCATGATCAGCCCCCATTTGGGCTTGCTCCCCAATGGAGTCCCGGGCTTCTGCAGCAAACAGGAATCCCAGGCGTCTCTTAGCAGAAGGCGGATGCCCCAGCCAGCCCAGCTGGCCCTGCCCTGGCAAGAGAGCCCAGAATCATCCAGGGCCATCTTCAAAGGGAACGTGTAAACTTGTATGGGTTAAGACTTGGATTGAGGCAGATACCTTGTGTCTACAACATCCTGTTCTGGGACAGCCTCCCAGGCTCTGTGGCCTTTTCCAGGTTCCTGGCTCCCTAGAACTCTACTTACTGTGCACATGGAGTTGGGACCCATTCACCCAGCCTGAGGCAGTGGGGACCCTCTAGGCCAGTGGAGCTGGGGCTGCACAGGCTGTGGCCTGGCCCCCCAAATCACCCTGAAGCGGAAGCTGCTAATTGGCCACCATCTGTCTCGATTTGGACTTGCTCCCTGAAGGGGTCCTGGGCTTCTCCAGCGACAAGGACTCTCAGGTATCTCGTATCAGGCGATAGATGCCCCAGCCGATCTGCTCAGGTCTGCTGTGACAAGGGAGGCCAGGATCCAGCTCTCTCTTCAAAGGGAATATGCTCATTTCTGTCTGTTAGGCCTTGTAATGAGGCAGATGCTCGTGTCCCCAGGTTCCTGCTACCGTGACCCGGCCTCTGCCTCTACGTGCCCTGTTCCAGCTACCAGCGTCTCTGACCTGCACATGCACAGTGCCTCCTCCACAAGCTGTCCTCGAGCAGCGGGACCTCTCTAGGCCTGGGGAGCATGGGCACGCACAGCCACCTGCACATCCTCCAGGGTGGAGGGAGACCACCCCCTAAAATCTTCCAGAAGTGGCAGCTTTGAAATGGCAACAGCCAGTTCACATTTGGACTTGTTCCCCGATGGAGTCCTGAGCTTCTCCAGTGATCGTGGTTCCCAGGTGCTTCTTACTAAGGGACCTCTTGGCTGGTCTGCCCGGTCCTGTCCTGAAAAGGAAGGGCAGGGGTGCCCGGGGGTCTCAGTCTGTTAAGCGTCCAACTTCAGCTCAGGTCATGATCTCACAGTTCGTGAGTTCAAGCCCCGCGTCGGGCTCTGTGCTGACAGCTCAGAGCCTGGAGCTGCTTCGGATTCTGTTTCTCTCTCTCTCTGTGTCCCTCCTCTGCTTGCTCTCTGTCTCTCTCTCTCTCTCTCTCAAAAATAAACATTAAAGAAAGGAGGGAAGGAAGGAAGGAAGGAAGGAAGGAAGGAAGGAAGGAAGGAAGGAAGGAAGGAGTGAGTAAAGGAAGAGCAGATTGCTCCAGCTTTGCCTCCAGAAGGACTAAGTAAATTTATGTCGGTCAGGGGCTGGAATTAGGCAGATGTGACAGACTCCCAGGAGTCTGCTCCTGAGAGCTGGCCTCCCCTATCTCTTACCTCGTTCCAGATTCCCACGACCTTGAACTGTGCTGCCAGGGCATGAAGAGTCCCCCTCTTTCAGCCAGCCTGGTGCAGCTGGGGCCCACCCGGCGGGTACGACTGGGGCTTGAGCCCAAACACCTGCATGGATGCTTTGTGATGGAACCCACTCTCCGTCACACTGAGCCACCGTCTGCAAATTGGCCACTCTCAGTCCCCGTTTGGACTTGCTGCCTGAGGGCGTCTGGGGCCTCTTTAGCTACCAGTGCTCCTGGGAGTCTCTTATTAGATGACAGCCTGGCCAGCCTTCCCTGCCCAGTGAATTACAAGGACAGTCCAGTAACCTAAAGCTCTGCATTCAGGAGACTACCACCCACTGGGTTGGTTAGGGCTTGCAGTGTGCATACACCTTCTCTCTGAGAGCCATACCTCTGCCCAATCCTATGAAGGCGAGGGCACTATTCTAGGTCCCTGGCTACCCTGATCTAGGCTATAGGTACACACTCAGTTTACCCCACTCAGCCCATCTGAGGCAGCTGGGACTCTCTCGTGGGGTGAGGCTGTGGCCAGCACAATACCAGCGTAGGTTACGGTGTGGAAAGGGGCCCGCCCCTGAAAATCAACCCCGGGTGGCAGCCACAGATGGGTAGCATTCACCCCCCATGCAGCCTGCTGCCTCATGGGGTCCCGGGCCTCTCCAGAACCCAGCGTCCCAGATGCCCCGTTATGGAGGATACTCCGTCCTGTGTCCCCAGCTCCTCTGTTCAGTCTCTGGCAAAACATCTGAAAAAGTTCAAGCTCTAACTTCAGGAGAATACTCCATGGTGAATAGATAGGTCTTGTTACTAGGCCAATACCTTGCACCACCAAGAGCCTGATCGCGTGCCCAGGCCTCGTCCAGCGTGGCTATGTCCCAGGTCAGCACAACTCTGCCCTCAGCTCACCCACGCCAGCACGAACCTCGTCAGCTGCCCCCACGCAGCCAGCCCTCTGGACTGTGGACCCAGGCCCCTCCCCACCCAGCAGCATTGCAGCAGGGTGAATACACCCAGAACACTGTACTCAGGCTATCGCTGAACAAAGGCGTCAGCCCTCCTGTGTCCCGAGCTTCTGCACAAATGAAGTGTCCCAGCTGTCTGTTCTTAAAGGATACCAAGGCCGGCTCTCTAGGCCCAGCCCTGGAAACGCAGTTGAGGTTGTTCAAACTCCGCTTCAGAAAGAATATGCACATTCTTGGAATCGCATATTGGAATTCCAACTGCCTATTGGAAAAGCTTGGAATTATGCAGATACAAGTAGCCCACATAGCCTCTTGCTGTGGCCTCTCCCTAGAGCTGTCTGGTCCCAGGCCCCCGGCTCCCTGACCTGGGCAGTGCGCGCGTGCATGCACCCACACACACACACGCACACACACAGTCTGCACGCTTGCAAGCGTTATGGATGGTAGTTTAAGGGACTTACCCCCTCTGGTTGCTTTCTTCTGCTCTGTGGAGGCCAGACAGGACTGCTCCTCCCAGAGCTGCTGGGCTGCGAGCGGATTCCTCAGGTCCCGCCCCTCCGTAAGCCTCATCAGCTGAGAGCTTTGGAACAGGTCAGGACGCATGTCCCTGTCTTTGGGTTTCCAGGGGGACGCAGGGGGTGTACTACAGCTCTTAAGGGAAGTCATCTCAGTGGTTCTGTGAAGGACAGATCTGCATTCAAGAAATCACACAAATGCCACCCGTTGCTGCCTGCTTTCTGCAGCTCACACCCCAGGGAGCTCCCTGGTGACCATTAAATGAAGAGCGATGATTGGGTGTGCAAGCACTGTAAAATCGAGCTTGTAAGCCAACATTAATTACATTTTCCTTTGCTGCAATTTATTAGACGGTAGCAGGTCTGTTTTCTCAATGGTATTTTGGAAATACTCAAATGTATTTGAAATCTTTGATCGCTTAGCAATAAATATGTAGGGAGGCAGCCCTGAAATCTGTTGGACACCATTGTATCAGTCAGTTACCATTGAGGACTTTGGATGCACTGCCCGGATCCCCTTTTGGGAATGAAGAGCTTATTCCCCGAGATGCACAGCAGCTTTCCCAGGGAAGTGTCTCCTCTCAAGAAAACTGCCTTGCCCAAGCTCGCACCCCTTCCCGTGGCAACTGAATGAGACATCTGGTCAACCCAGAGGTAGTAAAGGCCTGGACCCCTCGCCCCAACTTGGGACAGTTCCAGAGCTGAGCCATCACCGGAACTGTGCCACAGCCCAGCCCTGCTTCCCCTCCACTCATTTCAGCTTGCTTTCCTTCCTCCCAGAGGTGTTGGTCCCAAGGACACTCCGCAATAAACCTCCTGCACACAATGCTCTGTGTCAGAGTCTGCTCCTGGGAGAATCCGACCTGAGACAGTACTGCCACATAAGCTACCCAACAATCCCACCCATCTCAGTGACTTAGAGCGAGCGTTTGTCCCTCCTGCCCACAGGCCTGTGGGTCCGCAGGCGCAGCTCGGCTCCACGTGCTGGCTGTCTGGGCGTGGCTTTGGGCTCGGAGTTTGTGCAGGCCTGCTGTGTGTGTCCCTCATTTGCTCTTCTCAGGGCTACTCGTTCTTTCTGGGCCAGATCACAGGAGTCAGAACCACGGGCAGAAATACAGGATACCTCTGAAGGCCTTGACTGAGAACTGGTTCTGTCCCTTTGCCTGCATCGCCATGGTCAAGTGTGACATCGGTGGAGCAGGGGAATCGACTCTGCCCACTGTAGCCCACTGAGCAGTACAGGGAGGCAGGCCAGAACTGAGAACAGGAATTCAATCTCCCCCGATCACTGTTTTCTCATTCATCCGCTCACGTAGTACTTGTTGAGTGTGAACCATATGCCTGGCACGGCTGCAGGTGCTGAGGCTCAGAAGACGGACAGGACAATTTCCCTGCCTCGGGACACTGGAGTCCAGCGAGAGAGCCAACGAGCAGCGCCTTACAGCGCAGAGAGCTGAATGCCATGGCCGGAGTGAGCACAGCGTCCATGGGGACACAAAGAAAGGGCACCGTAGCAGCTTCCGTTGCTCTCTGACTCCCAGCACCCACTCTTCCTTCCAGTTAGCACTCCGGTTTTCTTTGCCACTTGCCTCTCCGCAGAATGACTGAATTGGAGGTACACAGCCTTGGGGGGTTGTAAACCAGGGACACGCTCCACTGTTATCATGGGGCCAATCACAGGACAGTACACTTCCGGGTCTCTGCCGCTGGGCTGAGTGACGTGAGACAACGGATGGAGGCTACCCACGTCAGGGACAGCACCGTGCTGGGCACCAGGCCACTCCTGCCGCTCCCTTCCCACATCTGATGCTCCGGCCTCCTGGCCGCCCTTGGAGATCGCTTATATCCCCCGTGACAACTTTCCATTTTGCTTACGTCTGCCAGATGGAGTTTCTACTTTAACTGAATCTGTATCTGAACACAGACTTGGGCAGAAGGAAAGAATAGAACAGCCAAAAAGAAGAGGCCTAGGCAGCTTAGCCCTTAAGTATAAGAAAGGACTGGCAAGGGGAAAGAAGGGCAGAGGGCCGTCAGGGAGGAGGCGCAGTGCACGGAGCCCTGGAGGCAAAAGCCTGGCATGTTTAGGAAGTACAGGCAGAGGAAGAAGTGTTTGTGTTTATAAAGCTGACGCCCAGGGTCAGTTGGCATAAATACCAGAGCAGGAGATGTGGGAGGCACACAGAGGGCTGTGGGGCAAGCTAGAAAGTCCCTTTGCTCTTCCAGAAACGAGCCTGTGTGGCCCCGGCCCACCCTCCTTAGCGGGTGTAACTGCAGTCGGTTACTCCCAGTTAGGGAGGTGCGTGTCCGCGTTCCCCTGGATGCAGCAGGCAAGCATGGAGAAGGCAAAGCTGAGGCAGTGTGGGGCCATGGGATGGAGCGCGCAAGAGTGAGCGTAAATACCAGCACAGGCACCGGAGCAGGGAGGGGGCGCCGGGCCTTTGGGACGGGACCGCTCAGCAGCCTGGAATCCAGGTAACGCTGCTGGAAGCCAGGACTGCAGAATCTGCGAGGGTAGCGGGCCGTCAGGCGTCAGAGCTTACCGGGGTGGGAGACGCACCAGCCCATGTTATGCCAGGAGGAAGCAATCAGGGGAGTTGTGACGGTCACAACCCTACTTCCTACTCCTCTGGAAACGCTTTCCTGTATCTGGGATGCTGAATTCTGGCGGCACCTGCCGTCGGCTGCCTGCTGCCCCCTCCTGGCCGGCTGCGGAACTACAACCGCTGCGACGCACGTGGCTGCAGGCAGGCACCCAATGGGAGGGGGTCAGAGTTTGGGGGTATTTTTGTTCAGCCATCACATTTTACAGATGAAGGAACTGAGGCCGTGACGGGAAATGACTTATTCTGGGTCTTAGGGCCATTTTGGTGGGCTTGAGCTTCCTAATCTATAGGCACAGACGATCTCCATGACCCATGCTTACCTCCAAACCAGTGACAGGGTGGCCGCCGCTGAGAACTTATCCCTGGAGTCTGACCACAGACGCTATAGAAACTTGTCCACATCCGCTGCGTGATTGTAGCTGTTTTTTTTGTCCCAAACACGCTGGATTCTGACGCACTGGAGCCTTGGGAGAAGAATAAGAGAATTAGAGGCCTGATTCCTTATCTTCCAGGGAAAGATATCCAATCATAGATACTTCTAGACTCAAGAGATGTAGGCAGAAGGAGTTGGACAGAAGCTCCCGCAGGACGTGCTGGTGCTCAGTTCTGTGCCATCAGGTAACCAAGCCGATGTCCTGAGGCATGAGGTGGAGAGCTCCTCTTGATCGGAGTGGCCACTGTTTGTCATGAACTCAGCCTTTCTCCTCAGGAATCCGGTCTCAGGGACAACTCTCTGACCATCAGGTGGTGACTGGCTTGTAGATAAAATGAAAGGTCCCTCGTCCATGGGATGCTGAGGGTGAGACCATGGTGACCTTAGGAGCTACGTGACACCGAGCTGCTGTCCACCTGGGCCCCGGAATGACTGGGTTGAACAGACACCCCCTCCACCTCACTCCCCACCACAATCTAGAAACACCTAATTTGCACCATTACATGCATTAGATGTATAGTTTTATTGTGTCAAGTCACCAAAGTTTGGGCAGTGATTACAGAACAAAGCAATTCACTAGTAAACGATGTAAACCTCGAAATCTCTTAAGATTGCGTTAAGAGTGGAGACTGATCGTGGTCACCCCATCAGCAGGTTGTGCGACTCTGCACAGTGACTCAGGGACACCCCTGCCCAGGAGGGGGGCAAGCGCGGGGAAGTCATCATCTCTGATGTCACGGTTTGAGCATGCTGAGGCTTGAGGACATGCAAGACCTTGCACAGTCCACGGCCCACCTGGGGAGGCCTGGTCAGGACCCAAACCTGCATTTCCAGAAGGTTTGTAGAGTGCCATGTGGGGGAGGGCGTCTTCCATCCTGCAGTAGAGACCGTGTGGGAGCCCCGCCCATATTGCCTTGGGTCCCTCTAGTCTCACCCCCAGCAGGCAGCACCTTCCTCTTCCACTGGCCTGTGCACCTGCAAACGGGGGTGCCTGGGAATTTACACCCTCCGGGGGCGCCCGCTGGATTGCCAGTGCAGGGCTCTAAACGCCCCAGCTCTCTCCCCGTTGGGACGGTCTGGGTGTCACCTACGCTGTCCCTGAGGTTCCTTGTGGACTGGAGCCAAGGCGGAGCCTCCACGGGACTCTGCCTCATACCCACCGTTGCATGGCCTCCCCACTTCTCGGTCCCGCCTCGCACTCCAGGCTTTCCCATGAGTGCTTGTCGTGGGGTAGGAACCTCCCCTGGGTATGTAAGCAGAGTGTGCCCACTTCCTCATCTGCTGGGCAGGGAGGAGAAGGCATTGCCAGAGGTCCCAGGGAGCAGAGGCGGCCCAGCGCCCAGACATCGCCCCGGCTGCCCCAGCATCTGGGCGGCATGGGGTCTCCACTCCTCAAGTCTCGCCTGTCCCCTGGAGTCACTGAGGCAGGAGTCGGGGCTCGAACTTGAAGCACACCGACTGCGTCATCCAGAACAGCCCTCACCTGGACTCCCGACGCTCTGCTCCGCATCCATCCTGCTAAAATAACGGGTGGCCATCCAGCTAGCAGACATTTTTAGAGCCTCTGTTTGCGTCCGGTAGTGTTCTGGGTGCTGGAGAATCGGGGGGACGAGACAACCCGCGTGGTCTGTGCTAGGAAGACAATCAGGGGTCTAAGGGTGATGAGGCCGCCGAGAGGTAGAGGCCAGGGCGGCCGTGGGAGGAGGTGATCTACCTCCCCGGCCGGAGGCTGCTGTGCTTAAGCGTCAGTGGCGGAGTCACCAGTGGGCGCTCGGTGGACACCAGCCATCTGCCCTGGGGGACCTCCTCTGGGTCCGCGGCTCGTGCAATGTCGCTGTGCAGCTGGGAGGACCAGCGGGGGGCAAGGGGTGTAGCTTCTGAGTGCGCATGAGGAGCCCCCACCCCCACCCCAAGGAGCGGCCTTCCAGCCACCAGAGGATGGCACAGCCATTGTCCTCAGCCTCTCAGAGAAGCCATTACCTTGAAAAGGAGAAGCGGCTGGGGCGCCTGGGTGGCTCAGTCGGTTGGTTAAACGTTGGTTCAGGTCATGATCTCACAGGTCAAGAGTTCGAGCCCCACCTCGGGCTCTGTGCTGATGGCTCAGAGCCTGGAGCTGCTTCAGATTCTGTCTCCCTCTCTCTCTACCCTCCTCGCTCATGCTCTGTCTCTCTCTGTCTCAAAGATAAATAAACATTAAAGAAGAAAAAAAAGAATAGGTGTTCTCCCCCTGACTTCCTAGAGCATCCCGGCCTCCTGTGTCCTACTTACGGCAGGAGTTTTCTCTAACAGTAACTGTCTGACAACCTTGGGGATTCAGCTCATGCTTGCCAGGTTTGCAGTCAGGCAGACGTTGGCTCTACCCTGTGCTGTGTGTTTTTGGGGTCCTCACAGACCCTCTCTGAGCTCAGATCTGCAAGGCGAGTGTCCCAGGCAGAGGGCACAGCCAGCACAAGGCCTCTTGGGCAGAGGCGAGCTTGTCTTTGGGGAGCACTTATGCAAAGGGGATACTAAAGGCCCCTCCCTCCTCCAGCTGCTCTGAGGGGCGGTTCAACCAGCTACGCCTTCCGCTTCACCCTGAGCCACTCATGAGCCCCACATGTGGCTCGTTGTATTTGGAGGAAAAGGAGGGGGTATGACCCTGAGCAAGTCCAGTGGCTCTTGGGTGGGAAAGGTATGAGGGGCCCCCACCCACCCCAGGCAAGCGCCCCCCACCAGACTCCACATTCCCTGCTCTGCTTTAATCCCCACTGAAATTGGCCTGGTGTATGTAGGGGGAGACTTTTAAACATTCTTATTTTGGTGGGGTGGGGGTGGGGGCCTCGGTGCCTCAGTCAGTTAAGTGTCTGACTTCAGCTCAGGTCATGATCTCATGGTTCATGAGTTTGAGCCCCGCGTTGGGCTCTGTGCTGCCAGCATGGAGCCTGGAGCCTGCTTCAGATTCTGTGTCTCCCTCTCTCTGCCCCTCCTCCACTCATGTTCTCTCTCAGAGATAGAGAGCGGGCACCCGCGCACACACACACACACACACACACACACACACACACGCTGCAAGCAGGGGAGGGACAGAGAGAGAGGGAGAGAGAATCCCAAGCAGGCTCCGTGCTGACAGCACAGAGCCCGATGTGGGGCTTGAATTCACAAACTGACATCATGATCTGGCCCAAAAGAATTGGATGCTTAAACGACTGAGACACCCAGGCACCTCTAAAAATACTTATTTTTAAGTTTTGCTTTTATAACAGTAAAGAAAATAAGGTGCCTTTGAGATTTCTTCTAGTGATAACCTTCCTAATTCTTGGGTGTATTTCTTCCTCATCTTTTTCATGACAAATATTTTCACATAGTTGAGAAGTCATCATATATAATTTTTTCCTCCTCCTACCAACTTGTTTCTTTTCTTGGCTTGTCACTCCCTGTAAAAGCTGCAACATATGGTACAGGAATTTTCCTCCACCTGGGGTTTGGAACTAATTTAAAAGGACGCTCTGGCCACCGTGGGCTGAAATGTGTACTTTATTTTATGAAACCTCCTCCTCCAAACCAGGGGTCATAAAACAGAACATAGTCTGGGGAACAGATTGGCTCCTGTAAAAACAAAAATTCCTTCTTGTGAAGGAATACTCCAACCCCAGCACATGCCCATCCGACCCAAAATGCCCACAGGAAGTATGCCCCCAATGTCTTTTCCCTCCTTTTTGCTTATTTGCATATTTCCAGTTTTCTACAATGACCAGGTAATGCTTGAATAATGAACATATTTAAATTTTTTAAATGATTTTTATTTATGGGAGAGAGAGAGAGAGAGACAGAATGAGCGGGGGGTGGGGGGGTGGTCAGAGAGAGAGGGAAACACAGAATCCCAAACAGGGTCCAGGCTCTGAGCTAGCTGTCAGCACAGAGCCTGATGCAGGGCTCGAACCCATGAGTAGTGAGATCATGACGTGAGCCAGAGTCGGACGCTTAACCAACTGAGCCACCCAGGCGCCCCTGAACATATTTTTAAAAGCCTGTAAGAGGGTGCCTGGCTCCCCCTGCTCATGATCTCATGGTTCATGGGTTTGAGCCTGGTGTTGGGGTCTGTGCTGACAGCTCAGAGCCTGGAGCCTACTTGGGATTCTGTGTCTCCCTCTCTCTCTCTGCCCCTTCCCTATTCATGCTCTGTCTCTCTCTGCCTCTCACAATAAATAAAAGTAAAAAAAACAAAACCAAACACCAACAACCTTAAGAAAAAACACCCTGTAAGAGAAACAATAAAAAGGGCAGATAGAAGGCAAGGCATTTTATGTGTAGCATAACCTGGTGCAGTACAGGGTGACAGTGGGTATTCTGTGAGGAAGCGGTCTGGTGAGGAAGTAAGTTGGGAAACAGTGAGTTAAAATCAATTGGATTTCTCCCCTTCGAGACTTCTTAGAGCCTTCAGTAACGGAGGAATATGTGGCTGTAAAGGGGTGCCAGAGCTGGCAATGTCATCAACCTTGTTCAGTCGCTGAACCCCTCCTCCAGGAGTATGTCTGCACTGATCACAGGCGGCAGACACCTTGAACACCCAATTCCAGAGCGCTGGCCGTCTGCAGAATCAGGGAAACGCTTGCGAGTCATCAGGCCACATTCTAATGGGATCTGCGTAATTGCATGAAGTCCTGTTTAGTGGGGACATTCGAGGCCCTGTCAGCTCCCAGACCAGGAAATCTGCTGGGACTTTGCTGGTAGATTGAGAAGCGTGGCTTCTCAAAACCCCCATATTTTTTTTTTTTTTTTAAGTGGATGAAGAGTTCCGGGAAGTAGAAAGGCATTTCTGGACATTTGGTGAGTAGGATTACTGAGCTTTTGCTTCAGCGCAGACTACAGGCCTTGAGTAAACAGAGTGCACATGACCCTGGATGGAGCATAAAATTGCCTGCAACAGGAACAGCGAAAGGAGAACACAAGGAATAGTGGAGAGGAGGCGCGGCAGACCCTCATGGGGCTCCTCCCAGCACGGTCTGCACCTCCCTCTACCGGCCGAGATTTGCGTCTCTGCCTCAGGACTTCCTCTGGCCACTGGAGCCCGCGATGGCCAGCAGGCCAGGGGTGCGTAAGAATGGATGCGGAGCAGCCTGCAACCAGTGTGGGGACCCCCTACCCTTCAGGGGAGATGACGGGGGTGCATAACCACGCTGGGTGCCAGTCCCCGGCGGCTGAATGTGCAGGTGCCCACAGCAGCCCCCGGGCTGATACCGCACCTTTTATTAGCTGCTTTCCCTTCCTTGCCTCACTTTCCCCAGGAAAACACACTAAGTCCTGCAGAAATTGCTTTCCCGGCAAGGTGATTACTAAGAAAAGCACTTTTCCTTGGGGGTTCCAGAATTCTATCCACCAGGATTTGCGGCCCTCCAGCCGGCGAGGGACAGTTCCGCCTTATTTCCGACAGGGGGCAGCATTTAGTTACCTATCAGCGCGAGATCTATTCCTGGGCTTGCAAATGACTCCAGCCCAAAATAAAGAAAAACAAATCGAAATGAGGATTTTAATCACTGTGAAGGGGAATGAAAGGCTGTGTCAGCGTTTCCATGGTAAGCGCCGCCTTTCGGGGATTCATCATCCCAGCTGTAAAAATCCGCTTTATGCGAGGATTTGGCCAGAGCAAGCCCTTCCGTCCCTTAAAATCTCTATCTTAGTGAAGATTCTCCCTGGAATCAGGACGGAAACGTGACTCTGTAAAACTGGCACGGAAGGGTCCCCTGCCCTGTGGCGGAGCTCGCTGCCCACCCTGCTCGGCCCGGCTCCGGGCACAGCCCGGTCCGCTCCCGGAGCTGCTTTGCCTTCCGGAAATGGTTACACAGAGCGAAGGCCTGACTTCCTGGAGGGGAAGTGGTGGCGTTTGTGGGGTCCCGTCTGCGGGGCTGCAGGTTACGCCGTCAGCCCACGGAGGAGGCAGTTTGAGTCACACAGGACCCGGTCTGGACCTTTGTCACCTCTGCTTGACCTCCACTAAGACCAAATTTACCGGAACTTTGGTGTGCCCTTCACTCGAAACAGGGTGGAGGGGTGCGGGGCGGGGGTGCGGGGCGGGGGTGCTCTTCATGGTGAAAGAGAGCAAGTAAGAGCAGAGCAGTGACTTTGATGATCTGAAATGAATCCCTAGATGTGCCAGCTGGGGCGTATCCGGCTTTAAGCATGAGCAACTTCGCCTTCCCCCGCCTCATGCAGGGAGTGGTAGGTACTGTCATTTCCATTTTTTAAGATGCACAATCCATGGGGCGCCTGGGTGGCTTAGTCGGTTAAGCGTCCGACTTTCGCTTAGGTCGTGATCTCGCGGTTCGTGGGTTCGAGCCCCGCGTCGGGCTCTGTGCTGACTGCCAGCTCGGAGCCTGGAGACTGTTTCAGTCTGTGTCTCCCTTTCTCTCTCTGACCCTCCCTGCTCACGCTGTCTCTCTCTCTCTTTAATAGAAATATATTTAAAAAAAAAAAAGATGCACAATCCAGGCGCCTGGGCGCCTCAGTCAGTTCAGCGTCTGCTTCTTGATCTTGGCTCAGGATGTGATCTCACTGTTTGTGGGTTCGAGCCTCGCAGAGGGCTCTGAGCTGACAGCATGGATTCTCTCTCCCTCTCTCTCCACCCCTCCCCAGCTTGCACGCTCTCGTTAAATAAATAATTTTTTTTTTTAAGCGAACGAACTGACGTTCAGAGGTGGGGGAAGGCGCCCTCCCGGAGTCTCGGGGAGGGGCAGCAGAGCTGACGTCACGGAGCTCCGGGTATTGCTCCCAGGAGAGGCCTGACTTCCCCTCCCCTGAACCAGTGCAGGAGCAAGACTCTGGGGTTCCGCGGCCCAACTCCTCACCCTTCGCTGGGTGGCGAGCAGCCTTCGCAGTGCTCGCTGCGCCCCAGCCCAGCAGGCTTCCTGCCGCTGAGACAGGAGATGGCTGCCGAGGGCGGGGCTGGGAGCACAGGCCAAACCCTAAAGGCCCAGATTTGTCTTCAATGCTAACCTCTTTTGAGTGCTTACTGTGTAGCAGCCACAGATGGAAGGGCTGTCTGCAATCTATGGCCTCTCATTCACAAGCACTCCAGCAAATGCCTGAGATAGGTGCTAGTATTGTTCCCATTTCACAGAAGAAGACACGGAGTGAGAGAGACATTGAATCCTTTGCCCAGTGTCACATGCAAGCCGGTAGGCGATGGAGAGGGGATTCCAGCCTTAAACCAGGGCCTGCTGCAGGGGAGGGGTAGGAGGGCGAGCTCCCTTAGGCTCAGAGAGCTCAAGCCAAGCCTACATGCCCACTGGTAACCTAATCATAAGAGGTTGGGCTGGACAGGACTTCGGGCCAGCTCGTCAAGAGAGCTTATCTTCCTGTTGATGCAGCTGGTCTCATAAGAGGTGAGGCGGCTGCCTTAAGATGCCCTCCTTCTCTCCAGGCGGAGAGCCAGGATGGGAGCCCAAGCTCCCTGGGTGCCTCACTCCTGCAAGAGGCGGGGCTTGTGATGGAGCCTCACACTGAGCAGTTGAGTCAGGGGCCTGCGCTTTGTCCTCACAGTGACTCAGGGCCAGGGCTGTGCCGGGGCAGGGCTGCTGCAGGCCATCCTGGGTCCCTTAGATAATCCGGGTTCACCCTCCTCTCTTAGTCTATAGAAGGAAAGAGCTAACAAATAGCTTGGGGTGGGGCGGACAAGATCCGGGGTTCTAAGTGCCTTCTAGGTGGAGAAACTCATTCTTGTTATGATGAGAGTATCATCCATGGCACCCCCGGGGACGGGACGGTGCAAGGAGCTGTCCAGAGTGGTGGCACCCCCAACACGAAGCTGCGGTGTCTGGCTGCACTAAGATGTTTGGTTAGGATTCTACCGCTTCTGTGTTGGTCTAAGGTGGTTTTCCACTGGCACTTAGCTATATTGGTTTACCGGGCAATTAATGGGATGGAACCTTCCTAAGGGGGCCTTACATTGGTTTGGGAGGGAGGAGAGAGGAATGGACAGGGCCAAAAATTGGGAATGAGGGCACCTGGTGGCTCAGTTGGTTAAGCGTCTGACTTCGGCTCAGGTCATGATCTCACAGTTCATGGTTTCAAGCCCCATGTCAGGCTGTGTGCTGACAGCTCAGAGCCTGGAGCCTGCTTCAGATTCTGTGTCTCCCTCTCTCTCTGCCCCTCCTCTTCTCGCATGATTGTCTATCTCTATCAAAAATAAACAAACATTAAAAAAATTTGAAAATTAAAGAAAAAAAGGGAATGAAAGTGAGACTTTAGTCTTGAGCTTACAAAAACCAGACTTTTTAAGGAACTACTATGAACAATGTAATGCCTACAAATTACATAACCTAGATGAGATGCATGAATTAGTAGAAAGGTACAAACTCTAAAAATGGACTCAAAAGAAATGTACATTCTGCACAGACTTATGCCAAACGGAGAGACTGAATTAGTCATTTAAAAACTCCCTTCAAAGAAAAGTCCAGGCATCCAGATGGCCAACAGACACATGAAACGATGCTCAGCATCCCTCCTTATCAGGGAAATACAAATCAAAACCACACTGAGATACACCTCACGCCAGTCAGAGTGGCTAAAATGAGCCAATCAGAGAACTCTAGATGCTGGTGAGGATGTGGAAAAACGGGCACCCTCCTACACTGTTGGTGGGAATGTAAACTGGTACAGCCTCTCTGGAAAACAGTGTGGAGGTTCCTCAGGAAACTAACAACAGAACTCCCCTAGGACCCAACAATAGCACTGCTAGGAATTTACCCAAGAGACACAGAAATGCTGATGCATAGGAGCACATGTACCCCAGTGTTCATAGCAGCACTCTCCACAATAGCTAAAACATGGAAGGAGCCTAAGTGTCCATCAACGGACGAATGGATCAAGAAGATGCGGTTTATCCATACCATGGAATACTACATGGCAATGAGAAACAATGAAACCTGGCCTGTGTAGCAACATGGATGGACCTTGAGGGTGTTATGCTGAGCAAAATAAGTCAGGCAGAGAAGGACAAATATCATATGTTTGCACGTATAGAAGGATTAGGAGGAACTTCATGGAGGAACAAGGGGGAGAAGAAGGGGGGAAATGGTGGAGGAAAGGGAGAGAGGCAAACCATGAGAGACTCTTGAATGCTGACAAAAACCAAGGACTGATGGATGTGGGGGGGTAGGGGGGATGGGCATGGAGGAGGGCACTTGTGGGGATGAGCACTGGGTGTTATATGGAAACAAATTTGACAATTAACTATTTGTAAAAAAAAAAAAAGAAAGAAAGGAAGGAAGGAAGGAAAAAAAGAAAAGTCCAGGCCCAAATGTCTTCACTAGTGAATATACAAATATTTAAAGAATAAACATTGATCCTTCACAAAGTCTTCCAAAAACTAGAAGAAGAAGGAACATTTCCTAACTCATTAAACGAGGCCAGTATTAACCTGATTCCCAAACTCTCTAATATTGATTCAGTGCAGTACCCATCAAAATCTTACCTTTCTCTTTTGCAGAACTTGGCAGGCTGGCCCTAAAAATCTAATGGAAATATAAGGAATCCAGGATAGCCAAAATAATTTTGAATAAGAAAAAGAAGTTGGAGGAACCACATATCCTTGATCCAAAACTTACTATGAAGCTACAGTCAACAAGCCCAGTATGATATCGGCATAAGAACAATTAGATCCATAAAACAGAATCAACAATCTAGAGAGAAGCCCTTACCCTTATGGTCAATTGATGTCTACAACTCAGTGGGTAGGAATAGTCTTTTCGGCAAATGGTGCCAGAGCAACTGTATAGCCACATGCAAAAGAACGAGTGTGGACCTGTACCTCACATCTTATATGAAAATGAACTCGGAATGAAGACTAGACCTACATTTAACAGTGGAAACCTACAAAATTCTTAGAAGAAAACAGAGGAGCAGAGCTTTGTGACTTCGGGTTCAGAATGGTTTCTTATCGATGACACAAAAAGCACAGTTTATGAAAGTGAAGATAGGTCAGCTGGGCTTCAGCAAAATCAAACTTGTTTTGCTGTACATTATACTACTAAGAAATGAGAAGACAACCGACGGAATAGGAAAACAAAGTCACTGGTCACCTATCTGATAAGGGACTCGTATCTTGAATGCAGAAGAACTCTTACAACCTACTAATAAAAAGACAAATAACCCACTTTTAAAACGAAGAAGGATCTGAGTAGATGTTTCTCCAAAAAGAGACAAATGGCTAATAAGCACACAAAACCATGTGCAACACGTCAGTCATCATTAGCCGATGGAGAAATGTAGATCAAAACCATAATGATATCGCTTTACACCCACTAGGGTGGCTATAATCAAGAGCACAGACGATAAATGTGGGTGAAGATGTAAGGAAATCAGAACCTTCATCCACCGCAGATGGGAATGTCAAATAGGGTGGCCACTTTGAAAAGAGCTGGCAGTTCCCCAAGAAGTTAAAGGTATTGTTTCCATATAACCAGCCAATCTACCTCTCAGAGAATTAAAAACGTATGTTTACACAAAAACTTGTGCATGACTGTTCATTGCAGCATTATTTAGAATACTCAAAATTGAAAAAATAAAAACCCAAATGTCCATCAACTGATGAATGGATTAACTACTGTGGAATGTCCATACAATGGAGTATTATTTGTCGATAAAAAGGAATGAAGTACTTATTCGTGTTACAACATGGATGAACCTTGGAAACTTTATGCAGCGTTAAAGAAGCCAGACATGAAAGGGCATGTATTGCATGTTCTGTTTGTAGGAAATGTCCAGAGTAGACAAATCCACAGAGACAGAGAGTAGATGAGTGGTTGCCAGAACTGGGAGAGGAGGAAGGACGGGGAGTGATCGCTAATGGGTTTCTCTCCGGGGGAACGAAAATATTCTAAAATTAGATACTGGTGATGGTTGCACAACTGGGAATATACACTGAATTGTACACTTTAAGTAGATGACGTTTATGGCATGTGAGTGTCAATAAAGCTGTTAAAATTATAGAAGATTCACTTAAAAGAATATGATAAAAGAACACAGCGGATTACTCTGCAGCTACTTAAATTAATGCAATTTATATATATTGATATGGAAAGTTATCCACAATATAGTGAATGGGGGGGGTGGAAAGCAGGTTATAATTCATTACAACATGATCTCACGTTTACAGAAAGAAACAGAATGTGCGCGCACACGCGAGCGTGTGTGTGCACATATAAAACAAAATCTGGAAGGATATATAGTAAAACCTTATTTCGCAAGACTAGCGAACGTTTCCAATGAATTTTAACTTGATAAACAAGCGACGTCTTGCAATACGAGTAGTACGGGACGCTGAATGTCACATGAACACAAGTAAGCCAATGGTTCTTAAAAAATTCACTTTGATATACGAGTGCTTTGGATTACAAGCATGTTTCGGGAACAAATTATGCTCGTGAACCAAGGTTTGATTGCATATGAGAAGAGTGTTTTCACTGAGTACCACATAATAAACTATTCTTTTTCAATTCTTTATTTACTCTTTGAAAAGGTAATAAAATCCCATGGCATGAAAGTCAAAAGCTTTGAAAGACTCTCTACTGAAAAATCTTCTCCGAACCACCCAGTTTTCCCTCCAGGTGGCAACTAGTATTACAGTCAGCTGAGTGTCCTTTGGGAGACTTTGACACATACAAGGGCTACACTGCACGCCGCTTACCACCTTCCTGCGTTGCTTCACTGTGAATCTTGTCCATACTGGGTTATAAAGGGAGCCCTCACTTTTCTTTTTACTGTCGAGTAGCCCTCTGTTCTGCAGATGTAGTGTTGAAAAAAAATTCTGTTGCCATTGAAAGATTATAGTCACGCATTTCCTGTTTCTGCACTTAGCAGGTATTTAACTTGGAGTCGGAAAGAGATTAGGCTCGCTCTCCAAAAGCAGTACATGTACTGAGGATTCAGATCTAAGGAGAGTGAGCCCCCAGGGAGGTTGCATGAGGGGCCCAAGACCCCTAGCCGTGAGGCCAAAGGAGAGGAGAGGGTCCCTCTGCAGCGGGGAGAGGCCTGGGAGAGATTCTAGGACTGAGCAAGGAGTCCCCAAAACATTTAAGAGTCACTCCTCCCTTTTGCCACCAAATCCCCCCAGATAGGAGGAGAATTTGAGACTTGCTGGGGGCAGGGGACCAGTATTTGTGTCCCCAGGACCGCTGGGGCTCGGTCATCCTTTCCTGCCCTCCAGCCCAGCTCTAAATAGGACTTTCTGCCCTTGAGCACATGCATCGTGCTTGAGAACCTTCTGGGAACTTTATATTAGACTCTTTCTAGAGCTTCTTAGGTTGTTTAACCTCTACCATGCCTGGCTTTGATGCCAGCTTCCGTCTTCCTCGCTGCGTGGCCTTGACTGAATTATCCAGTCTTTCTGAGTCTCTGTCTCCTATCTCACAGCGAGATGTCAAGGGTAAGATGTAGCCACCATCATTGTCATCTTGTCACAGAAGGAGGGCTCCCAGGTAGCACTCCATGTGTTTGTTGCCCCACAGCCCACTGTGGGGGAGGGGGAAGGGCCAGCTGTGTGACAGGAGGGGCTAAAGGGATGGGGAGGCAAAGGGCCTCTTGGTGAACAAACTCTTCCTTCATCTTCATCTACACCCCATCTTGTTCAGCTTCTAGAAGGCGTTTCCTGCTGGCCCTCCCTGCTTGCACCCAGCCTCTGTCCAGCTTGGTGGCACCAGGCCTGCTGTGAACGAGGTGGGAAAGAGGAAGAAAAGAAAAGGTTCTGATAGTGACTACTTTCACTGTGCAAAGGCCTGCTCCGGGTCAAGTTCACGCCCAGCACTTTCGGTGTTTTGTTTGTTTGTTCACTGCTTACTGGATCAAAACAAAACTAAAATGCTGCGGGTCTTGTGGTTGCTCTACAACTTTCCTGTTATTTCTTCAAACGAGCTCTCCCCTTTCTGCCCCTCCCATCCACCCCTACTTTTCAGCTGCCTCAGTGAACTTCCAGCGTGCTGTCCCTAGCTCGCCGCTGCACCCTGACTGTTCTACACATACAAACTTCTCTCTCTTTTGTCATTGAGCTTGTCTGTTTGTGAATATTCTTGCCCCTTACGCTTCCTGACACTTTTCCCCCAAGGGCACTACACCCCTGGGCCAGTGACTTCAGGGGTTCTAACCAGAGCTACCTCTGGGTTCCTGCCATCCAGGAACCATACACACCGGGTTCCTGCCATCCAGGACCTGGCCCCACATGTGGCCATGGTGAGGGCTCAGCCTGCCTCACTGCAGTAGGTTTGCTAGCAACTTCTGATTAATAAGTTGTCAAATAGGAGAGTCATAAGACCCAATACCCCAGCTGAGGAAGAAATTAAATCTCTGGAAGTTGGCCCAGAATAAAGACCAGATGTTTTCTTCCACCAGTGTTCGCACTTGACTTAACCAAGTTCGGAAGGAGGAGTTGTCTTGTAGAGGCTCAGTCTGGATCTGGAGACAGGACTTCGGGACCCATCATTCCAGTGAAAGCAATCCAAGTGTACATGGGGGTTTTCACTGGAGTGTTTCTAAGAGCTTTACAAGTAACAGCGAACCTTCACAGAAGCCTTCACAGAGTGGCAGGCAGGTAGGAAGGAGGCTTCTCTCTTTGAAGATGGAGGGACCAAGCCAAGAAATGATTTATCTGAGAGTGTGAAATGCCAATGACAAAGAAAGAGAATGCTTTTCCAAGCACCTGATTGAAGGCACAATTTTTTGAGGCTGACAAATTACGTATTTGAAACGATGCTGACTAATAGCATTTATCAAGCATCTTTTATAGGCTGGGCCCTGAGGAAGGTAGTTCACATAGTTTGTCCTCATAGGATGCTTAAATATCAGAACCATTACTGTGCCCATTTTACGAATGACGAAACTGAGGTTCAGAGAGTCCCAACTCACTTAGGTTACACAACTGGCAAGTCGAGCTCAGAACCCAGCTCCCTCTCTGCCAAAACCAGCTCCTTACTCAGTCTAGTGAGATAGTTTTAAATACGTATCAGCAACCTCAAGAATGTCCCTGCTCTTTGATCCAACAATCCCATGCCTGGTAACCGAGTCTCTCGAAATAATTCTGAATGTGGAACACATGTCTTACTGTTCGATGTGGCTAAGGACACACTGCTGTGTACCCCTCTTCTTCCCCAAATCCCAGTGAAATGACAGAAAAAAATACAGAAATAAAGATAGAGTCTGAGTGGTTGTGGGCAGTCAGGAGGAGTGGGAGTGATGTCCAGAAGATTAAGAACTTTCTAGGAAATACAAAACTGATGATGAGATGAACAGGAAGCTGTAATGCTCTAGATCTGAAGGCACAGCCCTCACGGGTGAGCTCTCCCCGCACAGTTCCAGAACTGAGGCAACGGACACTGGGTGCATGTGTGAGCAGGCACTGGACCAGAGGGCGGCTGAATTAGTTCCTTTCCGCTGTCCTCTGATGGCTCTCCTGCACACACACAGTCACCTGAGGCTGGCCCTGCACACCAAACCGCATTCCTGGCCAGGCAAATGGGATTGTCATGGGGGTAAGGAAGTGCCCCCCAACCACCACCCACGTGGTCTGTCCTGATGTTCCTCTACAAGTATCAACGGACAACCAAGAAGTGACAGACATTTCCGAAAAGCCAGAGCCTGAGAGAAGCACAAAAAATAGAACTGACTCCAAGAAAGAAGACTTTCATCAAAATGAATATTTTTGAGAGAGTTAAGTGAATATCATATCCGTTAAAAATATATACAATAGCAGCACCTGGGTGGCTCAGTCAGCTCTCTCTCCCCCTCTCCCTGTCTCTGCCCCTCTCATGCGCTCACTCTCTCTCAAAATAAATAAACTTAAAAAAATAAAAATAAAACATATAATAAGGCTTCTATGGAAAAGATACCGAGTTCTTGGAAATTAAAGCCATGATTGCCAAAAATTTTTTAAACTCAGTAAATGAGCTAAATTGACAAATGAAAACCAAATTAGTATGCTGAAAGACCAAGCTAAGGGATTTTCCAAATATGTGTTAGAAAAAAATGAAGATGTGCCATCATTTACTAAGTTACATGGTATAAAGTACAGAATCAAACACTGATGTATTTTTCTTTCTTTTAAAAAAATTTTTAAATGTTTATTTTTGAGAAAGACAGAGAGAGAGAGAGAGAGAGAGAGAGAGAGACAGAGTGTGAGAGGGAAGAGGGGCAGACAGACAGAAAGAGAGAGACACACACACACAGAATCTGAAGCAGGCTCCAGGCTCCAAGCTGTCAGCACAGAGCCCGTCATAGGGCTGGAACCCACAAACCACGAGATTAGGTCCTGAGCCGAAGTCAGACACTTAACCAACTAAGCCATCCAGGTGCCCCAAACACTGATATATCTTTCTTTTTTTAAAAAATATTTTTATTTATTTCTAGGAGAGAGAGAGACAGCGTGAGCAGGGGAGGGTCAGAGAGAGAGGGAGTCACAAACTGAAACAGGCTCCAGGCTCTGAGCTGGCAGTCAGCACAGAGCCCGACGCGGGGCTCGAACCCATGAACCGCGAGATCATGACCTAAGCGAAAGTCGGACGCTTAACCGACTAAGCCACCCAGGCGCCCCTGATATATCTTTCTTATGAGAATTCCAGAGGAGAGGACACAGAATGGATAGAAGGGAAAAAATAAAAAAAGATATAGTAGAAGAAAATGTGCTAGTGCTAAAGAAACACTTCAGGTAGAAAAGGACCCAGAGAGAGCTAAGCAAGAATACAAAGCAAGTTTCTAAAACAATTTTCAGAGGGTACCAGGGTGGCTCAGTTGGTTAGGCTTCTGACTCTTGATCTCAGTTCAGGTCTTATCTCATGGTCTTTAGTTCATGCCCCACATCGGGCTCTGCAGTGGGCATGAAGCTTACTTAACAAACAAAAAAACTTGAACTTTCAAAAAAGGCAGCGTATCTCATAGAAAAATGGATAAACAGCATAAATAATTCACAGAAGAGAATATGAGCTTGGCTAATACATAAATCAAAAGAGCTTAATCTTATATCCTCAGGGAAGTACAAGTTATACTTTTACCAGTCAAACTGGCATAAGTGAACACATGACAATATGATAAATCAGTTATTTCACATATGTTATTCGTCGTAGCCTTCCAGAGAGCATCTTGGCGGCAGCTATGGAAATCTTACGTGTAATTCAACCCTTGCATGTGCAGGAATCCATTCGGAAGAAATTTTCACCCATGGCCACAAAGACATATGGACAAGGATGTTCATTGGGCCGTTGTTTGTAATCGTGACTATTGGAAATCATGTAAGTGTTTGTTGACAGAAGAATAAATTATGGTGTGTAGGTGGGCGTGTTACGCACATATGCACCCATTAAGGAGTTCTGCGTAGTCATCTGAAATGAGGAGGTAGGTGTTTGTGCCCTGATATAAGACAATTTCCAAGTGAAAAACACTACGAGTGTTGAGGTATGGGGCTACTTTCATTCTTCTAACCAATGTTTCTTCAGTTCAGAGAAGCTTTCATTGATTATTTCTTTGATTGTTCCGTTGCCTCCTCTGAGAACCTTATCAGATGAATGTTCAAACTTTGAGAACTGTGTCTTTAATTTTGCCTTCACATCTTCCACATCTTTGTCCATTTGTGTGCCCTTTTAGATAAAAAAATGTAACCAGATTTTACAAGTGGTAACTTGTTCCTCACTTGTTCCCTTCTCATCTATTGAGTTTAAAAATTGTTGGGGCACCTGGGGGCTCAGTCGGTTGAGCGTCTGACTTCGGCTCAGGTCATGATCTCATGGTTCATGAGTTCGAGCCCCGCGTCAAGCTCTGTGCTGACAGCTCAGAGCCTGGAGCCTGCTTCAGATTCTGGGTCTCCCTCTCTCTCTGACCCTCCCATGCTCATACTCTCTCTCTCTCTATCTCTCTCTCAAAAATAAACAAACATTAAAAAAATTTTTTTTAGTAGTGAAACTTTTATTTTCATACCAACCTTGTCTTCTATGGAAATAATGTCCTCTTCAGTTCTTTTGGGGAAATTAATTGCACGTGCAAATAATAAAGTCTCTTTACACTTGCTCGTTAACATTGTTTCCTTGGGAGTTTGGCCCAGCTACCTGCAGGGTCAGGTACCTATCTTTTGTGATGCTGGCTCTTAAATATTTTGCTTTCCTGCTTCCCTTTGCCCTCACATCAGCAAGCAATCTAAGTTTTGATGATCCACGAGTTGTCCAGGGTGGGGGGATATGGGTTCTCTGCTCACTTCTGGTGGGAGGGTAAACTGATAGCCATTTGGAGGATGATTTGAAAATATCTTTAAAATCCAACTGTATGTAACCTTTGACTCACTCACCCCCTTTCAGTTCTGGACCCTAGAGAAATACTGACCTGTGTGCGCAAACATGTTTACTGCAAATCTGCTTGCGGATGTGAAAATTAGCAACGCCCTGAATGGTTATCAGTTAGAGAATGGTCCAATAAGTGCTATGAAGTTTCACGGCCCCATTGAAAACAATGAGATACTGACATGTACTCATATAAAAAATCTCCAAGAAATGTTAAATGGAAAAAGAAACCCCTGCAGAACAATGCATACAGCATGCTACATAAAAAATTAATAATAAATCCACACAAAAATCTGTATTTCCATAGGTGCCTACATATGCAAATAAATGCACAAAAAACAGTGAGGGTCAAAGACCAAACTGATACTAGTAGCTACTGAGATTGCATGATGTTAAGGGAGATTGTTTATATGTTAATAACACCTTTTTATTTTTTTTTATTTTATTATTATTTTTTTAATGTTTTTTTAAAATTTATTTTTAGGAGAGAGAGAGAGACAGCGTGAGCAGGGGAGGGTCAGAGAGAGAGGGAGTCACAGACTGAAACAGGCTCCAGGCTCTGAGCTGGCAGTCAGCACAGAGCCCGACGCGGGCTCGAACCCACGAACCGCGAGATCATGACCCAAGCGAAAGTCGGACGCTTAACCGACTAAGCCACCCAGGCGCCCCAATAAGACCTTTTTATTTATGTATTTATTTTTTAGAGAGAGTAAGAATGAGTGGAGGAGAGGGGCACAGGGAGAGAGAGAGAGAGAGAGAGAGAATCTCATCCACACTCCACGTGGAGCCCAATGTGGGGCTTGATCCCATGACCCTGAGATCAAGAGGACACTCAAGTGACGGAGCCATCCAGGTGCTCCTAAATGTTAATAAGAACATATTAATTTGTACAGTTTAAAATTTAAAAATTCTAAAGACCAACAAATGGCAGAGGGAGCCATGCCCAGGCCTCCAGGACGGGCACCAGCTGGAAGGCAAGTCCCCAGGGTCTGGCTGGAGCTCAGTGTGGTGTCCCTACAGAGGGTGTGACTGCAGAGGCTGGAGTCAGGGATAGAGCCGGACAGCTGGTGTTCAAGGGACCAAGAGCTCTTTCCCAGAGCCCTGTTCTTACCAGGGAGGGAACTTGCACCTGGACCGAAAGAGACATTTTAATTTATTTATCAGGCTACCTGAGGAATATTCCCAACAATTCTCCTCTCCCGTAATCTGCAGAAAGGGGCCTCCATGGCCAACTAGCTAGGGAAGTTCTCCATGCTACTGGTCCCCAACCGTCCGGGGAGCTTCACGGGTGAGATCAGAACCCATCCACATAGGATAGGGAGGGATAAAGAAGGAGGCAGGCCACCCGGGGAAGTAGGTGGCAGGTTTAATAAACAAAGAACTTATATACGAGGTTTGGCTTGGGTGGCAGGAAGGGGAATGAATCCTCGCGCCCCACCCACCACATCTTAGAAGTTTATATAGAGAGACAGGTCTTAAGTGGGCCCCTTCACGTATACCATGCACGTGTTCTCAACACCACATCACATCTCAAGGTCATGTGCTTGGAGCAGCTTCTGGGAGCAGGAAAGGCATGGGGAACCCACATTCCAAGGACAGAGAAGGGACAAGGAGTTTCCAAGTGCTTGGGTCCAGCTCGCAGGTCATCTGGCGGTCACGTCTCCTCAACGACCTTTCCCAACGACTATAGACCCTAGGATGCTTGAGGCTCGGCAGCCACAGCTCAGACTCCTGGGAACTTAGTGCTCCTCAAATTTATTTGACTGTGGGACCACCCCACATTTTCTCTAATAATAACTAACACCCTGGAAACTCCCTTTATTTATTTATTTATTTATTTATTTATTTATTTATTTTTTAGAGAGAGAGAGCTGAGTGAGCAGAGAAGGGGCAGAGAGGAGGAGACAGAGGATCTGTCACACTGACAGCAGTGAGCCCAACGTGGGGCTCGAACTGGTGAGCCGTGAGAGCATGACCAGACGCTTAACGGACTGAGCCACCCAGGCGGCCCTGGAAAGTCACTGTAATTGACAATGTGCGCCTCCCATCCCTCCTCCTCCCCCCAGTCATGAACGTGAATGGGGCAGGCTACAGAGGCTTGCACAGGGGCTTGGGGACAGGAAGCAGGGGACAACCGGTGCGTGTCTTAGATACTGCTCCTTCCCCTAGGCTTCCGGACAAGCGTTTAAACCTCCTGAAGAAGATGCCTCCACCGCGAGTATAAATTCAGACTCGGGCCACTGGGCACCCAGAGGAAGCAGCTGGGGTCCTCGGGCAGGTGCCCAAACTCCCCAGAGGTGCTGGCAGCAGTTTGAGGTGGGCCCTAGCCTGGGTGTCCCCTGGGCAGGAGACAAAGATGCCGGCATCTGGAGAAGAGGGTGAAACTTGTCTGCTGACCCCCCACCCCCAAGTCAGCTGTAAAGGTCATGAGGTCCTCACGGAAAGAAGAGCAAAGAGCGATGAAACATGGGCTGTAACCACCAACGTGAGTCCACCGTGCCCACTACGTGGTGGAAATCTGGTTATTTTTAAAAGGTGATCGCGAGTCTTTCGGGGCTGTGCTGCCTAAGGGGGTTGCCACCAGCCCCCCGTGGTTACCAAGCACATGGAAAGTGGTTAGTCTGAACTGTGCTGTGCTGTGCGAGCGCCATCGACACCAGATTCAAAATGTCTCGTTACATGCCAGAGTTAAACTACCTCGCTAATAACTTCTCACTGGGCAAATGCTGCAACAGTAATATTTTGGATCTCTTAGGTTAAACAGAGCATATTTAAATGAATCCCACCTATTTCTTTTCATTTTTTAAAAAAATTTTTAATGTTTTATTTATTTGTGTGAGAGAGAGAGAGACAGTGTGAGCAGGGGAGGGTCCGAGAGAGAGGGAGATACGGAATCTGAAGGAGCTCCAGGCTCTGAGCTGTCAGTACAGAGCCTGATGTGGGGCTCGAACCCACCAACTGTGAGATCATGACCCGAGCCGAAGTCAGATGCTTAACCGACTGAGCCACCCAGGCGCCCCTTTTCATTTTTTTATTTTTTTTAAACATAGCTACTGGAAGTTCGGTGGAAGCCGGCTGGAGAGAAACCTGCCCCTTGGTTTGAGAAAACAAGTTATCGGACCCAGACCTGGGGAAGACTTCAAGGCAAATGGGGGGAGTCAACCGACTTGTGTAAGAAAGAAGAAGAAAGGGAAGGGAACAGAATGGGACCGGGCCGGGACAGGTGAATATGGCGGGGGCCAGGCCTCAAGCGGGGGAGGAAGTGGAGGCAGGAACGCGGCAGCAGCCAGAGGCCGGGGGGACAATGGCCCAGAAAGGCCTCCGTGTGAGTCCCCGAGGCAGGGCCGGCAGGGAGCTCCGCCAGCGCTGCGGGCGCGGGGAAGCTGTGGCGCTCCTGCGCTGGCCTCCGCGCCACCGTGGGGCACGGCCCGCGCGTGAGTCCCCACGTGCCCTCCTGACACACCCACTCCGCTCTGGCCTGCCCGGTGCGGCAGGGGGCTGCGTGTGTGGTCTGCGCTTGCGAGCCCCCTGCCCCTGGCTTCCGGCGGGGACCGGCCAGCGGGGGCCCTGCAGACGGTCCGGAGGGCGGGGGGCGGGGAGGCAGGCGGTCCCTGGGTCTTGCCCGCAGCACTGCGCTGGTTCGCCCCTGCCCCAGCCTCCTCCACCAAGTTCAGCCCCTCTCTCCCCCGCTCCGGCTTCCGGCTCGTCCCTGCTGCCTGGAGCCCCCCGCGGCCCCCCCGGCACCCCCTCCACGGTCCCCCCCGGCCCCCCGCGGCCCCCCAGGGCCCCCCCGGTCCCCCGCTGTCCCCCGGCACCCCCTCCACGGTCCCCCGCCCCAGCGGCCCCAGGGCCCCGCCCCCGCTGTCCCCCCGGCACCCCCTCCACGGTCCCCCGGCCCCGCGCCCCCCAGGGCCCCCCGGTCCCCGCTGTCCCCCCGGCACCCTCTCCACGGTCCCCCGCCCCCGACCCCGCGGCCCCCAGGGCCCCCGGTCCCCCGCTGTCCCCCCCAGGGGCCCCCCGCTGTCCCCCGGCACCCCTCCACGGTCCCCGGCCCCCGCGTCCCCGGCCCCCCGCTGTCCCCCCGGCACCCCTCACGGTCCCCCCCCCCCCCGCGGCCCCCAGGGCCCCCAGTCCCCCTGCTGTCCCCCCAGGGCCCCCCGCTGTCCCCCGGCACCCCTCCACGGTCCCCCGGCCACCCCGCGGCCCCCAGCGCCCCTGGTCCCCCCGCTGTCCCCCCGGCACCCCTCCACGGTCCCCCGGCCCCTGCGGCCCCCGGCCCCCGAGGTTCCCCCTCCCCCGGCCGCCGTTGCTTCCTTCCGGTCTGCCATTTGCTTCCCACGAAGACCCTGGCGGGCGGGCCGGGCTCGCCATATGCCAGTGTGTGCGCTCGAGCGGGGAGGCGGAGTGAAAATACATGTTTGGTTTGGGGTAAAAATGCTAGATTCCACTCACACGTGGCGTCTTAAAGACAAAACAGGCACAAACAAACAGAAGCAAAATCATGAATAACAGAACCAATCGGCGGTTGCTGGAGGAGTGGGGGATGGGTGAAGTAGGGGAGGAGGGGGAGGAGGTACAGACTTGCGGTTCTTTAGCGAAAGAGAGAACAGAACAGTTTCCATGGGGAACTGCTAACAGCAGCTTACCATAGTGAGGGCAGAGGGAGGAAGGTTTCCTGTGATGTCCACTTCTTATTATTTTGATTTTTGAACGTGTGAGTTATTATCCATCCGACAAGATGAAACAGGAAAGGATCTGCTCTACCCCAAGTCGGATTGTATGGGGGGATCCATTAATTTAATTTAACTTAATTTAATTTTAAAGTATTTATCTTGAGAGCGCGCGCATGCGTGCGTGCTCGAGGAGGGGAGGGGCGCAGAGAGACACCGAGAGAGTCCTGCTGCGCTGCCCCCGCGGAGCCTGCTTGGGGTTTGATCTCACCAACGTGAGCGGAAATCAAGAGTCAGATGCCTAACTGACCAAGCCAACCAGGCGCCCCGGAATCGGTTTCATTCCACCTAGATCTTTCACTGAGGAAGCTCCAAATCTTGAGCTGGAAAAGCCTTGGCAAGGAGGGAAGGGGCTTCTCCGAGCTGGGTCCACGGAGCGGGGCCACAGCCCGCACCCCCTGCGCCCCTCCCCCTCGCGCCCCTTCCCCCTCGCGCCCCTCCCCGCCTCGCGCCCTTCTCGGGGCTCCAGCCGCAGCCACCAGCGACCGCGGGGCTTGTCAACCGTGCAGAAGAGAGAGCGAGACCGAGACCGAAGTACGAGAGAAAGGCCCTCGGGAAAACAGGGGAGCCCGGGACAGCGATGTCTCCGGAGACACGGCCTCGGCCCTGCTCCCCTCAACCTTGAGGGGTGCCGCCCCGTCTGTGGGGTTTGCTCCTGGAAACTTGCAAAAGGCCCAGCGCTGCGTTGCGCCGGCTGACTCGCCAGGCGAAGCGCCCCAGGCACGCGGCCCGAGCCCGGGGAACCTTCACCCCGTCCCTTACGAGACTTCCCCGCCCTTTTCTGTAAGGGTGTCCCCTGGGCCTCCCTGGACAGTGACACAGACGCGGGGCTCGAACCACACCTGGACAGACGCCTCCTGCAACCTCAGACCCGAGCCTCCCACGAGGGGACCTCTGACCTCAGCTAGTTCTCCGCTTTGTGGGACAATTGGAGGAACCAAGCTCGCGTTCACACAGCTCGGCGCTCGTTGCCTTATTAACCCTCCGAGTCACCATTACGAAGCAGGGAGAGGCCAGAACAGGAGGGTGGGGACCTGCCTTGTGTCATGCATGAGTCATGAGCAGAGCGGGGTCTGAACCCTGCCCTCTGGACCCTGGCGCCGCATTCTCACCTATGCACGCGACTCTGGAGGGTGCCCTTCCCATCCTTTCCAGGGCTCCCTGCTCACTATGGGAAGGTAGATGTAAGCCGCACAGATTGGGCAGCAGTTACCCGAGCAGTGTGACCTGAAGTGCAAGGTCAAAGATCTTCCCCCACGGGCCCACAGCTGCCCACATCGCTACCGTGAGCCCCCCTTTGGGGCTGGGGCATTGCCAGAAGTCAGCTCCTGGTCCAAGGCATTTAGGAAGCACTGGGCACCTGATAGTCTGTGCTCCGCTGAAGAAGCACCCTCCCCCGGGCCTTGGTAACACATGACCTCCATCTGGGAGTGTCAGTCAAGGGCAGTTCTTCAGTCTGGCGGAATCCTGGGCAGAGACTGGGACAGGTCAGTTCTGTTTGGGCAGGAGGGAGTCACAGGAGCCTCCCTGGAGAGGCTGGGCGCTCTCTTCCCAGAGGCAGACCCGAGGGCAGAAGGACCCACATCTGAGGTGAAGGCTGCGGAGAGAGACAGACGGGAGGAAGGCCTTCCCGAGGGCCCCGGAGAGCAGGAAGGACAGACAGCCGCAGGCTCACTTGTAGCTCTGGGTGAAAGGCTTATTCCTGGTCTCTCCATGCATCACCCCCTTTACCCAGGGCCAGGTTCTCGGCGAAACCGTCTTCCGGAGTTCTCACAGTTCCGGATGGATGGAAATCTGACAGAGAGGTCAGACATGTGCCCATGTTTGCACAGCCGGGAAATGGCTGAGCTGGAATTTGAACTCCTGTCTGGCTGGAGCCTAAATGTTCCCGCTTCCCAGAACATACGGCCCATTTACCCACAGATCTGAACAAGTTGCGGGGAGGGAGAGAGGGAGGAAAGAAGGGGACCAGCTCAGAGGCAGAGAGGAAACAGCGAGGTGGAGGCCCAGGAAATCCGAGGGAGGGGTGGTTCATGTGCGCCGTCAGCACGTGGACTGCGCTATTTTCAATGTCAAGGCCAGGATGCTGCCTAAAAGAATGACAAAGGAAAATGCGTTTGCATCTGCAGTTGGCCTTTAAAATACATTTCTCTTGGGGCGCCTGGGTGGCTTAGTCGGTTAAGCGTCCCACTTTCCCTTAGGTCATGATCTCGCGGTTCGTGGGTTCGAGCCCTGCGTCGGGCTCTGTGCTGGCTGCCACCTCAGAGCCTGGAGCCTGTTTCAGAGTCTGTAACTCCCTCTCTCTCTGACCCTCCCCTGCTCATGCTGTCTCTCTCTCTCTCTCCTAGAAATAAAAAACATTAAAAAAAAAAATAAAAATAAAATACATTTCTCTTCACCAATTGGAACTCCGGTAAACATCTGGGTCGTCTTGAATTAAGCCGTCGACATTTAAAAAAATAATTTCAGGTAAAGGAGCAAATATGCTTCGGGCTTTGCAGCTGGGAGTCTGCTGACCTCTGGGATCCAGGCTGTTCCTGCTTACTTGGGGCCTCCATTTAAGGAACGTGCTGGAAGGAGCTTCAGAGATGAGCAGACATCCCGACAGAGCGTGGCCCAACATTGATGCAAGAGGAAGGCAGGTTCGGCGGAAGCTGCTGGTCCCAAATCTGCCAGTGCCTACCAGGTACGTGCATGATTGGCCTTGTTCGATTCCCCGTGAGCTCCCTCAAGGGGGCTATGGAAGTTTCTGGAACCACTATGGGGTGTGGGACTCCCATCCCTTCTCCCACGTTCCGTAGGAAAATTTGCCATACAAGTCAAGCTGGAAATACCCACCAATCATGGTGACAGTCGTTCCTAGCTCTGTCCTTGCTGGTGACCTTGAGCAAGTTACCTAACGTCACTGGGTTTTTTATCTTATCTGGAAGATGAGTGTTATCATAATATAACCTACCTCATATGCTTTGGATGGAAATACAATGTGGGGAGATATGCAAGCACTTGGAACAGTCCTGGGGCACTGAGCACCCTCTATGTGCACTGTTATTACCTGTTCTGGCAAGCCTGTGGAGGTCACATGGTACAGGGGGCAGGGGGGATTTATTGCATACCTACTATGTGTCAGAGAGTTTCCATAGATGATCTCCTTCAGTGTCTTCTGACGATCATGGAAGAAAGATGTTATTACCAAAGTTTACAGGTAAGGACTCAGGCAAAGAACTCTGCCCGAGGTCATGGAGTGTGGGGATCAGGAGTCAGGGTTTGAACACACACCAGTCTGCTCCAAGCTGAATTATGTCACACCTTCTCCCTGAAGCCTGCGAGGCCTGACTGGCTTAGGTTGTTTGGGAATGAATCCTCAGCCCTGGAGGCAGGAACTGGAAACCCAAGCCACTGATCACTCACTCAGCCCACCGTGGGTGGAACTTTGCTGTCACTTTCAATTCCAATCGGTGGGTCCCGTGGGGGATGCCCAGGGAAGACTGAGGAAATTGGAAAAGTGAGAATAAACTAGAAGAGGAGTTGACATCCTTGGGGGCAGGAGGCATTTCCGTAGGTCCTGCCTGGCCCAGATCACCTCCTGGGAGAGCACAGTGACAGGCGAGAGGCGATCAGTTGGGGCAGCAGAGCCCTGGCCACTCCAAGCTGTGATGTCACCCAGGCTCCACAGTAACCCTACAGGGTGATGATTAGTGTGCATTTTATACACCAGGCAACTCAAGCCCATCGAAGTTCAATGAGTTGGTCAAAGTCACACGACAGAATAGAGAGATATGTAATGTGCACCTGCGGAGACGGGGCTCCTCCTCATGGCTACAGCAACCCCCCAGGGATAAGGAAACTGAGGCGGGACTAGAATTCCAGGAGGTCAGGCGCTGGACCCCACAGGAAAGCGGGAGACGGAAGAGCTCAGGAAGAGGGGAAAGGGCAGAAGGCAATGGGGGCAACAGAATTCAGAGTCCTACTCACCTGGATCAGCTATTGCAGTAGGTGAGAGCCACACTGAGCCACAGACTGAGGTCAAACGCACTGGCTGCTTGAGAAGCACCAGCACAGACCTATTTACCTGCTGCATGAACGGCTGCCTTTCTTCCTTCTCCCCTCCCAGGGGACTGGAGGTAGAAAAGCTCGGGAGAGAAATAGAAACTGTGGGAAAGTCTCCCACATGGGGGGGGGGGGGGTTAGGGGAGGCGGCCTGGTGCAGAGTGATCAGATCAGACCAGACCCAGCAGGGAACTGGAAAATGCTGGCTTACGTGATGGGGGTATGCCTCCCGCATGCAAGCGGGCTGCAGGGATTGGGGCCATCCTCCCCAAGCGCCCATCCTGGGCTCCTCTCTGCTGCCCAAGCTAGGCCGCACCCGGACCTCCCCTCGGGGCTCCTGTATGTCCCTCTGGCTCACATTTCTAGGTGTGACCTTGATTAGAACTACGAAGGGCTCTGGGGTGGGCTCGTCCGACTCCTCGTCTTCAGATAAAGAAAGAATGAAGGAGCTTCTCCTGGTCCCCGGCAATCTTGCCTTTTGTTTCTCTCTGAACTTCCTTATTCCCCAAAAGGGTTTAAGAGCCTCGCAGGACTCTTGGAAGGTGGGTCAGGCCCCAGAAGGACTTCATTGCCACCCCTTGTCCCAGATGGAGACCAGGAATGGTTCCTACCGTGGCCCAGCCTGAGAGTGAGGCCAGTGGAGGGGGTGGGACACAGGAGTGGCCGGGTTGCTGGTCAACCACAGGCTGCACTTTAGGCAGATCTGCTTTCTGCTGAATGTGAGTCAGACCTTCTCAAGATGCTCCTCCTGTCTTCCAGGTGCATCTTGAGCCGCCTCTGTGGTCCACTTGTAGCTGGGAGCCCCCAGCACAGACCAAGGTGGCACCTCTGGGGAGAATGGCCAGAGCCTGGACAACACTGGTGAGCAGAGCAAGCCCCAAATCCAAGGAGTTTCTCCTAACTCTGCCCAGAACAGCAGGAAAAATAACTGCAGTGATCAGAGGGGGTGAAGGAAGGCCCAGGTAAGCAGCACAAAGGAAGGGGAAGAAAGTTCCGCTTCTATTGCCCCAAGGGAAGCCACAAGGGGTCCAAGGACGTTGCCAATAGTAACCCCCACTGTCCCTTCATCCGGGCCAGTGGTTCACAACCCCGGTCGCACATCGGCATCACTGGGGAGCTTTGTCAAAATACAGATTCCCAGGCTGAACCCTCCACCATCCCAGATTCAGCATTGGTGCTTCGTACGCTCTCTCCGGGAGATTCTAACAGGATACAAATTTGGAAACAGGTGTAGGTAGGCCAGGGCCTCTGAAACTTTAATGGAGACACTGATCGACAAGGGATCTTATAAAAACGCAGATTCTGACTTGGGTGGCTGGGATAAGACCTGAGAATCTGCATTTCCAACAAGCTCAAGGGGGCAGTGGAGTGGCTGGCCCTGGTTTGGGGGCCACCCTTTGAGAAGTTGGATTCGAAGGTAGACATCTAGAACAAAGTCAAAGGGCCCCAGCCCTAGAGCCCCAGGTGCAGAGGAGGACACTGAGGCCCAGAGAGGCCAGATAGCTCAGGAAAGGGCCAACCGTGGGCTCTTCACACGGTCCCCACGGCCTAACAAAAGGCAAAGGGTGGCACAGCCGTGGCTCATACACATCAGCTTATGTTTTGCTGCTGAAAGGCTCCAGATGCTCCACATTTCCAAGCAAAGTCTTGGGATTCAGGGAGGAAGGACTGTCCTCTGAATGATGAGCTGCAAGCGGCTCCTTTATGGCCCCAAAGGCCCTTTGGGGCCTTTCACGCAGAGCACCAAGAGGAAAAGATTCAGCGGCCCCAGCAGTCCACGTGCTGCAGCCAGGACCAGAGATAGAGCTGGGGTGGGGGTGGGGGTGGGGGTGGAGGGTGTCCAGACCAGAATGCCCTGGGGAGGGACACTGTGGGGCCTGAGCATGGTGAGTCCTCCCTCTGAAGTAGGAAAGGCCCAGATCCAGAGTCATTCACTGTTAAACCATCATGAGTCTAGAATAGTCCAATTCTGCAGGAAACCTCAATCCCTCTCACGTGTGGGGCCCTGCATCCCCCAACGGGCCAGTTTCTCCCTCCGGGGTGCCTGGGTCATATCCTGCAGGGGGTCCTTATGATGGGCTCGGCTCTCAGGACCCAGACACCCCATGGATCAGCCACTGACGATGGGTGCAAGTCCCCTGGCTCACCCCTCCCCCAGCCGGCGTCCTCCCTGGGGACCAGCACGACACACTGGCACGTGTCCTACCACAGGTCTGGTCGCACGGCAGGTGCTGGTCACGGCTCAGGCTGGGCACTCACATCCACGGTCCAGGCGAACGGGGAAGCAGGTGGCTTCCCTCACCTGGAATGGGGCCAGGTCCCCTGGCGGCTGCTCATTGGACAGAGGCCCCTTGGCCATGTAGAGAGGACGTTTTTAGTTCTCCCAATTTTCCTGATTGTCCTTCAGTTGAGGTGATAAAAGAAAAAAAAGCCCCTAAGAAACTTCGCGTGAACAAAGTTGTATTCTAAGGCTTTACAAAGAAAGACAAAGGGTAAAGAGGCTTGGGGGCTGTGGAAATTCGGTTATAGTAGCAATGACATTGGCTGGCGATCAGAACGTCAATAACAGAGATCTCCTGAGCCGCGGAAAGTGCTGAAAACAGACCGCAGGGTGGCTGAGCGGACCTCGAGGCTCACAATACCTGGGGCTGTTTGGGGATCAGCCACTAATGGCCTCATGGCCCCCAGCCGGGAGCAGAAGAGCGAGCCCATGGGGCTCTGCAGCCGGGTGCAGGTGGCCTAGCAGTCAGCTGCGGTGGCACCTTGCCCACAGTGGGTCCCTGTCCCCAGCTCACACTGAGGAGCCCTTACCCGCCCCCCCATCAGCCGCCATCTCCCCAGGGACAGAGCAGGTCCTCAGGACTCTGTGGGCAGCCCTGTCCCCAATGGCGGCACACGTGTTGGGTGACGGTCATTGGGAAGACGTGACTGCTGGCTGAGTTGTGAGCGGGACCTGGGCCGCCAGAGGCTCCTCGCCCCCAGCCCTGTCCTTGGAATGTGGGTTCACTTGCCTTTCCCCCCCAGAGGCTGCCCCAAGAACAAAGTGGTGAGACGGTGACGTGCCGTTGAGCACAGCCGCATGACATCCGTGTCTGAACCCATGTAAAGCCTCTTTATAAACCTAAGACGTGGCGGGCGCGGGCGGCGGGGACCCCGCGTCTTGCTGCCGCCCAAGACAAGCCTTGTGTCCAAGCTGCCCTTGCTGATTAAACCTGCCGCCTACCAGCCTGGAGTGGCCTGCGTCTCTCCTCCGTCTCTCCCTGCCTGCGTCTCCTTGGTCTCTTCCTGCTGTCTGCAGTCAGGGGCCGGTTTCATACCCGGAAGCTCCCGGGGCCGCAGGCGCAGCATTTGCTGGCTGTGTGACCTTCACCGTGGGCACGGCGGGAGCTGTCTGTGCCTCAGTTTCCACATGGGAGCAGTGACAGTACATGGCCCTGGGGTGGCTGCGAGGACTGAGTGTGTTAATCCGTGCAAAGCCCTGAGAGCAGGTCCTGGCACACTGAGTCAAGGCACCTTAAGGCAGAAGAAACTGCCCAGAGAGCAAGTAGTAGGCTCCTCTGGGCGTTTTTTTCTATTCTGTCACTTGTCTGTGGCCGAGGCTGTGCCGCCCCCTCTGGGTGGGCAAGTGTCCCCACCTCCGTCCCGAGCTGAATTCGCTGTGCTTGTTTGCCACACGGGAGCCAAGCCCACAGAGCCCCCGGCTGGCCTTCCTCCTGCCCCAGGACCCAGACAGGGGCGCTGCTCCACCCTCATTGACTGTGTGACGCGGGGCCAGATGCGTGGCCTCCCCGCGCCTCAGTTTCCTCCTCTGTAAAACGGAGATGAACCGCCACTTCATGGGGGTGTAGTGAGGTTTAGCATGAGGCATCGAGTAACTGTTACACAGCTCTCTGCGACTTAAAAAATTTTTTCTTATTTAAGTTATCTCTTTACCTAATACAAGGCTCAAACTCACGACCCTGTGTCTGAGAGCTGCATGCTCCTCTCACCAAGCCAGCCAGGCACCCCACGGTGTGCTGCTTTCATTCACGGTATTGCCACTGTCATGGGCGTGAGCTTCCCTGCTCTGGCACTGCCAGCATGTCTGACACAGCCTGGCACGTACTCACTCATCAAATTTACCAAATAGTCACCGCGGGCTGACCCCGTGCTCTGCCTGGGGACAGAGTGACGTGCAGGAGGCGAGGGAGGTCCACCGTGTCTCCAGGGCTCTCTGGCTTCCTGTCTGTCTACACTTGGTAGACCCTGACCGTGTAATTCATGTGCACATCACTCACTTGGATCCTTACATAACCCTGGATGCTAAGTTCTGTTACCTTCACTTCCAGCTGAGGGACAGACAGGCATGGTGAGGCCAGGTGGCCTGCCTCGTTCATGCAGGGAGGGTGTGCCGGCCCCAGGATCCAATCAGAGGCCTGCTTCACCCCTGCACTCTCCACCGTGCCCCGGGGGAGGTCTGGGAGAGGTAAGACCTCCCTTCTTTGTGGAGCCCCTTGCCGGTTCAGGAGGGCCACCCTCCCTGCCTATAATGAGACCCTCCCGCGCTCTACCCCTGGGAAACTGGAAACCACCTCAGCGCTGTCTTGTCTCAGCACCAGAAACATTTTCCAGCCGCCAGGAGCGCTGGCCCTTTCGTGGGGCTGCGTGCACTCGGGTTTTCTTTGGCAGCGCCTCATGGAAAATATTCGCCCATGAACTAAGTAGCCATCCAGCGATGCGATCCAAAGAGGCCAAAGAGTTCCAGGAATCACGGAGAGCGGAAAGGGCCGCCCGGCTTCAGGTTCCGCCCGGCTTCAGGTTCCAGGCGCAGATTTGGGGACAGCGCCACGCCTTGTATGTTCGCGAGCCCGCAGATAAGTGTCCTGGGAGCAGTCATCTGGGCGAATCTCCTGACAAGCACAGGCAGAAGATACCGCTTTTCTGATGTTAGATCCGCTCAGGCACAGACACAGAGCACGGTGGCGGGGAGCCCAGACACCAGCGTGTCCATCTCCACCGGCGAGGAGAGGCCCCTGCTCCCCTTTGAAGACGCCCTCAGCTTTGTCACATACGGAAGGCCAGACCTAGCATCCCTTCCCGTTTGTTCTCTGCTGCGTGTCAGTGCACATACACCTGAGCTGAAGTCGTGGCCTGGCCAGGGCCGTGCAAGCCTCCAGGGGGACGCAGGAAGCCCAGTGTGGGAGCTCTCAGCCTGCGTGCGGCCTTCTTTTCGTCCTCTGCACATTGGACGATGCCAGCGGCATCTGCTGCATAGTTTTGCAAAATGTAACCAAAGTGTTAAAAACACGCCTACCCTTTAACCTGGCAATTTCAGTTTCAGAAATCTAGCTTAAGGAAATAATCAAGCACGTGAAACAATTTAGCTGCAAGGTGGTTCAGATAATTTTTGTGTGTGTCTTACTTTGTATTTGTTTTTTTACAGTTTATTTATTTTGAGAGAGAGAGAGCGAGCGAGCGAGCAGGAGAGGGGCAGGGAGGGAGAGAGAAAGAATCCAAGCAGCCTCTGTGCTGTCAGCGTGAAGCCTGAGGCGGGACGCCATCTCACACCGCGAGATCATGACCTGAGCCTAAACCAAGAGTCAGACACTTAACAGACTGAGCCCCGCAGGTGCCCCTTATTTGTTTTTAATAGTAGCAAATGATTGGAAATAAACCAGATGACCAACAGTAGGGGCTGGTTACCAAACGATGGGTATGTCACACGATGGGGTGATATCTGGCCATTAAAATGATTTTGTCAAAGTATCTTTACTGGAAGAAGAGTCGTAATGTATTGTGAAGGGAAAGGTTATAAAATTTGCTGTGATCATGTATACATTCGGATGCCACTTGTGTACACGTGTATGCGTGCACGCACATGCACCTCTCTCTACATGTCAAAGCCTACCTGCAACACAGGGTTTGGTTTCTCATCATCTTGAGAAGACCTACGCCAGGGCCCCCGTGTTCACTACTGGAAAGGTGACTCATCACTCCGAAGGGACCGAGAATGCTGCAAGATGCTTTCATCCAGTGCTCCTGGCATGACATCTGGACTCTCTCATCCTCCAGGGAGGGGCTTACCTGATTGAGAGTCTAGAATGAGAAACTGAAGGGGAATAGCCCAAACCCCCTTGGGTCTACTCTCCTATGTTGTAAATCTCACAGGACAGGCATCTTGGTCCAGCTTGGTCATGACTGGATGACTTAGGTGCCTAATTCCGAGATTCAGAACGTGGATGGACATGTAGCTTCTTTCTCCAACATCAGCCTTATCTGTACAGGTGACCTTCTGGTCTCCATCTGCCTTACTATTCCTTTGTTTGATTTCTCAATGGGTTTGGGACTTAAGTGAGGGAGTGAGAGAGGGAGCGCTATTCTCAGGGCCCACTCAAGCATCTCAACATTCTGGGCCCTCTTTTGGAAGCGAGAGAGTGAAACCAATTCCTTTTGCTTCAAGGTTTGGGAAGCTAAGCTGTATGACTGCTGGGGGCTTATCCCTGGAGGGGAAAGGCAGTGAAACCGGACATCAGAAGGATCTGGACCATAAGCTCCAGGAGCATATGGACCCATGTGTGGCTGGCTGCGTGTGGGACCTGGGGGTGCTAAGTGTGGGGTGGCATTGACAGCATGGCACTGGAGGAATTAGGGTCACTGTCTTCCCTTGGGCAAGGAGTGAGGTCATCGAGAGGCACCGCTCAGTCATCTCCATGTGGCCACAGCTTTCCCCATGACGTGATGGGGTCACTAAAGGCAAGTGGCCCAATAGCTGGAGTGGAATATTAGGGGCTACTTAAAAATTGAAGTTGGCCATTTCTGCGTATCCCCAGCATCTGTTCCTGGGCCATCCAGGGATCTGGGGGTGCCCCCGGAGGGAGATGTGGTTCTTCCTGCTAACCTAAGACCTGCTGCTAAAAACCTGCCTCTGTCTACAGGGCACTATTCCCTTGATGATCCTATGAACATGTAGCTTTTGAAACTCAAATGTATGTCTCTAGTCTCAGCCTCTCTCCAGACCCCAGACTGGCCTCCTTGACATCCCACGTGGGTATTTCTTATCTCAAACTTGACATTTTAGAACCAGCCTCCGATCTGTCTCCTCACCGGCTCACCGGCCCTCCCGCAGTCTCCCCACCTCTCCATTCTCTGGATGCCTCAGGGCAACCTTGCAGTCGCCTTGACTTTCTCTCCCATCTCACGTCTCCTCCTGGAAACCCCTTCAGCTCTGTCCTCAAATACATCAGGACGCCGCCTCTCCTCACCACCTCCGATATCCCTCCGGGTCCAAGTAGCCATGGCCTCTCTCTCGGGTTGTCGCAATAGCTCAGAACAGGTCTCTGCTCCTAACTTTGTCCGCAGCTTATTTTCAGTGTTAAGTCTTTTGCTAATTGCTTTGCTTGAATCCTCCAAGAGTGTCGCATCTCATTCACTGCAGCAACGTGGATGGAACTAGAGGTTATTATGTTGAGTGACATAAGTCAGACAGAGAACAACAGAGATCATACGTTTCACTCATATGTGGAACCTGAGACACTTGACAGAAGACCATGGGGGAAGGAAAGGGAAAAAATAGTTACAAATAGAGAGGGAGGGAGGCAAACCATAAGAGACTCTTAAATACAGAGAACAAACTGAGGGTGGACGGGAGAGAGGGGAAAGTGAGTGACGGGCATGGAGGAGGGCACTTGTGGGGATGAGCACCGGGTATTGTATGGAAGCAATGAATCATGGGAATCTACCCCCAAAACCAAGAGCGCACTGTACACACTATATGTTAGTCAACTTGACGGTAGATTATATTAAAAAATTTAAAATAAAATAAAAAATAAATAAAATAATTTAAAAAAAGAAGAAGAGCCAAATCCCTTTACCGGCCTCCAGGGTCCTGCAGTCAGACTCCAGGACCTCCGGATCTTGCCTCCCGCCCCCTGCTCACACTGACACACTCTCTCTTCCAGGCACGCTGACCTCCCCCCTGCTCCTAAGACATGACGGGCATGCTTCCGCCCCAGGGCTTTTGCACGTGCTGTTCCCTCTGCTAGAACACTCTTCCCCCATCCTCTCCAGGTGGCTCAGTCCTTTGTCTCCTTCAGGTTGTTGCTTTCAGGCTTTCTCTGATCGCCCCACTGAAAATTTCAGCCTGCCTGACACTCCCAAAGGCCTTCCCCTGTGGTGATATTTCCACTGCACTTAGCCCAACTGTCATATTATTTTCTTATTCAATTGCGTATTGTCTGTCTTCCCTGAACCAGGATGTCAGCTGGGCAAGGGCAGAAATTTTTGTTTTCTGTCACTGCTATTCAGCACTGGGAAGAGTCACCAGCACATAATAAGCATCGGATAACTATCTGTTGAATGAGTGAGTGGATTAAAGGGTGGGGGACTGACAGTTTTTGTTTAATTTGGAAAAATGAAGTATGACTCCCGTGTACAATGTCACAGAGGAGTTCACACTAACTACGCACCAGCACTGGCCGTAAGCCGGGATTTACCACTGTAATCCTTTTCCTCTTCCTAGGGCTGGGCTTGGGCAGGAGGTCACGCAGAGCTCGGGTCATATTAGAAGGAACTTAACGTTCGGCCTCACGTTTGGGGTGGCCTTAGGGCAGGCGCCCAGGACAGGGGTCTCCCTCCAGGAGGAGGAGCCCTCTGAGTGGCCCCCCGTGCCAGCCTAGGCGCGTCTCCCAGTCGTTTCTGAACCTGCTTCTCGAAACAAATCCGCAAACTGGCATGCGAGTCTGACCATCTGTCTCCAGTGATTTTGATTCCCATCAATCAGTCTCCCTTATTCATTAATAACACTTTTTAAAAAGCGTTTGAATGTCCATTCATGCATTTATTCATTCAGCATCGAACGGCTTGAACCACTCACTAGGATGAGGCAGTTGGGAGAGGCCTTGGGGCAGAGACCAAAGAACAAACGCTGTCCTTGCCCCCCAGAGCCTGCGGGCTGGGGGAGGGCAGGGAGCCGGCCCTGGGGGGTGGGAGGGGCTCTGAGTGCCGTAGGCACCTGCTTCCCTCTCCCTTCTCGGTCCCTTCCCCTCCTTCCTCTGGCTCTC
This sequence comes from Proteles cristata cristata, assembly GCA_017311185.1. Taxonomy (NCBI): domain Eukaryota; kingdom Metazoa; phylum Chordata; class Mammalia; order Carnivora; family Hyaenidae; genus Proteles; species Proteles cristata. The sequence goes on from JAESUZ010005295.1 coordinate 434,509, forward strand.
AGTGACAATGTGTCTGCATGCTCCAGTCGGCCCTCCCCCAATTTGCCCCTCCTCTGACTCTCCTCTCCCACCCCACCCTCATACCCCCATGCATCAGCCAGCCCCTCCCCCCGCAACCATCAGGAACCCTCTGCAATCGAGGCCAGAAGGATGCAGCCCTCGCCACAGACAAGGAACAGAGAACTAGGGTGATGGGCCAGAATCATGCCAGATGCTTCCTGCGGGAGGGAAAAGGCCACCGAGGATAATAAAAACGGTGCTCGCTGCCATGACAACCGTAATCATTCAGCCAGATACCAACAGTTGAGAGGCGACAAGATCAATCGAAACTTTATTTCCCCAGCACAAGCGGCATCCCTAAGGAGGTGGAAAAGAAGGCGATGCCTTGGGTCGTCCACCTGTCGCCTACCAGAGAACCAGGGTGTGTCTCCAATTGACCAGGGGTGGTGACATCATTTTCAGCGGTGCCCTGTGTCTGACTCACCTGTGGCACCTGGCTTGCCTACAGCTGTTGGGAGTCTACAGGGATCCGGGGTGGGGAGGTCCAGCCCTGTCTCTAGCCATGGCTGCCGGGGCCTGGATGGCTCAGTGCAAATGTGTTTATGGACAGGAGGGTGGGAGGCGGGACCTCACAGAACACAGCGGGAAGCAGCATCCTTGTTAAGAACAGCCTACAGGGGCTCCTGGGTGGCTTAGTCGGTTAAGCGTCCGACTTTCGCTTAGGTCATGATCTCGCGGTTCGTGGGTTCCAGCCCCGCGTCAGGCTCTGTGCTGACTGCCAGCTCAGAGCCTGGAGCCTGTTTCAGTCTGTGACTCCCTCTCTCTCTGACCCTCCCCTGTTCACACTGTCTCTCTCTCCTAGAAATAAATAAAACATTAAAAAAAAAATAAAAAAAAAAAAAGAACAAAGCCTACAACCCCTCCAGGAACCCTCTGTTTGTTCTCCGTAGTTAACAGTCTCTTATGTTTTTGTCCCTCTCCCTGTTTTTATATTATTTGGGAGGGGGGATGGGCTAAATGGTTAAGGGGTATTAAGGAATGGACTCTTGAAATCATTGTTGCGCTATCTGCTAACTAACTTGGATGTAAGTTAAAAATAATCATAAAAAAATGGGATGTTTCGCAAAACCTTAAAAAAAAAAACAAAAAAAGAACAAAGCTACAAACCAGCGAGGGAAACTGATTAGCAGGGCCCTGTGGTGGCTGTAGCTAAAATCGCAGAGTTATCAGGTCTGGCTAAGAAAATGCCTTGAGGGGGTCATTTACACTTCGGTCCTGGGTGGTTGATGAACGTGGACGTGAATGTTCTGGAACAGATCCCCTCACGCTGCTCTGTGAGCTAAGCCGGCCACAGAGCCACAGGTGGAGCGTGTCTGAGGGAGCAGTGCCTTGCGTCTCCAGGGAAGTCACCGTCTCCAGGGAAGGCCGTGACAGTGCACGAACCCTGGATGTCTGACCTGTCATTTATTCTGTGTCGTTAGGATGACAAACAAGGCTGAATGGGGGAGTGAATCAGCACTGTGTTCAGACTGTATTCTTCCCACTTCCCAGTCAGAAAGTGGCTTTCAGGGGTCCCTGCACTGAAAAATATTGCCAAGTACCAGAAATCTCAAACCATGTGAGATATTACTGATGGAAGATGGAAACGCTCCCTGGTGTGTGGGGCCATCCCAAGGAAACTGCTGTAAGAGAATCCACCTGTGCGGGGCCCCTGGGGAAGAGGAGGAGATGGTTAAAGAACGCGCCGCCACCACCCATCTGATGTGTGGTTCAGAGCCAGATGGGCACTTGGGAACGCTGTGCCCCTATTGGCCACGGGAGGCTTGGTTTGTGTGTGGATCAAAGAAAAGCTACTTATCCCTACTGGAAATTTCCTTCTCATTCCCTGGCATTGTTCAGCAGAGAAAGGTGAAACAAAGGCTGAATTCATTCACAGACAGGAGCTTCAAAGTCAAGGCATCAAGGAGATAGCTCGAAACTTCAAAAAAAACAGCTCTGACCTGAGTTCTCCAACATTTCGTATTTTCAAAAATCACAAGAAAGAGATGAACTGTCCCCAAAGAGCAAATTCACTTTAATTTCTGCTTAAATGCCTCAAAGCAAAAAGTCCAAGTGTTCAGACTCTTCTCGCTCTGCTGGCCTTGACAGACAAGGCCCACGTACGTCCCCTCTCCCTGTCCCCTCTCACTTTTCCATAGTGCAGGGAAGTCTACTTTCCAAACTCGTGGGGGCTCACACTAATCAAGCTGATGGTTGCTACAGCAAGCTTATTGCTTCAGAATAAGAGAAGTTGAACATTTACATCCAAACGTCTCATTGATTTACCACATCGCCACATGGATCTACAGACAAATAAAGACTGGCTTTGCAACAAATGCCATTGCAAAAACAGTTTGGCAGGTTCTTAAAAGAACTACATGTACACTCACCATATGGTCTAGCCATTCTACTGCTAGGTATTTACCCAAGAAAAAAGCAAACACACGTCCACAAAGAAAAAACTTTCACGTAAACGTGAAATCTTAGTGTTATTTGTAATGGCTAAAACCTGAAAGCAATTCCAATGCCCATCAGTAGTGAATAAATATAGTAGAAACAAAATAGCCAAGCCAATTGCGGTATATCCAATGCTGTGGACTACTACTCAGCAGTGAAAAAAGAGAAACTCGTGATGCAGGCAGCAAGGTGGATAAATCGAAACAAGTATGCTGAGGGAAAGAAGTCAGACAAAAAGGAATTTGTAAAAATCTTTGGAAAATGCAGACTAATCTGTGCTGACTAAAAGCAGATCAGTGTTTGCCTTCAGGGGGCGGGGGCGGGGGCGGGGAGGAAGGGTCCAGGGAATGAGGGGATGGCAAAGGAACAGGAAGAAAATCCAGGGGGTGATAGATATGTTCACTGTCTTGAATGTGATGATGGCTTTACATGCATATACATATGTCAAGACTTGTCCATTGTATACTTTATTTTTTTTAATAAAGACAGAGCATTAGTGGGGAGGGGCAGACAGAGAGTCACAGATTCCAAAGCAGGCTCCAGGCTCTGAGATGTCAGCACAGAGCCTGACACAGGGCTCAAACCCACGAACCACAAGATCATGACCTGAGCTGAAGTCGGACGCTTAACCGACTGAGCCACCCAGGCGCCCCAATCGCACACTTTAAATGTATGCAGTTTAGTATATCAGTCATGCCTCAACAAAGCTGTTTAAAAAAAACAGACACCATGATGCGTACATAACAGGGACTCCTTATATACCCCTGGCTTAAGCAGCTAGAAAACCAGGGGAAAAAATATGGAACAACAATTTCCAATATCAGACAGCAGTCAAGGCAGCATCTCTGAGAGAAGGGGGCAAACAAGGTGAATCCTACAGTGGTACCAACTCACTGCCTGGAGAGAACCCAAACGAAGACCAGTAGTGGCTGAGAGTTGAGGAGACACCAGTTCTGAGTTCTGGAAGGTCAAGGCAGCTCAACTGTGCAGGGCAGAGCACCGGACAGGAGAAGCTGTACACACAGAGACAGCTGCAGAGACTGTCATAGAAACCTCGAGTCCTTAAGTTCTGATCCGTGGCTGCATATGAGAAATTCCTCCAGGCGGAGGAAAGGAACACCTGAAAGTCACAGACAGGTCCATTCCTGGGGTGCTTACAGAGCTAGAAAGGACTGGTATCCTCACTGGCTGACCTGGAGACCATGAGTAGCCTCCTCAGAAGGGAACTGAATTAAAAATAGGGCTAAACTGGCCCAAAAGTCAAAGTTGTTCTGGACCTGGCATAAACTTTAAAAGCGTTCTGGTGAAAGAGGCTGCGCTGTGTGAATGGAGGCCTGGGTCCTTGGATTCCCGGCGAGAAGATTCACCTGGGGACCTGCGCGCCAATAAAGACAGCCAGAAGGAAAGGAGCAAGCCCAGAGCCGTGTATTAAAGCCACAGTACCCTCTCAAGGTGGGATATTACTTGGAATCGGGTATTTCTGGGTTTCTCTGGAGGGGGCCCAGCTGCGACATCCAGTGGGGTGGTCTCTAATGGATTCCGCTTCCAATCATTTGGGGACCCCCTCCCGCAGGTTGGGAGGGGGAGTGTCTGACCCTACAATGGTTGTCCTGGGACCTTCACGGCAGCCCCTTTCCATCAGGCAGGGCTGTACCCACAATGCAAATGCATTATAACCGAGCCCAAGGGTTACCCTGGGGCAGACGTAGGAAAGGAGAGCGCGTGCTCTGCGCCTGTGGTTCTCGATCCGTCAGTCCCAAGGTCAGGATGTCGTGTCCCCGGGCTTGTCATGTGTAGCTTCTTTACCACCATCCTGCAGCCCAGGTGTCCATCATTTCTGCCTCGAGGACCCGGGACTGTGCACCAGGCACTCCATCCACTGCTCGGCACTAGCTTCCACCTAACAAAAGCAAGCCCCAGAAGGATCAAACTGTTTCCAAGTAACTGTGTGGCAGAGCGAAGTCCAACACTCTTCCAAGGAATAACACAGAACCCGATGCTGTGAAATTACCATTACCCGGCATCCATTAGGAAATTAACGGGCATGCAAAATATGGCTTATAACCAGGAGGAGGGAAAAAAGAAAGAAAAAGGCAGAGATGACGGAAATAGGGGAGGGTATGAAGATAGTCATCATACATCTTCTCAATTATCTTATTATGGTATTACATTATTATAAATTATATAATTATTAAATCAAATTTTTCTAAATATAAAGATAAAATTGTATTTATATTTTAACTATAAATCTTATCAGTTATTGAGGTTGTTAAAGCAAAACATGAAGTTGACTATGAGAGAAATAGAAGATATCAAAGAACACCCAGACAAAACTGGAGGTGGAAAGTACCATATATATATTTTTTAATATTTTTATTTATTTCTAGGAGAGAGAGAGAGAGAGAGAGAGAGAGCGTGAGCAGCGGAGGGTCAGAGAGAGAGGGAGTGACAGACTCTGAAACAGGCTCCAGGCTCTGAGCTGTCAGCACAGAGCCCGACGCGGGGCTCGAACCCACGAACCGCGAGACCATGACCCAAGCGAAAGTCGGACGCATAACCGACTAAGCCACCCAGGCGCCCCCAAGAAAGTACCATATTTGAGAAACCAATAGTGAACAGCATTCAGTGTCTCAACAGAACTCACGTTCAGGCTGTCAAGTGAGAATTGAATCACCGCTTCCTTGAAGCCTCCCTGGCCTGGAGCAAACTCAGTACTCTGTGCTCTCACTGTGCTGCTAATCTCCCCTTCGAAACACTGGCCCCGCTTGTCCACTGTCTGTAGGGCTGTGCCGTGCACGTCTGCCTTCCCCCCTGCACTGCGCGCACTGTGTGGTCCACGGGAGCCCACGCTGGCTCGCTGGGGCGCCGGTGCCCAGAACAGTGCCTGGCTGAGCAAGCACTCAATAAATATATTTGGAACGAGCACATGAACTCTCGTCATCAGCTTTTCACGGGGTTCATCTGCTGATCTTGTTTAAAGCATCATCTCTGGGGCACCTGGGTGGCTCAGTCACTTAAGCCTCTGACTTCTGACCTCAGCTCAGGTCATGATTTGTGAGTTTGGGCCTCACATCAGGCTCCACGCTGACGGCGAGGAGCCTGTTTGGGATTCTCCCTCCCTCTCTGCCCCTTCCCTGCTTGTGCTTTCCCTCTCTCTCCCTGTCAAGATAAATAAGCATTAAAAAATAAAGGCATCGGGGCGCCTGGGTGGCTTAGTCGGCTGAGCGTCCGACTTTCGCTTAGGTCGTGATCTTGCGGTTCGTGGGTTCGAGCCCCGCGTCGGGCTCTGTGCTGACTGCCAGCTCGGAGCCTGGAGCCTGTTTCAGTCTGTGACTCCCTCTCTCTCTGACCCTCCCCTGCTCACGCTGTCTCTCTCTCTCTCTCTCTCTCCTAGAAATAAATAAAAATATTAAAAAAAAAAAATAAAGGCATCATCTGTGACTTCCTTCGTCAGTCAGAGCAGTCACTCCAGCGCAGGGATGCTGCCTGACCCCGGGCTACAACCCTCACGGGGCCTCAGAAACTGTGCTGCCCACAGGCACCGCTGAGTCTCCAATTAAGTGTGAACAGAAGACTCACTGAGCCCTGGGGCAAGTAGCTTAATGTCACTGGCCTTTGGGTTCTCGGCCACTAAGTGAGGTTGCTGAAACAGCTGTCTCTAAAAACCCACCTGGCTCTGAAGCTGCCGTTGCGGTCCAGTCTCCCAAAGCCCTCCCCCTTCCCCCAGGACCCTCCCCTCCCAGTATCCATGCCCTGTATATGCTCTGCCTGCGCTGAATTTGGGCCTTCTGTGCGACCAACAGAGTAGGGTGGAGAGGGTCGTGTGTGACTTCCGAAGTTAAGTCACAAAGGGCACGGTGGCTTCTGCTGTGGTCCCTTGGACTGCTCGCTCTAGAGGACACCAGCCACCGTGTCATGAGGACACTCCACGAGAGGTCTTCATGGAGAGTAACTGGCCAGCAGCCAAGTGCGTGAGATGAGTCACAATTGGATCCTCCAGCTCCAGTCAGACCTTCACTTGACCACAGCCCCAACCAGCATCCAGCCTTACCTTCATGAGAGACCCGAGCCTGCTCCGGCCAGCCAACTGCTCCGAGGCACCTGACCCACAGAAACTGCAGGAGATGATCATTGCTCGCGGATGTTCAGAACTCTTTGTTACGCAGCAGGAGATGACCAGTGTGCTGCTACCAAAAGCTATCCTTACTACTCTCTGTAATTATTTCTGCTGTGAAGAAAACCCTAAATCATTGCCAAAACTCAGTCTCCAAAATGGAAATTATTCCTAGTTTGGGGGCCACGTTGGGGGCCTGGAATCTAGAACAAAGCCTCCAGGAATACGGAGGTCCCCTTTTCTTCAGTGGGCCACGGGAGACCTGATGCCACCCCATCCCCACTGCGCTCCCCTCGTTTCCTTCTTTTTCTCACAGGTTGTTTTTCAATCCAGTTTCGATACTTTTACTCCTCTGCTTCTGATTTTTTCTTTTTTTAAAATTTAAATCCAAATTAGTTAACATACATGTAATAATGATTTCAGGAATAGAATTTAGTGGTTCATCACTTACTTATAACACCCAGTGCTCATCCCAACAAGTGCCCTCCTTAATGCCCCTCGGCCATTTAGCCCATCCCCTCACCCAACACCCCACCAGCAACCCTCAGTTTGTTCTCTGTATTTAAGAGTCTCTTACGGTTTGCCTCCCTCTCCATTTTTATATTATTTTGCTTCCCTTCACTTATATTCATCTGTTCTTAAATTTCACATATGAGTGAAACCATATGATATTTATCTTTCTCTGTCTGACTTATTTTGCTTGGCATAATACACTCTAGTTTCATCCACGTTGTTGCAAATGGCAAGATTTCATTCTTTCTCATTGCTGAGCAATATTCCATTGTACGTATATACCACATCTTCTTTATCCATTTATCAGTTGATGGACATTTGGGCTCTTTCCATTCTTCAGCTATTGTCGATAGGGCTGCTATAAACATCAGGGTGCATGTGCCCCTTTGAATCAGCACTCCTGTATCCTTTGGGTAAATACCCAATAGTGCAATTGCTGGGTCATAGGGTAATTCCAGTTTTAATTTTTTGAGGAACCTCCATACTGTTTTCCAGAGTGGCTGTACCAGTTTACATTCCCACCAGCAATGCAAAAGGGTTCCTCTTCCTTCCTTCCTTCCTTCCTTCCTTCCTTCCTTCCTTCCTTCCTTCCTTCCTTCCTTCCCTTCCTTCCTTTCCTTCCCTTCCCTTCCCTTTCCTTCTTTCTTTCTTTCTTTCTTTCTTTCTTTCTTTCTTTCTTTCTTTCTTCCTTCCTTCCTTCCTTCCTTCCTTCCTTCTAAAAAATTTTTAACATTTATTTATTTTTGAGAGACAGAGAGAGAGCATGAGCAGGGAAGGGGCAGAGAGAGAGGGGGACACGAAATCGGAAGCAGGCTCCAAGCTCTGAGCTGTCAGCATAGAGCCCAATGTGGGGCTCAAACCCATGGACCACAAGATCATGACCTGAGCTGAAGTCGGATGCTTAACTGATTGAGCCACCCAGGCGCCCATAGGGCTCCTCTTTCTTCACACCCTCGCCAACATCTGTTGCTACCTGAGTTGTTAATTTTAGCCATTCTGACAGGTGTAAAGTGGTATCTCCTTGTGATTTTGATTTGTATTTCCCTGATGATGAATGATGTTGAGCATTTTTTCATGTGTCTGTTAGCCATCTGGATGTCTTCTTTGGAGAAGTGTTTATTCATGTCTTTTGCCCATTTTTTTACTGGGTCATTTGTTTTTTGGATACTAACCCTTTATCTGATATGTCATTTGCAAATATCTTCTCCCATTCCATTGATTGCCTTTCTGTTTTACTTTCCTTTGCTGTGCAGAAATAAGATTTTTTTTTATCTTGATGAGGTCCCAATAGTTCATTTTTGCTTTTCTTTCCCTTGCCTCCGGAGACTCACCTAAGAAGTTGCTGCGGCAGAGGTCAAAGAGGTTGTTGCCTGTTTTCTCCTCGAGGATTTTGATGGCTTTCTTTCTTATGTTTAGACCTTTAATCCATTTTGAATTTATTTTTGTCGGTATAAGAAAGTGGTCCGGGTTCATTCTTCTGCATGTCACTGTCCAGTTTTCCTAATGCCATTTACTGAAGAGACTGTCTTTTTTCCATTGGATATTCTTTCTGGCTTTGTCAAAGACATACTTTTAGGTCAATTTCTGGACTCTCTATTCTGTTCCATTGGTCTATGTGTCTGTTTTTGTGCCAGTATCATACTGTCTTGATGATTACAGCTTTTTAATGCAACTTGAAGTCCGGAATTATGATGCCTCCAGCTTTGGTTTTCTTTTTCAAGATTGCTTCAGCTATTTGGGGTCTTTTCTGGTTTCATACAAACTTTGGGATTGTTTGTTCTACCTCTGTGAAGAATGCTGGTGTAATTTTGATAGGGGTTGCATTGAATGTAGATTGCTTTGGGTAGTATAGACATTTTAACAGTATTTGTTTTTCCAATTCATGAGCAGGAAATGTTTTTCCATTTTTTTGTGTCTTCAACTTCTCTCATAGGCTTTCTATAGTTTTCAGTGTATAGATTTTTCATCTCTTTGGTTAGGTTTTTTTCCTAGGTATTTTATGGTTTTGGGTATAATTGTAAATGGGATTGATTCCTTGATTTCTCTTTCTGGTGCTTCATTACTGGTGTATAGAAATGCAACCTATTTCTGTAGATTGATTTTATACCCTGTGACTTTGCTGAATTCATGTATCAGTTCCAGCAGTTTTTTGGTTGAGTCTTTTGGATTTTCCACATAAAATCATGTTGTCTGCAAAGAGTGAAAGTTTGACTTTCTCCTTGTTGATTTGGATGCCTTTTATTTATTTGTGCTGTCTAATTGCTGAGGCTGGGACTTCCAACACTATGTTAAACAACAGTGGTGAGAGTGGACATCCCCGTCATGTTCTTGACCTTGGGGGGAAAGCTCTCAGTTTTTCCCCATTGAAGATGATATTAGCAGTGGGTCTTTCATATATGACCTTTATGATCGTGAGGTATGATCCTTCTATCCCTACTCTCTTGAGGGTTTTTAGCAAGAAAGGAAGCTGTATTTTGTCAAGTGCTTTTTCTGCATCTATTTAGAGGATCATGTGGTTCTTATCCTTTCTTTTATTAATGTGATGTATCACATTGATTGATTTGCAGATATTCAACCAGCTTCTAGCTTCTCTGGAAAAACAGGAAGGAATCATAATCTGGTGCTGTTCACAGGAGAAAGGAAAGTGGAGGAATTTATCTGCCTCTCTCCCGCCTTCTATCTCCTAGGTCAGTATTTGCCCCGTAGGGAGCTATCTCCCTGACTTATCCAGTCCTTGGTAAGTGCCCAGGAAGCCAGACCCCACACCCTGCAGTGAGGAATTTCATCCAAGTCCCAAAGTGGAAAGCATCCAGGAGCGAGTGGGGCACCAGCCAAGAAAGGGAACAAAGTCACTGAGCAACATGAGAAGAAATACAAGATGTGTGTCCTGTATCATTACCTTCCTGGTCCCTTTTCTAATTCCTCAGATACTAACTCACCAGCACAGCCCTAGGAAGGCCTGGATTCTTCTTTTGACTGTATCAGTTCCTCAAATGTGTAATGTAGGTGGAGATGCAATGAGACTATTACTGTCAGCTGACCCTCTTGGGCTTCAAGACAGATGGACACACTCAAACCCTGGCCTCCAAAATACAAATTACCTCTTAAGCTTGCTGGAAGAAAGTCTTAAGTATCCATAAAGGGTCTCTTAAACCATAACGTTCACCCACCAGCTTAGAAAAGGCAACTTAAGGGGCACCTGAGTGGCTCAGTCAGCTGAGTCTGCAATTCTTGATTTCAGCTCAGGTCATGATCTCATGGTTCATGGGATCGAGCCCCACGTTGGGCTCTGTGCTGTCTTTGTCTCTCTCAAAATAAATAAATACACTTTAAACAAACAAACAAACAAACATTTTTAAAAAAGAAACTTAATTGGGTAGAGCTGGAGCTTTTGAGCCAACCCTGGGATGTTTTAGACAAAATTAAGAGGCCCTGAAGCCCACATTTTTTTCCCCTAGGAAAAGAGGTGCTTACTCCCAAGAGTTCACCATGCTTCTTTTTAGCGACAGCCCTCGGAGAGTGGCTGTGAGCAGATGGAGGCTCCACTAGCCCCCACTCATTCCAGTGCACTGAGAGGCCTCGGGCAGCTCCCATTAGCAGGTGAGGGTGGGTGATTGGTGGATGGACAGATGGATGGATGGATGGACAGATGGACAGACGGATGGGTAGGTGAATGGGTGGGTAAATTAATGGATGAGATGGCTGCTCGGCTTCATAGGTATCTGAGAAGTGTTGTCCAGAAACCTCACACCCTTAAATGCCCCCTATCCAACAGGCAATCAAGGAAATCATTGCTCTGAGTTTTTACTGTCTTGAACCCATCTCTCCTTGTCCCTGCCGCAGACACCGCCTCCAGTCCCCCACCCTTCTGGCTTGTTATCAGCTCCATGCTGTCTCTTTGCATTAAAGTGACAAGCTGCAGCACAAAGTGACGACAGGAGGCTGGGGCTGTAATTCGCACTGACATTCACTGGCGCGGTCCACTTACTGCCTGGTAAGCCAAATCGGAGATTTGTCTGATTTTGATCCCAGGAAGAGAAGTGACAGCGCTGCTCTGCTCCTGCCACTCAAATCAAGCACCAGGCGGGTCCTCGGGCCCGTGTCCCGGCTGGCGATGCCCACCTGCGCAATGTGGGCCTTCAGGACCCCTTTCCCTCCCTTGCGCTGGAATTGCCTTTCAGGCCGGACCTATGGCACACACGGGAAGAGGGCTGTGGCAGGGGGCGGGCGGGCGGCGCACTCTCTCAGCCGGTGGCAGTGTGTTTACAGGAGGCCCCTCCCGGGGAGTTAGGCGCTGCTGGGATGTCAGACCCCAGCTGACAATACCTCGGCAGCCCTCTTTCTGCCTCCCCACCCCCTCTCCTAACGTCTCCCCACAGTAAGAGAAATGCCACAGCGTGAGAGAGTCACAGGAGCAAGGAGTTAGCCCGTGGGCATGCCGGCTACATAATCTACAAGGCCCTGCGAGAAATGAAGACGTGGGACCCCCTGTTCAAAAAAGCTGGGGGAAGTATCATTAAAGATACTAAAATAGAAGGCTTTTACCTTTCTTCTGTGGGCTCTCTCTGACTTGTGGTGTTTTTTACTTGCCATATAATGCTGTTCTAAGCAAAAAAAAAAAATGTAAATAAATGAATAAATGGATGAATGAATGAATAAATAAATGAAAATATTATTAGCATGATTTAACCATTCATCTTTCTATTATACAATGACAGTTTTAAATGAACCTGCAAGAGCTTTTTCACTCAGATGTGGAATCACCAAAACGACACAATTCATACCTCCCAATTCATGATGCGCATACAATATATTTCATTCCTATCAGAACAATGGAAGTGCTACATATAATGTTCTTTTTCTTTTAATTTTTTTACATTTATTTATTTTTGAGAGACAGAAAGAGACAGAGCATGAGCAGAGGAAGGGCAGAGAGAGAGAAGGAGACACAGAATCTGAAGGAGGCTCCAGGCTCTGAGCAAACATTCAGCACAGAGCCTGATGTGGGCCTCGAACCCGCAAACCGTGAGATCATGACCTGAGCCAAAGTCAGTTGCTTAACCGACTGGGCCACCCAGGCACCCCAATAATGTTCTTATTTCACTTCTCAAAACACACATTCTACCACCTCTCTGTGCCCTTCCCTTACTGATGAGTGCGGAAGGACTGAAAGGAAAAGATACTATGGTTGCCCTATCTATACTATTCCTTCTATGCCCTCATGTTCAGTGTCAGTGGTTGGTTATTACAGGGAACAATGTAAGACAGAGATAGGTTTCCTTGACCTTTCTTGGAACCCCATTGTCTTTCTGCAGTCAAGGCCAGTGGTGGTTGAACACAAAGCTTGGCTCCCCCCACCCCACGCCTCACTTAGCCAGTCGTATTGGTAACACACTTCCCTTGCACTCATTGTGGGTCTGTGGGAACGTGGTGCTCATGGGACACTGAAAATGCTATTTGAGATGGGGTAGTGGGGAACAACAGACACGCGTTTGCTCACACATCTCTGCTTACATGCATGCTCCATTGTCTCCTTGCCTTCTCTTATAAAACACAAGTTCAAAGATAAAATTATTACAAATTTCAAGATGGCGACAGCAAAGCATGAAGCTGGGGGCTGTGCTCACCCATGGAACTGACCCTGCCTGTCAGGATGGTGGGCCGTGAGAGCTAACACCTAGAGAGTGCCTGCAGTGGCCAGGCTTTTCGTGCATGAACTCCTTGGGATTGCTTGGCTAGCACACACAGCAGGTAAGTTATTACCCTACTTTTCAGACACGAAACTTGAGGCACTGGGAGCTTAAATGACTTGCCCAGGGTCACAACATCTGCCACTGACAGAGGTGAGATAAATATCAGGGAAGACTTTGTGGGGGGGAAGTCACATAGTCTTTCCTCTGGTGTCTGTATTCAGGTCTATACATCAGGGTTGAGGAGTCTTCCCCTTCACATGGGAATCCATAGCTTTACTTCTTTAGAATGCTACCTTTGCTCAAACCTGGGTTCAGGGGCTTAGCAACACTTTTGAAGTGACAGGGAAGGGGCAGTCAGTTTCATTCTGGGAGGCTTTGGGGTGAGTGGGTCCAAATAAGTCAGGACAGCACAGCAGGGGGTCTGAGGAAGCCCCTTCCTTCCAGCTGCCATTAGACTCAGGAGCCTGGAATCGCAGAAACCCAGCCAGTTAAGCCCTGGCTTGGGTTTTCTTGTCCCTTAGTAAACAGTGTGCACACACATGTGCACACGCATGACCCAGCTCTAGCTCCTGGCTGCATTCTTAGAAGCCGTGTCCCTTTGCCACCCCCACATCTCCTCATTCTCCATGTGACTCAAAAGCATTCCCCACCTGCTGCCAGGAAAGCAGGGAAGGCATCACCAAGCAGGTTCATCTGGCCACCACCCTGCGCGTTCAGAACACTGGTCTGCCTTATATCAGCAGGGAGGAAGCGGGACAGCCAGCCAGGGCGGAGGGCTGTGATCACTCCCTGTCAGTGCTTGTGCAGATAGGAGAGAGCAAGGGGATCAGGGAAGGCAGGGAGCAGAGGAATGGAGGGCAGTGGAGGGCTTGGGGTGTGGCACAGAGGAAGGAAGCGCAAAATCCGATAAGCACTTTGCTCAAGTGCTTTGCAAAAGATGAAGAGATGGATGTGTTGCCCAGCGGTCTTACATAGGCCCTAACTGGTTTATCAGTCACTACACAATCTAGTCCCATTTAGCCATTTTTAAGAGAGAGACAGACAGAGAGATAGACAGACTGTGAGTGGGGCAGGGGCAGAGAGAGAGGGAGACACAGAATCCCAAGCCGGCTCCAGACTCTGAGCTGTCAGCACAAAGCCTGATGTGGGGCTCAGACCCATGAACCGCAAGACTCATGACCTGGAGCCAAAGCTGGACACTTAATAGACTGAGCCTCTCGGGTGCTTCCGTCCCCATTCAGCCATTTTTGTGACCAAGAAAATGAGTTACCTTTCCCCTGGAGGAGTGTGTGCTCTCTGAGTAACCATCCACACAAGAGTGATGTCAAACGTAGCTGTGTCTTCCCTCTCTTAGCACGACAACCCCAGGTCCCCTTACCAAAAAGACTCTGTGTCACGTGCCTGTGTACACCATTTGTGTTCTTCCCCTACACGTCCCTGTGCACTGTGCCCCATCATTCAGGAGTTAAAGGCAAGTGTATAACATGACTGGGGACTGACCAGTACAGATGGGACATCCGGACTTGAAGAAAGAGCACCCGTGAAGGGAAGCCATGACTTAATGCAGTTGCTTTCATCATTCCACGCCATGCTTCCCCCCACCGCCCCCTGGTGTTTTTCCTTTTTCCAGAACGCTGAAGGCTTTCTCTGCTGTTCCCGTCTTCGGTCATATGGCGCCTTTAGGACACTCGTATTGAGCAGCGCCAGCACTGGGCAGTGTTTTTCCATCTCCTGACTCCTTATTCGGGTTGTAAGATGCTCTATTTCTCTCTGGACATGATGTTTGGAAACCAAGAGGCAGGTATTTGATGCGTGTCGCACGTGTCATACGGTGCTGCTAATGTCATACCATTGACCAAAGAAGACAAGAAAAGGCTCCCAGCAGATGGACTGGTGTTATGTTTCATACTACATGCAGTTGATTCCCGACAGCTCAGAGCAAACAGCCGCCACTTCATCAGTGGGAGACGTGCAAGGTTTTATGCCGCCTCAGGTAAGAATGCCCCCAAATGGCTATTTGGGGGTCCTTACCCACTTCTCAGTAATTCTTCCTTTTCACAGTTGTTTTTTTTCTCCTCAAAAATGCTGTTGGTCTCAGGGTTTAGGGGCTATAGTTGTTCCTCTCAAAATAAAGATGAGGGTCCTTTGTAAAAGTAGAGTTTATGACCCACATGAAGTTGGGTCAACAGGAGCTGTACTAGAAAGTCCCAGCAAATACCTCGCTCCTTGCTTGCCCAATTTGGCTAATTTGAGTGAGGAAGGCTCGTGGGTGCCAAAGCATATGAAACTATACAATTATGGCCTCCTGCTTCTGTTTTTATAGACAAGCCAAAGAGGTGGCCACAGGTCAGCCAGTGCTGGACCAAGAAAGGGAGTCAGTAAGAAAGGAGCAAGTTGCAAACCGTGAGAGGCTCTTGAATGCCGAGAACAAACTGAGGGCAGATGGGGTGGGGGAGGGGCGGGGGGATGGGCACGGAGGAGGGCACTTGTGGGGATGAGCACTGGGTGTTGTATGGAAACCAACTTGACAATAAACTATTTTTAGAAAAAGATTTTTAATTTAAAAAAAAAGAAAGAAGCGAGTTGTTCTCTTCTTATGTTGATAGGTTTCTGCCACCATTTTTATTTTTTTTTATTTTTTAATTTTTTAAATGTTTTATTTATTTCTAGGAGAGAGAGAGAGAGAGACAGCGTGAGCAGGGGAGGGTCAGAGAGAGAGGGAGTCACAGACTGAAACAGGCTCCAGGCTCTGAGCTGGCAGTCAGCACAGAGCCCGACGCGGGGCTCGAACCCACGAACCCCGAGATCATGACCTAAGTGAAAGTCCGACGCTCAACCGACTAAGCCACCCAGGCGCCCCTCTGCCACCATTTTTAAAGCCTCCAAGAAAGATTCTGACATGAGGGAGATACAGTTTGTGTTTATAAAAGATGGAGAGCCTGCTTTCATCCTGACTCGCTGCTTTCCACATCTCTTCTGGCTTTAGCACAGGAGAGCCAGGCTGTGGAATGCCAAGTAGGTGGAGGTTGATCCCTGGCTGGCGGACCCCATGTCTGGGTTAATCTCCACCAGCCACCCATCAGGTAGGAAGAATCACTTGACTGTATGGCCGCCACGGACCCTTCCTTTCAGCTTGCTGTAGGTTGCCAAGGAAACAAGGGTGTCTTAACGTTAAGAATAATTTGCTCCCTAATGGAAACAGTCTCTCTCTAAAGGAAAGTTAGCTGGGAAGCCACTTGAGTCATCCCAAGTTGCTGTCCCCGCCCCACCCCCGCCCTACTTTCCCCTGTTTGCCTAGAGGTCTTAATTTTGATGATGTATGAGGTGTCAGCGGGAAGGTCTTGTGCTCTGTCGCGAAGCACTATAAAAAGGCAGATGTATGATTGTGCCATCCACAAATACCCTAGAAAGTTAAGTGTTAAGCCAATGTTAATAATAAATGTTTTCCTCCGAAGTAGGTTATAGCAGTGTCACCAGAGCCCTTTGAAGTATCACAGACTGATAAAATCCCAGAGAGCTCAGGAACCCCTAACCTTGCCATTGTCTTTATAGTCCAGTGAGGAACGTTATTAAGTGCCATTCCATTGTTTTTTTTTCTGCCTGGAGCCCTTGGATGGAAAGAGGAACACCCCCCACCCCCAACATCTGAACTTTATCTCCAAAGATGGGGAAGTCTTGGGATGAGAAAGCCCCAGGGAATGGAGAAATGAGTCTTTAAGTTTTTTCTTTTTTTTTTGAGGATATGTGGCCACTAACTCATCACATGGGCTCAGTCCACACCTCCCCCACCACTTTGCTACAAGGTCCCCTCGATCTAAGTGGGGGAGGTGATCTGGTCCCATCTGGCCTCCCACCATAGGGCCCTGTACCATTCATTCAGGGGCCTCGGGTCTTCAGTCTGTCTCCTGCAGAGGTTTATCCGGAGAGAGCCCCTAAGTGGGGAGCCTATAACTAGGGCCTCATGCTTATGGGCAAAAGAGTTAGAAGCTTACCTTGTTGCCTTGTTTTTTCTCAAGAAAATTCTAAGCCAAAATTCTATATTCTTCCCCAACAGATGTAAAGTCTCGGTTGCTCTGTATCTTCCATTGCCTCTCATCCAATGGGAAGGGTGCTTGTTGCTGTGGCTGTTGCTGTATTCTATTAGAGAGTCCTTCCCGATGCAGGAAAAGGAGTCAGAATCATAGGGAAAATGAGCCAAAGTCAAGAAATCCACACGTTCCAGATTTAAACTGGTTTCCGGATTTAAGCTAGTTTCCCCAGAAGCAGATCTTGATGGAATATTCCAGTGAAGGTGACTCATTAGGAAGTGCTCCCAGTGTTCTACATGTTCTCAGGGTGGGGAAACAGGCCTGGGAAGAGCAGAAGAGCAGACAAGCCAAGTCCCTAGGAGGGTAACGTTGGCACAGGACAGGTCACACTTATGTGTCCCCATCAGGGCTGAGGGAGTTGGAGAGCTGGTGGCCCATACGCCTGCGTCATTGGCTAAGAGCTGCAGAACGAGGCATACGGGGCACAGCCAAAGCTGTTCCAGTAGCCTGGGGGTGTCGTCTGACACGGAGATGCGGGTAAGCCTGCAGTGGAAGCAACAGGAGAGCCCGTGTGCCCAGAAATAGCAAACGATCTGAGGGAATATCCACACGGGACTGCGAGCCACTGCTACACCCCCGTCTGCAAGGGAAGAAAGCAGAGGAAGAAAGGCCGAACTTATCTCCAGATTAATGTGTTTGCTCATCACTCATCTATCGACTTAGCAAACATTTACTGAGCACCTGCTATATTCCGGCCATTGTGCTACATGCTGAAAATTACAAAGAAGATACTTGTACTTCTTGTGCTTGGGACGTTAACCATGTAATAGGGTGGGTGGGCGACACGTACTGAAATGTCTGTCACCCAGCTTAGGTTTGGACCCAACCATTCCTAGATTCCTCCTAGCTCTGTTCTAGGAAGGGCCAACCCTTCTACCTTGAGGAAGCTCACTGTATAATTACATAATCCAGGGGTCACCGGGCTGTGTTGCTTAATGCTAATACTGCTCGTACAGATCTCTGGATGAAAGGCACAGCATGGGTGCCAGGTATTATTAGTGATAAAGATGGTGTTTAGTGATACCAAAATAAATAGGCTGGCATCGGGGTTTTGCTCTGCATTCAGGGAAGTGTTCCGGGTCTCCTAGGCCCTTTATCTAAGAATCAAATGCTCCCAACATCTATAAAACATGCCTGCCCCGGTTCGTCTTAGGACCTGAGCATTTTTCTGGCATCCGCGCTTTGGGAAGTGCCCTGCTGATTCCAAGGACTGCGGCTGCGTGGGTGGCATTTTAGCAACGGCCCAGGTAGACGGGTTACCTAAGGTTACATCCACTTACTGCCCTTGACCAACAGGCCGGCCCTGGGAAGGGAGGAAAAGGAATTGGAATGGAGAACGAGAGCAACACATTTCTCATTTGCAGGGCAAAGTAGGCTAGGAAAAGAACAGTCTCCCTGCCCCTCCAGTCTTAGGGCTGAGGACTTGAAGATCAGAACAGGCCCTCGAGGGTGGCCAGCCAGATAAAAGAGAGGGCGCAAGCTACCACCACACTTTAGACAAACAGCGCAGACTCCTTTTGGCATAAGTATGTCCCAGACATCTCGTGGGATATGCTTATAACACAACCTGATTTGTTGCTTCTCTAAAATTCAGATGAAACGGGGCATCTTCTTTTTTTATTTGCCAGAGTTAACTGGCAACCCTGCCTCCATGGGCTTCTTCAGGAGGACTTTAGTCCTTTAAATCCCTGACCAGGTGAGAGCTGAAAGGCCACATAACCACGGGGGACTGCATTTCCACATGGCGGGGGTGGGGGTGGGGTTCAGATCTCTCCAACGCAGCCGTTTGTCTGAAGTCAACTAAAATCACCTTTTAAGATCCTCAACTGTTGCTGGGATTGGGAATGCAAACCCCAAACTGTTCTTTAACCTACACTTAAGTTCCTTACTGCCAAGCAGAAAGCCCAGCAGCCTCAGTGGGGGGAAGATACAGCAGGCACATGTGTTCATGGGTCAGAAAATGAAGGCAGAGAAACAACCAAGTAAGACTCTCTTAGCAGGAGCTCAAATTCCAGAATTTCTTTTTCAAATGTAACTCCTTCGATTTTTTTAGTCTGTAGTGGGATTACCTTATGCTTCTGAACAAGTTCAATGATGCTTTATTATTTTAAAACTACCAGAATGAAGAGCGTGTGTGAAATTAAATGCCGTGTGCAGATTTTGAAGCCACGGAGAAGATCCCCAAACCTCATATTTGTCGACGCCTTTTCCCTGGCATAGCAATTTCCCGGCAATTCATCTGAGCCTTGACAGTCTTGGGGGCAGATGACACCAATGTTCTCCAACCGTTTGGCAGGTGAGGAAGGTCAGGCCAACACAAGTTGAGGGCTCTGTCCAGAGTGACAATAGTGGTGACAGGAAACCTCATCTACAATCCCGAGTCTTCCCACCTGAACAAGCTGTTAGGAAGTAAACCCAGAGCCAGATTCTGGACTTTAGAATCAAGGTCTGGGGTATGCCACTCAAGGATTCTAGACCATCCCTCCCATGGTATATCTGGTAGAGGCCACAGATTCATTCTGCAAATTCTTATGGAACACGTATGAAGTGCCAGGCGTGGTACAGGTGCTGGGGACGCGGCTGGGAAAGGCAGACAAGGTTGTGGCCTTCATGGAGCTTACATCCTGGAGACAGTGACAGATGGTGACAGGTGCTCTGACAATAGGGACCGAAGGCATGGGCGGGAAGTGGGGCTGCTTTCTGGAAGGGGAAGAGGAAGCTCTTTCCGGATAGGGGATGCCTGAGCCACCAGGCTCGTGTCCCATCTGGGTCCTTGGCATGGCAGACAGAGGGAATGGTGAGCTTCAGGATGGGAAAAGTCTGGTGTTGGAGGGATAGCAAGGAGACCAGAGGTTCAGAGTGGAGCTAATAAGCTGGAGAGCAGGGAGGGGAAGTCTGGGCGGCAGGCAGGCCACGGTCAGGAGTTTGGATTTTATCTGAATTGTGACGGGGAACACCTATCTTAGCCCTTCTCACCTTCTCCTGTAAAGCTCAAGAGAGAAAGAGGATGTGGTCTCAGCGGGGAGAGCACACGGAACCCCTCACCGATGATGGCCAGGAGGCCCTGGGCCTTTGGAAGGGGTGGGTGGGGCACCTGGCTGCTGCCACCTCTTCAAAGCTTGGCTCCTGGATCTTGGGGTTTTCCCAGGACATAAAAGTCTCTTCCCTGACGCTTCAAGTGCTTTTCCTAAAAGCTAGTAGGTACCCTGATAAGGTTTCAGATTCTGCTACACTAACTTTTAGGCCCTGGTGGCCTTTTAACACGGCTGGAAGGTCCCAGTGCACCGACACAGACCACAAAGAAAAGGCAGTGCAAGCCTGGTGTGAGGGTCAACAGAGCTGGGCCCTGGCACAGCTGGGCCAAACACCCAGCTCCTTGGACGTGGGGGAAGGCCAGCCTGTCACCTGATCCAGGAGCCAGACTAAAACGCGGAGACTAGTCGTTCTTAAAGTGTGGTCCCTGGACCAGCAGCATCAGCATCGAGTGGGAATTCGTTAGAAATTCCAAGTCAAGGACTCTGGAGCTCAGCGTTCTGTGTTTTATCAAGCACTCCTGACAATTCTGACATTGGGCAGTTTGAGAACCATGGCCCTCAAGGAGAGCGGGGCAGATGGTTTTTTTAAAAAAAAAATACATAACCTGCTTTGGTTAAGACTTGGCTCTCAGTGTAAAGTCAAATCAGAACAAAACCAGAAACCTTCGGGGCACAGGGATTTGTGATGTCAGAACGCCAGGCAACCACTGAGCCTAACATCTGAGCTGTAATTTCTCCAATCCAACAGAACTCTGCGATGAAACATATTAGTAAAGAGGAAGCGCTGGCTAATTCTCCCAAATCGATTCCGAGCCCTTAGTTTATTCTTGGTGTGCTCTGGATGTTCCTGGGTGTATATTCGTTCTTTCATTCTCGCTATGAGTTGCAGAAAATATAAGTAAACCCTCAGGAAGCTTCCTCAAGGAAGTGCATGACTTGTAAATAAATGAAAAGTTACAGTGCAGGCCCCTGGGTGCTACAGAGCGCTCTGGGTTGGGGTGAGAGAGGCAGAAGGCAGGAAGGAGGAGGTCCCCGCCCGACCTGGAGGACGAGAAGCAGGGGAGCGCGGCAAGGGTTACCTAGTTCCACCAGTCTGGTGGCTGCAGGCAGCCCACACCCCTGCTTCTCCCTGAGAACAGAGCTGTCTGCAGACCCCACACACCCCACTGCACAAGCATGTGCTGAGGCTGCGAAGGAGCCGAAGGAGTAAGGACGCCACCAGCAGCCCCAGCCCCCAGGTTGCTGACCAGAGGCCCCTTTTCCTTTTTCTGTTTTTTTTTTTAAATGTTTATTTATTTTTGAGAGAGAGAGAGAGAAAGATAGAGCACAAGTGGGGGGAAAGGACAGAGAGAGAGGGAGACACAGAATCAAAAGCAGGCTCCAGGCTCTGGGTTGTCAGCACAGAACCCAACGCGGGGCTCGAACCCATGAACAGGAGATCATGACCTGAGCCGAAGTCAGATGCTTAATCGACTGGGCCACCCGGGTGCCCCCAGGGGCTCCTTTTTCTCATCAGGGTTCTCTCTGGCTAGTTGGCCATCTCCAGTCGTTCTGATGGACAGTCCCAAACCTCACTTCTTCCATAGACTTCTGTTCATCTGAAAGTACTTTCAACTGAGCAAGGCTAGGAATAGATCCTTATTTATGGAAACAATAATTCAACAACTCCAGGCCTTGACACACAGCCCTGGTGATTCTCCTCATACCCACAGAGCGGCCCACCTCTGATAATTCATTCATTTGAAACTATTCATTTATTTTTATTTTTATTTTTTTTATTTTCAACCATTTTTTTTATTTGTTTATTTTTTTTACAAATAGTTTATTGTCAAATTAGTTTCCACATAACACCCAGTGCTCATCCCCACAAGTGTCCTCCTCCATGCCCATCCCCCTCCCCCCCCACATCCATCAGTCCTCAGTTTTTGTCAGCATTCAAGAGTCTCTCATGGTTTGCCTCTCTCCCTTTCCCCCACCATTTCCGCCCTTCTTCTCCCCCTTGTTCCTCCGTCAAGTTCCTCCTAATCCTCCTATACCTGCACACATATGAAACTATTTATTAGGCCAGGCCCTGCCCCAAATGCCTCCCCTCATCCTGTTACCGATGGTTGACAATTATGTGGGGATTTTTAGCCTCAGGAGTAATAAAAAATGTAACAATGAACTACTATTTTCCACCTGCCAAATTAGCAATGCTTTGTTTTAGAGAAAACACTTAGTGTGGGAGCCTTGGGAGGGGCCCCTATAACACCATCGTAAGTACTGTGGCCTGGGACATCTTTCTAGAAAGCAATTGGACCGTATGCATCAGAACAAAACGTTAAAGCTCATTAAAACAGCGAGTTCACCTAGACGTTTATTCTAGGGGAGTTACTGGCGATTTAGACAAATATCTACACTGGCAACTATTTATTAAGCACATGCCATGTTCTATGCACTAAATACATAAATTATCTCCCCTACCAGCCAAGATGTTCCCCAAAACATTGTTTTTAATGACAAAAATCAGAAACATTTGCAATAAGAAAGAACATTTAAACAAATTAGAATAAGTCCACAGAACATAATGCTATGCAATAAAAACTATATTTTTAAAGAGTTTTTAGTGCTATGGGAAATACTCTTATAAAGGCAGTAAGATTCTAACTCATAAAGTACACATAATGAACGTGTGCATTTGAAATAATAGTGAGAATTGAACCAAAATACTAGAATGAGAACTTTCATTTTTAAAAAAATATTTTTAATGTTTATTTTTGAGAAAGAGAGAGACTGAGCACAAGCAGGGGAGGAGCAGAGAGGGAGGCACATATTTGGAAGCAGGCTCCAGGCTCTAAGCTGTTAGCACAGAGCCTGACAAGGGGCTTGAACCCATGAACCGTGAGATCGTGACCTGAGCCGAAGTCAGACGCTTAACCGAGTGAGTTTCAGGTGCCCCTGGAAATTTCATCTTTTATGTTTTCTGTACTTTCCTATTTTTCTACAATTGGCACGTATCCCTTTTATATGAAATGAAAACACACACCTATGACTTTCCGCTGGATATAAGGAACTTCTCTCATTCTGGCTCCAGACAGCTGCCCTGGTCCAGTCCTGGTGAGTCACGCACCTTGTCTGTTTTTTATTTTCTCGTGGCAAAATGGACATATAATCCTGGCTGTTCCCAAACCTCATAAGATTGTTGCATATCACAGTCACCTCCTGCCTATAAAACCCGAGGTGGACGCTAATTACTGTTGTTGCTAACACACTAATGCCTTCTGGGAAAGGTGAGTCACAGTGTCTGTGACATCACTTTTGAGACTCACATGAGGAAGGAATTGGTCTCCTGGGACAGGGATTCCCATGAAGCCTCCTCTTCCCAGAAGCCTTCCTCCTGTGTAGGTTTCCAAGAAGGGCTTGGGGGTGGGTTTGTATAGCCATCAGCTATCGCTGGGACCGCACGGCTAGAAACGCTGGGCCCCTAACCGTGCACGGCAGGACAGCGCGGTTTGGCTGATGTCGGCTGGGATCTGCTGGCTTGGGCTCCAGGGCCAGGGCCAGGTCTACGCCACATGTCTCTCTTCCTCCGGGGACCAGTGAGCTAGCTGGGGCATGTTCTTCTCACAGCAGGGGCAGAGCCCTAAGAGGTGGCGCCCCGTCACACAAGCACATCTCAAAGCGCTGTGTGCGTCACGTCTGCTACTATCCCCGGCCAAGCCCTGAAGTCTCGGGGCAGAGAAGTGTTCCCTTTGGAAAATTGTCGGAGGATCTGCAAAGTCACAGGGCAAAGGGTGTGGATGCAGCGAAAGGTGGAGAACGGAGGGCCGTGACTCGCCCTTGGCTGAGGACGGTTGGGAAGGTAGCCTGAGCCAGGAGCTGTGAGCTACCTGACCGCCTGGACTGAAGGATGGGAGAGACTGGAAGTAGGGGCTGCACCTGTTGGAGGTGGCTGGGAAATTCCCGCGCTACACCCCTTCCCCGCTCACAGGGGGGTGGGCTTGCGGCTCGGTGGGGCTCTCACCGGGGTCGTGGTGGGGGTGAGGACGCAGGCAAGACCCTATTCCATCCAGCTGTTTTCCTGATCTGCTTTGTTTCCAGACCTGCAGCCTGGAGCCATGTTTTAAACGCCTTTTAATGGGCAGCCTTCCTGCCTCGTGAGTTGCCATGGTTTTAAAAGGTTGTGTGTATTTTTATCATCTTAGGACCACATCTCCAGCACTTCTCTGGTGTGTAAACATCTTTATGAGTGTTGTTGTCCCCGGTTAGATTAAGTGGGTGTGTCCCCAGGCTGGCCTGTGAGGATCCGTCTAGGGGTGCGGCCTCCTGCCTGGGGTGGTGGCCCACCCGCAGGACAGCACATGGGGAAGGCAGGGTGGTGGAGAGGCTTCTGCAGCGGTGCTCACACAGGGCTGAGGCGATGCCTCCACAGAGACAGCGGAGATAAACAGTCACAGGGACAGAGCTCAGCGTTGGGAGCTGGGAAGCAGCCGGCCATGCACGCGGCTTGGGCTTCGGGGTCCCCAACCTTAACAGTGACAAACAAGCCCAGGCAGGGGGGGCCGAGGGAACCAAATGCAATCTGTGACCCTGAAATCTGGGGCCTGGTATAGACCAAGGGCCTCTCGCCAGCAGGGAGCCTGGGCTAAGATGATTTCTTTTCATTGCAACCAGATAACTCGGCACAACTACAGAACAGAAGTCTCCTTTTCTTTCGGAGAAGAAACATACACCAGAGGGAAAGGCCTCGTGTGGAGTTCTGCCGAATAGTGCGGGACCAACATGGATGTCCCTGGTGCGTGTACACCTGCTTCGCAAGAAGTCGTTGTTGCGATCAAAAGTCAGGGGTGGACGCAGCAACTTCTTACTTGACACATCCCCAAAAGCAAGGCAATCAAGAGCAAAAATAAACTGTTGGGACCTCATCAAGATTAAAAGCTTCTGCACAGCCAAGGAAACAACCCAGAAAATTAATAGGCAACCAACCGAATGGGAAAAGATAGTTGCAAATGACATATCAGATAAAGGGTTGATATCCAGAATCTACAAGAAACTCACCAAACTACACGCCCGAAACACAAACAACCCAGTGAAGAAATGGGCAGAAGATATGAACAGACACTTCTCCAAAGAGGACATCCAGATGGCCAACAGACACATGAAACGATGCTCAGCATCGCTCCTCATCAGGGAAATACAAATCAAAACCACACTGAGATACCACCTCACGCCAGTCAGAGTGGCTAAAATGAGCCAATCAGAGAACTCTAGATGCTGGCGAGGATGTGGAGAAACGGGCACCCTCCTACACTGTTGGTGGGAATGTAAACTGGTACAGCCCCTCTGGAAAACAGTGTGGAGGTTCCTCAGGAAACTAACAATAGAACTCCCCTATGACCCAGCAATAGCACTGCTAGGAATTTACCCAAGGGATACAGAAATGCTGATGCATAGGAGCACATGTACCCCAATGTTCATAGCAGCACTCTCCACAATAGCTAAAACATGGAAAGAGCCTAAGTGTCCATCAACAGATGAATGGATCAAGAAGATGTGGTTTATCTATACCATGGAATACTACATGGCAATGAGAAACAATGAAATCTGGCCTGTGTAGCAACATGGATGGACCTTGAGGGTGTTATGCTGAGCGAAATAAGTCAGGCAGAGAAGGACAAATATCATATGTTTGCACGTATAGGAGGATTAGGAGGAACTTAACAGAGGACCAAGGGGGAGAAGAAGGGTGGAAATGGTGGGGGAAAGGGGGAGAGGCAAACCATGAGAGACTCTTAAATGCTGACAAAAACTGAGGACTGGTGGATGTGGGGGGGAGGAGGGGTGGGCATGGAGGAGGGCACTTGTGGGGATGAGCACTGGGTGTTATGTGGAAACTAATTTGACAATAAGCTATTTGTAAAAAAAAAATAATAATAATCTGCCAAATCAAAAAAAAAAAAAAAAGTCAAGGGTAGAGCCTGAGTCTCGTTGTGAGAAAAATCATCAGATGCCTCCCCAAACACCTGACCAGCACTCCTCAGAACCATCAAACTCATCAAAAACAAGGAAACAAGGCCACAAACAAGGAGATCTAGGGAAGCCTGAGGACTGGACATATAATGCCATGTCCTGGATGGGATCCTGGATCAGAAGAAGACACTAGGTGAAAGCTAAGGAAATCCAAATACACTATGGGCTTTTATTAATAATGTACTGATATTAGTTCGTTAATTGTAACAAACGTGCCATGCTAATGTAAGATGCTTATAAGACCAGAAACAGGGCATGGAAAGTATTAGAACCTTCTCTACTACCTTAATTTTTCTATAAATCGAAAACAGTTGTAAAAAATAAAATCCACTTAAAAAAATCAAGCCAAGGGGCAAGAGCACAGACTTGGAAGCCAGGTTGCCTTTGTCCTCAACTCGGACAAGCCACTTAGCCCTTCTGTGCCTTGGTTTCTTCATTGCAAAAGGGGAATAATCACAGTACCTCTGGTTGTCCTGGGGGCTAAACTCTGAAAGAGTGCCTGGTAGCTAGTAAGCGCTACATGTGCTTATTTAATACATAAGTAAAACTGAAAGTGTGGGTCCACCTCACCTGTTCTATAAAACAAGGAGAGCACACATTCGCTGAATTTTGTTTTTCCTTAAAAAAAACCAACCAAACAAAAAAAAACAAGTCCATGAGGAACGACCATGCACTGTTGGTGGGGAGGCACATTGATGCAGCCTCTGTGGAAACAGTATGGAGGTTCCTCAAAGAGTTAAAAATAGAACTACCATATGATCTAGTAACTCTACTCTTGGGTGTTTTCACTCAGGGAAAACACGAACTTGCAAAGATTCGTGCACCCCGATGTTTACTGCAGCATTACTTACAAGAGACAAGACATGAAAGCAGCTCAGGTGTTTAGCAATAGTCAAGTGGGTAAGGAAAATGTGGTAACCACACACGCGCACACACACACACACATGCACACACGCACACATGCATGCATGCAGGAATATTATGCAGCTATAATAAAGGATGAGATCGTGTCATTTGAGACAACACAGATGGACCTCGAGGGTATTATGCTAACTGAAATAAGTCAGACTGAGACAAATACCATACAATTCCACTTACAAATGAAATCTAAAAAAAGAATGAAAAAACAAACAAAAGGCAGAGTCAGACCTTAAATACAGAGAACAAACTATTGGTTGTGGTGGGAGGAGTTGGGTAAAAGAGGTGAAGGGGAGAGGAAGATTCGGGCCTCCAGTGATGGAATGAGGAAGTCGCAGGAATAAAAAAAGTAAAACATAAGGAATATAGTCAATGATACTGTAATAGGGATGTAATGAGACAGACGGTAGCTATACTTGTAGTGAACACAGCATCATGTATAAACGTGTCAGATCGCTAAGTTCTGCACCTGAAGCGAATGTAACATTATGTGTCAACTATACTCAAATCAAAAAAGAAAAAAAAGGAGCATTCTCAGGGTTCACTTTGGGCTCCACTGCCCCGTCCTCATAGCTTAGCCGGAGCTCAGCTCTTCCTGCTCTTTCGCCTGAACGTTTCTCACCCTTTGCCAGGTTCAGATGAGATGCCCCAGTCTGGAAGCCTCCACCAGAGTCGTTATCAGCACACGCAGACACACTGCCTCCTCCTGTCCTACCTCTTCCTTGTGCCCTGGGAGCATCCCACTCAATCCAGGATCCAGCAGTATTCCCAGAACCCCCGATCCCCCAATCCCTCTGCCCTCCCCCACCCCACGGGTCCAGCCCCAGGCCACCCAGCTGCCTCTCCTGCCCGCACGGACACCCGTCCAGCTTAGAGCACCTTGGGAAGGAAGGGCACGTCACCGCCCAACAGGATGCATAGGAAACGCGTGTGTTCCTCATTGCTCAGGAAGAGGTCTCCCTAAAGAACAATCCTGAACTTTGTCCAAATGGTTGAGAGCTTGACACAAGTCATCTTCCTGTGAGCATCCGAAAAAAGTCTGTGTTGAAGCAGAATCAGAAGCACACAGCTGCTATTTCCTTCAGTTCAGAGCTTGGGTTCCTGGAGCTATTTCCTGCTTGCACTCACAGTCACATTCCTGCTCGGGGGCCCACTAGGTAAAGCAAGAGCCAAACACTGCACCGACGAGGCGGTGACTGAAAGTCTACGGCCATAGGATGAGGCTGAATCTCCCAGTCTCTTCTCTGGTAGGATCCATCACTCTCTGCTGAAGACGCCTGTTTCTGGTCCAGTCTCCCAAGAGACTGGTGAAGGGGGTTGTTCATATGACTCTCATGGTACAGGTGGGGAAACCAAGGGCTCCTGAGACAGTAGAGATTTCAGGCATGTTTCCTGCTTGGAGAAGGGGTCACCATACCCCACCCACCTTCTCTCTAGGCTTAGCTCATTTTCTTTGCTTTGATTTGCTTTCCATCATGCCAGTGTTTGGCGATGACCTACATAGGCCCCATGGCTAATAATAACATGGGCTTTATTAGCGCCTAACATTCAAGGACCGCCGGAGATTTGGCAAAAGTAATATTTACTAAATCATCTGCTTGTTGCAAACAAAACCCTCAAGCCTCTGGGGCAGCCTTAAGGAGAAGGGGCTGCTGGCTGGGAGAACCTGACACAGCATTCACTTCATTGACTTTTTTTTTTCGTTTTCATTTTTTAATATTGAAATCCTGCCCATGGCTCACTTGCACAGGGCTGATATTTAAGATATATAGCAACTAGAGCGAAATAAGTGAGGCAGAGAAGGACAAATACCATATGTTTGCACGTATAGGAGGATTAGGAGGAACTTGACGGAGGAACAAGGGGAGAAGAAGGGCGGAAATGGTGGGGGAAAGGGAGAGAGGCAAACCATGAGAGACTCTTGAATGCTGACAAAAACTGAGGACTGATGGATGTGGGGGGGAGGAGGGATGGGCATGGAGGAGGACACTTGTGGGGATGAGCACTGGGTGTTATGTGGAAACTAATTTGACAATAAACTATTTGTAAAAAAAAAAAAAAAAAAAAAGATATATAGCAACTAGTATGGCTCAGGTATTGACTAATCAGAATGGTCGTTGGCCAGGGTACCCAGCCAGGGTCTGACCCTAATGTCCACCCTCTGTTGGCCAGGCAGTGTCCCTGAAGTTCCAGGATTAGAGGGAGGTCCAGGGAGTTCTAGGGAAGGAGTCTAGGTAGTCAGGGCAGTGGGACAATGGCTGCACCAAGTGACAGGGAGATAGTTAGGTGATTGTCAGCCCTAACGCATGCATATTCTCAGTTCCCAGAAAGTACAGATCCATACCACATGGCTCAACATAGATTTGTCCCTAAGCGCACATGACTGTTGTTTGCAGCAGGCTGAGAAGCAGAGGCGTCTGAATTCAAGAGCTTCAAAGATTTTGTTTTAGTACATCCCACCTCGCCTCTTGTCCACTGGAGCTGGGAGAGAAGTGAAAGGGGGTCAGATGATAGGTTGTCTGTAATGCACAGACACAGGAAGTGGGACGTCAGTGCCAAACGATAGCATGAGATAGTCAAAGCTGGAGAAGCCCAAGAGGGTCCCTAAGTCCAAAGGACGAGTGTAGAGAGAAAGGACAAACAGAGAAGATGCTGGGAAGATCCTAATACAAGAGAGTCAAGGGGACCAGAGCATAGAGAAGCAAAGGAGTCCAAAGCCATTGCCTTCAAAACTCCACCATCCTCACCATGGGAAACCTAGCTGTGGTTCAGTGGAAGGAAGGGGTGGAGCTGCTCAATACTTATCAGCTCTTATAACCCTCTTGGGAAAAGATTTTCCTCACATTTGCCCCTGGCTCATATAGCAAGTTCTTTCTGGAAAAGTTGTCCTAGATGTCAAAGCTGATCTGTCAGAAGGACCTTCCTCATCTGAAGAGTTACTTCCTACCGGGAACAGGCATGCTTCGGATGAGTGGTCTTTTCCATGAGAATACAAAATCTTTATGACTTTGGCACGCCAGGAATTCTAACACAGTCATTTTTTTTTAAAGCAATTTTTTAATGTTTATTTATAAATGCTTATTTATAAAGTTTATTTATAAAAATAAGAGAGAGAGACAAAGTGTGAGTGGGGGAGAGGCAAACAGAGAGGAAGACACAGAGCGCAGAGCGTGACGCCACTGTTGGCACAGATCCCGACGCGGGGCTCGAACCCACGAGCTGTGAGATCATGACCTGAGCTGAAGTTGGATGCTTAACTGACCAAGGCACCCAGAGGCCCCTAGCACTAAATTTTATTTATTTATTTATTTATTTTTATTTTTTTTATTTTTTATTTATTTTTATTTATTTATTTTTTTTACAAATAGTTTATTGTCAAATTAGTTTCCACATAACACCCAGTGCTCATCCCCACAAGTGCCCTCCTCCATGCCCGTCCCCCCTCCCCCCACATCCATCAGTCCTCAGTTTTTGTCAGCATTCAAGAGTCTCTCATGGTTTGCCTCTCTCCCTTTCCCCCACCATTTCCTCCCTTCTTCTTCCCCTTGTTCCTCCGTCAAGTTCCTCCTAATCCTCCTATACATGCAAACATATGATATTTGTCCTTCTCTGCCTAGCACAGTCATTTTCAAAGTGGACTGGAAGGCCGCTGGCGGGGTGCAAGAATTCTCTGCTGGGTGCAAACCACTCTCCAAGCATGTGAGTCCTTCCTTCTGTGCGTCTTTGAGTGAACGCCACACAATTCCTCAGCCATCGTTTATGGAGAACTCATCACTTCTTACCAGTAACGTATCACGTGAATCATTAAAGATGATGGGATTTGGAATTTGTGAACCAAAATTACTGTGTGGCTAGAATACCTCTACTCTGCTTTGTATCCTGGATCCCGTCATCCATGTGACACGTGGCGGCTTGCAGAGCTCCTGCTGTGTGTGCATAACTGTCGATGGCCACAATGCCCACACTTTGGAGGAAGCAAGCTTGTTATCTTTCATTAGTTGTTGCTACTACATTATCCACGTGCTATAGTTCGTTGTAGGTGATCCAATCTTCTTGCTCAGGATTCCTTACTTGCCATGTTAGTTTTTGGGTCCTGTAATTTTCTAATAACTAGATTGGCAGATGTGCCTACGTTGTGGCTCAGCTAGGAATCAGGGGTACCCCTAGTGCCAAAGCAAACCTTTACATAATACAGCCCCTCTTCCTAAAAAGCAAGCTACCCATATGATAACAGTTTGGAGTAAAAAAAAAAGTCTGAAGTTTATAGCTCCTCTCTGGGAAAGTTTTTTAAAATGTATTTTTACTTTTAAAAATATATTTTAAATTCCGGTGACTCAAAAGGCAACACAATACTAAGAGGTATCATTCAGAAACTTCATTCCCACTGCTCCCCAGTCTACCCAGATCCTCTATCCCTCTCCCTAGAAGTCACCACTATCTCAGTGTCTTCTAAACCTTCCAGTGTCACTTCATGCAAATAGAGAGTATTTTCCTCAAAAAGAGAGGTTCTAAATATTTCACTAATGCACAGGGCTCCCCTGACCCCACATTAAAAGGTAACGTTAAATAAGGTCAATAAATTCAGAAGTGACCCCAGGAGGATGACATTGCCTCTGAAGTTTCTCTCTCCATGACTTTCAACAGCAATGACCTTGTTAAATATACCTGGCTCTTGGGACAACAATAGAATAGTTTTTTCCCTATCTCTGCATCTTCCCATGTCAACAACCCCACTAGGGTCTCTGACAAAGGCCCGCCTCCAACCAACCCACCCACGATTGATGAGTCTAGGGGCTCATCACATCAGTCCCCGCGGGACTGGATGAATGGGTTGTGATGTGATGCACACGATATTCAAGGAAGAAATGGCTGGCTGATTCCAATCAAGTTTCTTCCAGCTGGAAACGGTCCTTCAAAATGGATCCAGTGGAGAAACTTGACCTGGAGGATGTCCCAAACCGGCAGCGTCCAACCTATTTCTAGCGAGTGCGCCACGAGCCGGGTGTCATGGCAGGCGCCAGGAGCAGTGCACAGGTCCTGCCCTCACCGACCTCAGTCTCGGGTGGGGTACAAGACGTTATCATAATAGATGTGAGGAAGGGCCCCTGTGTGGGGTGGAGAGCTCAGAGATTCATGGGGAAGCCACATCAGCCCTGGGATCAGAGGGCAGGAGGCTCAGCCAGCGAGTGGGGGTCAGAGGCGGATTCGGAGCCACGGCCTCGGCATGAGCATGCCGGAGGCATTCCTCCTCTCCACCTGGGACCTGTGGAGAAAATTCTGGTCACCAAGGAGTGACTTTAATGGAGCTGCAGGGGCAGCGGGTGCTGGGGGTGTTTGGGAGAGGGTGGGGTGGGGAATCCCTCCCATCACAGCACACAGACATGGGCCTGGGCCTGGCTGGTGGGGAAGGGTGTTAAATGTCTTCTGTTCCCAAGAACCCCCAAGTTCATGCCAGGCACCACTCCAGGCCCTGCTTTGGAGACCTCAGAAAATGTCACAGCAATGGGTGCCTGGAGGGAAAGGTCTCAAAATGTCAATGAGTCAGAAGGTGAATCAGTCGGGTTCCCAACAGAAAGGCAGATGGTCCGTCCACAGCAGGATGACCTGGGGAGGGACTAGTTGTAAAGGTGTGGGTGTGGGAGGGCGCACCCGGGGGGCAGAGCGGCCGCTGCCTCGCACCCTTAGGCCCCGGGAAGGAGAACGGAGATGGTTACCAGAGTTTGTGGGGAGACACGGTTCCTGGTTCTTGAGAAGAGCAGTGGCTTCCACAGGGGTGACCTTGCAGAGCCAGGGCCATAAACTCCTCAGCCTCTCTCTCCCTCTTTCTCACAGGCCTCCCAAGGAGCTGAGGCCAGCCAGGGGAGAGGGCCCGCGGCCTGCCAACGAGGCTCCAGACACAGAGCAGCCTGGGGCTGGGGTCGGGGGGCCAGAGGCGGCCAGAAGACAGAGGAAAGCCTGAGCCCTCACTTACTCAGGTGGCAGGAGACAGGACAAACTTTCTTTTCTTCTTTACGCTTTTCTCTCTTTTTCTCATATTCTCAAAAGGGGTGCATGTGACTCCTGGCATGGGAGAAAGTGTGATTTTTAGAGTTAAAAGGCCCAAACACAAACCACATCAACAACCATGAAGGCAACAAGGAATGTGTACCAAGGAGGCCCCACTGGGCAGCACGAATTCCTTTATTAATCAGAGCAGAAAAGGGAGGACTCACACAAAAGTCTTCCCCGCCCCGAAAAGCCAGCTGACCCTTTCCCATGGGCTACTGACCACAAACAGAGCAAAGGCAGCTGGGATTGTTGGCTATGCCCTCGGGAAGAAGAGTCACCGGGCCCTGAAGAACGTGACCCCCAAGCCCCTCTTGCTTCTCTGCAGTGAAGTTCATGGGGAGGGAGGGCATCATAGGAGAAGACACTCAGCGTGCCAAGGATGTGGGTTCGATCCCCAGCTCGGCCGCCTCGCCGTGGGGGTGCCCCAAGCAAGGGACTGTGAGTGGTGAGCCCGCTCCTTCCGTCTCGAAGGCATCTTGAAGACCCGTGCAAACTGGCAGGACCTCTGCAGATATTACGTGCACATGAAAACCAGGAGGGCACAGAAAACAGCCGCCGCAAAAGGCAAGAACAAGTGCCCCAACTGCTCCCTCTGCGGCCCACAGCATGCAGGAGGCCTGCACACAGACAGCCGTTAGACAGAAAGGACACACTAGCCACTTGGGTGAATTGAGGAGAAACACATGTGGGACAGAGGCAGGTGTGATTGATTTGTCTATTTTCTTTTCTTTCTTTAATTTTAAAAATGTTTGTTTATTTCGAGAGAGAGAGAGACAGAGAGTGTGAGTAGGGAAGGGGCAGAGAGAAAGAGATAGGCCCCCAAGCAGCCTCCCCACTGTCAGTCCAGAGCACAATGCAGGGCTTGATCCCATGAACCTCAAGATCATGATCTGATCAAAATCAAGAGTCGGATGCTCAACTGACTGAGCCACCCAGGCGCCCTCTCTGTTTTCCATTGGACAACCTTTCTATCTGTCTCTATCTTCTCTGCTTTCTCTGATCCACAGCTCCCTGGACTCAGGGTTTCTAGAACCTGACCAGGAATTCTCTTGTGCAGCTCTCTCACCACCTAAAGGATGGAGGTGGACTCTCAGGTGTGGGGCTTTCAGAGACCTCAGAGGGCAGTACTTAAGGGCACCCACCTTTCTCTCCCTACCTTGGCTTCCTTCAGCAGTGCAATTTCAATGTGTGATTGTGCTGGAAGTCCCTTGTCCCATGAGGAAAGGACAAGATGGAAGAGACCAATGGAAACCCCATCTACCCACATGAGAAAAATCAGCTCAGAAGAGGGTGTGAAAAGAAGGCAAGATAAGGAAATAGGAAATTTGAGATAAAGACTGCATGGAGCCTGAAAATGTGATCACATTGTCACAGTCCTCAAGCCCTTTGACATGTGACATACTCACAGCTGGAGCCTGAAGGTTTTCAGGCCAAAGGGAAATGCAGGGGCCAAGGAAAACTTTTGTCAGATGCTAGACCTTCCCTTTCCCAGACCCTTCCCACCAACCCTGGAGAGACAAGTAGCCACACACCCGGCACCGCCCACCCCGATGCTTGAAAGCCTTGAGCCTGTCTTCCTCCCTCATTTAAACTACGTGAGCTGACTCACAGCTCCTGGTACTGAGAAAGGGTGGGTGCTGGGCACAGGGACCCCAGGAAGAGAACAAGGTATGAAAATGGATCGCTTGTCTTCCCTGCAGGAGAGGGTAGTGACTAAAAGTACGGAATTGGAGGTCGGATTGAGAAGGTCCAAAGCCCAACTCTTCTGCCTCTTGTCAGGGTGGCCTTCTTCCTTAACCATCTGGGCCCTCTGATCTACCACTACAAATGGCGATGCAATGTAAAATACACAGCATCAACTTGGACACACTCTTGACTTAAAAAAAACTGATCGTGGGGCGCGTGGGTGGCTTAGTCGGTTAAGCGTCCGACTTTCGCTTAGGTCATGATCTCGCGGTTCGTGGGTTCGAGCCCCGCGTCGGGCTCTGTGCTGACTGCCAGCTCAGAGCCTGGAGCCTGTTTCAGTCTGTGACTCCCTCTCTCTCTGACCCTCCCCTGCTCACGCTGTCTCTCTCTCTCTCCTAGAAATAAATAAAAAATATTAAAAAAAAAAACTGATCGTGAAACTAATCAAGGTTCTGAATCTCTTAAGTTTACAGAAAATGTAGGGATTGATGAAGAAATGAAGCAGCACCATGAAGACACAATCAGCCCAATCCAGAATGTGGGACGTTCTACAAGATAAATGACCTAATGTCCTCAACAACTCAACAGCATGGGAAAGGGAAAAAAGGAGTGGAAATTGTTAAGGAATAAAAAAGACCCAAGAGAGAGGAACCAACCATCAAAAGCAATGCCTGAGCCTTGTTTGGACCCTGATTTGAAAACAAAACAACCCCGAGGAGACATCTTCAAGAGAACTAATCTAATAATAAGAATTGACGGTTAATTTTGTTAGGGAGAATAATGGTGTGGTGGTTATATTTCTAAAAAGCCCTTACCAACTACAGATGGACCCTCAAGTATTAATGGCTGAAATGACATGGTGTGTGGGATTCACGGAACGAGGGAGTAACAGGGGACAGAGTTAAATGGTCGGAGCTTGGTAATGAGTGCCTGAGCTTTCATCATACCCTTCTGTCTGCATTGCATATTTTTTGAAAGTTTTTATAGCAAAATGTTTCATAAAGGCATTAGTACATGACTAAAAACTGCGCTAGGCATGGGATCGGACACCCTGGGTACCACCTCAACAACTGTTGGGCTGACCAGTGCTTGCATCCCAGGTTGGGGGGACAGTTCCCGCAGCTCTGACCTGCTCCCCTTACAGACTGAGACAAGCGTCTCTCTGACCCGTGGCCAGGGCTGCCAGCTTGAGTGTGCCCAGGACATCCGGACCCCGCAGGGAGGAGCCCACCAGGGCAGGGGCGTCAGCGCCCAGTGGGCAATAAGTCCACGTGTCTTGCTTTATTTTTTAAGTTTACTTATTTTGAGAGAGAAAGAGAGAGAGAGAATGAGAGAGAAGGAGAGCACACACGAGCAGGGGAGGGGGCAGAGACAGACAGAATCCCGGGCCGGCTTCCCGCTGTCAGCACAGAGCCCCATGTGGGGCTCAAACTCACAAACCGGGAGATCATGACTTGAGCTGAAACAAGAGCCGGAAGCTAAGCTGACTGCATCACTCAGGGGCCCCAGGGCCCTTGCTTTAAAGGTGCATAAGATGAGGCTGTGTGAAGTGAAGGGACACCTTCCCACCAGCCGGTCGGTGACAGGACTGGACTAGGGGTTCCGTCTGGGCCGACTCCACAGCACCCCGCAAAGGGCTTTGCCATGGTAGGCTCTCAAGAGGGCTGTTTTGCATGATGAAATAGAGACAGAAACAACACAACACCATTAACAATAGAGGGTTCTAAAAATAGATGTTTTTCTTCCAGCGACTGATTTTAAGATCCCAAAGTATCATTTGAGAAAATGAGCACCTGTAAAAGAAGACGGTCTTTTGTGCCCCAGCAATGCCCTTCCACACAGGTGGTAAAACCCGAAGCTTGCTGACTCTTAGCTCCGCCTTCAACCCAAGGCACCCAGTGTCCTTGCGGGTAGAGACCGTGCAAACAGGTGTAGGCTCCGCACTGCTGCAGGTAAAAATAGCTTGTGAGCTTGGAAGAACGATCTGCTTTAATTCTAGGAATTAAAAAAAAAAAAAACGCTTTGTAGTGAAGAACAGAATCTCAGTTTTGAAAATAATGGGCCTTTCCCCATAGGCACAAATAATTTAAATATTAACAGAAGTGAGATGACACGCAGGGGAGACTCCTCAGGCCCAAGTCCTTGTGACTATAGGAATTCAGTCTTTTTCTCCTCCTTCCACTCTCTCCTGGGGCTTTCAGGGAGCTGCGACAGAATCTGTAGGATTGCCAAGGTTTATAAAAAAATAAGCAGTTTAGGGCGCCTGGGGGGCTCAGGTCACCATCGCGCGGTTTGTGAGTTCGAGCCCTGTGTCGGGCTCTGTGCTGTGCCCTGTGCTCACAGCTCGAAGCCCAGAGCCTGCTTTGGATTCTGTGTCTCCCTCTCTCTCTGCTCTGCCCCCACTCAAGCTGTGTGTGTGTGTGTGTGTGTGTGTGTGTGTGTGTGTGTGTGTGTGTGTGAAAAATAAATAAACATTAAAACAAATAAGCAGTTTGGTGATCAGGTAAAAATATGCACAAGATATCCATACCCTCCTTTTTTGTGTAGAGAGCAAGGAAATATTTTTTATTAGAAAACTGGCAAGAAGAAAGCTAGTCGAGTGATGAAGCTTCCAACTGCGTGGCTAACCTGTTTAGCCAGGACCAGATGGTTTGGAGGGCTGGTAATAAGATCCAAAGCACTCTCTATGTAGGTCAGCATCGAATCCGGCCCGGGTCACCAATAACACAGAGATGTGTGTTGAGGGGCTGATGGAGATGAGGCAGTATCTCGAGACACAGACATATCTGAATTTGGGTCTAATTTATCTCCTTTTGGGGCAGGGTTTGGTCCTGAGTTCTCAGATGGAGTTGCCAATGAAGGAAATTGTATAGGATAGATCTGCAATTGTGGTTCTTTCCCAGAAGATTACAGAATGTCATTGAGTTTCCAGAACTTTAAAGAAAAACATCATGTCAAGTATGAACCAGAATGCAGGGAATCCTCTTATACGTGGTAGATGAATGTAAATTATTACCACTTTTTTACAGATAAGTTTGACCATATGTATCAAAAAAACCCCTAAAAGTTGCATAGGACTCCAGTTCCAGGAGTTTATTCTAAGGAAATAATCAAGGATGTTGGTCAAGATCTTATTTATATTAATAATGAAGATAAAAATAACAATTGTTTTTCAAAAATAGAGCAATGAACTTATCTCACTGCCCAACCATGATGGTGCAATATCTTCAGCTATTAAGAACAATATGGTAGAAACGTATTTATTGACACAGAAAGATACAAAGCTGGTTTTAAAGTAGTCTGACCTCACTTTTGCTTCTCAAAAGCTTTAAATTTTTTTTTAAGTTTTACTTATTTATTTTGAGAGAGAGAGAGAGAGCACGAGCAGGGGAGGGGCAGAGAGAGGGAGAGGAAGAAACCTAAGCAGGCTCTGCACTGTCAGCTCAGAGCCCAACGTGGGGCTCAAACTCACAACCCGTGAGATCATGACCTGAGCTGAAGTCTGGAGTCAGACTGTTAACAAACCAAACCACCCAGGTGTCCTTCAAAAGCTTTTTATACACACATGCATACTGTTGGTCACAGTAATCTCTGAGTAATAGAATAATAGTCAAATTTTCTTTCCTTCTTTTTAGTTATGTCTGTTTCCTAAACTTTTTATAATAAACAAGAATATACTTTTATATCTGCTGTCGAAAGGCTAGTTAAAAACAGAAATCAGGAGCTTTGGGCAGGGTTCTTTGTAGTGGGCTAAAGGCAGCATGGTGGAGGTGTGGTCTAGAAAGGAAGGAAGGAGGTGGGCAAAGGGAATGTGGGACCGGACTCTGCCCTTTCAAGGGGAATGTGACTCTAAGGCACTGAGTCCCATATTCGCTTGGGATGACCCTGCCATGGAGCTGAGAAGCCCTGTTGACCTTCCATAGCAGTGCAGGGCTGTCTGTGCCCTTTAGTACTTCCGGCTGTGCGGCACCCAGTCAGCACCCTAAGAAGAAGCCTTCCACAGGGGGAGGAGCAGGTGGGGGGAAGGGGCCTTTGCCAGGCAGGAAAAATCCCAGGCCACCAGCCTCTTTCTTAAAAGTTACTCTTCTTAGCTTCTTCCTTCCATATTTACACATGTCATTTCCTAGTCCCTCAAAAGGTGTCTTTGAAAGTATGGAAGGAACATAAAAACACCAAGAGAAAACCGAAGCAGCCAAAGGGAAATTGTTTTGTTTTGTTTCAGTTTTCCCGTTTCACGGTGTTCCCTTGTACTAACAGGTATCTCAGTACCGGGGGGAGCCCGCTCTGGAGGGGTGCTGCGTCTCCTCCTAGTCCCTCTGAGGTCTGGAATAAATACCCTCCCAACTCTCAGCTCATGCTTATCCTCAGTTAACAGCAGGGGCGCCTGGGAGGCTCAGCCGGTTGAGTGTCCGACTCTCCATTTCAGCTCAGGTCATGATCTCACAGTTCGTGAGATGGAGCGCCGTATCAGCCTCCCCAACTCAGAGCCTCTTACATCACACAGTCCCCCATGACCAGGCCGTCTTTTGTCTATAGCTAGTCACTGTGCGCCCAGACGGGTGATGCAAGGACACCCAACACAGGAGACCCCAGAGTCAATGAATCTATTTGAACCTCACAATCGGATTATGCTTGTCAGAGAGGAGGCAAACGCCTATCTGCACATCCTGGAAGTTGGGGGTGGGCGAGGGAGAGAGGCTCTGGTGTTCTGAAAGCTTCAAACTCCAACATTTCAGGGACATTCTTAAAGACCCTACTCATCAACTTCTAGGGATGATTTTTTTTCTTTAAACAGAAGATTTACTTTCATCTCCCATTTCCTGTTTCTCTCTGTTTACTTTATATGGAATCCTGACAAGATACAAGAAGCTGATTTTTTTTTTTAATTTTAAATGTTTTATTTATTTCTAGGAGGGAGAGAGAGAAAGACAGCGTGAGCAGGGGAGGGTCAGAGAGAGAGGGAGTCACAGACTGAAACAGGCTCCAGGCTCTGAGCTGGCAGTCAGCACAGAGGCCGACGCGGGGCTCGAACCCACGAACCGCGAGATCATGACCCAAGCGAAAGTCGGACGCTCAACCGACTAAGCCACCCAGGCGCCCCATAAGAAGCTGATTTTGTACTAATTTTATTTACTAAACATTTTCGTCTCTTGATAGTGTTTTGTATCAAAAAAAGTTACTTTCTTGACTATAGCTTCTTTGAGGTGGCTTATTTCCTCGCAGGAAAGAATCACATAGTTTGTTTTGGCGGTTGTTGATGGTACTTGGCTGGTTTGTTGGGTTTGTGCGCATGTGGTAAAATATACATAAATAAAAGTTACTATTTTAATCATTTTTAACTGTACAGTTTACTGGGCATTGAGTGCATTCACACTGTTACATAACCATCGCCTCCATGTATCTCCAGAAGTTTTCCATTTTCCCAAACTGAAACTCTATACCCCTTAAATAAATAACTTCCCACTCCTTCCTCCCCTCACTGCTCCTGGCAACCCCATTCTACTTTCTGTCTGGATGAACTTGACTTCTCTAGGTACCTCATATAAGTAAAATCATACACTATTCATCTTTTTGTATCTGGCTTATTGCACTTAGCAGAAGGTCTTCAAGATTCATCCATTATGTGGTGTGTGTCAGGATTTCACTCCTTTGAAAGGTGGAGCAGCAGTCTTCTGTTGTGTGGCTAGATCACACGTTGTTTACCCAGCCATTCTTCTGTGATGGCCCCTTGGGTTGCGTCTACCTTTTGGCTATTGTGAATAATGCCGCTATATGACCATGGGTGTGCAGAGGTTATTAAGGAACCTCCATACAGTTAAGGATTACTTCAGAAGAGCGTGCGGGTATAGTTTTGTTCAGTAGTGGGTGAAACAGTGGTGCCAAAACTGGATTATGCATCAGACTTACCTGGGAACTCTTACGTGCAATTCCTGAGTGTCCCACTTTCCTAGACTATTAAATGAGATTATCCAGGGGAGGAGCTGGGAATCTGGAAGTCAACACAAGTTTCCCATGCCACTCACCTGCCCCAGCAGTGTCTACTACACATGTCCAAAGGGAGACCAGCTTTGTCAGGCACTGGGCCCCACGCTGCTTTGCTCTCCACCTGCGGCAGAAACTCCTTGTAAGAAAGTGAAGGAGTAAGGAAAGCCATCTTCCTGTCTGGTGAGGAAGCAGAGTGAGGCCTTTCACTCAGGACTCAGCTGCTTCCTGGCCTGCTTGTGCTGGTTAATCTGCCAGGAATGGGCAGATGAGCTTCCTCAGGGAGTGTTTTTATGCACTCTTCCTCAGACAGGAACTGAATGGCCTTATTTTTCACTATCCAATATCAAAGGCTCTTCTTTGACAGCGCCTTGGGTCAAGCTTTCTCAGAGGTGGCTTGGCTTCCTTCCACCTAGCCTATCAGAGCCTTTAATAGGGAGTCTCATTTCAATGGGTTGTGCTAGAGTGGCAGGGTCGCTCGACAGACACATGGTTTGGCCTCTCTGCCAATGGCATGACCCTACAGGAGTGCTCTTAAGGGTCTCTGGGTCCTCCAGGAGAGGCGCTATTCCCCAAGGAGTGCAGTGAGCATAGCTTTCCTCCTTTGAGCACCTGAATTTTTAAATCAGAGGATTTTTTTAAAGTCTGATTTTGTAGTTTGTTATAGCATCATTCATACTAAGCTTATAAAGTTTGAAACTATAGGAAAACAGAAGGAAGGAGGGGAAAAAAATTGCTCCTAATCCCACTCTGGGTAGACCCAGAGTCTACTATTTTTGTGAATTCCTTCCTGTCATTTTTTTCGTCATAGTTTTTCTATGTGCTCAGTTATCATCATATCATATAAGTATTTTCCCATGTCATTATAAAATCATACATGCATTTCAGTGGGTGCATGCATCTACAGTGGTTTACTCACTTCTTTCCTTACTTTTAAATATTGTTTGTTGTTTCCAACTTTTCTCTATTGAAAACAGGACTACAATGAACATCTTTAGACAGAAAACCCCTTACGATATTTCCCCTTCAGACAAAGTCCAAGAAATAGGATTATTAAGTCAAAATCCTGAACACAGTAAGGTCTTTGATATGTAGCCCATCTAATTTTTGAAAGGATTGGTACCAAATTGCATAACCATGAACAAACACAAAACTGGGCACCATTACCTAGATCCTAGTCTTGTTGTTCACAGAGCTGAGTGATTTTGCCCCGGAGGGACATTTGACACTGTCTGGAGACATGTCTGGTGTTCACATCAGGAAGGATACTACTACTGGCGTCTGTTGAGACACCAACGATGCTGCTAAGCGTCCTACAATCCATACAGCTCTATACAACAAAAAAGCATCTGGCCCAGAATGCGAATGGTGTCAAGGTTGAGAACGCTACTCTATTGTAACCACTACTTGGACCACAACCCATTCAGGAAGAAAAATACAGAATCCTATCCATTCAATTTCAGAGCCCAGCTGTCAGCTGCTGTTGCTTCTATCAGCGCCACATGATGTCAGTGATTAAAACCAGTCTAAACACCGGTTCGGTGCGTCCTCGTCCAGTATCAGCACCCTGGTCCATAACCAGATTTCACTTGAACCAAGCCAGGGCACTACCTGAAGCACCTTTTACCCTTGGGCTCTGAGAATTCTTACCAGTCAGCTGCCCATGGTTCTCAGTCCATGCCACTGCCACCCATCAGAAATATTCCGATACAATTCAAAATGGGGGATCCATATGAACTGATTTGGAGAAATTTTATCGGGTCCTATACAAATTTGCCCACACATCACCCCTTATCAAACCTGTGCAACAAACCCAAACCCTGGGATTTTGAAGACACAATTTCAGAGCCACTGATCTAATCTGTGGTAAAGACAGCTAACCATTCACAGTATCTATCTCCTGTTCCTCCATGGTAATAGACTCTCCAATTTTAGCTGGTCAATGGCTTCTCAGAGTAAATACTTCATTTTCTAGACTTTCTTGCAGCTATCCCATGGCTTATAAGTGGAAGTGTTGAGTATGACTGCTGGTGGCATCATTTCGATGGCAATGTGCCCTCTTTTACTGATGACATAAATTGACATGGACATTCTGGCTTAATCTAAAGCAGTCACCTTAGACCAGGGAGTGGAAGCCAAGTTCGGAGGACGTCAGAGCAACAAGATAGAAGGAACCTGGGTCCTTGATGATCATGGAGTTATAGTCCCAGCCCTGTAATCTCTACTGCCAGGCTTCACTATGTGGGAGAGAAACAACCCCATGTTTAATTTAAGCCACTGGTTATTTTGGTCTCTGTTACAGCTGAACCTAATCCTAAGTGATACATAATCCAACTTCCTCATTTGAAAGATAAAAATGCAGGCCTGAATGGACTATATCAGGCTTGGTTCGTTGTGCCTTTTCTGCCAGCTGTCTGAGAGTTTGCTGAATAAGAAAAAAAAAATGAATCATTTAAGAGAAATGGTGTATTTTGGGATACCTTATGAGGTTGATAACACAAAAGAAGATAAAAGACATGAATTTGAAGGAAAGCAAAGGCTTCAGAATATGTGAGATGAGATTTGGGGCACAGTAAGGAAAGGGAAAATCAAGCATCAGCCCTCATTTTTCAGGGTTAGATCTCCTGAATCTGGGAGTAGTTAAAACTCTAACAACACTCTTGTTGATGTAATGATCCATTTTTAGCAGTCGGCATGTCTGAATGCAGAGACTGTTTATAGAGCAGTGTAATTAATAGATACTTCATGGAAGTGATTGTTGCTGGCTCAATTATTCTTTAAGAGATTGGACAGATCAAGAGACTGCTCTGGAAAGAGAATCAACCTTTCTTTTCTCCCCTTCAGGTTAAGTGAGCACTCATAATTTATTAAAATTATCCCCTTGGTTTCATTTCACTCACAAAGAAAATATATGCACCTTCTTGAAATATACAGATTTATTTCCCCTAGAGTCTAGCAGGTAAAGAGAAAGAAAATCGGCATCCTATTGAGTTAGAAGAAAGCTGTGTCTTCACATCGCCTAAGCAACCAGTCACTCAGGACAATTCTGCCAAAACACCCGTCGACTCTGTGAAAAATCCCTCAGCCTGGTTTTGTGACATCCCACAGCCTTCTGTTTGCCCTTCCCAGATCAAGTAACTGAGTTTCTTATTTTCTACTGCCTATATTGGTTTT
Source organism: Proteles cristata cristata (assembly GCA_017311185.1). Taxonomy (NCBI): domain Eukaryota; kingdom Metazoa; phylum Chordata; class Mammalia; order Carnivora; family Hyaenidae; genus Proteles; species Proteles cristata. The sequence continues at coordinate 478,265 of JAESUZ010005295.1, forward strand.
TCAAGGACACTGCTGCAGATAAAGCTTTGACTTCATAGAGGAAGTCATCTATCTTTAATCCATCCACCCCACAGGGTGACTTCCCTCATGACCACCAGAAAATGCTCTGCAAAAATACGGTTCCATTTCCCACTGGAGCTTGAAGGGTCAGATGAAGCCCAGTCTCTGGGACAAGCAGAAACGATTAGAAAGATGATCATTAATTGGCCTTCCCCTTTTCCTGCTTCTCAGTGCCCAGAAAATGGTTTTTCTTGGCTCTAGGACTATGCAGAGTGAAAACATAGTCCAGATTTGCTTGGATCCTTCTTCTCTAAGCAACTAATTCTTGATGGAAAATATGCTTATATCACATGGGCCCACACCAAAAAGAAGGAAGAGCTTCCATTTATCCTGTCTTTTTTATTTCATTTCTGCCTCTGGAGGCAAAGTCAGCACAGGCAAGCCTCAAGCAGTACTTCACGGCCCAAAAAAACAGTTGGGTCTGGCTGGCTGCACTGTTATCCTGGTGCAACAGAAATTTGGCAGCAGCATCTTGAGCAGGTTGCTGTGTCTCTGAAGGCTGTTTGCATCACAGGAGAGTTAACTCTGAGCTGCACCAAGATTCCACCCACAAAACACGTGGGTGACCAACCCTGCGTACATCCACCTTACTATGCAGTTACTCTTCTCATCTGTGACCAGCCTACTTTCATACCTACTTCTCCCATTCCCCTTCTAACCAGTTCCAGTTTCACTTGAGCTGCCACAGCCTGGTTCTATCTGCTACTTTAAGCCCCCTCTTCAACCAGTAGCATGCTGGAGCCAGCTCCCATTGGCTTAAGAAAGCCAAGTGCGCATAGCTTTTCACAATGTCATGTTCAATAGCATCACGTTGGCATCTAGAAATCAGGCACAGTAAGGGTAATTACACCACAGCAATCAGCTAATTCTGCAAGTAGAGCCCCCCCACCCCAACCCAGGAAGCCAGTTAAACATTTACCATCACATGCTGGATCTATCCCTTTTGAAAAGGGGTAAATATGGGTCTGTTGATCACAATCAATGTAAATAATGCATTACATTAAAAAATAAAGAATTGTAGGCCAACCTGAATTGGATCTGGTTTGAACAGACCAAATGTGAAAAGATATCGTATCTGGAAAAATTGGAAAGCAAGTATGGATAATATTAAAGGACTCATGTTAAGTTTCTTAGGTGGAAAAATGATATTATGACAGAATAGAGGGAAATTTCCTCAACCTGATAAAGAACATCTACAAAAAACCTATAGCTAACATCATACTTGAGAGAAACAATGTTTTCCCACTAAGATCATGAACAAGGCAAGGATGTTCCCCCTTCTTTCCAGCATTATACAAAAAGTCATAGCTAACATAATAAGACAAGAAAATGAAACACAAAGGATGGATACATATTGAGAAGGAAAATAAATCTGTGTTTGTTCACAGACAACATGGTTGTCTATGTAGAAAATCTGAAAGAGTCAATTTAAAAAAAGCCTCTGGAACTAATTTTCTGCAGGGCTGCAGGGTATAAGATTAACATACAAAAAAGTCTATCACTTTTTAATACACCAGTGAGGAACAAGTGGAATTTGAAATTAAATACTTGTGTCCATTATACTTAAATTAAAATGTTTTAAAAACCACATTATCAGTCACATCAGTACCCCCCAAAATAAAATACTTAGGTATAAATCTAAAAAACGTATAAGATCTGTATATGAGGAAAACTACAAAGCTCTGATAAAGACATCAAAGAACAAAGCAAATGGAGATATTCCATGTCCATGGATAGGAAGACTCAATATTGTCGAGATGTCCATTTTTCTCAACTTGATCTGTAGGTTCGATGCAATCCAATCAAAGTCCCAGCAAGTTATTTTGTGGATATCAACAAACTGATTCTAAAGAGTATATGCAATGGCAAAAGATCCAGAATAGCAACACAATATTGCACGAGAACAAAGGCAGAGGACTGAAACTACCAGACCTCAAGACTTACTATAAAGACACAGCAATCAGGATTGTGCAATTAGAGAAAAATAGACAAAAGAATAGACAAATAGATCAATGGAACAGAATAAATAGTCCAGCAGTGGACCCCCATCAAAGATCAACTGATCTTTGACAAAGTAGCAAAGGCAGTACAATACAGGAAAGACAGTCTTTTCAACCAATGGTGCTGGCACAATCAGAAATCCACACTAAAGAAAAACATATCTAAACACAAGACTTACACCCTTAACAAATGAACTCAAAATGGACCACAGACCTAAATGTACAATGCAAACCATAAAACTCCTAGAAGATAACACAGGAGAGAATCTAAATGACATTGGTTATGGCGATGACTTTATAGATACTGCACCAAAAGTACAATCTATGCCTTATAATCATTGAGAGGTTGAACCTCATTTAAATTAAAAACTTTTGCTCTATGAAAGACTCTGTCAAGAGAGTAGAAGACAAGCCACAGACTTGGGAGAAAACATTCGCAAAAGATTTATTTGAGGAAGGACTGCTATCCAAAATAAAGAATTCTTAAAAGTTAACAATAAGAAAATGAAGAGTCTGATTTTTAAAACGAGCGAAAGATCTTAACAGATACGTCACTGAAGAAAATATACAGACAGCAAGTAGGAATGTGAAAAGATGTTCAACATCATCTAATCATTAGGTAATTGCAAATTAAAACACCAAGGAGATACCGCTATATACACTTTGCTGGTGAGAATACAAAATGGTACAGCCACTTTGGAAAACACTTTGGCAGTTTCCTACAGAACTAAATATATTGCAAGGTGCCTGGGTGGCTCAGTCAGTTAAGTGTCTGAGTCTGGATTTCAGCTCAAGGCATGATCTCACGGTTCGTGGGTTCGAGCCCCACATTGGGCTCTGCACTGGCAGTGTGGAGCCTGCTTGTGATTCTCTCTTTCCCCTGCTTTCTGCCACTCCCCTGCTCATGCTCTCTCTCAAAAATAAGTATATAAACTTAAAAAAAAAAAACCCGAAACATATTCTCATCCTACAGCTGTGCTCTTTGGTATTGACTCAAGTTAGGTGAAAATTTATGTCCACACAAAACAGGCACATGGATGTTTATAGTTTATTCATCATTTCTTAACCCTGGAAATCACCTAGGGCTACCACCCTTTAGTAGGTGAGTGGATCAGTAAGTGAGGTGTATCCAGACAATGGAATATTATTCAGGGCTAAAAAGCAATGAGCTATCAAGCCATGAAAATATATGGAGAGACCTTAATACATATTCCAGAGTGAAAGAGTTGAAACTAAAAAGGATACACACTGTAAAATTGCAACTATATGATACTCTGGAAAAGGCAAAACTGTGGAGACAGTAAAAATATAAATGGTTGTCAAAGGTTAGAGAGTTAGATGAATAGGCAGAGCATAGCGGACTTTTAGGGCAGTGAAACTAGCCTGCATAGTGTTATAATGGTGGACGTGAGGGTGACCCCAGCCCATTAGGTCACAGAGCACCATTTAATCAGGAAAAGGAAAGGGGGGCCGGGGAGGGGGAAGCCAGGGTCGAGGGTGTGTCCTGAACACTTCCTTGGGGCTCGGATGGTGTGGCAGATGAATGGAGAGAAACTGGGGGCACTGCTTCTGCCCACGTCTCCTTTGGGACCCTGGGAGGAGGGGACCCCGTGGGCTCGCCACACCCACCTTCCCTGGGAAGCCGCATCAGAGAACACTCAGAGGGAGTGTGGCTCTTCTGTGGTGGGGAAGGCACCCTACAGTCCCATGTAGTCTCGGGGGGACAGCAAAGCTGGATTGAGAGGCACTGGGCCTGCCGGGAGCTCCTGGTGAAAGGAGAGGTGGCCTCAGAGCAGAGGAGAGTGGGACAGAAACTCAGAAGACCCTCCGGTACCGGCGGAAGCAACACTGCACCAAGTCAACCCGAAAGAGACCAGCCTGGGTGTGGCCGAAGCAGCGCTGGACAGCAGAGACGCCAGCAGGGCAGCAGACCCAGTGGCCAGCGTCCACACAGCAATCCCAGCCGGCTGCTCTGTGGCTGAGACTGGCCCTCACCTCTACCCAACCATCCCGCCCTCCCTCAGATACCACAGGGTCGTGTAATATACAGCCCTCCCGCCTGTATTCACAGGTCACCTCAGAGAGGCCGAAAGCGGAGCACTTCCCCCGAAAGGCCTAGGAAGGCCGTTTAAATGACTGCGCTTAACCCAGCACACTGGGCCTACGTGAACGCGGCTGCTCCTGCTCCTCCCTCTCCTACCCAAAGGGTGGGCTCTCCTGATGAAGAAGTAGACCAACTGGGAAAAAATGAAGGGACTACATTATCTTTGCTCGTCCGAATGCTATGTGAGAAGATCCAAACTATGCTACAGCCAAAGCTTGTTCTGGGTGTCATCCTTCTCCCGAGATGCTCACATGACAGGGGTCCCATGACTCAGTACATCCGGGGCCACCACTGTCCTGAGCGCCCTCCGGGAACTGCACAACGCCCCTTGACATTGAGGGTTTGAATGGTTTGCAGTGAACGACCTGTCGAATCTTTGTTTATCTCAGCACCATGCTGGCCCCCATTCTTTGCTTCGGAAAACCCCCACTCTTGTCCCAGAGCACGTGTGTTGTTATGAACACACTGGAGTCATGTTCACCGGCAAAGAAAGTGTGCTGGGCTCACCTATGCGAAGCCACATTTAGGCTCCAACGGGCAGGTGCTCCCAGTTCCCAGGTGGCTCAGACACGTGATGCAGACACTTTCCGGCATTACCAGCCCCTTGGCGACAGACACAGTCGTGTGATTAGGGTCAGGTGTATCCTACACGCAAGACTTGCCTCTAGCTGATTCCTGGCTTTCATTTTGCTGCCAGAGGCAAACTGTTGAAACACACACATATTTTTGGTTTTCTTACACAAACCATTTACTGCCGTGGAAAGAAGAGTGGACTAAGGAGTGTAGAAAAACCTGGGTTTGGAGCTCGGTCCCTGCGCTAGTGGACTACCAGCCCAAGGTCAAGTGTCAACAAAACCACCAAAGGCAAATGGAAGTGGACTTGGACTCTTCACCGAAAACTTCCCAGAACAGGATGTGGGCTTCTCAAATTTCTCAGGAACCCCGCTTACCACTCCCGTGGCCTCCTTGCCTCCTTAGCCCTCCTGGTATTCGTCTGTCCCACTAAGACTTAAGCAGCCTTGATTGCACCTGCTGTCCATGGGGCCTCCTAAAGAGCCCACGTCCCAACTTCCATTCTCTTTCCCTTGACCAGCTATTGATACAGGGCTTTTCCCTTCTCTCCTGCTGTGGCCTGATGACTTCAAGGGAACCACAAGGCTGAGATCAGGCAGTCCGTAGCCTTGGCCATCCTATAGAGTCTTAGTTTCACCCTATAATGACACTAATAAAAGCCACCTGTTTTCTCCACCTTTGCAGGGCAGTTATGAGATCAGAGGAACAAAAGTCTAGCTAAATCTGAGGTTCGCTGGAAAGCCCAATACAAATGTTCCTTGTTGGGGCACCTGGGGGTTCAGTTGGTTGAACACCTGACTTCAGCTCAGGTCATGATCTCACGGTTCGCAGGTTTGAGCCTCGCGTCGGGCTCTGCGCTGACAGTGCAGAGAGTGCTTGGGGTTCTTTCTCTTTCTCTCCCTCTCTCTCTCCACCCCTCCCCCACTTGCATGCACTATTTCTCTCAAAACAGATAAACTTTTAAAAAATCCTACAAATGTTCCCTGTTCCTGTTTTTTTTAATAATTTAATTCCTGACGTTACACGGTGTCTTTAGTGACTGTCCAAACAGCCAGTGTTGCTCTCTGGTTTCTCATCTAAAAAACAAAAAGTTTAGTGCAGTATTTTTCTACCCAGAAAAATCTTAAATAGGGAAGGAGGGGACCAGTGTCCTCAGATACATCCCATGAAACACTGCTGTGAGGCCGGTGCTCGGGTCTGTACAGATAAGTGCCTCCTTGACCACGTTCCTGCTCCACACCCAGGTCCTGTTCAGACGGGAGCTGCTGACACTGAAGTTTTCACTGGCTTCGATTTTCTCTTGGCCTTCAGTACTTCCTTCCTCCCTCCCCGGCTTCCCAAGCTTTGGTGATGTTGAAACTGTTGGCATACAGGGCTGCTGACATACCTTTTGTACACCAAGCTGTTGTGCTCTACTTTTAGAAGTAAACACAATCATGTGTTGTTTTAAAGAACTTCTAGAAACCTCTGAGGGGAACAGATCCTGTCCAGTTCTGACATATTTTGAACAGAAAATGTCTGGATCTTCCTATCCCCCCCGCCCCCTCACCTATTATTAGAGTATCTGCTCTAGGTCTGAGTGTCAACAAAACCATCAAAGGCAAATGGAAGCCAAGCCTTGGACCCTTCACCACTTTTTTTCCACACAGAATGCGGGATTGGATATTCTGAACCAACTACATTTCTGGCAGCACCATCAAAACCGTCAACTTAAAATCCTCTTGGGAAAGCTGAAGTAAGAGTGAAACCCCTGAAGGATACTCTTAAAGCACTGAAGGTGAAGGGGATACATTTTAATACCCCAACAAACCTCCCCGTGGATTATTTCTGAGCCAAGTGAGTTATGGTTGCATTGAATTTCCAGCCGTATCAGTTTCCCCACTGGAGTATTGCAGCTCAGAGAGACCTCAGCCAACAGGAACGCTTCCAGGGATGAAAATCAAGGTAGATCTCACCCTGTCGACAAGCAAGGGGCTTCCTAAGGAAGTCAGAGCCAGAGCCCAAACCTGGTTGGAAAACTTCATAACCCCCAATATTTGGTCATCTTCTTGTCTCTGTGTCATTATAAGATTAGATGCTATTTGGCAAAGCCTGTCATCTAGTTGACCTTGGAAATTCCACTTGTAAATCATTAGCAATCACAAATCATCACCTTCCCCCTTTCCAAAAGGTGAGATTTTCAAATCCTTATCAACTCTCATGTGTGGGAAGTGCTCACATATAACATATTCTGTTTGCATCCGTTGTCCAGTAAAGCCTCAGTGCAATCCCATGAGGATAGGACAAGTATTACCAGTTTCATCTTCTGGGTGAACAAACTAAGGGTTGGAAAGTTTGAGGGTGCTTCCCCACGGTCCTAATGTTGGTAATGACAGAGCTACTAAATCTCATGTGCTTTCTTTTCATTCAGCAGCTTCCTAACCTAGAGAGTCTTTTGTCTGTCTTTGAGAGATTGCCTGGAAAAACTTATATGTACGTGCACTTTTCTAGAAAGGAGTCTACAGCTGTCATGGGATTTCTAAAGAGATGCAAACCTCAAAAATTGTTAAGAACACACTGACTGTTTTGTTTGGCCTAGAGAAGGTGTTCAACATTTATATGCTGAGTTGAATTGAAGATAGGTGGGAGTCGGGCGGGGGGGGGTGGGAAGGTGGGTCTCAGATGGCTAGTGCTCTATTTATCCAGAAGAGTGACCTCTGAGGAATGACCCCAGAGCTGCCACAGTTGAATTCCTGTCATGGAGAATTCATGCAGAGGTTGGGGAGCAGTCCAGAATAATTTCCTGATGGATGTATAGCCCAGAATCCAGGATCAACCCAACTCTCCTAGAGAAGACATATCCCTAAAGATGTTTATAGAGAGAACACTATTGAAAGAGACAGAAATCACCAACCGCCCTCCTGGACTTGGAGTATGGTGGCCCAGTTTAGGGGTTCCTTGGTCCTCTCCAGAACTTCCCTAAAGCAGCAAAGTAATGAAGGAGGAGGTTCCTGCCATCCAGCTAGCCCAAGGCTCATTACAGAGTGAGACAAAGTCAGGGTTGAGCTTCCCCTCATGCAGAGAAGATAAATGAATATGAGGCTTTGGTAAAGAGCTGGAACAAACATGGAGCTCAAGGAGCATCACTGTCAAGCCAGTTTTCATCTTGGCAACTGCACCAACTTTTGCTATACTCATTTGGGCATCTTAAAGAACTAGACATGTATCATTGTCTGGCATCCATTTGGCGACATGAAGTAAAATCAGGGCATTTTTGTCCTAACAATAGAATATTATACCCTTCTTGGCTAGCAGGACACATGCTGTTAGAATGTGTAAAATCTGATTAACTTGGGCAGTGAGAAGCAAGCATTAAGAACTCCAAGTCAGCCTTCCAGTTTGGGCTGTTTTAGTCTTTGTATTTAACAGGATGTGTTAAAGAGGAGATTTCCGTGGCCACTGAAACACGGAGGAACTTGGTGCCCAAAGAAGAATGAGGGGAAACAAGAGCCTGCGTGTGTGTCCCATGGTAAACAATGGGACCGGAAGCATCCATCTGGAATGCAGTCAAAAAAAACAACAGCCCACTGAAATGCTGGAGCACCAGTTCTCTGGAAACGGAGCACCTCCTTAGCAAAGCTTTGCTGGATGACAGATCTAAAAGGATGGGCATGTGATAATGAGCTGTATGGGAAAAAGTTGGGAGCAAGGATTTTTATCAGCCAAATAGTATGTGTTTGTGTATGAAAGACAGAGAGAGGGAGAGAAGGAGAGAGAGAGAAGGAGAGTAGGGAAGAGAAGGCCAGATTCAGTTGTTGGAAATGCTCTACGATTAAAATTCAGCCCACAATTCATCTCAGTCCCTTTCAGTGGAGTCCTGGCACTAGGCTTGAGTTGTGGCAGGTCCTTGAGGGAGCCTGAATATAACAGTATGGGAAGAAATATATGATATGTTTCAAGATCCTTGAATTCTTCTTAATCAAGTCACAATGAGGGGGAGAGACTCAAACAGCAGTGCTGGCATTATTTTAATTCACCTAGTGGAAAATTATTGAAGCATATTTCATATAATTAGGGTCAAGAATGGATTTGGCATCATTTGAGGCAAATGCCCTAAACACAAAGCCGATTCAGCTGGCATGATTTCTAGCCTAGAGAACAGTAAGTCTGGCAACAATTAACCAGGCCGGAGGAAACTGTAGAGAAACCTCTGTTTGGCCACCCTCTGCACAGACCAGGGCAAAGAATTATGGAACTCTAGCAATTAGCAGTATAAGGGACCCACTGGAACAGAGCAACATGTTGTGAGGAATGGCTTATGCCTGGAACATTGCAGGAAGCTTTATGAATGTTAATTTAGTTGTGCAATAGTCCAGAGAAGTAAGTGGTCCTTGTCTTACAAACACTAGGCTTGCTGGGAGCTGGGCTCCCTTGAGGCTTACAAGCATCCTAGGGTGAGTTGACCCTAGATCCTGATGTATTTTTAAAAAAGAAATAAAGAAGTAACCCTACATTATTAACAATACAGCTGATGAGCAGAAACTAGATTTGGAACAGAACCATGCCACTCAGCACAGATGTTTCTATTCGGGCCCCCAAAAAGTTGTTCTGAGCCTTAAAATTGTGTGCAAAGAAGGATGTCAACGAAATCCCCAGACCATCATTCTTAGACCATGAGTGTCCAGTGAGCCTGGCTGCCGGTGTGTGAAAGTCTGGGGTTCAAGTGTGGTAACTTCTTGACTTGCTGGTGGACGCTATGAAGTCAGAACCAAAAGTCACACGTGGCATCACTGTGGTTGCTTCACGTGCCCCTTTGGCTGCTCCCAGTAGATGCTTTGGGGATAAGACCAGTAGGCTTGTCTCTGGGAAGATTCCAAGGGGAATATTTGGAGGCAAAGTACCAAATTCTATCACATATGGCAGAGCTTATAAATGGGTAGATAAATAAAAGGGAAGCCTCGGAGACAGAGATGACATAACGTAGGAGAGACCCAAATAACAGCGTCTTACACAAGATGGAAGTTACTTGTCTCTTCTGTGACAACCTGGACACCAGCAGTCCAGGGCAGGTGTGATGGTGTGTGATGGAAGGACCCAATCCCCTTCAGTCTTGTTCTCTGCTGCTTCTCATCTAAATGGTCCAAGAGGAGTCATCACCACCGTGCGCACATTCCAGCAGCAAAGCAAAAGAGGAGGGCACTCCTCTACCCTATAGGAGAGTAGCCTGGATGTTCTGCAAATCTCTTCCCATTGGTCAAGAGACAGCCATGTGGCCACACCCACCTGCAAGGGAGACTGGGAAACGTAATTTATTTTTCTGTGTAGCCATGCACCCAGCCAAAAATTGTGTTTCTTTGGAAGCAGGAGAGAGGCAGTCTGAAGGTGTAGGGTATGATGGCAGCCAGATTTTTGGCTCCTTGTTAGAAATCTCCCACCCCATCCATGTTCCTTCATCATCAGTTGCCCTTCTCCTCCTCCTTCATCATCAGTTGCCCTTCTCCTCCTCCTCTACCCCCAGCATTTCTTTTCCTGTGCCCCACACAGCACTTCAACTTCCTCTTTTTCACACCCCCTTCTCGTGGGTGCCATGGCCCCACTCAGAACTCTCTCCTTGTTCTCCTTTTTTCACAAATTTTTTTAACGTTTACTTATTTTTGAGACAGAGACGGATCATGAGGCAGGGAGGGGCAGAGAGAGAGGGAGACACAGAATCTGAATCTGAAGCAGGCTCTAGGCTCTGAGCTGTCAGCACAGAGCCGGACACGGGGCTCGAACTCACCAACCATGAGATCGAGACCTCAGCTTATGTCAGATGCTTAACCGACTGAGCCAGTTAGGTGCCCCATCCTCCTTTTTTCATATTCTCTTCTCCCCACAAACTGGAGAAGCTTAAAAATAAGGAAAGACAAAGTCACATCTTGCATGAACGTCTGGCAAGCATTTTTTTCCTGGCTGTAACTCCATGTATTATGTTGACCACTTTAAACAATCACCTCCCTGAATACAGTGGAGGCCTTCCATAAATAGGAACGGGCTCTACCATTGTGCTGCATGTGCTTCAAAACACTAAATAAATTTCAAACACAGGAATCAAGATTTGCTTTGTTCTGGACGGTGGTGACATGGATGGACACACGTGAGAGACTGAATAGCAAACAGACAATGGTCAGACCACCTGGGACAATAGGACTCTGACTTGCATAAGGAGCCCAGGGAGCCAAACCACAACCTCTGCAGCAACTGGCCCAGAACAGAGTCAGGGCTTTGTCTATAGCTGCCAACTTCCCCCCAACCATGCCCCCTCCCCCGCACTTTTATTTTGCCACCACTGCCCCTACAGCTTACTTCTAATTCAAGGCCAACCAGAGAAAGCCCAATGTTAAATATGCTTCCCTAGCCAGTCACATACAGTGCCTTCTTCTAGTTAATAGTATCCTGCCTCCTATCTCCAATCAGGAGACTCCTGAAGCCATCCCTTTTTTTCCACTGTAAAGCTCTCCCCCTCCTCTGTCTGCCTTGGGGTCTCTACCAAAGGCAGGTGCTAACTCTCTTGCTATAGCAAGTTCTGAATAAATAGCCTCTGCCTGTTCCCATTGGTTTATTTTCTTCATTTTCACACTTGCAAAAAAACTTACTGAGCTGAACATTTAAGACCAATGCTCTTTGTGCTGTTTGTATATGTTACCCACCAAAAAATTGAAAACCTTTACTTTGCTCAACCTTCTGAATAAAGAAAAATGAGCAATATGAGGACGAGTAAAGGAAAAGCAAAGCACATGCTAAAACATGCACCATTGGGCTCCCTGGGCGATATAAGAACCAAGAACTTCTCGTTGCCAGTTCATTTGCGATACCACAGGCAGACTTAGGAATAGCGTCTTGTTTTTATGAAAAGGCCATAATCACTGTGCTAAAAAGGAAGATTGAAAGAAAAGATCCATAGAAGCTGTACATTCAGAAGGGCCTGGAATGTGTGAATTTGGGGGCTCTGCCCACTCCCTAGAGTGTGCATGGAGGTTGGGAGAAACAAGACCACTACCAGCCCTAAATATTAAAACTTTAGTGGGGCACCTGCGTGGCTCAGTCACTTCAGCTTCAGATGATGATCTCAGGGTTGTGGGATGGAGCCCTGCGTCGGGCTCTGTGTTAAGCATGGAGCCTGCTTAAGATTCTCTCTCCCTCTCCCTCTGCCCCTGCCCCACTCACACATGCATTCTCTCTCTCTCAAATTTTTTTTTTTTACTAACAGATCCATCTGCACACCGTTTTTTCTCCATGCCTCTATTCCAGACACACCTCTCAGCAATGGTCTATTTCGTCTTAGGGTATAACTTGTCTCAGCCGATGCCCCCTGGGGGGACCCACTAAATGTTGGTGGGATTGTCTTCCATCTTGGTCCCCAGAAACTCTTAGAATACCACAGGGAAAGTTCCTCAGTTCTCTCCCATGGGGCAGTGGGGCCCATTATGCAAAGAAGCGCGTACAAGCAGAAAACCAAAAACTCCCTCACCCACAAACTGATGTTGATTGTTTTATATTTTGAAGAATTTAATTCAGTATGGTTCTAGGAACCAAATGGAACTTCCCCCAGTGTTTTAACTGATTTTTTGACATCCGTTGTGAGGCTTTAAATATTCAAGGAAATCAAATATAGAGAGTGAGAGTGAGGCTTAGGATTAGGGTCGAGGCATCGCTGAAAGTGGGGGAGTCAACTGAGCTGCTGGTGAGAGGATCACCAGGCTGTTCTTCCAGATTCCCAAGCTAAACCGCAAACAAGCCCTTCCCTGTGCTCCAGGGAGAGTGAGGTCTACCAGGAGAAAGCACGTGTGGACGACCTGACGTCCAGCAAGGATCCCTGGGGCTCCCAGGACCTGAACTCCCAGCTACCACCGGGGCCACACCGCGATGAGGGATGAAGGAAAAGATGGCCACTAGCAGGCTGTGGACACGAGACTCAACTTGATGATGTTAATGGGGTGCAAAATAGAAGACACGACATTAAATATGAATGCCAGGAACACACGCACAAGTCCTGCGTGCTGCACGGGCTTCTCGCCTTCCAGCAGGAACACGACCTGTTGACTGTCACAAGCCCTTCCTTTGCTTTCTGAACTAATCGCCAGCAGCTCTCTGAAGGGTTCTACTATATCTCCCACTTAAAACTGTCTGCAGATGTCCTTAGGCTGGCACCACATGTGGTATCAATGTCACCCCAATCGTCACCTCTCGCCTGACAATATCTTGGCATGCTCTCACACCGCCCCTGCCCAGGACACCCTTGGATTCTTACCGCTGAGGCCCCGAACCCTTCTGGCCCAGCAGCCATTGAGTGTCGCTCACATGCTTTCCCTCCTTTCCCATTTCTCCTACCCTCTGCCGCTCAGGCCCTGAGCTCGTGGCTTTGTGCCCCAGCCTCTGTCCTCTCCTACTGCCAAGCTGCCCCCACTGCCTTCCAGACTCAACCAGACCATCCAGCCTGACTCCTCCTTCCAGCCTGGCCCTCAACTTCCCTTCCCTGACACCCACCGCCCGCCCTCCACCCCCGGGCACCTTCTTGTCCAGCCTTACGAGCTCTTGCAGATTCTGCTTCGTTTCCCCCTTTTATTTATTTATTTGTAATTTAATTTTTTTTCTTGCCCCCTTTTTTTAAAAAACAAAACAAAACATTTTGTTATGAGATAGAACATAAAAAATCCCAAGTAGGATGTGGACAGCAACAAAGGAACTACACTCCCCCCACCCTGCCCCCGCGCCAACAATGTGAAAAGACCCATAATCTACAGAGGCCCGTCAGAGAACTAAATTCACAAGGGAACCAGGGGAACTAAATTCCCAATGACAAAGCCCTTCGGGGAGATACAGGACCCATGAACTGTCCCACCTTTGGCAGAGCAGGGACAGGTGAGGTGACTGTGGGCCACTATGAAACGCAGCATAAAAATAGAAAAACAAAGCATCCCTGTAGAGCTTCGTGAATTACTGGAGAGTAAACACTTGTATAACAGCCACCCTGGGCAGCTGACAGGTGTCGACATTGCCTTCCCTCCTAAGAACAGCACGGCTGGTCTTTATGGTATAGACTCCCTTGCTTTCCATCATCCTTTTACTACTAAATGTCTCTAATCACTACAGGTGGGTTTGCCTTTTTCAACTTTATAAAATGTAGCCTTGTCATAGGTTTTCTCCAGCAGCTTCCTTCACTCAGCATTGCGTGTGTGGAACTCCGCCACCCTGTGTGAGACTCTAACTTAAGCCCGTGGGGCTTTGCTCCTGACTCGTCCCGCCTAGAAATTCTACCCCTCACCATCCCTCCCAGTCCCTACATCCACCTGCCAAATTATCACCTGCCCTCAGAATTCAATGCAAATGCCCCTTCCTTCTCCAAGAAGCTCTCCCTAGAGCCCTGTGTGGAAGCTGCCATGCCTGCATGTGACTCTGACACCTCGAACTTCTCTGCCAGCTCTTTCATCCACCTTGCCCTGCACAATGGTTCCCTGTCCTGAGATTACACCGTGTGGTAGTGTGTCCTTGAAACCAAACACCTGGACTGCTTTATTGATCTGGGATCGCACAGAGTGCTTAGCACTCAGCCAGACACGCAGTAGATATCCAGTGAATTCAATAAATGGGTGGATCTACCAAACTGTGCCTGCATGAAACAGAAGCGGCAGAGGCTCCGGGGCAGAGCGTGGCAGAGCCTGGAGGTTTTCCTTCTTATTGTTTGTCTCACGTGGTCCTGTAGATCTAGGACTGTCAGGAACTAGAAAGAAGACCGTCACTGGCTCTGGGGACTAAATCCCCGATTCAGACTGTTTCCATTGTATCTGTGTGGAATATCGTCTGGCCCTTTGAGCTTCTTTATTATTTGGATTTTGGATAAAAAGGAGCCATTTCCTTTATGGCTTTCTAGGGTTAAACCAGTTGGGATATCAGTTTGGTTTGAAAGAAATGAGAGCTCCTTCCCCGCCCGTGCATTTTGAGAAATGCAAACTGGAGACATGGTCTTTGGTGACCCATGGCAGAGAAAGAAGTGTTTGAGAAAGCTTAGAAACCTGGCTCTGCTCTAAAAGGGACATGGGTGTGGAAGGGGAATGTGGGAGATGTAGAAGCCAAACAGGAGCCTAAAGCATCAGGTCCCATGACAGTAGCCATGAGGACCGACACTCTTGACTGAGGCTGGAGTGGCGTTCTCCAGGGTCCCCGTTGCCTAGTAGGGCCCCTCTGCTTGGGATCTGAGTCCTTTACCCTCTACTATTGTTTATACTTCGTGGAGCTTGGAAGGTGAACACACCTGTAAGCTAGCTAAAAGGAGGAGGAAGAATTTACCTCCCTCAAAAAGATCAGCAAAACCAAAGAGCAGTTGTTATTACCAAGCTACATATTAATGGTGGTTGCTGTTGGCAGATGAGTTCATGGCGGGGAATGGAAGGGAATGTCTTTCTGTATCTCACCTTTCTGAGTTGTTTAAAATCTTTTAGGACAATGAAGATTTTTGATAAAAGAAACACAGGAAAGGTATAAACAAAGTTAAGGTATGATACTAGTTTCCTAGCAAGCGTGGAGCCCTTCATCTCCAGACCCTCCCCAACACTAATCTCCCACTCAGTGCTGTGGACCCACCTGGGTCCGACACCCAGCACCTTTTTCCCACCAGCGGCCACCCATTTCCCTCGTACCCTCTCTGCAGTGCTCTGCAAGAGACTCGGCTTGCCAGGCCTGGGCGACAGTCTTCTGTGCTGCCTCCCGGCTGGCTGTCACACTTGATAGATTACCTCATGGCAAAGTAGTAGTAATGCCTGGCCTAATGCCTGTATTTCCCACACTATGAAGTGTCATTTAGAGTTTCAAGCCTGTTCTGCCCCATTTTCTCTAATGATCTCACTTCTTGGAATACATTCCAAAGAAATCACCCAAAGAGGGTGGAGTGGGTACTGCCAATGCCCCGCCCAGACCCCCTTTACAACGCCAGAGCGCCGGTCCCACCCCCGCAGACAGCTGAGAGCTGACCCCTTCCCAAGCGGACTTGCCTCCACCACCCAGGGCAGCCCTCAGCCCATAACTGACTGAAGTCCCTTTGCCTCCAGAGGGGATCAGCTCTGTGATACAGTTCACACTCCAGAGCTCTCCACAGATTCACACCCCCGCCGACTCCAGCCAAGAGCCCATGTTTGCTCAGCTCCTCCCCTTCTGTCCTGCTCACCTCACTCCTGGCCTCCTCAGGCCTGCCCTGAAGCAATCACATGCACCTGAACCCATGTCAGGCTCTGCTTCTAGGGAACCTGACCGAAGACACCGGGGAAGTTATACTCAGGGAGAAAAGCTTACTACAGTCATAGAGATAGAGAAAACCTAAGCAGATGCCATTAGGAGAAATTACTGAGTGGGGTGGAACTGGGGTAGGAGACTTGCTTTTCACCATCAGCTTTTCCGTTCTCTTTAATTCATTACCATGAGCTTGCATTACTATGATTCAAATATATTGAATTTAAAAACAAAAAATATACATGCTCCTTACCTCCAAATGAAGTGACAGGCCTGCATTTAATGGCCATCCAGATCTCCTTTTGGAAAGTCAAAATAATTTCAAAAGTTTTGCCGGGCCTAGAATGAAGTCTATATTCCAGGTGAGTTTATCTCTTTCTCTGCAGGTAACTAGAAGGTTCACATCATTTCCCACTGCAATTCAGCTGTTTACTGTGACCAAACCCTAAATCACAGTAGAGTGAAAAACAAAAACAAAAATGGGGGCCTTGGTTGTTACTAAACCATAGGACGTTAAGATTATTGTAATACCATCCAATGTCAATAGCACCCAATGCGTTCTTCAATGAAATGACAAGGAAGGGAAATTTGAAGACCAGGAGAGTTGGCTGAGCAGAAGCTCTGAAAGGTACCGGTCTTACAGGTTCTGACCCAAAGGGAAGACAGCTTCTGCCCCTGGCTGGGGAGTAGCGTCGTTCAGGAGGAGGGCAAAGTCCTTACTGCAGCAAGCAGGGGACAAGGAGGTAGGGGGCCCAAGCTCTGCCACGTGACCGAGTTGGCTGCACTGTGGTCTGAGTCCAGGGTGCTAGCTGATGGAGGCCTGGAACAAGGGGTGGGCCCACTGGAGCCAGTTCATAAGGCCTTCACGCAACAACTATTTGGTGCCTCCTCTGTGCTGGGGACCAGGGGAATGTTGGGGACACAGAGGAGAGCAATTGAAGGAAAGAAGATGTGTCGGTCAAGGACCTTGATTGCAAGCAACAGAAACAGATTTTGTCTAAAAGCAGCAAAACTGACTTTATTGAAAGGATAATGAGCCACAGAATCTCAAGTTTACAGAAGTGCCCTGGAAACAGGTAGGAAAGAAGGCAGCTCAGATAGGAGGGGCTAAAGGAAGGAACTACCCGAACGGTTTCATAGAAGAAGGATGTAGTCAGTGCTAATGGGACAAAAGAGCTTCAGCCATTTCTTCCATCTGGCGTGTTCTAGGAGAAAGCATCACGGTGGCCAAGCGTGGCCCCACGTTTGTCCCTGACTGTGTAGGGGTGGTCACAGTAAGGATGAGCCACTCACACTCGTGGGAGGTAGGGCTCACTGCAGTTGCTTTCCTAACAACTTGTCCCTGACTGTGTAGGGGTGGTCACAGTAAGGATGAGCCACTCACACTCGTGGGAGGTAGGGCTCACTGCAGTTGCTTTCCTAACAAGACCATATATGATGGGGAATTGTCCACAGGAAACTGAGGCACTCCTTCAGAGGGTGAATGGAAAGACTTTCTGGGGGGAGGCCAGCACTGAGCTGGCTTGGCTCCCCAGCCAAGGGGAGCGGGCAGCTGAAGAATGCTCTGGCAGAGGGCACCGCCAATGGAGGATGCTGTCTGTAGAGGCTTGAGCAGTCTTAGAAATGGAACGAACCACATTTCCCCATTTTACATGGCTCCTTATTCTTAAAGGAGCAATTTATTTGATGGTGTGACCTCAGGTCATGACGTTTTGGCATGTGGGGAATTCATTGGTCTCCCCTTATGCTGGATGCAGACATGGGTGGGGAGAGGCCTGTGGAGGCCAGCAGGACCATTGGTTATTTGTGTTTTTTTTTTTTTAATGTATGTATTTTTAAATTCCAGCGTACTTAATATACAGTGTAATACTAGCCTCAGGTGGTCAACCTAGTGATTCAACAGATCCATACATCACCCGGTGCTCATCACAACAGGGGACACTCCTTAATCCCCAACAACTATGTCACCTGTTCCCACCTGCCCTCTGGTAACCATTGGTTTGTTCTCTAGAGTTAAGAGTGTTTCTTGGTGTGTCTCTCTCTCCTTTTCCCTTTGGCTGTTTGTTTTGTTTCTTAAATTCCACATAGGAGTGAGAACATATGGTATTTATTGTTCTCTGACTGACTTATTTCAATTAGCACTATAATGTCTAGCTCCTCCATGTCATTGCAAATGACAAGATTTCATTCTTTTTATGGCTGAATAATATTCCATATATATGCTATATATGCATACAGCATCTTCTTTATCCATTCATCCATTGATGGACATCGTAAATGATGCTGCTATAAACATAGAGGCGCATGTATCTCTTTCAGTTACTGTTTTTGTGTTTGTTTGGTAAATACCCAGTGGTGTGATTATTACATCAGAGTGTACTTCTAGGTTTAATTTTTTAAGGAATCTCCATATAGTTATTCACAGTGGCTGCACCAGTCTGCATTCCTATTCACAGTGCATGAGTGTTTCCTTTTCTCCACATCCTTGCCAACACTTGTTTCCTGTTTTGTTTTAATTTTACCCATTCTGACAGGTGTGAGATAATATCTCACTGAAATTTTGACTTGCATTTCCCTGATGATGAATGATGTTGAGCATCTTTTCATATGCCTGGTGGCTATCTAGATGTCTTTGAAGAATGTCTATTCATATATTCTGTGCATTTTTAATTGGATTATTCATTTTTCGGGTGTTGAGTTGTATAAGTTCTTTGTAGATTTTGGATACTAACCCTTTATTAGATATGTCATTTGCAAATATTTTCTCTCATTCCGTAGGCTGCCTTCTGGTTTTGTTGATCGTTTCCTTCACTCTGCAGAGGAAATAAGAATAAGCTTTTTATTTTGATGTAGTCTTAATAGTTTATATTTGCTTTTGCTTCCTTTGTCTCAGGAGACAAATCTAGAAAAGTGTTGCTACATCTGCTTTCAGGGACATTACTGCCTATGATGTCTTATAGGATTTTTGTGGTTTCAAGTCTCACACTTTGGACTTGAATCCATTTTGAATTTATTTTTGTGTAAGGTGTAAGAAAGTGGTCCAGTTTCATTCTTTCTTACGAAGCTGACCAGTTTTCCCAAAACCATTTGTTGAAGGGACTATCTTTTTCCCATTGGATATTCTCTCCTGCTTTGTTGAATATTAATTGACCATATAATTGTGGGTTTATTTCTGGGTTTTCTATTCTGTTCTATGGATCTATGTGTCTATTTTTGTGCCAGTACCATACTGTTGTGGTCACTACAACTTTGTAATATTACTTTAATTCTGGGATTGTGATGCCTCCAGCTTTGCTTTGCTTTTTCAAAATTGCTTTGGCCATTTGGGGTGTTTTGTGGTTCCATATAAATTTTAGGATTGTTTGTTCTAGTTCTGTGGAAAATGCTGTTGGTATTTTGATAGGGATTATATTAAGTGTGTAGATTACTCTGGGTAGTATAGACATTTTAACAATATTTGTTCTTCCAATCCATTTCTTTGTGTCATATTCAATTTCTTTCATCAGTGTTGTATAGTTTTCACAGTACAGGTCTTTCACTTCTTTGGTTAGGTTTATTCCTAAGTATCTTGTTGTTTTTGGTGCAATTGTTAATAGGATTGTTTTCTTAATTTCTCTCTCTCTGCTGCTTCATTATTAATGTATAGAAATACAATAGATTTCTGCACATTGATTTTTTTTAAAATGTTTATTTATTTTTGAGAGACAGAGAGAGACAGAACATGAGCAGGGAAAGGGCAGAGAGAGGGAGACACAGAATCCAAAGCAGGCTCCAGGCTCTGAGCTGTCAGCACAGAGCCTGATGCAGGGCTCGAACCCACGGACTGTGAGATCATGACCTGAGCCGAAGTCGGATGCTTAACCAACTGAGCCACCCAGGTGCCCCTGCACATGGATTTTTTTATTCTGTTACTTTACTGAATTCATTTATCAGTTCTAGTAGTTCTTTGATGGAGTCTTCAGGGTTTTCTATGTATAGAATCATGTCATTTGCAAATGGCAAAAGTTTGACTTCTTCCTTACCAGTTGGTGTGTCTTTTATTTCTTTATCTTGTCTATTGTTGTGGCTAGGACTTCCAGTATTATGTTGAACAACAGTGGTGAAAGTGGACATCCCTGTCATGTTCCTGACCTTAGGAGTAACGTTCTCAGTTTTTCTTCATTGAGTATGACATTTGGTGTGGGTTTTTCATATATGGCTTTTATTATGTTGAGGTACATTCTCTCTAAACCTACTTTGTGGAGGGTGTTTATCATGGATGGAGGTTGTAGTTTGTCAATGTCTTTTCTGCATCTACTGAAATGGTCATATGGTTTTTATTCTTTCTCTTAATGATGTGATGTGTCATGTTGATTGACTTATGAATATTGAACCACCCTTGCATCCCAGGAGTAAATCCTACTTGATCGTGGTGAATGATTTTTAAAATATATTTTTGGATTCAGTCTGCTACTATGTTGTTGAGGATTTTTACATCTATGTTCATCAGAGATGTTTGTTTGTAGTTCTCTTTTTTTAGTGGAGTCTATCTGGTTTTGGTATCAGGTTAATAATGGTTTCATAAAATGAATTTGGAAGATTTTCCTCTTCTATTTTTTGGAATAGTTTGATATGGAGAGGTATAAACTCATCTTTAAATGTTCAGTAGAATTAATCTGTGAAGTCATCTGGTCCTGGACTTTTGTTTGTTTAGACAGTTTTTTGATTACTGATTCAACTTCCTTGCTGGTAATCAATCTGTTCAAATTTTCTATTTCTTCCTATTTCAGTTTTGGTAGGTTATATGTTTCTAGGAATTTGTCCATTTCTTCTAGATTGTCTCACTTGTTGTCATATAGTGTTTCATAATACTCTCTTACAATTGTTGATATTTCTGTGGTGTTGGTTGTTATTTCTCCTCTTTCATTTGTGATTTTGTTTATTTGAATTTTGAATCCTTTCTCTCTCCCCCTCTCTTTCTTATGATGACTCTAGGTAGATGTTTATCAATTTTGTTGATCTTTTCAAAGAACCGGCTCCTGGTTTTATTGATCTGTTCTATTGATCTTTAGTTTCTATATCATTTGTTTCTGCTATAATCTTTATTATTTCCTTCTTTCTGCTAGTTTTGAGTTTTGTTTGTTGTCCTTTTTCTAGTTCCTTTAGGTGTTAGATTGTTTATTTATTATTTTTCTTGCTTCTTAAGGTAAGCCCGTATTGCTATAAACTTCCCTCTTATGACCACTTTTGCTGCATTCCAAAGGTTTTGAACCATTGTGTTTTCATTTTTATTTGTTTCCATGTGTTTTTTAAAATTTTTTCTTTAATTACCTGGTTGACCCATTCATTCTTCAGTAGCATGTTATTTAACCTCCAGTATTTGTGTTCTTTCCAGATTTTTTCTTGTGATTGATTTCTAGTTTCATAGCATTGTGGTCAGAAAAGATGAATGATATGACTTCAATCTTTTTTAATTTGTTGAGGCTTGTTTTGTAGCCTAATATGTGATCTATTCTGAAGAATGTTCCATGTGTACTTAAAAAGAATGTGTATTCTGCTGTCTTAGGATAGAATGTTCTGAATATATCTGTTAAATCCATCTGTTCCAGTGTGTCATTCAAAGCTACTGTTTCTTTGTTGATTTTCTGTTTGCATGATTTGTCCATTCATGTGAATGGGATGCTAAAGTCCCCTACTAGTATTATATTACTATCAATTAGTTTATTTGTTTCTTATTAACTGTTTTATGTATTAGAGTTCTCCTGTGTTGGGTGAATATTTACAATTGTTACATCTTCTTGTTGGGTTGTCCCTTTTATAATTATATAGTACCCTTCTTTGTCTCCTTTTACAGTCTTCATTTTAAAATCTATTTTGTCTGAAAAATAAAACAAAATAAAACCTACTTTGTCTAATATAAGTATTGCAACTCTGGCTTTCTTTTGACATCCATTTACATGACAAATGTTTCTCCATCTTCTCAGTTTCAATCTGCAGGTATCTTTAGGCCTGAAATGAATCTTTTTTTTTAATCCATTCTGTTCCCCTATTTCTTTTCATTGGAGTATTTAGTCCACTTACATTCAAGGTAATTATTGACAGTGTGTATTTATTGCCACTTTGTTACTTGTTTATGGTTGTTTTTGTAGTTTTTCTCTGATCCTTTCTTCTCTTTCTCTCTTTTTTGGTTTGCTGCTTTTCTTTAGTGATATACTCAGAGTCTTATCTCTTTATTCTTTGTATATCTATTACTGGTTTTTGATTTGTGGTGACCATTAGGTTTGTATATAACATCTTTTGCAAATAGCAGTCTATATTTAGTTGATGACTACTTGAGTTTGTACTCATTCTTCACTGTTCCCCCTCCCATGTTTTAGGTATATGGTGTCATACTTTACATTCTTTTATTTTGTGAATCCCTTGACGGATTTTTTTAAAGAAATATTTATTTGGGGGGCACCTGGGTGGCTCAGTTGATTAAGCATTCAACTCTTAATTTCAGCTCGAGTCATGATCTCACAGGTTCATGAATTTGAGCCCCAAATCAGGGTTCACATTGATGTTGCAGAGCCTGTTTAGAATTCTCTCTCCCTCTCTTTCTGCCCCTTCCCTGCTCTCTCTTTCAGTCTCTCTCTCACTCAAAATAAAAAAATAAACTTTACAAAAGAGAAATATTTATTTTTTACTGCTTTTGTGTTTCCTACTTTTCATACTCTTACTTAAGGTCTTTCTTTTCCACTCAAAGAGTCCATTTTAATCTTGTAGGGCTGGTTTAGTGGTCATGAACTTCTTTAGTCTTTGTTTGTCTGAGAAACTCTTTATCTCTCCTATTTTGAATGATAGCCACGCTAGATAGAGTATTCTTGGCTGTGGATTTTTCCCTTTCAGCATTTTGAATTAGTCATGCAGGACCATTTTTTTTTTTAACTTTTAATGTTTATTTATTTTTGAGAGAGAGAGAGGACAAAGCACAAGTGGGGGAGGGGCAGGGGGTGGACAGAGGATCCAAAGCGGGTTCCATGCTGACAGCAGAGAGCCCATGTGGTGCTTGAACTCATGAACCGTGAGATCATTACCGGAGCTAAAGTCAGATGCCTAACTGACTGAGCCGCCCAGGCACCCCCAGCAGGGCCATTCTTGAGGGTGCTCTGTGTTGAAGAGGTGTGATGGGGAAATGTTGCTCCCTGAGGTGGGCGGCAAGGGCTATGGAGGTAGAACAGGGTGAAAGCCAGAGGGCTCTTTCTATAATCTAGTAGAGGCAAGGCAAACGCTACGGGGATGTGAAATTGAGGTTAGTGAATGGATAGGCAACAGACTTGCCATAAAGTAGGAGGGTCCATGAGGACAGTTTCTGCATGTATCCAGCATTGCGAAGCCTCTATCTGGGTTTCCCATTGACATTTTAGCCACAACTGGGACACCCAGAGTTAGATCAGGTCACATGTACAGAGTAGATCTTAAAGATAGGCTTAAGACACTACCCCCTCTGCCACTGTCTTGCCCTGTTGCCATGCAAATATCACATTATTTGTCCAGGCCTCATTGAGGAGAATTTCCTTATCTACCTGTTTTGGACATGTGTGGTTTGACTACTAAGCATCAGTTCCTTTTTGTCTAGTAAGACCTTTGATTTTTGTTTGGGGATCTGTCCTGTCTTCATTCTTCAGGAGTGGAGCTCATGCCCCTGGCAACAATGATTGGTTCAAGGACAGACACACACCTGAAACCAGTCCAATCAGGGTGAATCTTGGGAATTTTTGAAAGTCACTGGAAGAGTTTTTTATTCTTTCTCACTGAGTGAAACCCTGAACTTAGTCATCCTACAGCCATCCAGCCTTTAATATAGAGACAGTCGCAACACGGAGCTCAAAAATAGAGCCAGAAATGGATGGCAGAACTATGAAACCAAGGCAAAACAAGTCCTAATGACATTCATGTAGTCCCTAGATAAACCTATACCCGAAGCCAGAGAGATATCCCTGGATTTTCCCATTACACTTAAACTCTTATATAGGTTTCTGGTTTCACCCAATAGAACAATAGCAACAGACAAAGCTCTGCAGCTGCTGAGGTCTCAAATCACTACCTTGACCCCCAGGCCAGAGCTTAGTGATGTCTTTCACCAATGTACTTGGTCCTTTGCAGCAACTGCCCCTCTGTGTAGTATATTCAGCAATCAGCACTATCCTCAGACACACCCATGCTGGCCCATTGAAGCTGGCAGTGAGGAAATGGGTGGGCCCGGCTCACTGCAGTAGGAGACGCGTGGGAGGCAGGCTTTGCTCAGCCCAGCCCCAGGAGGGCCTGCAGGTGTGCACTGCTATCCCTGTGCCAGCATGCCGTGTGCTACAATCCCCTCTTAAAGAGGTGTCTCCCCGCAGAAGGTGCTGTGGTGGCTTGTCATGTGGCCACGGAGGAAATGGGAGGAGCCAGGAGTCAGGAGAGGAGTCTGCTTGGGGGTAGTCCTAAGGACTTGGTGTGTGCTTGGGATGCTAGAGCCAGCCCCTCCCAAAGAACTCAGGCCATCCATGGAATCACCATCTCCAGGGGATCCTAGCACTCACACTTGTCTGGCGATGAAGGCTTGCACGGGGCTCTGGCCTGCACTCTGCATGTGCTTCTCAGTAATGCACAATACGTGGGCACTGGAACCAGGGGGCTGGGGTTGGATACTGGTAGCTATGTAAGTATGGGCAAGTGGTTTAAACTCTATGCCTCAGTTTCCTTATATGTCAGTTATGAGAAATAATAGCACCGGCTTCATGAGTTGCTATGGGGATTAAGTGAACTAATACCTTGAGGACTGGGCTTGGCTTAAACACCAGGGCTGCAGGTTGATGGGAGAAGTATTCTTAACAGACTGTTGTTAGCTTACTGGCAAGACCAGGACCAGGCCTTCTGACCCCCCAGATCTTCTGACTCGGCCAGGAACACAAGGGTGATGGTCACATATTCCAGAGCTGTTCATGCTGGGATGTCCACACCCCCAGAATGCAGAAGCCTCAAGTGCAATCTGTCAGGTGCTCTGAGTCGATGGCTCATTGGACACATTGTCATTAATTATACTCAAAGTGACGGGGTGTCAACATTCCCATATTCCATGTCTGCAATTGCAAACAGCCAGGGAAACTGACTGGAGCCCACTGTGTGTTTATCAGGGTTCACCAGGCATTCCCGCTTTCTCAGCCTCCCAACTTGTGGCTGCTCCAGTGTTAAGGATAATGGGCAACTGGGC
Source organism: Proteles cristata cristata (assembly GCA_017311185.1). Lineage (NCBI taxonomy): Eukaryota > Metazoa > Chordata > Mammalia > Carnivora > Hyaenidae > Proteles > Proteles cristata. The sequence continues at coordinate 503,457 of JAESUZ010005295.1, forward strand.
TTTCAGTTGAACATCCAGCCTGACTTCCTGGTGGCAAAACTTGAGTCTTCTTCATTTGTTTGGTGTGAGGAGGGTCTTGGGCAGGTGACTCCTAGCTTGGGGCTCCTTGTGTCTGCAGACATTCCCTTGCCTGATACAACAAGCCTCAGGACCTATTGGAGATGAAATGAGATCCATCCATTATCACTGTCCAGCTTGCTACGATCCTTTGGGGACCCCTATTTCTCAAGCTGGGGTGGGAGACATCAGGGCTTGGGTGAAACATTAGTCACCCTGAATAAGTCTCCACCCAGCTTTGGGTAAGGACAAGTTCCAGGCAAAAGGGGATAATTCCTGTCGTGTGACAGCAGCTTGTTGGCTGGACTGGTGCAACAGTCTTCTAACTCGTCTCTAGCCTTCTGTCATGCCCCCTTCTGATCCGTCTTCACTGGCCCTGGGGAGGGCTCTGTGAAATCTGATGCTACCATTCACTTGCCTAAAATCCTCCTGTGATTCCTGTAGCTTTGAGCAACACTGTTCAGCAAGACGTTCATTCTGTGTTCTATGATGACGGGAATGTTCTACATCTGTGCTGTCCGATACTGTGACCTTAACCACATGTGGCCACTGAGCACTTTAAATGTGGGTAGTGTGTCTGGTGAACTGAATTTTCAGTTGTATTTTATTTCAATTAATTGAAACTGAAGTTGCCACCTATGGCTACGGGCTACATATGAAACAGTGCAGGTCTGGAGAATGAAATCCCAAGTGCCAGGCAGGCACGTCCTAGCCCTATTTGAGCAACTTAATTTTTTTTTTTTTTTTTGCCAGCATTCATTCAAACTGGGAATTCCAGCCATAGCAAATGACTTACAACTCCCTAAACCTTGTGCCCACTTCACACCTCCATGCATTGGCATCTGCTGTTCTCTCTGCCTGGAATGTTCTCATCTCTTGCCCAAACACGCCTGCAAGCTGCCTGCCGGCCAAACAAGGCTCCTTCAGCACACAGCTTTGGTGTTGGCTCTACTATCAAGCTTTATCAACCATCCCCTCCCTCCCGTGCAGAATCAACCACCTCTCCTCCCTTTATGGGTCAGTCCAGACATGCTACAGGCCCTTCCACACTCACAGTGCTGATGTGTTTTCCATCCGCCTCCCTCTGTGAGTACAGACAGACTCCTGGAGGGAAGGTCCCACGTCGAATTCACCTTTGGGTCCCCAGTGTCTAGCAGAGAAGTTGGCTCATATCAAGAAGTTGTCAGATGATGGCTGAAGACATAACATCATTGTCGTGGACATATGTCATAATTCAGGCTGTCTCGTATTGCTCTCTTGGGACTTCTCTTGTGTGTGGCCTCAGGGGTTAGGGGAGTCAAAAGGGAAGGTTCTCCTCTCACCGCCTGGCCATCCTTCCAGAGAACGTAAGGGGCGCGGTGATGCCAGGGCGGGTGGAGGTCACGCTCGTCGTTTCTGCCCACTGGCCTGCCAGAGCTACAAGATGGGCTCTCCGGCCTCCAGTCAAACATGTGAAGCCCTGGTTTGCTGAAAGCTGGCTGTCTCTTGGTAGTTGCTACCAAGGGACACTAGGTAGCAGTCACGCAGATAACTCGCAAGTCTGCAGAGCCCGCAGGAGGCAAGAATGTGTTCTTCTGTGATGAGACTCAATGGGGGACGGGGCTGGGCTGTCATGATGCACAAAGCTGAGGTTGAAGCCCAAGCAGAGGACACCCCAGCCCCCCACACACCCCAGGCAGCAGACGAGGACCCACCTGGCACCAGAGGAAGGCGGAAGTGACAATGACGGGGGTTTGGCCCATGCCGGAAGAGCAGCGCACCATCCACTCCAACAAGCGTGACTGGGAATGGCCAGTAACCACGTGTTGGGCCACCTCGCGCGCTGACGGAGAGGTGGCAGGCTACCTGCAGACTCCAGGCGATGCTGAGGAATTGTTTTGATAGGGATTGGGAAACTAAAGACCACGGCAGGACTTTGGTGTGCTATTGGTATTATTGATTGGGTTTCTCTTCTTTTCAGTAAACATTCCTTCCAATACACCGTGAACCAAAAAGATAATTCGTTCCTTCGGCACATTTCACGAAGGGCCTTTTCCTTTGCACAAGGTACCACGCCAGCACTCTTGCCAACCTCAGGGCCTTTGCCCAAGCTGTGTCCCCTGCCTGGACTTCTCTTTTTGCCTTGTATGAATAGCCCCTACTTAGTTTAAATGTCGCTTCCCTGCAAAAACTCTCCTTTGGGCCCAGATGAGGCCTCCTGGACCCGCGTATCTTACCATACAGCACATGTCAGAGCTACGGTTGTGTCGTTCCTGGTGGGGTCATCTGAAGAAAGGCCCTCTTCTTCGCTATGTGGCGGGCTCCATGAGGGCAAGCACAGTGCCTGTCTGGTTCGCAGATGCGTCCCCAGCACTGCACAGCACAGTGTCTGATATTCAAGAAATATTTGTTGAACGAACAGAGGAAGGGAAGTGAAGAGGAAGGAAGGGAGGGAGGAATGAAGGGTTACAGACTCCCTCCTGGCTCTCTGAGTGACCACAGTATGATATTATCCCCATTTCTGCCCTTTGCCACACAGTGGCACCATTAAGATCAAAGGGTAAAAGATATAACAATCCATAATCTTGCTACAAGAAAACCGGATTCTCAGTTGCACACATAACCATTCAGATGCAAACCTGATGCCCAAAGCTGCCATCAGAGCTGGGCCCTGACGTGTGAATGCAGGCGGCTGCTTGTATTTCCTGCGGATGCAGTTAGAGCGGATTGTGGGGTAATCTCCAAGGGACGGTACTTAAAGGTGCGGCTGCCAGTTCAGATCAGGTAGAGGCTCTGAGGGTGTAGTGCTGCGTCCCCCTGGCCCCATGGAGGCCTTCTATCATCGTCACACTGTGTGTGGCAGGGGAGTCAGGTGGGACTGGGGAGGTGCCACTGGCTCCCGGGGCCAGCTTTATGCCACGGCTCAACCCTAGCTTCCTCCTTGGGGAGTGGGAGGGGCCTCAGAAGCCACAGATGCAAAACGGGTGCTAATGAGCCTGCTGCTCTGATGTCATTCTAAAATTTTCTTTTTTAATGTTTTATTTATTTCTGAGAGAGAGAGAGAGAGAGAGAGAGAGAGAGCATGAGCAGAAGAGGGTCAGAGAGAGAGGGAGACACAGAATCTGAAACAGGCTCCAAGCTCTGAGCTGTGAGCACAGAGCCCGACGCGGGGCTGGAACCCAAGAACCATGAGATCATGACCTGAGCCAAAGTCAGACGCTTAACCGACAGAACCACCCAGGGGCCCCTTATCTGACATCATTCTAGACATGAGTTTGCGAAAAAAAAGTCGGTAACTCTATCCCCTTCTGCACCATGAAGCAGAGAGGCTACTCTTCATTGTCAGATAACCAAAGTAAGCGCCAAACATGACCCAGGAGTGTGGGCGTTTTGCAGCGCTCTGCCCTCGCCTTAGCCCGTCCTACATCCTCGTCGTGACCATAATCGTTAACAGTTTCTTCCAGACCTCCCGAAGATTGTACGAGCTGGCCTGAGTCCTGATCCATTATAGCTTTCTTCTCCCAAGTTGGAAGAAGCATCATTTCATACGAAGAAGACTGTGAAAAGTGCCCCCGGTGTTGTTTCTCGGAATATTCTCTGCTGGTCCGATAACTGCCGAAAGCAGCCTCTCTCCCCTGTGAGTATCAGCAGCTCTGGAGCCCCTGTCATCTGGGATCATCCCTCTGTCCCAGCACAGGGGCCCGGATGACCTCCCCCTGCTTGGGGCAGTGTGGCCTGGCTTGCCAGTTCCAGGCCATCCCTGGGTCACGGGCTACTTCTCAGACACCTCCCGGACACCTACCCCATGTTTGTCCCCTCTCCTTGCTGTAGGACACAGGGCCCCTCCCTAAAGCTACCAGAAGTTGCGGTGGACCAAGCGCCAGTCCTCAGCCTGGCATGAAGCCCCCCTGCCCCCAGGGTCTCTTGCTGTCAGACAAGTCGCCCTTGCTTCCTTCCTTCTACACCGATACATCTACCCCTCTTTCTCTAAGGTCCTTCCTGCTCCCACCGACATTCTACCCGTTTCCAAACCTGACCCAAGTCCAGCTACACAGCAGGGCCCAAAGACAGACATCATCAGGGTGTTAAAGACACAGGAAGCTAGGACCACCCGCACCTTCGGCCACAGAACTGTGCTTCCACAGACCCTTGAGCGATTTGTACGCGCCTTAAGATGAGAGAAGAAACTTTTAAATGCAACAGTCTCCAAAAATGGGCTTGGGCCCATCAACAGCAGCAGAATTGCCCATGCCAGATATACAACCTCCTAGGTCACATCCCAAACCTAGAGGAATTAGGACTTCTGGTGCGAGACCCAGGAATCTGCACGTTTGACACCCTGATGCGATTCTTTTGCTTTTTCTTTACACATTACAAGCTGTATAAATACAAATCACAAATCACTATGATTTTAATAGTAAGTAAATTTTAACAAACTTTCGATAACAATTTTAATTATATTAATTATAAATTAGTATACATTGCTATAGGCATTAGGTATCAAATATAAATATAGGTTATTCGTTATTGTACGCGATGACTTTTTACTTTATACATGAAATACATTGTAGCAAATTAGGCCCTCAGGGAGGGGGCTGCCCTCTTCAGCCATCACACCCTGTGGCTGTCCTGCTACCAGAACAATGTAATTGTATTCACACACGTGTATACATTCCTAGAGAAACTACATATGATTCTCTGGTTTGGGATTTTATACAAATGGTATCTTTTGGGTCATTCTGCTGCTCTCTTTTTCATACTCAGCAGTACGTTTGGAGGAACTTTCTATATTAGAGAGCAGAGGGCCGCCTTGGACAAGGACCACAAACTATTCCCTTGTGTATTTTTTAAAGCCATTAGTGGACAGTTGGGTTATTTACAGTTTTCTGGCAATGCTACGGTGAACATTCTTGAGCATACCTCCTGCACCAGAGTGTGTGGGTTTCTTTGGGGTAGAAATAACAAAAGGCTGGAAAGCTGTTGGTAATGGAGGAATGGGCATTTTATTATTTTAAAGCACTGGAGCCCAACGCAGGGCTTCAACTTAGGACCCTGAGCTTAAGAGTCACAGGCTTAATGAACTGAGACACCCAGGCACCCTGAGGGATGAGTATTTTATTTTATTTCATTAATGTTTATTTATTTTTGAAGGGGAGAGAGAGAGAGACAGAGCGTAAGTGGGGGAGGGGCAGAGAGAGAAAGAGCGACACAGAATCCAAAGCAGGCTCCAGGCTCTGAGTCAACACAGAGCCTGGTATGGGGCTTGAACCCACGGACCGCAAGATCATGAGCTGAGCCGAAGTCAAACGCGTAACTGATTGCACCACCCAGGTGTCCTGGATGAGCATTTTAAAAGTTAGAATGCTATTACCCAAATAGCTACAGTCCTCAACTGCTTTGCACTTTCAAGGTCAATCTCTTTGTTTCGGGGTTGATTTCACACGAAGTCTGGAACTGAACACTATGTTTCAGCATCAGAACAAAGATGCTCCAAGGATGCTCACGGTTCCTTCCTATGATTCACACAGCTGGTGCATACTGAACCTTCTCTGCACTCTTCATGGGCTCCCTTATTTCATCCTCAAATCGCTGACCCTTTGAGGCAGGTACTCCCAGAACACCAATGCCAGACCGAAGTCCTGACCGAGCCTGGAAGGTAACTAAGCAGCCCTCACCAGGTTCCAGGCCAGTGTCGGCCGCGCTCCCTCGGTGGCTGTTCAGATTCTGGGTAAGCAAAGGACCACAGGATCTACACCCACCTCCTTGGATGGAGGCTTCTTCAAAGGCACATTCGTAGTTGACTACTATGAATCCATTAGGAAATTTCCCACACAGAAAAGCCAATACATGGGTGACGCTATAGTGGGTCAAAGTACCCATTCAGAGCTTTGTCTGGAAGCTGGTGAAAGACTCCTTATGAGCTGCCGCAGAAGAGACAGAAATCTGGGAAGGCGTCCTCATCAGCACTATTAAAAACAGAAGGAACCTAGGCAAACTTTGCTTTGGTGCCACAGGCCTGTGCATTTCACTCTATGCCCTGGGCCATCTCCTTGACTGGGGACAGGAAGACACTGACCCTGGGTGCCTTCTGAGGCGGAGCTCTCTTACAGGTCTCTAGGGCTGTCATGATAGATGCTGACTTTAACAACAGCCCCAGGCCTCAGGCCTTCAGGAGCATGACTGCGACTGCGGTCCGCCTGGTGTTTTTTCCTTGACACTTTTTACAGAGGGGAAAACAATGTGTGACTTTTCCTGATGAGCAAACAGCCAAAGGTGTTTGGAAAGGTCTATCATTTTTCTGGTGACAAGACACCCTAAACTAAATTCATTAGCAGCTCTCCTGTTTGGAATTTCAAAATATTCTCTGACCTACATAAATTCCTTGTTACGTCCTCTACTAATTTAAGAAGGTTAGCCGCCAAATGCTGGGGCTCCAGATCAAAGCTGTGGCACGGTATAACGCACAGGGGCTTGGAGACCATCCCACGCTGGAAGACATCGACACCCATGCTCTGGCCCCTGCTTCTCTTCCTAAGATCTTTCTTCATGTCTAGAGTTGTGCGAAAAGTGGATAGTAGATACCGCTTTCTAGACACAAGACTAGTCCCTAGTTCTGCATGTATCTGTCATGCATCTGGGTTTCTATATTTTCCTGTCTTTTGGAAAGATACTAAAGGAATACCAGGACAGAAGTTTGGCTCTGTTTTATGAGCAACTAACTATAATGAGTTACAAGGGCAAATGCTGAGCTGATGACCACCAACTCAAATAAATCAGTTCCCTTCTCTGCTTCTCAGTTTTCCTCCCTGAAAGAAACAGGACACCCATTGGTTCATTCGGTGGACAAATATTTATTGAGCTTTATGTGTGCTTTGTGCAGGATGCTAGAGCTACAGTGGTAAACAAAAATATATAAGGTTCCTGCTCTTATGGAATTTAGGTATCAGTGGATATTAAAACCTTGCAAGGACAAACACTGTACCAGTCAAAAGCAATATACATATTTGCTTATGGAAATATTCTTTTTTCCCCATCTCTAAAACCAATGCTCCTGCATGTCTACACTATGCACTGGCCCTTAAAGCTTGATGACACTTCTAACAGCAATGAACTGTCACCTCCTCAAGGACAAACACACAGCTTTAGAAGTTGCATGTTCCTAATGCTCAGGATGGTGCGGTGGCTGCCTCTGAGCCCTGAACATGGCCTTAGGCCATTCCCTAGACTTTTTCCTTTCCTAAATGGTCTTTCAGCTGAGCCAGGCCTTTGTAGGTGTTGACTATATGATCACTATGATAATAAAACTCGTATTTTCGTACCACAACTAATGATGGGTGAATCTGCAAAGATACCGTTGTTAATATTAATGATGTGAACAATTCAGTCCTGAGTGTGTAGACATTCGGGACACTGCATTTCATGTTCATTAAACCTCAAATGGGGACTAATGATTTCCCTCCCTAGTTTACACCCATGATTAGCCCCTGAAATCTGAATTAGGCCATTTTGGTTGATTTCCTTTGGCGTAGGGTTAGATTTAGCTCACTGATTATGAAAGAAGCAATCCTGTCTTCACTCTTGGTTTCGATTATGGTAATTTCTGGCCCTTCTCTTGGCTCTGAACTCACACAAATGCTCCATGCCCTTGAATAACTGCAAGTTTACTATTTAGGAAGCCCGGGGATTGTCATGAATAACCGACAGCCATCCTCATTGCAGACTGAGATCTACTAATTAGAATCAGGTCCAGGCAAAGGCGCCCCTGTGGGAGGGCCCCAGTGCTGACTGGGCACCAGAGTATAGTCAGCTCTGGTGAGTCAAGCCCTGTGCCCTGTACGGGAGTGTGTGAAGTGTCATTAAAGGAAGCCTCAGCTCTTGCCAGCAGTCTTTCCTTCTTTTACCATGACCTATGTCCTCAACCCTCCTCCACTCAAAGGGGCAGAACAGAGGACTGGATAAAGACAAGCAAAACCTCAGGCTGGCCATTCCAGGAGTGGCTTGAGAGACACAGACGAGAAAGAGAGGGAGGTGTGGTGGGCATGCTTCCCGCTTCTCCTATCCAATCTTTCAACTGCTTTCTGAGGACTAGGTCCCTTCCCTTTCAACAGTATTCCTTTAAATTAAACTTTGAGGACAAAGGGTATTGAACACCTTAAGAAGTAGGATGCCCTAAATTTAGAGTCTCAATTCTGAACTCTCGAATCTTGAAAGCCACTCATTTGACTACTCGTATTTACTAAACAGATGGTCACTGAATAGCTACCATGTGCAAAGCACTGGGAATACAATGTAAGCGCTTTGGGTCTCCATCTTGGAGGAGCTTATAATCTCGAGTGAAGGTAAGAGATTATCATAATCATGTTTTGGAAGGTCCATGCCACATGGCCTGTAATGTGTTATGGGAACACAGAGGAGGCCACTTACGTTGCAGCTAAGACCTGAGGGACATAGAAGTAAGCAATGAGGATAGGGCATGGATATTCCATTTACCTTTCTATCACTGTGATTTGTAACTTTGGGGGGTATCAGAAAAAAGACAGGTGGATTTGAAGGTGGGCTGAGTGTATTCCCTGAGTATGACCTACCAAAGGCTGGCTCAGAGTTGTCCTCGAGGTTCAGAGAAAACTAAGGTTAATATCAGGTAGGAGCAGATTGCTATGTATACCACAGAACCCCTGACTTTGGGATCGGAATTCAAGACACATTAAAGGTATTTTCTGGTTTCCTTTCCTTGAGTCAGCAAATTAGAGGCCAGAGGAGAAAAAAAGGAAGAGTTACTAGCTCTGAAAACATGAGTGCTAAAGATTTCATGTTTGGTTACTAGTTTTAAAAAATAGTGCAATCTCGTCTATATAACACAATTACTTATAATCTCGCTTGCTTAAAACAAATTGGAGTGATGTCTTCTAGGAAGATGCAAGAGTGTCATTGCAGAGAAACTACGGATTTGTTGTGGCAGGTTGGGGGTTGAGGGGACATTGGAAACGGCAGATGTGGCACTGATCTTTGGCCCTTGATTGAGATTTGAGGAGGGGGTGCTCCAGGTCTGGTCGAAGAGGATGGACAAGACATTACAAGTCAATGGAAAGCGCAAGATGCCCTTGGCCACGTGCGGGAACAGAACAGAGGACCAAGCTGGATGGCCCACACATGGACAAGGACACTGAGGGCACGCTGGGCAGGACGAATGGCTCTGAAGTGCCCCTAACCTCCTATGCCTTCAAGTACAATCACACGACTCTGTTTTATATCCTAGCTTTGCGACTATAGCATTTATTTTGGCTCTTATGAAAATAACATCACGAAGTAAAGGAAACAGAATTAGGGACTTTGACAGGATTGTTCTTTTTTATTTTTATTTTTATTTTATTTTTTTTTTTTAATGTTTTATTTATTTCTAGAGAGAGAGGGAGACAGCGTGAGCAGGGGAGGGTCAGAGAGAGAGGGAGTCACAGACTGAAACAGGCTCCAGGCTCTGAGCTGGCAGTCAGCACAGAGCCCGACGTGGGGCTCGAACCCACGAACCGCGAGATCATGACCTAAGCGAAAGTCGGACGCTTAACCGACTAAGCCACCCAGGTGCCCCAAGATTGTTTTTTTTTTAAACTGCTTTCTCATTCTATTAGCATCTAGAATGCAGGAAAATCAAATTAAAATAGTAATTAAAAAAAAATTCTACAGAAATGTTCAACCATACATAAGAGTGGAGAACAAAATACAACGTACCCTTTTATAGGCCACCTGATTTGTCTCTATAACCTCCCCCACCACTTAAACACAATTTTTGTTTGGCTTTATTGCAATAGTTGAAAGCAAATTCTAGGCATCATTTCATTTTATCCCTAAATATTTCAAGAGGTAGACCAATCAAAGAATAACTTCTTCAAAAACATAACCACAGGGGTGGCTCCCTGGGTGGCTCAGTCGGTTAAGCGTCCGGCTTCGGCTCAGGTCATGATCTCATGGTTTGTGGGTTCGAGCCCCATGTTGGGCTCTGTGCTGACAGCTGAGAGCCTGAAGCCTGATTCAGATTCTGTGTCTCTCTTTCTCTCTACTCCTCTTTCTCGCACTCTGTCTATCAAAAATAAACATTAAAAAAACCACGTAACCATAATGCCATTATCATGTGAGGTAATACCCAGAACATATCAAATTATTCCTAAGTAGCTCCAACAATATTTTTATAGTTGTCTCCTTCAAACCGGGATCCAAATAAGATCTACACATCATGTTTGACTGAAAGAACTCTTAAGTCTCTTTTACTCTGTAATCTACTCCCCTCCCTGTTTTCATGCCATTTACTTGAGGAAGGGGAGAAATGAGTCACTGTCCTGTGTAATGTCCTACCTTCTGGTCTTGGCTGACGGTTTCCTCCTCATGTCGTCCAGGCTGGATTAGATTCACAGATGCTGTGTACTTTCTGACGTGTTCCATCACGAGGTACGTGGTGTCTGACTGTCCCACGTTTAGAGATGCAAAGAGTGATCCGCGGGTTCAGGCGTTATCAGCATGGCCCATCCAAAGTTCCCTGTCAACCTTTCACCTAATACTTATGGACGGTGGCTGCCTGAATTCTTCAGTTCATCATGTGCTCCAGCGTGGTCGTTTTCTAGCCGTACCATTCCTTCTGTCTTTATTAGCTGGAATTCTTCTATAACGAACTCCTTGTTATCTCTTTGGTTGCTCTGAAATACAGTTCATACCGAAAAAGGCAAGATAAGTGTTTGGTTATTTCCCTTGATCCACTCTTAACTCAATTTAGCCCTTTGTAGACATTGTTTCTGAAGGCTCAAATTGTCCCCCTCCTTGGCCAGTGAGGTCTCCCCTAGTCGGCTTCTGTGTTGTTCTGACCTGACCCCAGCAGGACTCGATACCTCCCTTGCTTTTGAGAACAAGTGTCTTCAACTTCTTTCTGATGAATTAACCAGACTTGGAAAATCCTTATGCACCCACCCTCACTACCGTTTGCTTGCCTGTCCACAATAAGGAATGTGCCCTAGTTGTATTGGTCAGGAAGGCTTTCCGCTCTAGGGGAGCATAATGAACAGCGAGAGTTTGCAATTTTTTCATAGAACACGATGTCTGGAGCAGGCAGCTGTTAGCATTTGTTCAGCAGCTCCTGCGGTCCAGAGCCAGCATTGCTGTGATTCTCTTGGCCTCTCCTTCCTGGTGGCAAGATGGCGGCTCCTGTTCTGGGCATCATGCCCAGCTGGGGCAGGAAGAAAGGGGAAGACCAGAGCCAGCTGCAGCTGTCCCTCTGTATCAGAGAAGCAAAAGCTTTCCCCAAACCGCCACCCCACCCCACTCCCACCCAGCTGAATTTGACTACGATCTCATTGGCCAGATGGGATTGGATAGACACCCTACTTGCAAGGGAGGCCAGGAAAGCGAGCCCTTAGTTTTGTCGGGTTCCATGGTCCAAGCAAGGGAGTGGGGGGCTGGGAGTGAAGACAGGGCTATGAGATCTGGGGGGCGGTCTTGAGTCCCGAATCAACATTCTCAATCCTGGTTTTTGTTTTTAATCCTTATGAAATGTCTAATATTCCTCGCTTTTGAAGTAGGTGGGACAACTGAAAATAACCGTGAGCTGGAAATGAGTGGGGCTTTATTGAGAAGATTGCCCTCTGGAAAGAGTACCAGCTGTCTGGACAGCCATGTCCTGGTGGCTCGGCTCAGCCCTGTTCAGTTATGAGATGCCAACTCCCATTGCAGGGTCTGCGCTCCAAGGGTCCCTCCTCTTCCCTTCTGCAAGGAGACAGAGCAGTCTTACTTTCATCAAGATGGACACCTCATTTGAGCGGCAGTGACCCATACGATGCCAGAATACCTCGTGGCTACAGTTTCACAGAGGCCACTCAACCTTCACCCTGTTAAGCAAAGAGCAGAGCTAACAGCAGCCAGCACTCGACTGACACCAAAACCCTGAGTGTATTCTGCATGGACTGACACACAGCCACTGCCTGGAGCCTCCCTGTCCTGTGGCCGGGACACCCTGGCTCCTCTCTGAGGAGCCCATCCCGCCTGCCCATGACCTCCTTACAATCCAGCAACTGAAGGCTGAGGCCTGGTCTAGCAGGGACCCTAAGACCCTACTCCCATCAGCACTAGGCCATCCATTCTCTGTCCATACTTTTATGGGTGTTTATTTTTTTTTACTGGGACACCTGGGTGGCTCAGCAGTTAAGCGTCTGGCTCTTGCTGTCGACTCAGGTCTCCGTCGCATGGTTTGTGAGATGGAGCCCCTCAACGGGTTCTGTGCTGATAGTGTGGAGACTGCTTGGGATTCTCTCTTTCTCTCCCTTTGCCCCTCCCCCATCACATGATCTTTCTCTCTCTCTCTCTCTCTCTCAAATAAAGCCTGTTTCACAAACTAAAAATATAAAAAATATTTTTACTATCTTCCATGAGAAAGAACATTGTTACTATTCCTACTGGTCATTTTTCTGGACTGACCATGGCTGAAGGGCAAATGGGTAGTTAGTGATAACTAACTCAAGGAATGGGAGTGGATAATTCCATCACTGACAATCCTGATTTCAAGGCTAATAAGTCTTGTGTTAGAAAATCTGAGTTGTTCTGATACTAGTTTTATTTTGTCTTTACTATTCATGCTGCAAGCAAACGAAGCCAGACATGAAAGAAGACACTTTATATGAGTCCATTTTAAGGGAAGTTGAAGAAGAGACAACACTATCTAAGGTCATGAGTGGTTACCCCTGGGGGGAAACCCCAATAGGAAAAGGGCATAAGGATCTCTGGGATGCTGGTTTTGTTCTTTTTCAATATCTAGGTGTTAAAACTGCTAGTCACTAACCCAATATCCATCCTCCTTTCTCCTTTCTGTCAGAACCTGATTTCCTTGTGGGAATGCGGGTGGCAGGTGAGGAGCTGAAAAAACCACACTTCCCAGACTCCTTTGGAACTAGGGCTGGTCATATGACACACTTATGGCCAATGAGATGCATGTGAAAATCCACAGGACTTTCAAGGAATCTCCTTTGGGCAGACAGGCTCTGTGCGCCCCACCCAGAACTCCTCCCAGCATGCACCTCAGCCTTGCTCATCCCAAATGTCCATTCACGCACTCTTCTGTACCCCGCCCCCCCTCATGTCACTGGTTCTGTGGTTTGGTTCACTTACTCAACAAAAACTTACTGAGCACTCACAGCAAGTTGGGCATGTGCTGATCAGGTGTTACAGATTCAGATGTCCCACAGCCAGGCCTGTAATTAGAGATGTAGGCCTGGGGTGCAGGACAAGGGCAGGTGAAGGAGGACCAAGGCCCTGGCTAACCATGAGGGTGGGGAGAGCCGCCGCTCTGCTCTAGCAGGTGGCTTGACATGTGAGAAATCAAAATCTCGAGTTGCAAGATCTTCTCATTTTTCAAGAGGGGTCAGAAATCTTGGTTTTATTTTTGAAAATTAACTCTGCCACAAGGCTGGACTTCTAGCTATGGCGGCACAGAATTGGACAAAGTTGTCATATTAGTTTTCTATTGCCATGTAACACATTTTCACAAACTTAGCAGCTCAAGCAACACGTATTTGTTAACTCACCATTCTCGTAGCTCAGAAGTCCAGGCAGCCTCAACAGGGCTCTCTGGCTCAGTGTGTTACACAGCTCAAATCAAGGCATTCGCTGGACCAGGCTCCTAACTAGAGGCTTTGGAAAAGAGTCCATGTCCAAGCTCATTGAGGCCAAAGTCATCACATTTTCCCAATGAACATAAACAAGGAAATCAAATCCAGCGGCATGAGACAATGACCAGGTAGAATTTACCTAAGGATGCAAAGTTGTTTTGGCATCTGAAAATTAATATAACGTGTTATATTAATATAATAGACAAAACCGACATGGTCACATCAACACATGCAGAAAAGCATTTGACAAAATTCAACACCCATTCACGATGAACCTCTTTGCAAACTCTGAATGTAAGGGAATTTCTTCAAACAGATCAAAAAGCACCTAAGAAAAACCTATAGCAAATATCATACTTAGTAGTAGAAGACTAAAAATGTTTTTGAGAACAAAGCAAGAATCTCTACTCTCACCACCTCTTTTTAAAAAAAAATACAAAAAAATATTTGTATTTAATCTCTACACCCAACACGGGGCTCAAATTTACAAACCTGGGATCAAGAGCCGCAGGCTCCACCGACTGAGCCAGTCAGGTGCCCCAAGGAACTAACCACTTGTATTTGCAGATGACATGATCCTGTATCTGAAAAATACTGGTGAATCCGAAAACACCACCCAGAACTAATAAACGAGAATGCCACAGGATATAAAAATCAGTATTTCTATATATTGATAATGAACAAGCTATAAAGAAAATAATACAATTCATAATAGCACTAAGAATGAAAATACTTAGAAATAAAGGTAACAAAAGATGCGTAAACTACAAAATACTGCTGACAGAAATTTTAAAAGATCTAAATAAATGGGGAGATATACCATGTTCATGAATTGTTAAGATTCATTACTGCTAAGGTGGCAATTCTCCCAAAATTGATCCATATATATAACTCAACTCCAATAAAAATCCCATCCTCAAAATAAATTCTTTTGATAGAAATTGACAAGATGATCCTAACGCTTACATGGAAATGCAATGTACCTCAAATAGCAAAAGCAATTTGGAAAAGAACAATATAGTTGGAGTCCTTAGTCTGCCCCATTTTCAAAACTTACTATAACATAGGGGCACCTAGGTGGCTCAGTCGTTTAAGCATCTAACTCTTGTTTTTGGCTCAGGTCATGATCTCATGGGATTTGTAAGCTTGAGCACCATTTTGGACTCTGAACTAGCAGAACAGAGCCTGCTTGAGATTCTCTTTCTCTCTCTAAATAAATAAACAAACTTAAAAAAAAAAACCCAATAGTCAATATATTACTATGTCACAGTAATGTAAAGACAGACACGTAGACCAATGGAAATGAATAGGAAGTCCAGAAAATGCTTATATTTATGGTAAATTGATTTTCAATGAAGGTGTTAAGGCAATTCAATTGGAAAATGATACTCTTACACATGGTTCAGGGGTAACTGACTACCCATATGCAAAAAATCCCAAAAACAAATTAATTGATTAAAATACATAGATCCTTACTTTATATCATGTATAAAAATAAGTCAAATTGGATAATGGACTAACATGTCAAACTAAAGCTATAAACTTGAAAACACAGCAAACGTCTTTGACTTTGGCTTAGGCAAAAATTTCTTAGATATACCCAAAAACAAGATTCATGAAAGAAAAATTTGATAAATTGGAATTCATCAAAATGCAAAACTGTGGCACATCTAAGTATCATTAAAAATATGAAAAGACAAGCCACAGCCTGGGAGGAAATATTTGCAAGTCGCATATCTAATCAAAGAGTTGTATCTGAAATATAAAAAAAAATCCTATAACTCATGAAGACAACCCAATTAAAAATGGGCAAAAAATTTGAATAGATCTTTCACTAACAAAGACATATGGGGGCATCTGGGTGACTCAGTGGGTTGAGACTTTGGCTCAGGGCATGATCTCACGGCTCGTGGGTCCCAGCCCTGCATTGGGCTCTGTGCTGACAGCTCAGAGCCTGAAGCCTGCTTCAGATTCTGTGTCTCCCTCTCTCTCTGACCCTCCTTGGCTCGTGCTCTGTCTCTCTCTCTCTCAAAAGTAAATAAACAGTAAAAAATTAAAAAAAAAGAAGATATATGAATGGCTGAAAAGTGCACAAAAAGATGATCAACATCATTAGTTACCAGAGAAATGCAAATTAAAATCAGAGTGAGATACTTCTGCACTTTCATTATAATAGTAATAACCTAAAAGTTAAATAATGCCCAGTGTCGCCAAGGATGTGGAGAAACTAGAACCCTCATATATTCCTGATGAGAATATAAAATAGTAAGTCACTTTAGAAAATAATTTGTCAGTTCTTTAAAGTGTTAAAGAGTTATGACATGACCCAACAATTTCACCCAGCAATACACCCAAGAGAAATGAAAACATCTCCCCATGTAGGGTTTATATAATTATGCATAGCAGCATTATCCACAATAGCAAAAATGTGGAAATATAGTTTTTCTGTATGATGGAATAGTATTCAGCAATAAAAAGGAATGAACTGACACAATTACATGAACTACAACATGGATAAACCTTATGCTAAGTGAAAGGAGCAGACACCAAAGGCTACACATTGTATTATTCCATTTATATAACATTTCTAGAAAGGCAAATCTACAGACATAGAAGACAAATTACTGGTTACTGAGGACTCGAAATTGGAGTGTGACTGACTGCATATGCAAATGAGAAGACTTTGGGGGAGAGACAGGAATATTTGAGAAGTGGGTTAAGGTGATGGCTGCATAATTTTATAAATTTACTAAAAATCATTGAACTTACCGTGTAGTCTGAGTGAACTTTATGATGTGCAAATTAGACCTCAATAAAGTGGTCAACATAAAAAATAAGTCTCCCAAGTTTAAATGTTCACAACTGATTCAAATTATTTGGGGGGCGGGGGGCAGCTGTGCTGTCAGCACAGAGCCTGATAGTGAGGCTTGATCCCATAGTGAGATCATTATCTGGGCTGAAGTCAAGAGTTGGACACTTTTTTTAAAATAGTTTATTGTCAAGTTGGTTTCCACATAACACCCAGTGCTCATCCCCACAAGTGCCCTCCTCCAAGCCCATCACCCCCCCTCCCCCTCCCCCACCCCATCTGCACTCAGTTTGTTCTCGGCATTCAAGAGTCTCTCATGGTTTGCCTCCCTCCCAAGAGTTGGCCACTTAACTGATTGAGCCACCCAGGTGCCTCACACATTAATTCAAATTCTTAAAAGACCTTTGTAAGAAAATATATCCCACGTCTGTGGCATGAGCCCTTGGATCACCCACTTGAAATGTCCCACTTGGGCCAAGTGGCAGGAATAGAAATTTGAATGAAATAAAATCCTTGCCTTCTAGGAGCTAAAGATTCAACAACGGAAAATAGAAAAGTAAACAATTACAACACCCAATGATACACGCCGTAGGTGGAATTTGCAAAGAGGTATGGGCCGCGAGAATCTGTGGCTCTGAATGGGCGGCGGCAGGGCCACCACAGAGGAGGCTGGACAGTGCTGTTACGTTTTGAAGCATAAGAAGGAATTCACGAGATTCCAAGTGTGGAAAGTGGAGAAAAGGGGTGAATGACATTTGCATGCAGCAGGAATGGCAAAGTCTTGGAGGTGTGCAGAAGCAGTTCCCTTTGCAAACTGGGGAGGATGGAGATGTGGCATACACGGAGAATGGGCACAGCAGGAAAGGAAGGGGAGCCCCATCACAAAGGGTTTGGCAAGCCACGTTAAAGTTTTTGGACCCGGGAGGAAGAAGGGACTTCCTCGCTGGAGGAACATGGGCACATTTCTTTTGGCCACATTTCTTCTGGCCTAACTTAAATTTCGTATAGCTTGGCAACATCCTATTGCACTCATTTAAAAATATTCATTAATATACCGCTTACTGTGTACCAGGCGCGGTTTTAATACTTCAAATAAACTCCAGTGTTTCTCAAACTCCAGCTTGCATCGGAATCCCCTGCAAGTCTTCCTGAAGACACGGAAACCACAGTTTTTGATTTGGTACATCTGGAGTGGAGCCTGAGAATTTGCATTTTGATTCAGTTCCCGGTACAAGCCGATACTGCTGGTCCAGGGAACACAATTTGAGAACCACTGCTTCATACCAATTTTGTAAGAAAGGTATCGTTATCGCTACCCATCCCCACATTGCAGAGGAGAGCAATCAGAAGGTTAAGCAAGCTGCCCGAAGCAGCTTATAGTATTAAGTGGTGGGGCTGGCATTGAATGCCAGGCCATGACTGCCATGTCTCCTGGTTCACGGGATGCAAACAAGCAGAGTCAAGGGCTGGCATTTTCAATCTCTGTTTGCAACTATCAGAAATATGTTATACACACCCTGCACGTTGGCCTTAACTGTCATCGGAGATAAAGGAGTTAAACATGCCAAGCAATGCCAAGGGAGCGGTGAGGGAAAGTATTTGAGGAACACTGTAGGCCATTCCAATGAAGTATTACTTTGGTCCCTACAGGGATGAAGCCAGGATGTAGAAAGGCACAAATATCAATGTTCAAAATGACTAAATATGGGAAGGAAAATCTTTAAATATCATATCACAACTCAAAATTGAACTGTGCATGGGTATTCAATATCTGCTGTTTTAAGTGTATCTGTTTTAAATTTTTTACAAATTACAAAAACGAAACAATATCTAGAGAAGATAATGTGCTGCGTTTGCAGGGGGGCAGCAGGGAATGTCCCCTGATGAAAATGGCAATCCTTTCGTGACTCTGCTTGCTTTTCGCATCTTGATCTAATTTATAGCATCTCCCTGGTTGCCTTCCAGTAAACAACTTCTTCCTTAAATTGGTGGCATTATGTTATGTGTGAGATCTGAATCACAAAGACTGTAATCCAAACCTGCCTGCTCCATCTTGTCGTTTTTGTAGAGTGCTGTATATCTAATTAAAGCTTCTTACGGGTCCATAAAAAGACCTAACATTGAAAAAGCAGACTGTGTTGGAGTAAGCCCCGGGGGGCAGAGTGGAGGAGGGGCTTCTTCATTAACAATCCGCATATTTCCTTTAAATTCAAAGTTAAGTAATCATGTGTTAATTTGTGTTTGTATATTTTTAACTATTGCCTAAGCATAATCAGATCACATTACCACATTTACGGCGTGGAACCAAAAATGGGTCATGTTCTAGCCAGCAGCTCTCCGGGTTCCCAAGAAACATGGGGGATGAATAAATGATTTGCCACGTGGCCAGCACTGACTGCATCCTTGACTTTATTCAAATCAGTGTTCTTTTTTATTTACTGTTTTGCTATTCTTATTTCCTTGTTACACTTGTAGGTTTATTCGAAACTTGAGTTACACAGTAACAACATAAATACTGTGGCAGAGGCCATCACCACTGGAATTCCCTTGGGAAACCATTAGTGTTCGTGATTCCCCCCGCCCCTCCCACCACACCTCTACAGGGCTCCCTAAATAGGGTATCTCCTTGAGGGGAAAAGTGCGTGGTTTTCCAACTTTCCAGTAAAAAAGGACCCAATTTCACAAATCAAGTGAGTATCTATTGCTTAACATACCGTTAGAGTGACAATGTCAGAGTCAAAGTAAGACTTTTCTTTTATGTTCTTTCTAAATCAATGATCCCACAGTTGGGGCTTTCACCCCACCTGGAGGAGCAGAGGCCCAGCCTGAGGCCTAGGGCCGGAGGCTTTCGCAAGCCAATGGTCCATTATCCCACACTAGAGCATTAGAGTAAATGAGAGTCCTCCTTTAACAGAAAACCTTATGTTATTACCCTGAGCATTTGCACCCCAGCAATCGTCTGACTTCTCAATCATCTTCAGATATGCAAAAGCGATGCTGTAGAGTCTGAAAATAAAAATAAAAAACAAAAAACCATCTCTGACATTTGCAGGACAAGGAGACACTTGCTGAAGCCATCTAGAGTTCTCTTCTGCATTCAGTCAATTCAATCAAATTTGGAGCATCAAAGCCCCTTTTAAATATGTATTCATTCATTCATTTATGTGTTCCTCACTGGATGTCTTTTTTGGGAAAGGTGGAAAGGAGAAACAGAAAGTGAGAAGGAGGTTGGAGAAACCTGGCATCTGGCCTGTTGGCTCTCTTTAGGAACCTCAGGGACGAGCTTGCAAGGGTGCGCGTCAGGAGACCCTCCCCCCAGCACCCTCTCCAGCCTTGGCCAAGTTCCCTTCGTGAGCCACCTGGCTGGGTGACCATGCCACTTAGTCATCTAGTGCCATGGTTAATACCTGCTGATTAATCCCAGACTTCATGTGCCTTAATATATTCGCGACCTTTTTGCCTTTCCACGCGGTAGACAGTGGAGGCAGCGGATGGGGTCAGGACAGGGTCTCCGGTTCACCTTGAGCCAACGCTGCACTCTGATGGTGGCCTTCTCTACTTATGTTTAAACAGCCATAAAATTAACAAAATTCCTTCAAATTGGGTTCCCAGAAAAAAAACTGTAGACAAAAAAGTATGCATATGGGTACATATACATATGGTATATATTTAATATTTTTCTCTCTGCTTGCTTAAACTTGGGAGGGAGATGCGGTGAACCTTCAAAGGGGTAAAGTAAGTGCCGCTCTCAGCGCCCCCCCCCGCCTAAGGACGCAGTCAGGTGCGCACGCAGTCCCTTCCCTCCGATTTCCCCGACAGCTCGCGCTACTTTTCTGGGCCATTGTCCCGTGTCCCTGGAGCTTCTTCCTTCACCGTCCCCCCTCCTAGGGGGCCTCGCCGGCTTCCCACCGCCGGCCACAGCCCGGACTCGCAGGGGTCGAGACGCCGTCGGGACGCCCTGCAGCCGACCGCACGCCGGAGCCCGCAGGTGCTCCCGGCCCCGCCCTTCCCGCGGCCCCGCCCCGGCGCTGCGTCACAGTGACGCGCCTCCCGCGCAGGCGCAGCTCGGCCCCACCCCCTCCCCGCGCCCGGCCGCCCGCTCGGTATTATGATTTGCGCTGGGTGCGGGGATTCGGCGGCCGGGAGGGAGTCGTTGGCGCCGCGGCCGCTGCGGACGGACGCCTGCCTGCCGGCTGAGGTAGGGACAGGCGCGGAGTGCGGTCGGGCGCGGCGGCCTGGGATCGGGATGCGGGCTGGCCTCCGCCGCCCGGTAGCCTGCGCGGTGGCCGGGCTGGACGTCCGGGCCGGGGCGCCCGCCGCAGGCGGAAAGTAAGTTGCGCGCTCCGCGCTTCCGCCGCAGCGCGGGCCCGGGAGGACGCGGAGCCCCGACTGCGGCGGCCCGAGCCCGCGCGGCGGCGGCGCGCGGCCTGGCGGCGGGCCCGGCGGGAGCCGGCACTGCGGCGGCGGCCGGCCGCGGGCTCCGGAGGCCCTGCCCTTGCGGCCGCGGCCGGATTGCGGCACCTCGGGAGGCGCCCGCATCCCGCGCCCCGCCCCGAGCGGGGCCGAGTGCGCCGCGGGGCGCCCCGGCCGGGCTCCCCGCGCCTGGGTTCTCTCGTGGGGTGTGTGTTCTCGGAATGGGTTTCCTTTTTCAAACGAATCTGGAAATGTGGCCGCGGCAAGGGGCTTCCTTGGTAAAACTGCAGGCTTACAATAGAATGGGGATATTGTTGTCTGTAGAGAAAGGGCATCGGGGTAAGGAAGGAGGAGCAGGGCCATTCCCGGGGGAGAGCTAGAATTATTATTATTATTATTATTATTATTTTTTCAAATTGGGAAACCTCCGTTCTTTTCCATAGTCATCGCCTGTTGATTTCTTTCTGGACCATTTTGCAAAAACCTTCCTGCCTTTAACTTGGACTTGGGATCTAGGAAAGTGACAGTCTTTTTTCCTGGGGGGAGGGGGGCACGGTGGGGGGGGTTCTTGGAGCTGTGCTATTCCTAACGGTTGGATCAGATACAATCAGATAGGTTCTTGGGGAGATCGGTTTCACACACAGTATTTGGGGAGAATTTAGCAGTAGGGTTCTCTATAGAGGTTTGAGGATATAGGACCTTTCAAATTGTTAGGTTACTTTTTTCCCTTTTTTAAAATTGAGTGCCTTCTCAAAGTCTTAGGAACGGGTGGTAAAGCCGATTTAATGCGTTTCACATTTTACCAGGTTTTAAGGTGAAGCATGGTTTACAGGTGATGGAATTGCAGATGTTGAGTATCCTGCTGAATTTTCACTAAATTTCTTTCAAACATTAGACCCTTCAATTCGGGTTCCTTGTACCCGGTTGGGACATGTGTCTCAAATCCCTCTAATTTACCAGAATGTGCATCAGTGTGCTTTAAAGCCAGGGGCTGTCAAGGTTTATGTAATCAATTTATTAATTTATGATCTTGTTACATTGCTTTCCAGATTTATAAAACCGTTCCCTTAAGGAAATCTGTCTTCAACGTCTGCTTAAATATTTCTCTTGGAATTGGATTCCTGAGGAGGAATGCACTGTATAAGTGGTGATTTAAGCATACTAATTAGACAAGTGTCTGTAAAAAAAAAAAAAATACGAATGGATTCTTTTACCTATTTTATTGTCCCTATTTGGAAAATAGATGACATTCCCATTTTACAGAACTAGAAATGAAATTACGTGACATTCCCAAGGTCACATATTGAAGCAGTGTAGGAACTGAAAAATTAAGTGCACGGTGCTAACTTTCCTTACATCTTCAGGGTTTTCTGGGCACGGAGCTTTGAGTGTCACCTTTCTCTTTTCTAAATCTGCACAATTTTTATTTTATGCACAGAAATGGCTCTCACCCTATTAGTTTTTCACTATTAAGAGTATATTTTTCAGTATCACTGCAGTAAGATCCATTAGTGTAAAACATACAAGAACTCCGAAGTTATCCTAATTTTTCTTTTTCTAGAACAGAAGTACACACTGAACTTTATAGTCAAACTTAATCCCATAATCCTACAATGAAGGTTTTTTTATGTCCTTAATAAAGTTGAAGGGCTTTCATGATATTTTTACTGGTCATAGAAAATACTCTTCATCTAAGCCTGACTGTGGGTGTTTTTGTCATGTAGAAAGTGAAACTAAATGGGAAAGAAGTTACTTGTTTTTGGAGATAATTAAACAGCCATGGTTCTAAGTATTGGTATGAATAAGGCGTGATGTCTTCCCTGTAGCAGCTTGTCTGGGCCTAAGAGCTCAGTACGCTACCCGGGAGGGAAGGGGCAGAAGTGAGCTTTCCATATGATCAGAATTTTAGGGATTAAAAGCATAGATGAAGGACTCGACCTATTTGAACTGCATGCACGCTGTTTGCTTAACAATTGAAAGACAGTTTTTAACCAAGATGCTTTTCTAATAAAACTATTAATTCATAACTTAGGTACGTGTGTGTGTGTGCAGGTAAATTCTTAGAGCAACTTAGGTGGAAAAGTTACTTGAGTGGATTCTAGCAGTTTTGAAGATCAACTTAACCTATGATCATATATTCATGGCACCTTTGTATGTCTATTTTTGCGGGCCTGGGTTCAGGGTAGCAGTATAAAGTGGAATAAAAACCATTTCCTGCCTTCAGGAGCTTGCAGGCTATTGGGGCCTCCGAAGTAAACAGTAACAAGAAGATCCAGTGAATGCTGTGCTCAGGCCGAGGCAAAACTCTGTAGAAGCACAAAGATGGGAACAAGGAGCAATCCGATTTGGGAATGCTCCACGGAGGAGGTGACGTTGGACTGGTCTTGAGGGCCAGGTAGAGATCCCAGGTAGAAAAAACGGGTAAAGTGCTCAGAGGATTCAGGGAGGATGGAAAGATAAGGTTAAGTGGTGGAGGAAGAACTTAGATCTAAATGGGTGAAAGGAAGTGGAGGTAAAGACAGTTCTTTTTTTTTTTTAAAAGAGTATGAAAAGGAAGGGAGAACAGGGCAGGGGTTTTGGGCATGGAGAGGGCAGTGCTTTTGGTCTTTTGTTGTTGTTTGCAAAGAGCCCGTGTAAAATCTCTCGGATTTTATAGCCTCACGAGATTTTGGCCGTGTGTTTGCTCTGGATGGTCTGGAGCTACATTGTTCGCACTGGATTGTTTCCTCATCTGTTTTTCTGCAAGTCCGCCCTGGGATGCCGCCTGACATCCCAGGGGGATCCCTTCCTTGCCGGTGGTAGGGAGGAGCCTGTCTGAGAGATTCCTGCTGTCCCTTCCCCGAACGCTCATTTCTTATTTCTCGGCTGCTTCCGGAGCCTCCCGAGAGTCTGCTTTGGCACCTCCAGCATTTGGCTTCTGCTCAGGTAGGCTCTTCCATGACAAACCAGGCTTCTTTCTCTCTCCTTCCTTGTATTGGGAAAGTGCTGCCGGGAGGCTGTTCAGCAGTTACTTCAGAGTCCATCACAGACCCTGTGCTGCGATGCTTTAAGTTCTGCAGTGTCTCTGGTTCAAAGCAGGATTGGGTCTGTCTAAATACATATCCCCCCCACCCCCACCCCCCGCCGTGTACTGGCTTGGAAATGTCATGGAGGTTATGAAGTCTGTGCTCCAGAAACGTGGGTTATGGGTCATAGAAATGGTCAGATCATAGCCTCCCTGGGCCTCAGTTTCTCATTGTCCATATGCAGGTAAAGTTTTTCTCAAACTGAAAAGACTCAGCTTCTGGAAGGCAGAGACCACTTCTTTGATTTCAGCATCCCCAGACCAAAGTACTGCCTCATGCACAGTCGGTGTACACAAGTGGTGTTGTGATGAAGAAACTTCAGAACTTGAAACTTTACTTTGTTGATTTTATCAGTTAGTTCATTGAGAGCCATTTTAATACAGCTGGGCTAAATTTAAATTGTTTTTCAGTCATAGCATTTTGGAACTGGAAGCAGGTCTTTCCCTTGGCACTGGCATGCAGTACATGCTCAGGAAATGCTCCTGTTCTGTGTATTTCCCATCTGAGTGAAGGGCGCCACTGTTGCCACCACTCTCCGTTTGAGTCATTCTGGATTTCCCTCTCTGCTTGGCCTTCCCCCCACCCCCATGCCCTGAGTTCTTGGATTCTGCTTCCTGAATGTGTCTCCTCCATCGCATGGTCGTCGTCACTGCCCACATACTGGTGGCCTTCGTGTTTAGGTCTTTGAGCGATCATTTACCTGGAGACATTTTCAGTTGTCCCCAGCCGTAGTCTGGCCCTTGCTCCGCTGCCGGAGTGGTTTGCGTAACTGCCGTCTCTGATTGCCATTCCCCTGCTCAGGATTCCTCTTTGGCTTCTTAGTGCCAGCTTTCATGTGTTCATTTAGTAGGATGTATCTGTGTCTTAAAGACAGCCTTTTTTTTTTTTTTTTAATATTTTTTTATTTATTTCTAGGAGAGAGACAGCGTGAGCAGGGGAGGGTCATAGAGAGAGGGAGTCACAGACTGAAACAGGCTCCAGGCTCTGAGCTGGCAGTCAGCACAGAGCCCGACGCGGGGCTCGAACCCACGAACCGCGAGATCATGACCTAAGCGAAAGTCGCACGCTTAACCAACTAAGCCACCCAGGCGCCCCAGGATGTATCTGTGTCTTTTGAGTAGATGCTATACTGGCCAGGCCCTGGAATAGAGAGCGGAATAAAATGGACGTGGGCCTTACACGGACTGTAGCTGTCATTTAGTTGAAGTGGGGACACAGATTGTTACTCTCATAATCACCCAAGGAATTATATAACCGCAGTTGAGATAAGGGCGCTGATGGGAAAGGAATGGCACGGGAGCTGGTGTGCAGGGGTGTGGGGAGGGGAAGGACACACTTAGGAGGGTTGACCTCTCAGCGGGGCCCTGAAGCACGGTAAGAGCTCACCAGACTTAAGGAACCGCAGCTGATTTGCATGGAATGCAAGGCCCTTTGGGGGCCTGGCCCCCGCCTACCTGACTGACCTCATCGCCTGTGCTCCGCCTGTATTATTGCCCCGGTCACAGCGAGCTCCCTCAGGTTTCTCTTCTGAAAGGCCTCTTCCCGTCAGTCATCACTTTCAGTTCTTCGCTCAAAGGAGGAAATGAGTTTCCCTGAGATGCCTCCTGAGTGAACTCTCCAAGGTAGCTTTTGGGGAGAGAACACCTCTTCTGGTGTTTCCGTGCCTGTGAGAGACTGTACAGCCCTAGTGGTGGCGATCTTCCTGGTGTGGGCAGTAGCGGCGTTCAGGGGCAGCTCGGTGGGCCTGTTAGGGGGCTGGGGGCTAAGGGTATAACCCCTCTCAATGTCAGACTCTCCTGGGAGGAAGGCCAGTCTGGAAAGTTGGGGGAAAGACAGTGGGTGATTTGGTCTTCCTCACACCCTGCTCATATGTATTATCCCACGTAGACTTCCTAATGGCTGTGCACGGTGGCGATTACCTTTGTTTTATAGATTGAGACGTGCCTGTTCGTAGAAGCCGAGTAACTTCCTGGGCCCCAGGTCCGGTGGTGCTCTCTGTTGCGCAGTGACGCTGCTGCTCTTGGCTGCCCAGTCAGTGAAGTGTGATCGTTTCTAAAGCGCACCTCTCTGGTGAGGATAATAAGAAAGGTTGACCAGGGGCACCTGAGTGGTTCGGTCGGTTAAGCGTCCGACTTCAGCTCAGGTCACGTGGCCATGAGTTCGAGCCCCAAGTTGGGCTCTGGGCTGACAGCTCAGAGCCTGGAGCCTGCTTCAGATTCCGTGTCTCCCTCTCTCTCTCTGCCCCTCCCCTGCTCATGCTCTGTCTCTCTCCTTGATAAAAAAAATAATAAACTAAAAAAAAAAAAGAAAGGTGGCCCATGTGGTAGTTTGAAATGCTGAAACTTAGGACGCCCTCCCAGCCCCTCTCTGATGGCCCCTCCCCCTCTATGTACACGCCTCTCAGGCCATTATGTTGTCTTTATATTGCATAGCTAGGGGGAAATGTTTGAATAATAAATTAAACTGGATTTACTACATAACCATGTTGGTTTTTCTTTATTAAAGAAATTATGTTTTAGATAATGTAGGTTAACTCTTGCAGTATAACTTAACTTAGATAAAGTTCATTTCAGATTTGGGACAACATGCTAACGAATATTCATGGAGAGCTTATGAAGCCAGAGCGTGCTGTATTCATGGGTCTCTTTTTAGAATAGTCCTTATACTCTATAGCCTTTTATTTAACAGTGGACGAAAGCAGAGCGATTGAATCTAAAGTTTGGCTTTCTGTTTTACCTCATTTCCTACAAGCGAAACAGTTCTCTCTCTATTGGTGTAAAGTATTGTGTGTACATACTGAAGGGCATGTGGAGTGAGAATATTCATTCAGCCTCAGTTTCAGGGCTTGATTGTGTCCTTTGCTCTCCTGCTCTCCTGTTTTATGGGTATCCGCTAATCCTCTTGCGAAGGAAAATGCTTTTTCAGAAACAAATGGAGAGCATGTAATTTGCAAAGTATATTAAAATTGCATTTGGGAAAGGATACAGTTTTTAAGCAGAAAATAGAACCTCCCTAAATTCATCTGAATTACTTGTTTCGTGTTGGCTGTTCTGTGCCTCTGGCTGTTCTTGGCATCACAAAATTGTGTGTAAACTCTAAGGTGAAGTTCTTTTTAAGGCGCCATTCCATTTTTACACCATCAGTAAATATCTCTGTCTTTTGAATAATTATTTGCCTGTAACTTCATTTCTTAAACAGAAGTTTCAAAAAGTCTTTAATGGAATCGTTTGTTAGTAATGTTTATTAGGTAATTCTTTGGTGCTGCTAGGGAATTTCCTCTATTTAATTGATTACTGGGCTAGGTAAGTAGCTTAGCATATCAGAATTAGAGGAACACGAGAAATTGCAAAACAGTTTTTTAAAATTTTTAACTGTTTTTAATATTTTATTTTTGAGAAAGTGCGCACACATGTCCACGCATGAGTGGGGGAGGGGCAGAGAGAGAGAGGGAGAGAGAGGGGGAGGGAGAGAGAGAGAGACAGACAGACAGAAGATCCCAAGCAGGCTCTGTGCTAACAGCAGAGAGCTAGATGCAGGGCTCGAACTCACCAACCCCGAGATCATGACGTGAGCCCAAGTTGGAAACTCAACCAACTGAGCCACCCCACCACCCCAAAATAGACTTATTTCAGTGCTTTTGTTTTCCCTAGGAATTAGAAAGTCCTAGGTAAAAGGGAAGTAGTGTCTTGTTGGAGGAAAAATTGGAGGACCCTGGAGTCTTTCCTGGGTGTAGGGCTGGGGCAAGGGAGTCCTTTTCTTCTTTGGTCCTGCTTTCTCATCTGTAAAAATGGGTATGATGGTTTTGTTACATTGCTGATTCTGAGGAATAAGTGATGAAACAGATTGTAGAGTCCAGAGTATCTACATAGATTCCCAGAAATTACATTGTTTACCCTTTTTGAGACCTGCGTTAACAGAAAACTGGAATTTTAAAACGAGCAGTTGTGGCAGTAAAAGACATTTTTAAAATTTGAAATGAGACCAGGTCAGCTGTGGCTTTTTTATGGGACTGGACTCCTGTCTATAGAAACCTTTTTAGGCTAGTGATAGATTTTTAGGAAAGTAGTATGGGTGATAATGAGAGAGATCTAATCTAAGTCCAAACAAAAATTGGTGTTTTATGGAACTTTACAGTGGACCTTGAACTTTGAAAATTGGTTTAAATCCTCTGATGACCTTATTTGTATGTTGCTTTCGTGTTACTATCCGGGGTTTTACTCTTCTGTGGAGACCTCTTACCAGCTCTATGATGAGAAGCTGCTTCTGTGCATTTTTAACTCTTTAATGACACCTTAATTGAACTTAAGTATAATTCATAAATACACGGTGAATTATTGAGTATGGCAAGTTTTCCAGTGGTGAGCTATTGGGTATTTTTCAGGAGTAGCCTTCTTAACCCATCTCACGTCTACCCCACCTCACGTCTACCCCAAATCATGACATCATCGAAGCTGAGACTCCTTCCCGAAGCCAGCCGCACGCACACTCCGCTGTCTTGTTTCCCCTGCTTTTGAGAGTGATGTCGCCCTGCTGCCTCTTGAAGGCTATGCTCTGGTCTGTGGGCTGCCCTGTCTTTGGGACCCTCCCTCCGTAGTGTCCCGCGCTCGTCCTTTGGCACACCTTCCCCAGGCTAACCTGTATAATTATTGATCTTTTTATGTGTAGATAACTGATTTGGAAGGTTATAGAGGCTAGAGCTGTGTTATGTCCTACACGATTAGGACTCAAATATTTGCTAATGAAAACAGGCCCAGTGGTTCCTGGTCCTCCTCAGCCTGAAGGGATTGCATAGCTTGTCCCACAAGGGAAGCAAAATATTTCCTCGAATAGGTCTTGTTTATTAAGATGACATAAATAGGTTTTAGACCATATATTTTTAGGGAAATTAGTCTTTTCATAGATCTATAATAATAATCGGGTGATTATGTACAAAATAGTCAAAATTTAAAAGAAATTTTTGTTAATTTTTTATTTTTGAGAGAGACAGAGAGAGGGAGACCGAGTGTAAGCAGGGGGAGGGGCAGAGAAAGGGAGGCACAGAATTTGAAGCTGTCAGCACAGAGCCCAGTGCAGGGCTCGAACCTATGAACTGTGAGCTGAAGTTGGACGCTCAACCAACTGAGCCACCCAGGCGCACCCCAAAAAATCAAAATGTTAATAACCTCTGTCTTCTTTAGATTATAAAAAGAGCACACACTCACTGCCAAAAATTTGAAAAGAACAGGAAAACGTAAAGAGAAAAAAATTCCGTAATCTTACCATCTTAACATTTTGGTATTTTTAAGATATATATGCAGACAGGTTATACACTTAAAAAAATTGAGATCATATGCCATGAAATTTGGCATATGAAGTTTTTTACTTAACATTTTATTGTGAGAATTTCCCATGAATTTAAGTAGCCTGAAAATATGACTGCCTAGTGTTAATGTTAGGTATACTGTGATTTATTCAATTGTTTTCTTATTGTATATCTTTAGATTATTTAATTTTTTTTGTGTACATAAATATCATTGAACATTGTTAACTGTAAAAATTTTCAACATCTTCATTCCTTTAAGACATAAATCTAGTGAGATTATCAAATTGAGGATATTAATTATTTTAAGGCTCTTGATGTATGTATTACCACATTGCTTTTCAGAAATCAGATTGGGGTGCCTGGGTGGCTCATACGGCTAAGCGTCCAACTTCGGCTCAGGTCATGATCTCACAGTTCGTGGGTTCGAGCCCCACATCGGGCTTTGGGCTGACAGCTCAGAGTCTGGAATCTGCTTCGGATTCTGTGTCTCCCTCTCCTACTCAAGCTGTCTCTCTCTCTCTCTCTCTCTCTCTCTCTCTCTCTCGGAAGTAAATAAAATATTAAAAAAAGTTAAAAAAAAGAAATCCGATAATTTGCAGACTTAACAATGTAAAAGAATCTCAAATGGTTCAGTCTTTTAAGTGACAGTAAGTGAAATGCTAGATACCAATAGTTTTGTTTATAGAATAGTTTACTTTTTTCTGTTTCAGTATTCTTTTCTGACCATTTTTTTTAAAATGAACATCTTCATCATATTAGCAAGGAAAGAAGAAGATGACAAAAATGGGGTGCCTGAGTGGCTTAGTCGGTTAAGCATTCGACTTTCGCTTAGGTCATGATCTCGCGGTTCGTGGGTTTGAGCCCCGCGTCGGGCTCTGTGCTGACTGCCAGCTCGGAGCCTGGAGCCTGTTTCAGTCTGTGACTCCCTCTCTCTCTGACCCTCCCCTGCTCATGCTATCTCTCTTTCTCCTAGAAATAAATAAAACATTAAAAAAA
Organism: Proteles cristata cristata; assembly: GCA_017311185.1. Taxonomy (NCBI): domain Eukaryota; kingdom Metazoa; phylum Chordata; class Mammalia; order Carnivora; family Hyaenidae; genus Proteles; species Proteles cristata. The sequence continues at coordinate 533,718 of JAESUZ010005295.1, forward strand.
AAAAAAAGAAGATGACAAAACTTTGACAGCGTTAATACAAGTTTGAAAGAGAGATTTAGATTATCATGTTTTTAAATTCTCCAAACTTCCAACTTGCACTGTTTTCCTGGCAACAAGGAGTAATTGTGAGTGTTGGCTTTATTTATTTTGGAGTAACTTCTACATACCAGCTTTTGCTTAAGTCACCATTTGTTATGTGAGCACTTTTATACCAGGCTGTCGCCAGAAGTGGTGACACACTTAGCATTTTTCATCATTTTAACAAGAGGCAGATTCTGTGTAGGAATTTGGAACTTACTGTCAACCCTGCTGGTCCAGCTTTGTGGCTTGAACGTTAACCCCTTTCTCTTTACAAATAATTAGTACTATTCTACATCGGTGAATAAATTGCCTGACTACTGGATACATTAAAATTCCTTGGGGCGCCCGGGTGGCTCAGTCACTTGGGTGTCCGACTTCGGCTCAGGTCATGATCTCGCAGTTTGTGGGTTCGGGCCCCGTGTCGGGCTCTGTGCTGACAGCTCGGAGCCTGGAGCCTGCTTCAGATTCTGTGTCTCCCTCTCTCTCTCTCTGCCCCTCCCCTGCTCATGTGCACGCACTCACTCCTTTTCTATCTCAAAAATAAATAAATGTAAAAAAAAAAAAAGAAAAAAAATTCCTTGATATATCCTGGGCCGTTGCTTGTTTCACTTAGAGAAAGTACAGTTACGTCAGCCAGTGCTTCATGAGATCGATCTGCACTGGTGACCCCATCACTGCCTGAGAGCAGAGCGGTCCTTTGAGCCTGCCCCTCCTCGTCGCCTCAGTTGCCCCAGAGGTGTCCATTAAAAGTGACCACTTGGAAGAAAACTTGCAGAATAGTAGGCAGTTACCGTCCCTTGGAAAATACTTTCCTAGACATTTGGAGGTATAATATTGCCCATTTGGACATTTCTCATAATAAACAATTTAACCTTTGAATTTGCAGTTCTATCTTGGGTCCATCCAGTGAGGGCAGACTGATAACCACATTATGCTACATGGTAACCACGTGGTAGGGTCAAGCCGACCCATGAAAAACTCTGGGTCCTTCCATAACTAAGGACCTCTTGACCTATTTGTGGTTTCTTCATCTTTGATTTATGGCTTATATTGGTAACTCCCAGGAGGAGGAGCGCTATTTTAGAAATGTGGACTCTAGTTGATTTTGGATAAAGGGAACAGCAGTGGCAACTGCATGTAGAGTTGTGTTTACTTTGCTTGACCTGGAGGTTATGGATATTCCCAGAGGATTTAGTCCACTGTCTTCTTTTCAGTCTATAGCATCTTTGTTACCGGTGTCTTTGAAATTGTAGCAATAAGATCAGAGTGGTAATATTCATTGAGAGTTGGTTTTCCACTTACATTAGTTTTTCTATAAGCATACCGTTTAGCCTAGTATTTTCTAGGAGTAAAAATTATAGTTTTCATTTTTGGTATTTGTAAAAGACACCAGATGATTCTCGTATGTAACAAGCTTAAATGCAGTTTTAGCGTGGCTTTGCAAAACTCCTTTCAGTTATCTGTATTAGAGGGAGAACATCGGCATGGATTTTTTTTTTTAAAACATTTAATTTGGGAGGCTTTTGTATATTTAAATACTGGTGGTCTGATTTTAGGGGGAAATTTATAATATCCCAAATAAAACGTGGAGAGGCAGGAGGAGCCTGATTTATGCACGTGGCCCTTTTTGTTCCGCTCCGTACTTGGGCCAAGAATGGCCACGCAGAGCCATCTCGCTCCGTGTGTTTCGTCCTCAGCCCTCCTGCGGAGAGGCAGGAGTAGCGTACCTGTGTATCTCTTTGATGCACACACCACACTGTATGGGATGCTGTCCGTGCAAATCTACGATCTAAAAGTGAATGTTGACCAGAACGACAGGGTGAATTCCAGACTGACGGCAGGTTTAACAGAGGCTCGTTCTGCCACTGCTTTCAGCAGTTTGCGCAATGTGTGCCGGGCCACCCACACTTCCTTCCTCTTCTCCAGCCACACCCTCACACTTGGGTTTGCTTCTCTCTTTAGCTGGGAGAGCATCAGTCTGTTCTTGCAACATGCACTGGTAGTTGTTTCTCAAACATGAATTTCCATATTATAAACACTCGTTGACTAGTTGGCCTGTTTCATTTATTTAGATCCAGCCCAGTCATCTGCATGTGTAAGCATATGCTGAGTAACACTGAGGCTCTAGAATGGCCTCACTTAGTGGTTTTGCCATTTAAAAGATGCCATCTTTGTTACGTAGTCATTAAAAATATTGATTTAGAAGAATTCAGTGCATGGGAAAATATTCGTTATATAAAGTAGAGGAAAGTTACCAGACTTTGTATATACTATCTTAGCTTTGTGAGAAGCATAGGTATAAAGAATATATACTCAAAGCTGAAGAGAGGTCATCCTGGATGAAAGTGTAAGGTGAATGGGGCACGTTGGTTAATCATCCAACTCTTGGTTTTGGCTCAGGTCATGACCTCACAGTGAGTTCAAGCCCCGTGTTGGGCTCTGTGCTGGCAGCACGGAGCCTGCTTGGGATTCTCTTTCTCCCTCCCTCTATGCTCCTCCCCGGTGCACACACGCTCGCTCGCTCGCTCGCTCTCTCAAGATAAATAAACTTAAAAAAATTAAATAAAAAAGAAAGTATAAGGTGATTTGTTTCCTCCTGTAATGTGCTTTTCTGCATTTTCCAAATTTTCTAAAGTGAATTTGTATCAACTTGTAGAGAGAAATCCTTTTAAAATGGTTGTAAACCTCTCTCTCTCTGTGTCTCTGTCTGTATTACTCCATTTTATTAAAGAAATTTGTTCCTCGGCATATATTATACTTAGAAAATAATGTGGACGAGTGTACCAAACTGCTAACAGAGATTGTCTCAGAGAGTGGAATAATGGATGGTTTGTCAAAAAAAAATGGTCTCTTTGCCAATTTATATGTTCTAATTATATTTTTGCCTATATTGCATAGATATTTCTCTCATAACTTCATAATTGAAGCAAAATACCAAAAGGAAAGCGATAGGTCAAGTGAACAAAGCAGGCTACAAGATCTAAGGTTAGGTGTAGAATGATCACACCTTCGTAAAACAAAAGAAAGAACAAACTATAAATGTTTGCAGGAAGATTGCCAAACTATTAATAGTGCTTGTCTTCAGTGGTAGGACTATGGATGCCTTTTTATTCTTTCTACTTGTGAGTATATTTTCCAGGTTCTCTGTAAGAATATATTACTTTTGGGGAAAAAAATGTAAAGGAGCATTTAGTTCTTTTTGAAAGGGTAGACTTGAAAGAAAGTCCTCTTGATATTTTAAAAGCAAATACTTAGATTTTGTGGGATTTTTTTGTGAAAAATTATCAGACTTTGATGCCCAACTAAGAGATATTATTTTCCTCATATTACAGTCTTACATCCATCATATTCAATTTCATGCATTTTAAGAAGTTGAACAGCTCAGTAAGTTCACTCTCTCGGGGTACGGGGGGTGTTGTAAAGGAATTTCTGCTCGGAGAAAGGGTAATACCGTTGTTGTAACAATGGTGATGGTAGCTTGTGTTTACCACTTACATTGTGCCAGGCCTAATTCTGAGCCTTTTTCCTGTACTGACCCCCTTAATTCTCCCCACAGCCTATAAAGTTGTGCTTTACCTGTTAACATTTTCTAGTGAGGAAACTGATCATACAGAGACGTCAGGTGTTGTTTAGGTCTCGTGGCTAGTGACACGTGAGGTGGGTTTCAGATGCAGTCCTTGGCGCTCAGGACCAGCGCTCGGCCACACTGGACCCCCACACTGGTCTCTGCCTAGAGACTGGATGCAGCAGGGGCTGGTGGAAAGAGAAGCAAGCAAGGGTAATGGCAGGAGCTCCCGAATCCTCCTCGGGGCTGCAGGAACAGGTGGGCATTCAAGGCTTTACCTGTCTCTAGACGTGGCTCTGCTCATGAGCCTAATGATTACCTGGATGCTCACCTGTAGTGCGTTGTGTACGTTGCCTTGGCCTGGTGTGAATGTTTAGGCCTTTCCGTATTTGCGGGATATTCCGGTGTTGTGGGGAGTACCGTACAGCACCGCAGGCAGAACTGTCATTTGTGCCACAGACTTAGGTCTCAGCCATCTGGTCACTTTCTCCATGTTCACAGTGATAGTTTCCTTTTTCCTAACGAATGGGAAGCCTCCGTGTGAAGGTGTTTTGTGTGCTCCCAGATGCTGGCATTATAATTGATTTCCGCCAGCCTGCTAGAAGGTCGTGTGCTGGGAAGGTTGTGCTCTTTGGCTGTTGGAGTGTTTCTTGACCCGGCATGGGCTCCTGCGGGTGAGCCGGGCCTGGGAACCAGGCAGGGCAGGATTGGAGCTGTCTATGCTGCTGCTGCTGCTGCTCTGGCCAGTTGGGCCTCAGGGCACCCTGCTTGCAGGCTCTTGGTTTCGATTCAGAGAGACGTGGATTTGGTGCCTGTTACCCAGGAAGCACTTGGAAAATGGCGACTTCACTGTTGTTGATTATTATTATTTCCTCCTCCTAGTAGAATCTGACTGACGTGGCTGCCGGGAACGATCTCTGTTCATCTGTTCCTGTTAAATTGCTGTGTACTCAAGATTCTTTGAATGGGTTGTAATTCATAGAGGGGAGAAAGATACTGGTTCCCTAAAGACAAATTTGCCATTTTTATGTTTGTCTGGATCCAGCCTTCGGATGTATATTTTGACTCTAAGCAAAGTTAACACAAACAGAACTAAACTAAAATCTCCTTCTGTATTTTCTTTTAGGAGAAAGAAGCAACTAACAAAACACAGTGGTAACAAGGATTATGCAGAAGGCGGTTTGCAGGGTATGTCCTGGAGCCACCACAGTCACCTGCGCTCTGTATAAGCCACATCTTAACACTCGGCACTGTGTTCAGAACGACTTCGGGGCACTGCAGGATCCTCAGAGATCACAGGACAGTTTAGTTACTTCCTGTGCGAACACAAAGCGTACTTGATGGTAGGGTCGCACAGTGCGCTAGTGCTTAAAAAGGCGATGAGTAACCAGGATATTTTTCCTTCCAACCTCCAGTTAATCATCATGTCCTGTTTTTAGGTATACCACTGTGGTTTCCGAGACCCTAGAACGGGATGGGTGTACAGAACAAAGTACAGAGAGAGTAAATTCCTTGATAGTGACAGTGATTATTTTACTATCAGATAGCCTCATCGTGAAGAGACCCTGCTAGATTCTTTCCTATGAACTTGCTAGTAGATTAAAAACTATTTTCATTGTATCCTTTTGCTGGCCCAGTTCTGGGAAGAGAAACACCAACATATTAAATTGTTGATTGTTTCTGGGTGTCAGAGACCCTGGAAAAATACTTTTTTTCCTTATTTATATACACATTTATTACTTTTGTAATAAGACAAAGTTATTGGCCTAGTTAATTTAAATTTAATTTAAATTCAGATTTATTTCTAAAATTTGATTTATATGCCATTTAACAAGAATACAGTCTAAACTAAAGTGGTGTGAAAAACAAATCTTGTATCACTTGGGGGCAGCCTAAAGTTGTTCTGGAAGCTTAAGTTGCATTTGCAAGCTTGTAACTTAATAGACTCTGGTCGAATTTTAAGAATAATTACTGCTCTTATAATTAATCAAAATTAAAGATATAAAGATAGTTTTCTGCCCCCTGGAGTTAGCTTAGAGTTGCTATTTTTGAAAATTAAGTATGCCTGAATTAAACTTTCTTTTGGGGAACTACTGTCCAAATAAAGCGACATCTTTCCACTTGGATTTTCTTGTTAATCTTACCATTGAAATTATTAGCTCCTGTGACAAGATAATGCACAATATAGAAGAAATTTTCTTTTTCTCTAACATCTGTATGCAGTACTATTGGTTTCTTATTTTGAAAATCTTTGTAGCAACAGGATTAATAATTTAGTTTGCAGGAGCAGTGTAGCGTAGTGGTTAAAAGCACAGATTTTGATGCCAGGTAGCCCTGGGTTTGAATCCTAGTCTTTTACATACTGGCCTGATAGCCTCTGCCAGTGACTTTCCGTGAATGGGGCTAATACTCCCTATCTCCTAGGGCAGCTGTAAGGATTAAATGAAGATGATATAAAGAATTTGGTATATGAGTGAGATTTTATTCAGTGAATGGTAACTAAAGTGTATTATTATGGTAATTACTAAAATATAAACTTATTAATAAATGTACTAACAGTGGCTTTTTAAGCTAATATATTTCTATATATTTGGGGGTGGCCCCAGATGGGTGTTTCAGATCATTTCAGTTTGCGTGTGAGAATGACTTTATGCCTCTTTTATAGTTGGTACTTAACTCTCTAGATTTCACCCTAAGCATAACATCACTTAGTGTGGTTGAATGTTTATAAGGAATGTGGGCTTTGAAAGAAGAATTCAGTTTGAATCTTAGTTGCAGCACTTTGATTCATTTTGCACAAATACATATAGTAGGTGTTTAATGTTAGCTTTTCTTCTGTTCTTTTAAGCAACAATGAGATTGAAAGAATGCAGTGCTTTAAAGAAAACACCTCATTTTATGTACGATTGACTTTTTGGGGATATTTTCATCTAAGTGGGAGTAAATGATATAACTGCCGTTCTTAATAAAACAACTGGAAACATGGAAGTATATGCTGGGAGCGTTAGAAAAGGCTTTGCAGAAGAGATGGGTATGCTCTCATAGGAGAGAGCTCGTCTTGGGAGATGTAGTCCTCAGATTTTACAATAATTCTATTAAATTTTGGTCAGAAAAAATCATAGTGGGTGTTGAATTTGTGAGATTTAAAGTGATGTCTTAATTTGTGTAAGTTTATACATTTTGTTTTTCTCAAGGTCATTTATAAGAGCTGATTTCTGTATGTAGAGTTTACATTATAAATGTGTAGAATTTTAAATGCCATGTAGGAGATGTGGTCTTTAAAACCACGGTTTAAGAATGCTTGCGTGTTTGGTTTTAAAATACAAGCAGATTGTGGTGAGTGAGTTTGGTTTGACAGTTGGAAGACTGTAATACAGGTAAGCATAACTGATAGGTATAGAGAGTGAGTACCAGGCAGCAAACATTTATTAAGCACCTACTGTGTGTCAGTCGCTGTTCTGGTCACTATGACACAAGAGCAAACAATTGCCTTGGAAACATTTTGAAAGGAAGTTGAATTTCAGAGTTTAACAAAATATTAATTACCCGTCATATGTAAAACACTGTTTAGGAGAGTGGAAGGGTAGAAGGAAAAAATAGAAGCTTAGAGTTCTCAAGAACCTGCAGTCTTTTTTTTTTTTAATTTTTAAAAAAATTTTTATTTTTAAAAATTTATTTCTGAAAGAGAGAGAGACAGACAGACAGAGACAGCATAAACAGGGGAGGGTCAGAGAGGGAGACACAGAATCTGAAACAGGCTCCAGGCTGAGCTGTCAGCGCAGAGCCCGATGTGGGGCTTGAACCCAGAACAGTGAGATCATGACCTGTGCCAAAGTTGGTCGCTTAACCGACTGAACCACCCAGGCGCCCCAAGAACCTTGCAGCCTTAGGAGGGGAATGGTGTATACAAAAATCTGTAGAATGAGACCTCTTGGGATTGAGGTGTCCCAAGCTGCTTCGGAGGAGTGAGGAAGGGAAGGTAGTTCCCGCTGGGAGAGTGTGAGGACGCTTCACTAAAGGGATTGTTTTGATACTATCAGGATGTAGTACTGGTTTTGGAATAACAGGAAGAAGTTGTTGGGTTTCTGTCCAAATGCCTATTCTGTTTTCCCTTTTTTTTCTAGTTCTTGCCTTGTTTTTTAAGACACTAATTGAAATTACTTTGGGGGAAATTTTTTTTTTTTTTTTTAATGCTTTATTTCTAGGAGAGAGAGACAGTGTAAACAGGGAGGTCAGAGAGAGAGGGAGTCACAGACTGAAACAGGCTCCAGGCTATGAGCTGGCAGTCAGCACAGAGCCCGACGGGGCCTGGAACCCACAACCGCGAGATCATGACCTAAGCGAAAGTCGGACGCTTAACCGACTAAGCCACCCAGGCGCCCCGGAAAAATTTTTTTAAACATAGCCTATCAAGCTTGCCAGGTTTAGCTTATTTCTGTCATCACCAGAAACTTGTTTAAACAAACCAATTTTTTTTTCAGTTTGCAAAATTTAATATGGTATTTAAATTCTCAGCCTTTGTAACATAAACCCAAAATATATAAATAGGTTGTTATAAATGACCCTTACTCATTTTTGTATCTCAATTCATTTATTTCAGTCTTCTCTTAAGAAAAAAATAAGGAAGCTGTAAAAGGAAAAGCTACAGAAACTGAATTTTGTTTCTCCTCTTATTTTGTAGATGTCCGTGGCGACACTGAAAATGAATTCCTTATTTTCAGCAGATACTCTTATATGAGAAGATCCATTTCAAACAGTCTAGATACTTTTCCTTCTGTTGGACCAGCATGGCAGGATTCAAGCGAGGGTATGATGGAAAGATTGCTGGATTATATGATCTGGATAAAACCTTGGGTCGAGGTCATTTTGCAGTGGTTAAACTTGCCAGGCATGTCTTTACAGGTGAAAAAGTAGCAGTAAAAGTTATTGACAAGACAAAATTGGACACTCTAGCCACTGGTCATCTTTTCCAGGAAGTGAGATGCATGAAGCTAGTGCAGCATCCCAACATCGTACGCCTTTACGAAGTTATTGACACGCAGACCAAACTCTATCTTATTCTAGAACTTGGGGATGGAGGAGATATGTTTGACTACATAATGAAGCACGAAGAGGGACTTAATGAAGATCTGGCCAAGAAGTACTTTGCTCAGATTGTTCATGCTATATCTTATTGCCATAAACTCCACGTGGTTCACAGAGACTTAAAACCAGAGAATGTAGTCTTCTTCGAAAAACAAGGTCTTGTAAAGTTGACAGACTTTGGTTTCAGCAACAAATTTCAACCAGGGAAGAAGCTCACTACAAGCTGTGGATCTCTTGCATATTCTGCTCCAGAAATTCTGCTTGGTGATGAGTATGATGCACCCGCAGTAGGTAGGTAACCTTCCTCTAATATCTGCCCTTTTGAGTTCCACCAGCTAGAGTATAATTGGTCAGTTGGGTGTTGTTTATCTGAAAATAATTTCTTAAGGGACTTTTTATTTTTTTTATTTTTTTTTATTTGTTTCTGAGAGAGAGAGAAAGACTGCGTGACCAGAGGAGGGTCAGAGAGAGAGGGAGACACAGAATCTGAAATAGACTCCAGGGTCTGAGCTGTCAGCACAGAGCCCGATGTGGGGCTCGAACCCACCAACTGTGAGATCATGACGTGAGCTGAAGTTGGATGCTTGACAGACTGAGCCACCCAGGCGCCCCTTAAGGGACTTACTTAAATGTGTCTTAATTAACAGATTAGGTTTCATGAATGCCATGTATTCCTAAAGCTGGCAGTTCGTTTTACTCTTTACATGGCAAATGTCTGACGTGTATTTCTCAGCACGAAGAAAAGTGAGTCAGTTTTCATTTAAGGTAACCATCACCTGCTCACTGTAATTCTTTTGAAGGTCTGAGGACATTTCCTATCTTCTTAGATTCTTCCGGTAGTGCCCCTAGTCATCTCTTGCCTGTGCCTATCCTTGAAGGCTTATTGAGACTCATGGGAAAAGTGCTGTGAAACTACAGTACATTATGAAGAATTTGGGCATGGGGGCCTTTTATTAATTGTGACCTTGAAGTGTGCTTTATCTCTCTCTGCTTCATTTCCTCAGCCATAGAATAGAACTGGATCAGTGTTATCCTGTTTACTTTTCACAGTGACCTGTGTGGTGGTTATTGTCCATTTCATTATATAGGACAGGAAACTGACATACAGACATCTGCCGTATGCTGTCGATTCCAGAATCTTGGTAGCCCTTTGCATTGCCAGCTACCCTCTCTTCATTCCTCAGTATGATTGTGTTCTCTCTTGTCATGAGTTACCTACTCAGGGTGGAAGTGTTTGCTGCTTTTCAGTTTGTGTCAGTATTGTCCCTTTGGGATCATATCTGTTTTGCAAGTCATATAGGAATTTAGGAATTCTTCATTTTTAATAATTTGCTAAGCTGAAGGTATGGTCACCTTATACAATTTTTAGTTTTAATCTTAGAATAATATTACACGTACATGATGTCACACTTCTGAGATAGGAGTCTTCTGTTTGTATGGGGATCATTTGAAATGGAAGAGTAAAGACACACATTGAAGAGTACCAATTTTATACCGAATGTTCTGTACACCAAGATACTGCTTTTTGTATTAGGCCTATGTGTCCAGTAAAAGAAAGGGTTGTTGAATGGTTCCTGCCCACTGGAGATAACAAGGTTTCACCGAAACCTTTCATTAGAATATTTGAGTCAGAGAGTTTTGATTAATGGAGCAAGTCTAATCAGAAAATAAAGCCAGGAATTTACAGAAGAGGAAACATAAATGTCTGAACATTAAAATGATGGTCAGCCTCAATAATAATCAGGGAAAATAAAAGCATGTTAAGATCCTGTTCCCACTTTTCACATTGGGAAAAACGAAAGTCAGACAAAACCAAGTGTAGATAGAACTGTAGATTTTCAGGAAATCTAACTAGAACTGTGTCGAAGACAGTTATCTACCAAAGTTAATGATGTACACAGTTCTGACACCCAGCACTTCTCTTCCTGTGTACATACCCGAGAGATATTCTCACTCATGTATACAAGATTTTCAGAGAGTGTTTTTAAGAGCATGAGTGAGTGTCATCAGTAGGATAATTCATTGATATTCATGTGATGGGATTCTGTATGCTGGTGAAGACTAATGAACTATGTATGTCACCATGGCTGTAGTCCACAAACATTTAAGAAAAGCAAGTTTGTAAGAATACTGATAGTATCACAGCATTTATATCAAAGTTTAAAACACGCAAAGCAGTATTCTGTATTGCTTAGGAGTGCATGCACAGGTAGTAAAAGCACTGAAGAATGCATGAGGTTACTTCTGAGGGGCACGCAGACCTAGATGGTTTCATCTATATTGGTGATGTTTATTTTCTAAGTTGGGTGGTCGGTACACAGGTATTCATTGTAATTTTCCTTCTTTTTTTCTTAAATCTTCAATATTGCCTTAAAACACTTTTTAAAAGTTTTTAAAAAGGAAAAGAAAAGTGGTAGGCTGCCTACCAGTTTGAGAAATGGTTGGTAAAGTACACATTGGGTGGAATGCATGGGGAACTTTCTTACTCTCAATTAATTTTTCTGTGATTGTTTGAGATAAATATAGCATTCTTTAAAAAACAAATGGACAGTTACCTGCCAATGTAATGTTAGTGTATTGTGCGACAATCAATGATTTTTCACAAATATGTAGCAGAATTAGTGGGGACACATATTAAAATCTGGCATTTAATTACCAGATGTTGCTGAATCAAGCCACTTTGGTTCAGTTCTGTAAGTGTTTTAGGGTGCGCTGTCCTGAACACTGAGACTTGGTTCAGGTATTGTCTGTTTTCAGAGAATCAGATTTTGATTTCATTTATCAACTGCACTTCTGTTCTCTATGTCATTATTTTTTCTTTCATTGATACTAATTTTTTCTTGATCCTTCATTTCCCTTTTTGTTTTCTTTTTTGCTGTCTTCAGTTGAAAGCTTTTTTTTTTTCACTGTCTTGATTTCTAACATTTAAGGCTTTGTGTTGTTCTCTCCTGCAATCTCTGGTAACATCCTGAGGATTGTACTCTCTGCTCAGCGTTACTCATTGCTGAAGTTTATCTTTACTGTTTTCTTTCTTATTTAACCCAGAGGTTTTTTTTTTTTTTTGAAGCGGATAGATTTATTTTTCTTTTCAGCTGTTTGGTTTTTAACTTCTAATTTTAGTATATGGCAGTCAGTAATCTACATTGCAACCTGATTGGTTTTTGCTTCGGAGAGTATTTTTAGATTTTCTGTGTGGCTTAATACATAGTGATTTTTGGTGACTATTCCCCGTATGATTAAAATATTCATATTTTTAGCATATACAAAGTCTTTGTACATAATTAAGGTTGGTAATTATATAATTTGTTCCTCTGTCTCAGGTTTTTATTCTGATGTTATTTTCTGAGAGAATTATACTAGTTCCCTACTCTAATCTGAATTTTGTATTTTAATCAATTTTTGCTTTTATGTGTTATTTTCAAGCTATGCAAAGTATATAAACTTACATAATTTATTTTGCATAATGAGCTATACCATTTATCACTATGAAACAGTGCTTCTTGCCATGGATTCTATTTTGTCATTTTGTATTAGGATGTATTGGTGTCTGCTCTTCATGTTGAGTTAATCAGTATCCATATCATTCCCTCTGACTTGGAAACAAGAACGATATGTAGTTTGCTTTTACTTCCCTTTTACAGATTGTTAATTTGCTTTTATTGCTTAATATATACCTTTTCTGGTTCAGTAGTGCTTTAAGAGCTGATGAAGACTGTGGACATATCTTAGAATTATGCATCTTTAATTACTCCTTTTCTGACCTGACTTACTACATGTGAAAAACATTTCAAAATCCAGTGTGAATTTAAAAGTGACTAGCTGGTCTATCTGAAAAGCATTGCCTTGTCTTATGAAAAAGTAGATTAGTCAAACATAAATTGAGATATTCCTGACTGATAATTTATGTGCTACTTATAGTTTGTATAATATGCCAGTTTTTGGAAATCTTGGCATATTCAAGCCATGAGTTGTGGTTTAACTAGAAGCCACATTGAATGTACTTCAAGCAGTCTGTTCCTTGCTCTGCTTTAGCGCCATGAGAAATATGTCCACATACTCCCTCCTACAAAAGAGTGTTTTTCGAGAGTTTAGGAAATGGGCAGCCACCAGAACGGTGATCGAAGCGTTATGTGTATAATCACGTGTAAATATTTTCTTTGAAAACTTTTCAAAAGGTTACTCCTTACTGTACAGGTGTACAGCCTTTGTGGTAGGACTTTGAAATTAGTCCAGAAGGGTGTAAATCAGAAACTTTCTCTTCAGTTTATTGAAATCTGCTATTATAGTTTGTTATGAATTGATAACTCCTTGCTTTTATTTCAGACTTCTTCCAGAAAAGCTGTTAATGTATTTGCTTTTACAGTCCCAAGCTGCACCAAATTGAGTGGGGATAGTTTCATTTTCCCTGCTCAAAGATCCTGTTTATCAGGGATGGATGCTTCAGTAATGTTTGTCTGTTTTCCGACTTGAACTTTCTCTTCCCAGAGTCAGACTCTGGTTAAATTTTTATTACTTTTAAAATTTGCCATTCGGACTGTGAGCCCTGATGGGTTATGGATTAGAAGACCTTGGCTTGTGTCACAGAGGTTTAGGCCCGAGTGTAGAGTTTGAGATTATACATTTTTAAGGGATCATTTAGGGAAGGAAGTTTGCTCTGCTTTAAAGGACTGTCTTGTTTGTTTTATTTAAAAAGGTAAATATAAAACCTGCCCGCATTGTATTTGTCCATTGTGACCTGCATTGCATCCTTGGGCCCGGGCACACGCAGGGTTCAGTTGTATGGAAGTGAAAAAGGCACGCCTGGAAGTGTGCACATCTTCTGCAATGCAGCTGTCTAGTGCAGGTCACATAGTCTGAAAGATACCTTTTACAGAGTATAACATCGTCACTTGTCATGTAAAACTGAAAGAAACTCCTTTCCTAAACTTTCTGAATTTTCATGTGCCTGTGAAGAAATGACAGTTATTTCAGAGATCATAGTTAAAAATTGATCTGCAGCATGAACCCTGTGTAAGTAAAAGCACGTCACAGCATTAGCTCCTTATGCACAACCTACTGGCTTTACAGTGTGAATGTTGTATAATTGTGTATTTAGGAAAGAGCAGTTCTGTGCTGTGAGTAAAATCTTTTTTTTTTCCCTAAATAAGCTACTCTAGAACTTAATATTTATAATAAAGATTCTTGAGCACAAAATGTTATGGGTGGTGTAATCTGTAGGTACCATACATAGGGGTGTTTTAGACTAACTCAACCATTGATTTTTTTAATGAGAGGCCTGAAAAATGTGATTAAAATGACATATTCCTTTTAATGTTTTCCCTACTGCGTTTTTAGCTCTGGTGCTTATTGTTCTCACTGTGTTACAAGATTCAGATAAAGTGAAGTATATATTGACACCACTTTACAGTATAATTTAGTAGTGGTATGGTAAGATCTAAATTGGTGGTTCTCTGCTTACAACTGGTAAGTTTCACCTGGAGCAGATTTTTAAAAAAACAGGTAAACCTTGCCTGGGCCCTGCCCTAGAGATTCGGGTTCAGATAGTCTCGGGTGAGGGCCTTATCCAAAGAGGGCCTTATCCAAAAGCTTCTGTGAGATTCTGATGTGTATCCAGCCTTGCCTACCTCTGATGTAAAATCCTAGAATCAAATGTTTAGGTAATTAGTGGAAAAATAGATCCCAACGTGTTAATTCTCATATTCTTTAAAGAATAAGTGTTCAGAAGAGAAATGTTTAAATCTCTTTAGTTTCAAAAATTGTTAACAAGAACAATAAAATTCTTTTTTTGATGATAATTGAGCTTAAATTTCTCTAGTTTGCCTCCCCCGCCCCATTTTAATCACACCTTGTGCTTGTTTAGGGATGAGTAAGTGAGAACCAAATTTCAGGTCCTTTGAAAATTTTTTCTGATGTTCTTCTAGTGCCTGGAACGTCAGGTGGGACTCCCCTTGCCTTTCCTGTTAGGGGCCCGGAGACTGTCCTGCCCCCTCCTTCCCACTGCCATCCCCAGAGCTTCTCTCAGGCCCCCACCCCCCACCCCCCGGCTTTGTGCAGGTCAGGAGGTTGCCTCGCTGCCTCATTCAGAACCATTTTCTTCATGCAGAAGATTCCTAGCACCTTGTACTTTTCTGAGGGCCCTTGCTGCTAACGGACTGGACGTGGCCTTGCTCTGGTTTTACGCGGGCCTCGGTGCGCCTCCCCTCCTTCCCCGCCCAAGCCCGTGTGGAAAGTCAGCGGCGTGCCGGACTCGGGGTCGGAGGTCCCGCTAGAGGGAACGGCCGAGTTACCGTCCGCCCGCTTTGCGCACGACAGCCACGCTCTGAGTCCTTGGTACTTGGTGTGAGGAGGGGGGCGCCGGGCTGACGGCAGGACCGTGTGCGTCTCGGGGAGGGAGGGGTTCGCAGGCGGCTTCCTGCGTTTTGTTGGCTGCCGCCGGTTTTCAGATGCGACAGTTCCAGGCGAGGGGAGGCCCCGCGTCTTTGGGCGACGGGAAGTCAGGACTCCAGCGGGGAACAGCTGGAGGGGGGACGGCAGGGAGGTGGCCGTTTTCGGTGCGCGTCACTTATAAGGGAAAACATTGCTTATCACTTCCTTCTGAAATGTAAATGCCTGTCTCTGCTCTGCTCAGAACGCTTTCAAGTCTTACCGTTTCCTTCCCGGTCAAAGCCCGAGTCCTCAGCGGCCGCACTCGGTCCTGAGGACCGGCCTCCCCATTCCCTCCCTCACCGCCACTCCCACTCTTCTGCCAGTCGCTTGCCCGGTTCCAGCGACGCACTTAGTCACGTTCCATATCCAGTCCTGCCTCCGGGCCCTTCTGTCTCCCAGCCCGTGACCTAGACCGCTCTTGCCCGCCCGCCGCCCGCCTGGCCCCCGGAGGTGGAGGGCGCCCGGGCCGCCTGTGCTCCAGCCCCACTCGGCTCAGTGCTGTGGCCTCTGTTACTGCCGTTTGTGAAATGAGGGTAGTAATGGTTCCTGCCTTGAGGACCGTTGGAGGCAGATGACTGAGGCCACAGTGGCACTTGGCGTAGGATGACCGGACACAAGGTCATCTTCAGTCCGCCGTACCGGGTCTCAGGGAGCCTCTGCGGAAGGATCACAGAAGGCCTGGCTTCCGTGGCGCTCGGGCTACTGTCCCCAAGGGTGTTTAAAGATCCTGGCCTCGTTTTTCCTTTTGAGGTGCTTTCTCCTCCTTTGGAGATTTGTCCCCAGGGGAATTTCTGAACTGTTGGCTGCCGTGGGAAAACTGGGAGGAAGGGGCAGGCCCAGGACCTTGGCTCTTGTTTTTTTCTCACACATGTTTTTAGTTGTATTTAACTTTCAGAATGTAGGGAATAGGTTCGCTTCTACCGCAGGGACTTTTCTTAGTGTGTGTTTTTAATGTTAGATTAAAACAAATGAAAGTATTTATTTGATAACTGGTTAGTTTCTTGGACCTTCAGAAGAGCTCTTGAAACCACTTAACACAGTTAACTGTCTTAATGCAGAAATACAGAAGTTAAATCTATTCACTTCAGGTTGTAGCATAAGGAACCTTTAGGGAGTTGAAGATATCAAATCTGTTTGGGTACTTTTTTATCTTTTTATTTTTGTTTGGTGGGGAAACCTGTTGAAGAAGGACTAGTTTGCAACACAGAAATTCAGCAGTTAACACAGACTTCCAACACAGTAAACTTGAAGTCAAGTTAGTCACAATATACGTTGCCACACAGTCCGAACTCCTGAGTGTTGAGTGAAGTCACTGCGGTGTATTAAGAACTGGTGAAAACTGTTGACAGAGGTGCCGTGCTCGATGGCGCTCTTGCTCCGCAGTGGCCTGGTGGCACTTGTTAGTGACAACGTCTCCGTTTCTGGGGAAGCTCCCTCCATGCCAGGAAGTTGCCTATGTGGTCCTGAAGTTGTGACGACTCCCCGAGCCGCTGGTCAGGAAACGCTGTCAGAGGCACAGCCACATACATAGTCGTGTGGTTTTCTTCTTTCACGGGCTGTGGCTTCTCTCAGTCCGATGCTCACGTGCTGCTGCTGCCCGTGGGGGAGGAGGGGGGAGGGAGGGAGGCCTAGAAGACGGCGCCGCGGGGCTCAGCCACGCGATTAGTGGAGCTGTTCTGTGGAGCTCATGCTTCCTTACAACCTAAAACCTGGTTTTCAAAGGTCTCCTTCCCATCATTCTCTGTTAACCCATGTTCTGTCTCACCCACTTCGTCTTCAGCAAACATTGACTTACCTGGTTTCTCTCGGTTGGCCTTATGGTGAGGTTTTAAAAATTGTATCCAGCACAGTGTAGAACGGTGCCTAATTTAATATTATGCAGTTTTAATTCACAATTATTTTAAACCTGGAAACCTAAGGAAAGCACCGTAGCACCTCAGCACTTGGGGCACCGTCCGGCAAGTAAAGAGAAGGAGACTGTGGAGGGAGACCGTCTGTAGATACATCTGAGTTCTGCCTGGGATGCAGCCGGGCACGGAGTAGGTGCACTAGTTTGTTGGATAAAAATAATGGGGGCGGGGGGGTTGTTAGGTGGCTAAAAAAAGAGGATGATGTGATGAAGGGGACACATGCCCTAATGGCCTTTTTCCCATTGGAATTAGATGGAATGATGCCAAACCTTGCTCATTTCAGATGGCTCACTTGTCCCTCTTGCTCAATAGTAAGGTCCTTGAGAAAGAGAACTGTGTGTTTGTTTGTATCTTATCTGTGTTCTATCCCAATCACCTGGTAAACATGACAAACCCTAATGTTTATTTAAGTGAGTTAAATATTACAGAAAATGAACTAAAGAAATGAAAATTTACATTCCTCTAAGTTTTCTTTACAAAGCTTAATTGCGGCCCCTACCCCCACGCCCGGTGGCCCTTCCTAATACCCTTGCTCATACTGGAGCTCCTTTGCCCTGACTTATGTGTATATATTAACGTGTCCTGGACTCACTCGTGAGGCTGATGGAAGCTGTCCTTCCTCTCTTCACAGAGACGCAGATCTGCGGTTTGAAGCATGTTATAACATACAGACCACTGTGAAAGCTTATTTTGGATCTGATCTTGCAGGCTTGTGGGGCTGAGTAAAAAGTGGGCCCACAACTTTGACAGGAAGGATGAATGCAAGCAGTTTTGAAATAAGCTTTGGAACGTAGAATAGAGGTGTGGAATTGTGTCCTTATTTTTGTGCCTTTGGCTGCTTGACTGGCTTGTTGTTTTATACATTTAGTTCTCTCATTTTCCTTATTGTGTTTTCAATTTCCTAGTTACGACTTGGGAAGATTGTAATGGAAAATTGGAGGTAAGCTTATAGACAGAGCTTCACCCAAAAGGAACATCAGATTGTTGGGGATACGGTGTGCTTTTTGTTTTTTAAAGCCAAAGACTTAATTTGTAGGTATTTGGTGTGTTTGTTATTTTTTTTCTTAAACCCATTTTGTGTCCTGAACAGTTTGTATGTATCAATTCTTCACTGACATTAGGTCCTTGTTACAGTTTAAAAAGACTTAACATGGATTAGGAGCTCCAGTAGATGGCAGAGAAGCCCCCCGATGCTCTGATCCCTCTCTTCCAAAGTGTGAGTCTCAGTTTTGTGCTCAGTGGTAATTAGCTTCTAGAGCACTGAAACCAGCTTAACAAATCTTAGGAGACTAACGTAGGCAAAAGCCCGTTGATTGGTGTATGAGACTTTAAATGCCAATCCACTGCAAGCTTATGTTCTTGCATCAGACTAGCTGTATTTTCCCAAGTTTACCTATTTTCCAGGTTTCTAAAAAGTTGGTAGACATCAGCTCTTCTTTTAGGTAGAGTGTAAGTTGATTTGGTTTAACCCTTTTTTAGGAACGCACGTGATCTGTTGCCACTCCTGAGGTCACATCATTCTTATTTGGATTTCTGCCTCAGCTCTAAGAAAGGGCTCTTCATGATTCTGGAATTTCAGTTCGTTTATTTCTGTTGCTTCCAAGGCCTTGAAAACCTGATTTCTGCAAGTTCTCATTTTGTTTCTGGTTGTTACGGCAGAAACTTCAAGTCTGCCCAACACATTATAGTCTACCTAGAAGCAGAAGATTCCCTGTAGTTCTAGATTAGTTCTAATTTTGTTCTCAGTTACCATTTTGTGGATGGGCTATGTTGCTATCAAGTTGTCAGTAAACAGGTTGATAAAACTTTCTTGGACTTCCCATCCAGCTTCAGTGTCAAGATGAATTCATTAATCAGCAGAGGTAAGAAGAGTTAGCGAAGTTGTGTTCTGTTTCTAACTATTGACTCTTCTGGCTGCTGCCAGGGGATTAGAGGGAACAGTGTTTTCATGTGTAAGGAAGCTTTCTAAGACTTTACGTCATGTGAGAAAAATGAACTTCAGAGTCCTTAGCTATCAGTGTCTCTTACCAATTAGAGAACTGTTGATCACTTTCTTTAGATCATTTCTTGAGTTGTCCTATGGCAGAGCACCATGAAGCAAGCAGATAAAGGCTCCTAGGAGGCTGAAATGATCTGTCCTAAGCCCATGTAAAAGTTCATGTATTTTGTTTGTAGTTTTCATTCAAGGTCTCACCCAGATCCTTATCTGGTTAATTTTACATACAATTCTAGCAAGTTCAGTAAATTTATATTTTCAGCCTTCAGTTTACAGGTAGGTAACAGTAGGGACTTCTTAGAGGCTGGCACACTGATAGCAAAGGATGAGAAAGAATCATAAAATCGTAACTGAAAACTCTTAAGATATTCCTGAACAACCAGTGGATCAAAGAAGAAATTAAAGGGGAAGTGAAAGTTTCTTAAGACAAATGAAAATGGAAACACAATATACTAGAACTTATGGGATGCAACAAAAGCAGTTCTAAGTGGGAAGTTTGTAGCAATAAATGCCTACATTAAGAAGCAAGAAAGATCCCATATAAAAGGAAGGCAATAATAAAGATTAATAATAATAAAGAGCAGAAATAAATGAAATAGAGAACAGAAAAAAAAAAAAAAAGATTAACCAAACTAAAAGTTGGTTCTTTGAAAAGATAAACAAAATTGACAAGCCCTTAGCTAGACTAAGGAAAAGAGAGAGACCCAAATCAACAAAATTATAAATGAAAAAGGAGATGTTACAACAGATACCACAAAAATACAGAGGGTCATAAGAGGCTGCTACGAAACTATGTGCTGACAAACTGGACAACCTAGAAGAAATGGGAAAATTCTCCATGTAACCTACTAAGACTGAATCAGGAAGAAATAGAAAATTTGAATAGACCAATTAGTAGTAAGGAGATTGACTCAGTAATCAGAAATCCAATTGGTTAATTTTATCAAACATTTAAAGAATTAATATCAATCCTTTTCCAACTCTTTGGTAAAATCAGAGAGGAGGGAACATTTCCAAACTCATTTCATGAGGCCAGCATTTTCTTGATGCTGAAGGCAGAAAAGGACACTGTAGAAGAGAAAACTACAGGCCAATATCCCTGATGAATGTAGATGCAGAAATTCTCAGTGAAATACTAGCAAACTGAATTCAGTAGCACATTAAAATGATTCACCATGATGATCAAGTATGATTTCTCCCTGGGATGCAAGGATGTTTCAACGTTTGCAAATCAGTTATTGTTACTAGAAAGAAGAG
The DNA here is from genome assembly GCA_017311185.1 of Proteles cristata cristata. NCBI lineage: Eukaryota > Metazoa > Chordata > Mammalia > Carnivora > Hyaenidae > Proteles > Proteles cristata. The sequence goes on from JAESUZ010005295.1 coordinate 554,038, forward strand.
AATCATGGTCATCTCAGTAGATGTAGAAAAACTCATTGGACAAAAATCAACACCGATTTGTGATAAAAACTCAAAGTGGGTATAGAGACAGTGTACCTCAACACAATAAAGGCCATATATCACCAGCCTGCCACCACCATTATTCTCAGTGGTAAAAGGTTGAGAGCTTTTTGTTTAAGATAAGGAACAAGACATTCTCTCCTATTTAACACCGTATTAGAAGTCCTACCTAGAGCAATCAGGCAATAAAAACGAATAAAAGACATAAACATAGGAAAGAAAGAAGTAAAATTGCCTCTAGTTGCTGATAACATGATTTTATATAGAGAAAGCCATAAAGATTCACCAAGAAACTGTTAGAATTAATTAACAAATTCAGTAAAATTGCAGGATACAAAGTTAACGTACATTACTATCCACTAACAATTTTTTGAAAACAAAATAAATTGATCCCATTTACAATAGCAGCAAAAATGATAAAATACTTAGGAACAAATTTAACCAAGGAGGTGAAAGATCTCTACTTGGAAAACTACAAGACATTGATGAAAGAAGTCAAAGATACAAACAAATGGAAAGTAGTCCTTGTTTATTGATTGGAAGAATTAATATTGTTAACATGTTAATACTACCAACAGCCAATTCCTATTAAGATTCCAGTGGCGTTTTCTTGCAGAAATAGAAGGACATTCCTAAGATTTATATGGAACCATGGTAGACCCAAGATAGTCAAAGACATCCTGAGTAAGAACAAAGCAGGAGGCATCACACTTTCTGATTTCAAGCTATGCTATAAAGCTGTGATCAGGAAGACCATGGTACAGGCATAAAAAGAGACAAATGAAGTAATGGAACAGAATCAAGAGCCCAGAGATAAGCATATGTAGTCAACTAGTAATTTGACAAGGGAGCCTGGAATATTCACTGGAGAAAAGACTGTCTCTTCAATAAATTAAAGAAAATTGGATATGCACATGTAGAAGAATGAAGCTTGACCCCTGTCTTCCACAAAAATTAACTTGAAAGGGATTAAAGACTTAAATTTAAGACCTGAAGCTGTGAAACTCCTAGGAGAAAACAGGAAAAGATGTCCTTGACATGATTTCTTTGGATAGGACACCTAAAGCACAAGCAGTAAAATAAAAAATAAACAGATGGACTGCATCAACCACAAAAGCTTCTGCACAGGAAAGGGAGCCACCAACAAAGTGAAAAGACAGCCTGTGGAATGGGAAAAAATATTTGCAAAACATGTATTGGATAATCAATTAATATAAATATATAAAGAACTCCTTTAGCTCACCAACAATAAAACCAGATAATCCAGTTAAAAATGGATAAAGATTCTAAATAGACATTTTTCTAAAGAAGATATACAAATGGCCAACAGGAACATCCAAAGATGCTCAGTATTACTAGTCAGCAGAGAAATGCAAATTAAAACTGCAATGAGATACCCCCTTATGCCTGCTAGAGCCATCATCAGAAAGACCAGAGATAACAAATGCTGATGTGTATGTGGAGCAAAGAGAAACCTTTTGGTTAGAATATATTCTAACTATTGGTTAGAATATAAATTGGTACAGTCATGTGGAAAACAGTATGGAGTTTGCTCAGAAAACTAAAAGTAGTACTATATGATTCAACAATTCCACCTCTGGAAATGTATTCAAAGGAAACGAAAATACTAACTCAAAAAGATATGTGCACCCCATGGTCAGAGCAGCATAGTTTACAATAGCCAAGACATTGAAACAACCATAAGTGTCCATCAATGGATAAATGGATAAGGAAGTTGTGGTATATATATGTATGCACAGACACAATGGGATATTATTCAGCTATAAAAAATTAGGAAATCCCACCATTTGTGACAATATGGACTTGCAGATATTATGCTAAGTGAGATAAGACAGATAAATACTGTATGATCTCACTTATATGTGAAAATCTAAAACCAAACCAGAACACACCCCACACTCTGGTACAAGAGATCAGAGTGTGGTTACCAGACGGCAAGAGATGGGGACTGGAGAAAGGTGTTCAGAAAGTATAAACTTCCAGTTATTAGATTAAAACTAAGTACCGAGGATGTAATGAACAGCATGATGACTGTAGTTCACACTCTTGTGTGGTATATAGGAGAGTTAAGAGAATAGACCCTAACAATTCTCATCACAAGGAGAAATTATTTTTTCTTTTTATTGTCTGTATGAGATAATGTTAACTAAATCTGTTGTAATCATTTCACAACATGCATAAACCAAACTATCATTCTCTTCACCTTTAAGTTATACGGATGTATATCAGATATTTCTCAAAACTGGGAGAAGAAGAGCCAAATATGATAGGCCCTCTGTTGACTTTGTGGAGCCTAAGCCTTTAGCAAGGCTTATGGGCTCTTGGAGGTAGGGTGAGGTACCTCCTTCCATGGAAGAAGCTCTAACAAGGGTGTCCTCGATGCAAGGTAAGATGGAGCCATCACTTATAAGCCAGATGGTCATTATTTTCTCTGCAAATGAATGAAGAGAGATGAATTGTGACAAAGGGCACCATGGGCAGTAGTGTCATCTGTCCTGGACATTTTCCCTTTGTTGCCAACCTCCAAGTTCTCATTATGATTACGTCCCAGCACCTAGCACAGTGCCTGGCAATGAGTGGTGCCACACATTTGTTGAATACTTGCATCAGTGTCTGCTTTGTGGCCCTTTAGTGTAAGGACCGGTGCCCGCGAGGACACCAGTATATCTCAGCATGGTTCTTTAGCTGATGATTGTAAGTGATGTAGAAAAACAGGCTCTAATAGTTTTAACTTCCCCAATTATCAGGAGGCATCAGAGGAGGAATTATTTAATAAATTGTATTGGAAATAGTTAAACATATAAAGAAGAAGGAATGAAAGATCCCTGTGTTATGTGTCAAGATAAATTCCAGGTGAATTAAGGATTTGTATATAAAGAATTAAGGGGCGCCTAGGTGGCTTAGTCGGTTAAGCGTCCGACTTTCGCTTAGGTCATGATCTCGCGGTTCGTGGGTTCGAGCCCCGCGTCGGGCTCTGTGCTGACTGCCAGCTCAGAGCCTGGAGCCTGTTTCAGTCTGTGACTCCCTCTCTCTCTGACCCTCCCCTGCTCACACTGTCTCTCTCTCTCTCTCCTAAATAAAACATTAAAAAAAAAAAAGAGTTAAACCACCTCCTCAAAGGTGAATATTTGGCCTTTCTAAACAGGAATCATAAGGAAAAGATGATAGATTTGATTCCAGTGTATGGATATGGTTTGATTCCAGTTTATGGATATGTTGCACATATATTTATTTTAGAAATTGTAATTAGGAAACAAACCAGGGAAATAATTTGCAATATAGATGATTACTATTCTTATTATTGAAAGAGCTCTTACAAATCAATGAGGAACTCTACTAAAGACAAATGAAAAGAGACTTCATTAAAAGATTCATATAAATAACCAATAAAGATGGAAAAGTTTAACCTTAAAAGTATCTGGAGTACTCAGGACTTAGTATAAAGCTACAATAATCAAGACTATATGGTGTTAACAAAAGGGTATACATATAAGTCAGTGGAATAGAATACAGTCCATAAATAAACCCACACATAAATGATCAACTTATTTTTCAATGAAAGTGCTAAAGCAATTCAGTGGAGAAAGAGGAAGTAGTCTTCAACAGTGTCACTGGAACAATTGGATATCCGTATGCAAAAAATGAATCTTGATCCATTCCTTATACACTTACAAAAACTCAGTGTGCATCATAGACTTAAATGTGAAATGTAAAACTAAAAGTTCTAGACGAAAACATAGAAGATCTTTGTAGCTTTGACTTAGGCAAAGCTATTTTACATACAGTGTAAAAAGCATGATCTATATAAAAGAAAAACTTGATAAATTGGATTTTACAAAAATCAACTCCTGCTTCTGGTTTTAAAATGTTTGAGAGAGAGAGTGAATGAGAGAGAGCTTGGGGGGGAGAGGGAGGTCAGAGAGAGGGAGAGAGAATCCCAAGCAAGCTCTACACTGTCAAGTGCTCAATCTTATGAACTGTGAGATCATGACCTGAGCTGAAATCAAGAGTCACACACTTAGCCGACTGAGCTACCCAGGTGCCCCTCAACTCTTGCTTCTTGAAAGATATTATTAAAACACCAGCTGGGACAAAATATTTGCATGTCACATATTTGATAGAGAATATATAAAGAAGACTCAAAACTCAGAAGACATTTGCAAATGATAAATGATAACTCCAAAATATATAAAGAACTTATACAACTCAACACCAAAACCACAAACAGTCCAATTTAAAAATGGGCAGAGGACCTGACCAGACATTTTTCCAGGGAGAACCAACAGATGGCCACCAGGCCTGTGAAGAGATGATCAGCCCCACTAATCATCAGGGAAATACACATCAAAACTGCAGTGGTGCTCACCTTATACCGATCAGAATGGCAAGTATCAAAATGACAAGAAATGACAAGTGTTGGTAACGATGGGGAGAAAAGGGAGCCCCTGTGTGCTGTTGGTGGGAAAGTAAATTGGTGCAACCACTGTGGAAAACAGTATGGTGGTTCCTCAAAAAACTAAAAATAGAAATACCATATGGTTCAGTAATTCTGCTGCTGGGTATTTACCCAAAGAATAAAAAAACCCAGTAATTTGAAAAGGTTTATGCACTCTTATGTTTATTGCAGTGATATTTACAATAGCTAAGACATGGAAGCAACCTAAGGGTCTATTGATAGATGAATGGATAAAGAAGATGTAGTGTGTATACACACACACACAATGGAGTACTAAGCCATTAAAAAACAGATGAGATCTTGCCATTTGCAACAACATGGATGGACATAGAGGGTATTATAGTAAGTGAACTAAGTTAGAGAAAGTTTCACTTACATATGGAATCTCAAAAACAAAACGAACAAAAAAAAATTAGCCTCTTGAATACAGAAAACAAGTGGCCAGAGAGGTGGTGGGTGGGGGTAGAGGTGAAATAGATGAAGGGAATTAAGAGGTACACATTTAAATAAGTAAGTCACAGAAATGGAAAGTACAAGTGACATTGTAATAATGTATCGTGATACACTTCTCATGATGAGCACCGAGTAACGTGTAGAATTGTCAAATCACTATGTTTTACACTTGAAACTAATATAACATTGAATATCAATTATACTTAAGTAATTTTTTTAAAACTTCTGAAACTTGTCAGGAAATAATGTGAATACAATCAATATGACATTTTTAAATAAAGCTTTTTTTCTGTTACTTAGAGGTTGTATATAAAACAAGAACTCTCAAATCTCAGTAAATTAAAAGGCAGCCCAGTGTTAGGTGAATGAAAGATGCAAACAACTCACCAAAGAAGGCATAATATGGCAAATAAGGACATGTAGATGACCCACATCGTTAGTCATCAGGAAAAATGCATACTAAACTACGTCTATTAGAATGGGTGGAATTTTTTCAACTGCCAGTACCAAGAGCTGGCAAGGATGTGAATGGAGCACTGGAATTCTTATGCTTTGCGGATGGGATGTAAAAATCATAGAGCCACTGTGGAAAGTCATTAGGCAGTTCCTTACGAAGCTCCCATACACTAATGGGCTCAGCCAGCTTTCCCCTGCCTTGGTATTTACCCAAGAGAAATGAACATTTAAGTCTGCACAGACATCTGTACACAGATGGTTTTATTGATTTTATTCATAGTTTCCCCAAACTGAAATAAGCTTTGGAACGTCTGTGCAATGGAATATCACTGCAACAGTAACTAATGATGACCTATTGACCTGTGCAGCACCATGGATGGATCTCAGATGCATTAGTTAAACATGTCAGACTACATACTGTAGGATTCCATTTATGGGTAAGACTTCCAGGGGCAGAAAATAGAGCTGTGGTTGCCAGGGGCTGGGTGGACCCTTCTGGAGTTATAGAGCTGCTCCATATCTTGGTTGTGGCAGTGACTGCATGGCTGCATTTGTTGGAAGTAGGAGAAATGGTGATTTCCAGGGTATATAAACGCTACCTTGAAGAAATGGGGGAAAGATAATCAGGACAGTACAAGTGAAAACGGAGCTGTCATGTTTTTGCTTGTCCAGTAGGCTGATATTAAAGATGGTAGTGTTGATGAGTGTGTGGGAGCCTCCCGCAGGCCGCTAATAGAATCTTACTCTCATTAAACATGTATTACTCTCATAATCTGAAAGAAGGAAATGTTAACGTAAAAACTGGGACATGTGTGGTTATATCTGAGAACTTTCTAGCTGAAGTTTTAATATGGAGGAGTAATCTGAAAGTCATCCTATGTGGAACCAATCAGGTTGAATGTTTATTGTAACCCCTACAAAGATAGAACGTGCTGGGTTTTTTGGTTTTGTTTTGTTTGTAATGTAGGAAAAGAAGTTGTATATGCTTTTCAGCCACATGCCTGTCTAGGTGTTACGTATGGAGAACTAGCCAAAATCAAACCTTTCAAGAACCAGTAATTTGAATTTTGAATCTTGTTACAGCAGATACACTATTTTAAGTTTTTTTTTTCCTCTTTATCCTCAAATGAGAAAGTTAAAAAAGTCTTTTGACAAGCTTAAACCTTTTTGGGGACTCTGGGGTAATGCTGTGTTGTGTTAAAGAGCAAACTTCATTTGACTTTTATCCCCCACACCCAGAAAACTGTGTGTGTTGCATTTAACGCTGTGCGCCTTTTGAAAGAGAACCCACGGGGCTTGGCATATGCAGGTGACTTTTATTAACTGGTATTTTTGTGGCTTGTGTATTTGTCTTAGCGTTAGCATACCTCAGCCTCATGCAGAAAGCTCAATGCTTTTAGAATAAACTTAAGAAAACATTGTAGTACTCCGCCAGTTATTAAACTGAAGCATCAAGCAGACTTCACATGTGTAAAGTGCGAGTCATGCAGTTCCTCGGTCTGTGTGGCTTATGTTGTTTGGCTAGACAAATAGAATTGGGCGTTTCTAGATCTGATACTAAATCTCAGCATTCCTCCTTTCTAGACCAGAGTTCTACTTGTGAGGTTTGCATCATTCACACTCTTGTGAAGAGTTGAAGTGTGAAGTCACGTCTGAAAACTGAATTTACAGTTGCTGTGTGTCCATAGCAGTGGCTCCTCGCTCCGAAGAGCATCCGTGTTTAAATTCATAGCAGGAGGATGTGCGGGTGTGCGTGCGGCCGTGCTGATGGCCCTTGTTTCCACTTTGGAAAAGTGTTTGTAAAACAGGAACGTTAGACTTTGTGGCCAGTGTTATAATAAAATTGGACAAAAGCTAGAGATTTTTCCCAAAAGCTTGTAAAAGGAAGTGTTTAGTTTTCACAAGGTATTTTTTAAAAGGTGTGAGTTTGGAAAGTCATGAATTTGTAGTGGACTATTGCCTCACCTGGGCATTTAGGAATGCCTGGAGGGCCTGTTCTGGCTGGGGGGAGATTTGGAATCCGACCTCAGAATTGTCCCTGAGGTGGTTGCACTGTAGGGGGGCCTGGCTTCGGCATTCCGTGCCCCTTTGAACCCTTGGGTGTGTCCTGAAGCAGAGAAATGGGACTCGAGGGTGAATGGCCAGCAGCACTGACCTGACTCCTTCCCTCGCTTTGCGAGACCCAGAGTTTAATATTTGAAGTATTTTTGGTCCTTGACAGAAGTTATTTGTGCTAAAAATTAAAACTAAGGTAATTCCTACTGTAAGTGTTCATGCTGTGGAGAGATTGTTCTGTGAATTTATTAAGGGAATCTGACGGACTCCCGAGTGTCCCCAGACCCGCAGGTTGAGAATCACTGTCGCAGTGAGTGGGCTTTTGTTATTACTGGCGCGTCTGCTTAGCCCATTGAAGTATGTACACTTCGTAAAGTTCTGTTAAGCACAGCTCATTTTTAATGACTTTTTTTACAAGCCATAAATTAATGTTCTTGTAAGAGAATTCAAGTAGTACAGAGGTATATTAAATAAAAAGTATGAAATTCCTTTTGCTTCTCCCTACTGGTTTCACTCCTGTACTTAGAGGAAAGGATTTTTATCAAGCCTTCCAAGTTCTACAGTGACACGCGTAGCACCCTTTGCCCCACACACCCTCTCAGAAATGACCAGATGTGTGGTGGTGTCTGCCTTTGGTTGAAGAGAAAACTCAGAGACCCAGAAGGCAGATATCACTTGGCCAAGAATACAGAACTAATTAAATAGCCAAGGTAGGATTTGAACCCAGGTCTTTCTGATGCTTTAGGCCAGGCATGCTCTTTCCATTAGGCCACACTGAAGGAGATTACATGATTGTAGGTGGGCCTATCTTCTGCTCTGCATCTATGAAGTTCGCAAAAAGCAGATTTGTAAGGTGGTTTATGAAAATGCGGAGGGCGCCTGGGTAGTTCAGTCGGTTAAGCGTCTTGACTTCAGCTTAGGTCATGATCTCACGGCTCGTGGATTCGAGCCCCATGTCGGGCTCTGCTGACAGCTCAGAGCCTGGAGCCTGCTTTGGATTCTGTGGTCTCCCTCCCTCTCTGCCCCTCCCTCATTCATGCTCTCTCTCTTTTTATTTTATTTATTTATTATTTTTAATGTTTTATTTATTTCTGAGAGAGAGAGGGAGAGACAGCGTGAGCAGGGGAGGGTCAGAGAGAGAGGGAGACACAGAATCCAAAAACAGGCTCCAGGCTCTGAGCTGTCAGCACAGAGCCCGATGCGGGGCTTGAACCTACGAACTGTGAGATCATGACCTGAGCTGAAGTCAGGCTCTCAACTGACTGAGTCACCCAGGTGCCCCCCTCTCTCTCTTAGAAAAAAAAGGTGGGGGGGAGTTGGAAGGGTGACTGCTGCTTGTCGGGTTGGATTTGGGAACATGTGCAGTCCCACACGTTTGATAACCTTTGGACTCCTAGAACTTTTTCCTGTTTTCTTTTGACTTGAAAAAACAAGTTTGCACAAGGCATTAAACCCCTCACTAAAACACACCGCAGCTGGTGTTCACTGATACCCCTCTGCCCCCTCTCTGGATACTTACTGTCCTCTTCCTCTTAGCTTTTATTTGGAAGACATTCGTAACTGTCCGCTGGTGCCGTACCCCAAACCTCCGCTGCAGCTGCCTTTTAGGGCGTCCTACCCAAACAGTCTTTGCAGAAGTTATTTGCCTTTTCTTTAGCTCTTGGTTCATTTTGTTCAGCAGACGTCTGAGGGTGCAGGGGACGCAGGCTGCCCTCCAGGGACCTCAAATCCTGGAGGAAAACATTGGTAATTACAGCTCACTGCAGTCATGGCCTGGTTGCCGGGCTGGAGGGCAGTGTGGGGGATTCTCAGGGGGCCGACGGTCAGTGGTGGGAGCCTGTGAGGGTTCTGGGCCCATGCTGGATCTGGCATGGTCTTCCTGGCCTGAAAGTGAGAGGACCCATGTGCTACGGAGTCCGGGCTGCCTCCTGGGTTTTGATTGGGTAGGTGGAGGTGGTGTAGACCGCGCTAGAACCCAAGTGAGGCAGACAGGCCGGGGGGAGGAAGTGGTCAGCTCAGCTTGGACAGCACTGATTTTTGAAGTCCCCAGGTGGATTCAGGTGTGGGAAAGAACTTTTTTGAAGCAGGTATGAGTGATGGCATTCATTCTCACTTTCTTTTTTAAGTTTGTTTGTTTATTTTGAGAGAGAGAGCACGAGCCGGAGAGGGACAGAGAGGGAAAGAGAAAGAATCCCAAGCAGGCTCCACACTGACCGTGTGTAATGCCCTGACCTGGAGCTCGAGGTCATGAGGTCATGACCTGAGCTTAGATCAAGAGTCGGATGCTTAACCGAGCGAGCCACCCGGGCGCCCCCCCCTCTTCTAACTTTGTTTTTAAGAGAAGAAATGATGGCTTGTGAAATAGTAAAAAAGTGGCTTCTACCCAGAGTGTTGGTCAAACCAGAAATGATGTAGATGCTCTAAAACATGGGCTCCAAAGTCTTCATTCCTTGTCTGCCCCGCTCTTCCCACTGTTAGCTCAGAAGACCACCTGGAGAGGGTCTCTAGTCGGGCGCCTCGGAGCCAACCACTGGCTAGTTGGGAACAAGAGTCTTCAGTAACCAGAGCTCTAGGTGGTTTTGAATGCGGTTGGAGAGCCTCTTGTGTAGGAAGGAATTCACCCCAGGAGACCGTAAGGCTCTGAGTATCATACAGGAAACAGTCCTGAGCCCTACACGCTTCTGTAACAGTACTTGCTATTCTAAGAAAGCCTTGCTTTCTGCATTGGCTTTGGGTCAGACATCGGTTGCTGGTAACCACAGTTGGAGCTGAAAAGTGTTTGCATAAATTCTGCCGGTTTTAAGTGGTGCCGTAAAAGGTGCTGTTTTGTACTTCATTTGTAGTGGTTTTAGAACATTCTGTTGCTGCTTTTATGACTGATGGCCACACTGATAAAAAAAAAAAGCCAGAAGAAAAAAAATAGAGGTTTCTGCCTAAAACTTTTCTCCTGGACTTCCCATTTTTATTACTTTCTGATCCCTGCTCTCTCTCTCTCTCTTTTTTTTTTCTCTCTAGATAATTCACTTCAGAAATGATTTTTTAGGAAACCTCTCAGTCATGACACCTCCCGCCCCCCCACCCCCACCTACCCTTTGACAGTAGCTTTTCCTCACATTGTTAGTATGTTCTCTTATTCTGTTTTGTTTTCATTTTGATCTGCCTAAATGACTTTAGTAGTATTAACTCCGCCTCCACCCCTAGAAATGGCATGATTACAGTGTGTCATGTCAAGTTGATCTACTGAATGTTAGCAGCTGAAGGAGACTTCACAGCTCATTTTGGGCAGCTTGAGAGCTGCGGGTAAGGGGGACCGGTAACCCCTAGCCGTTATACCAACAATGACTTGTCTTTCCACCCCTTCACAGTTCCATAAGTTGGAAGTGGTTTTTTTTTTTTTCAACCAAAGGAACTATATGTATTAAGTGATATTTTCTTCATTTTTTATTAACCAAGGGCCTATAGCTGGGTCTGGAGTCAAAACATATGGTTCAGATAGTAGTACCAGCAATTAAGTTTGATTTTTCAGATGGTTGATATCTGCTAGCCTGTGTACCTATAGTATGAAGAGACAGTTCCATTACTTCTTTTAAAATAAAAAAATAATATAAACTTCCCACTCCATGCTCTTTCTCTGCCCTTATGCCCATCCATCCCCCATAAAGACTTGGTGAATCTCAGGCTGAGTCTATGATGTGTACCTTGGGAGTGTGTAGTTTTATAAGCAGGTTTTTTTCCTAATGGAAAAAGATATTTGAACATATTCACAAGAATGCAGTTTTAGGGGCGCCTGTATGGCTTAGTCGGTAAAGCGTCTGACTCATGGTTTCAGCTCAGGTCATGATCTCACAGTTCGAGCCCCACATGAGGCTCTGTGCTGACAGCATGGAGGCTGCTTGGGATTCTCTCTTTCCTCTCTTTGCCCCTCCCCCGCTTGTGCATGCATGCCTGCTCTCTCTCTCAAATAAATAAACTTAAATAAAAAAATCTTAAAAATGAATTTTTATTAAGACTTGTAGCAGCTCCCTCCCCCGTTTGAGGGGGAAGTAATAATCTTTATTGCTGCCGTTCTTAGTCCTGTAATACCACGTGGCTTGTCGTGCGGATCCCGGAGTGTGAATTACCGCCTTTTGTAGCTGTGTTACTAAGAGGCCTTTCCTGCGCCTCTCTGCTCATCTCCGCTAGTTTTTCTTGTTGGCTTTGTGCCTGCTGAGCTATCTGCTGTCCGTGTCTCACAGTGAACTGGGAGGGCAGCGTTGGGGGCAAAGGTGTCCCCCACCATCTCTGTGCCCACTGTTCAGGGGCGGTGCCCACCCACCACAGATGAGCGACGGAGGGAGGGCGAGGCAGCGCAGCCTCCTGCGAACATGCGCTGGGCTCTGCGCCGAGTGCTCGGCGTGGATCCGGTTTGTATCTGGTCAGTACCCAGCAGCGTCAAGGGGAAGCGGACGACTGCTACTATTCCCGTTTAACAGTGGAGACACACGCCTAAGTAGCTTGGTTAAAGTCACACCACTTTGTGTTTACTTAGTGACTGATTTTCTCTTTCCTTTGGCCCTCAGTATGGAAAAGTAAAATCATTCAAAGACAGAAAGTAGAATAAGAGAAGTTAAAAGTCTGGAAAATAAATAAATGGAGTAAGCGGCCCTTGAATAGTCAGGGAGAGGGTCGCTGCCCATCCTAAAGCTCCCGTGCCCGCACCGCCACTCTTCTCTGTTTTAGATCCTCACGGGACAGCACTTAGCTTTGCAAAGTTATATTTCCACATTTCTCGAATATTCAGCGTTTGTATGTTCAGAAATTATTTGGTCTCTGACAGGAAGCAGCAGAAGCAGTGTATATATTTATGTTATTTTTCTCCTTCACTCTTCTAACCAGGCACCACTTCCTAGCAAGTAGAGTGTGTGAGTTTGCCTGGGGAAATGATCCTGCAGAGAACATTTCCAAAGAGTTGGACTTCCTTCTTACCTTTGAAGTTGATATTTAACAAAGTTTTCTGTAACCAAATAGGAACTTGGGGTAGTTATTAGTTGATATTTATATGATTTGTTATACTGTTAAAACAGAAGCTTTGCGTAATTGCACTGTCAGGTATCATCTTCAATTTAACATAGAGAAAATAAAAAACTAATAAACTAGTTAATCCACAGTTAAAGTATGAGATGGTAGAAGAAATCCTGTAACCAGATTCATTTTATAAAAATTGTTGTTTGTAGGATTTACATGGCAGGACATGAATTTATTGTATCTTAGATACGTATGTATTTATTAATGGTTAGGCTTGGTTATAGTAGTAGCCTTAGACATGGTCAATATTTGAACAACAGAAGAAAGTTTTTATTTTAACTACCCTGATTTTTATGTTTACGCGTTTTTATTTCAAGCCATTTAAAATCCCTTTCACTTCTTCCGGGAAGAGATAGCCAAAAATAAAATAACACAAAATAAATAAATGAACCAAAAATAAACAGAAATGTGGTGTGTTTCCCTCCTTATGTAATGAACATCATTGAAAAGGTGAGTTTATAGTGAATTTCTAGAATATAACTGCTTTGTAAAATGAGGGAGGGACACATGCATTAAAGGGAGAATAAATGTAATTGCCATTTGTTCACAGTAGTGGCTTGGGAGTTGGGACAGATCACCAAAAAAAAAATAAGCAGGTTCAGGTTGTTCAAAGAGGGTTTAAGTTAAACATCAACTATGTAAATGTCCTTTGAAATTCTTACTAAGTTACAGCCAGAACTGGGGTTATAAATTCTTCTTACCAGATGTTTAAAGAACAGGTGCAGCTAGGCGCCATTACTCAGACCATTTGACTGCATGGGGCTGGCCCTCTGCATTCCAAGATCAAGGTAAAGAAATGTGGGTCAGTGAGTGGAGCCAGCTTGCTGTCCTGGGGCGGTAGGTCACATGATTCACGCATCCTATAAACAATGCCAGGCAGGCCTCTTGGGGACAGTGCAGAGCTTAAGGTTTAAACTGAATGCTCTTCAGGTCCCTTTCATTATTACTATGTGTAAGAATGGTTTGTTTTAAGGGTGCAGTGTTTTAATTTTAGTAGACTTTTCCATCTCTGTCACCAATTTCCATTGAAGTGTCCTTAGTAAAATTTATTGTACATATTAAAAGAAATCACAAGTGTTTATAACTTTTGGGTTTCTCCTTTATTGCCTTCTTTGTTTAGTTTGGACCAAGGAAAAGATATTTTATTAACAGATCATGATTCTGCTGGAAAATGATATGGATCCTATGTTAGTTTGGGTGTTTGAGCTTACGTGAAAATAGCAGTTGAGTATTAACAGATGTGGGGACAGAGTCCACGTGGCTTGCTTGTCCATTCTTTGTGGTGGCCTTTTGTGGTAAAGCGCTTCTTGAATTCATCTGTTGTTATATGAATGTTTATGTCGTCATGTCTATACTTTACTTTCTGGAGTGAATGAATGATTTGTGCTATCCTTCCTAAATGGAGTCATCCTTTTTTCATTTGAAAAACCATCATTTTTCCAACTGATTGGTGAGTTTGTTATTTAATGGCAAGAAGTTGTAGGAGTCAGTGTAGTGCTACATCTAGTTGGGAGGGTCCTCAGATGTCAGCTCGTCTGTACTGACAGTCGGTACAGGAATGTCTTATGTAGAATGTTAGACAGCTGCCCAGCCTTTGCTGAAATCCTCACAGTGATGGAAAAACCTGTCTTTTCCAGTGCTGTATTAAGTAGCTTCTGGCTGTTTTTAACCCACAGTGTGCCTCTTGGTTACTTAAACGTTCGAACTTAGCTCTGGCCTTGGAAGTAACGTATAACCTGTCTTTTTCTTTATTGACAACATGGAAATATTTCTGTCCCCTCTGAATTTTAATTTTCTTAACTATGAAATGACTATGACTATGACTTATATCATCTGGCTATCTAACCAGGATCAAGGTAAAGAACAACTGAGATAATGGTGATGTTAGGCAAGATCTTTTTCATGTCTCAGAGTATTAATGGTTTTTTCTCTGATAAATAATGTCATGAGAAGAATAGCAGTCTGTTGTCCAGTGGTTTGGGAACCTATTTGATAGTTACTTTCCACTTGCTGGTCTTGTCATTAACTAATGAATTAGTTAATTATTTGTTGAACATTTATTGACCATTCACCCTGTGGCTGAAGTGAATAGAAAAACAGTGAACAAGGCAGATATCATCCCTGCCTTATTGGGGTTTAAGCTTTCTTCCGTAAATTTCTTTTTGAGATATAAATGCTTTTCACTATTCAGATAAAATAATCTTGTTAGTCTACCTTTGCTCTTCTCAGTGATTTTGGTTTTCTAACTCGTCCAGTATTTAACAGTCCATCTTTTAATTTGTAGATATTTGGAGTCTGGGAGTGATCCTTTTTATGTTGGTGTGTGGACAGCCACCCTTTCAAGAGGCCAATGACAGTGAAACGTTGACCATGATCATGGATTGCAAATATACAGTACCATCCCATGTGTCCAAAGAGTGTAAAGAGTAAGTAAAAAACAAAAAAAGAATGTGGAAACTTATGCACCTTGTATAAAAACCAGAAGTCTTAGTTTATTGATATGTCAGAAAAATTTGAGGTGATTTCAATACCCTAAGCATGTGGGTCCTTTAATTTTTGAACTTGATATTTTGTTTTTGTTAAGTGTATGTGGGGGTTAACCCCAGAATATGATTTGAAATTTAATATTCGAGTACAAAATGTATTAGTCTGCTTCTTAAATATATTTGTTTTCAAGAAATGCATTGGATGCCTCTTCAGCCTCCGGAAACGGTAGTTACTCACTTGAGATGAGGATATTACCATGGGAACCACCTTCCTCTTTTTGCATCAGCTAAAAAGCAAGACCACCTGGAATTATTTTAAATTCCAGAGAAAACTTAAGGCATTTCCTTTCCTGAAATAGCCCACCAACACACCGTGTTAAGTTTTACATAATGTGTCCCATGATTTTATGTACAACATGGCTCTCTCCAGTTGACAGAACACCTCTGTTTTGGTTTATATGACTGTGGGAAGCCAGCAAACAAAAGTACACTCAAGTTGATTATTTGGAATTTAGAGTGCTTTATAGTTCTATGATAAGCATAGTGACAAATATAAAAGAAATGTTAGAAGTTCAGTATTTCATTGACATTATGTTTATATGTATGTATTTGTGTGTGTGTTTAATGGGTGATATTTTTAAGTAAGTTCAGCTGAAGTTATAGCTACTACTACTTAAAGGATTTTGCTGTAGTAGCAAAGATTTGAGTTTTTCCCATCAGCTGGTAAGAAAACCTGATAGTTTGAGACATCGTTTCTCTAAGTGGAGCCCCATCTTTAGCTGTTTGGTGGATGGGTAAGAATTTACATATTCAAACTCTCTGGATTCAGGTACTGGCTTCTCCATCTACTAACGATGTGACAATGGTAGAACCTGTTATCCAGCGTAAGAACTAGAACAGTTGTAATGTCTTAGAAGAGTTCTCTGTTTCTCCTTGCTCGAGGGATTATTTTTAATAATCGTAGAACCATTCATTTTTCTACTTTTTCCTTATATCAATTTTGCTAACTTGTGTTTTTTTAAGGAGCTTGCTCGTTTTATCTAATTTTTCAAGTTTATTGGTCTTAAGTATTTGTATTCTCCGATTGTATTTGTAAAGTGTATAGATCAATGTGGATTTTGCCTTTATTATTCCAGTATTGATAGTTTTTGCCTTCTCTTGATCAGTCTTGCCTGAAGGTTGTTAATTTTATTAGGCTTTTTCAAAGAACTGCCTTTTATCTTTATTAACTTACTCGTAGTTTTTGTTTTATGTTGTGAATTTTATCTGTATTATTTCCTTCTACCTACTTCATGGGCTAATTCTCCCTCCTTTTTTTTTCCTTTCTTATGTTGGATACTCAACTCACAAATTTTCCTTTTCTAATGTCGGAGTTAAGGCTATAAATTGCCTTCTTAGACCATTTTTCTGGCATCTTCCTAGTTTTTATTTATAGACCTGTTACTCAGTTCTGAGGATTTTCTAGTTTCAAATGGTTTATTTGACCTGTAAGATTTTAGAGGGGTGTTTTACATTTCTGTACATTTGTATAGGCTTTTGTAGTTAGCTTTTTGTTCTTCATTTCCAACTTAATTGCATTGTGGTCCAAGAATATAATCTATATAATAACTAGTTTTTTTATTGTTGTTTTTTTTCTTTCAAATTATTGAGGCTTGCTTAATGCATAGCATAAAGTCAATTTTTATAAATGATCTTTTTGTTCTGGAAAAGAATGTATATTTTCTAGTTGTTGGGGTCAGAGTTCTATATAAATCCTTAAGATCAAGCTTGTTAATTATGCTGTTCAATATTACATACATTTGTTCTGAGCTTTTTGATTAATTACTTGACCTATCACTTACTAAGGTATTCTTTCACTTCTGTGATGGTAGATTTATTGTTTTATCCTTGGAGTTAGGTCAGTTTTTGATTTGATTGTTTTGAGGCAATGTTACCAGGTACAAATTGTATCTTACTGGTTAATTGAACTTGTATATCACTGTTTATCTCTAATGATGCTTTTTGCCTTAAGGTTAATCTGTATTACCTAGTTGTAGCTAGCCAAACCTGTCATCTTTCAGTTAGCATTTGTGTGTGCTATACAGTTTTCTGTTCTTTTCCTTTAAATAAACTTTTGATCATCTTGGTTTTAAGTACATCTTTTTTTTAACAGCTGGGAGCTGTTTTGGGAGACATCTAAGATGTTTGTCTTTTAATCAGAGAGTTTATCCCATTCATGTTTATTGTGTTCACTCAAGATGTAGATGTATTTATGTTCTTTTTATATGCTTCATATTTGTCCTCCTTTTTTTTTTCTTTTTTCTTTTTTTTCTTTTTGTCTGTTCCTTCTTTGGGATCAATGAATTCTTTTTCCCCTTATTTGGCTCTTTCCCTTCAACTGGCTTGAAAGTTACAGTCTGTCTGTTTTAATACACACATACATGTTTGTATACTTAATATAATAAAATCGATAGTTAATCCTTATGTTTCTTCTTTTCCTGAACAACACAAGATCCTTAGAATACTTTATCATTCAATATTTCAGTAACCTTTTTTTTTTTTAACTCCACAAATTATACAGTATTATTCTATGTAGTAAAAAATTGTTTAGAATTACCGAGGTGTTTCATAAGAACTTTGTATATCCTACTTCGGATCACATTCTTCTGCCAAAATTATACCCTTTAGAATTTCTTTGATGAGCATTTGTTGGTGATCAGCTTTCTCAGTTTTTCATTGAAAATATCTTTATGTTACATGTGCTCTTTCTCACATTATTGAAGATATTATTCCACACCTTCTGATATGTCTTGTTGCTATTGGGAAGTTAGCTGTTCAGCCTTCTGTTGTTCTTGCACAGGTGATTTTTCCCTTCTCAGGCTGCTTTAAGAGCTTCTGTTCATTTTGCTTAGGATGTGTTAGGCTTCCTGGTCAGGATTTGTTTTTTTCCATGAATTTGGAAAATCCTTAGCCATTATCTTTTCAAATAGAGTTTCTTGCCCATTCTCTCATTCCCTTCTGGAACTCTGATTACATGTATGTTAGGTATTTTCATTTTTGTCGCCCTTGTCTTTTCATCTCTTCGTATTTTCTGTTTCTTAGTCTACCAATGTTAGACTTAGCCTGTTATTTCTTTGGCTCTGTCTTTGAATTCACTAATTCTCTTTAATTTTTAAAAATTGTCCATTGTTGGGTTTTTTAAAAATGTTTGCTTATTTATTTTGAGAGAGAGAGCGACAAAGGGGCAGAGGGAGAGAATCCCAAGCAGGCTCGATCTCACAAACCATGAGATCATGACCTGAGCACACAGCAGAAGTTGGCTCATGTGCTCTATTATGTATGCCATTGCTGATCATCAAAGCTGGTTCTGGTATGTGGTAAGCCACAGTTAGTTCAAGGACAGATGTTGACACCTAGAGTTAATTCTAGATGATAGGAAGCTGTGCGGCTTATCAGCATACCCGGCAGTTGTATTTTTCTGTTTATTAATTTGATGGCACTGAGTTTTCTTTATTCCCATCTGCCACACCACCATCACCACCACCACCACCACCAGTGAACCTAATGAAATTGTTGGTCTAAATGCGGGAAACAATTCTGTTTAATAAAATAACCCACCATTCCTAATCCCTTCCAACAGTTTGTTCTAACCGTGAACTTCCCTTCCTTTCCAGCCTGATCACACGGATGCTGCAGAGAGATCCCAAGAGAAGGGCCTCCTTAGAAGAGATTGAGAATCATCCTTGGCTTCAGGGAGTGGACCCTTCGCCAGCCACAAAGTATAATATCCCCCTGGTGTCCTACAAAAACCTCTCGGAGGAGGAGCACAACAGCATCATCCAGCGCATGGTGCTCGGGGACATAGCGGACCGGGACGCCATTGTAGAGTACGTGGCGCTCATCGGCAGGGCCCCGGGCTTTAGGTTCTTGGAATGGGCTCCTCTTCACGTGTCAGGGCTTGTGGGCACCGTAGCAGGTGGGGTCCCCGGCTGGCAGGGGTCAGGCTGCTCATCTCTAGGGCTCCTGGCCCCGCGCCTCCCACAGACTTTGTCGTCTGTCGCTTTCATTCTTGTCCCAGTGAACAAGGACACCGCTGCTGGCAGCGTCAGCACGCGCTGTGGCCCCCCG
The DNA here is from genome assembly GCA_017311185.1 of Proteles cristata cristata. Lineage (NCBI taxonomy): Eukaryota > Metazoa > Chordata > Mammalia > Carnivora > Hyaenidae > Proteles > Proteles cristata. Next base: position 573,196 of record JAESUZ010005295.1, read on the forward strand.
CTGCCTACGGGGCTGGGTGGGAATGGCCTCTTTTGCATCCCAGGGCGTGTCTCACCCACAGCAGTCCCCCCTTCGCTGCCGTGTCTCCCTTTGGTCCTCGCAGGGGGCCGGGGGGATGGGGCAGAGTGCAGCCTGCGGATCAGGGCCTGTCCACGAGGCCAGTCACACCCTGTTGTAAGTGGCACTTTAGGGCCCACCGCTGTGCCTGGTGGCTTGGGTATTCTCGCCAGCTGCTTCGTGCTGTGAGACGTCCCAGCTCTCCAGCGCTGCGGCAGCCTGGACCCCGCAGACGCAGGGCTGTCAGTCAAGGCCCTTAAAACCAAAGCTAGTTTTTAATAACCTAACAAGTCTGGAATTAGGGATAATATTATAGCTGCTGTTGCTTTGTTTTAATAATGATTTATTCCTAAAAGAGGGCCTGTTTAGAAAAAATGAAGTATTTCCACAAATGTAACATTAAAAGTTATTTAACCTGTTGAATGAAGCAGGTATGATGGAAAGAGGACCTATTTTGGACGGTAAAAAACCCAAAGCAAAATACAACAAAAAAGCCCAGGTTCAAATTTTGGTTTAAATACACATTTCTACAGATTTACAGTTGCGTTATGAGTCTTCACAGGTTGATCCTGTGGCAGTTACGTGTGTCTGCGCCCGGCAGACCCGTTTGCGCACGTCCAGGTGCCGGGCCGGCCGGCTGCCGGAGAGCGGGTGTCCGTGTGCCCTGTGGGTGCGCCTCACCGGCCGCTGGCCCGCAGGGTGCGTGCCCACGCTGGGTACTCCAAGCACTCTTTTGAAATGGATGAATGAATACATTGATTTTATTCAATGAGGAGGCTAATGACAGTCTGAGACATTCATAATTCATTAATGTCTAAAATGCCAGTAAATGCAGTGTAAGAATAAAAACTTTCCTAATTTTTCTGATTGATGCTAGTGTCTCAGTACACATTCATACAGCCATTTCCTACTTCTGACGGCAGCACATGAGCCAGTTTAATAAGTGAACACACTTCAACACCCAAATTGCATTTTTGGATAATGCATACATTCTTGGAAAGCTGCCTTTTTTATGTGTCAAAAACGGATACCAAGCTCAGCGGCTATCAACATTTTGGATTTTTCTTATAAATTGAACATTTTTATAGAGTTGCTTTTTAGAATTTCGGGAGTGATCTAAATAACTGCTAGGTTTTTTTTCTTGTCTGTATTTTTTCATAATTTTAATGATTCTAGGTCATTGGATTTCATTTGCTTATACCTAAATTAAAAAAAAAAGTCAATTCTGCTTGTAAAAAAGCAAACTGCTGACGCGGCTGATGTTTGTCCCCTTATTTTCCTCAGAGCTCTGGAAACCAACAGGTACAACCACATCACGGCCACGTACTTCTTGCTTGCTGAAAGGATCCTGAGGGAAAAGCAGGAGAAGGAAATCCAAACCAGATCGGCAAGCCCTAGCAATATCAAGGCCCAGTTTAGGTGAGAAAAAAATCTTCCCTGATTTTAGCAAGCTAATGTTTTGAAATAGTTGAACCCCTTTTTAAAAAATGCTTCCTAATCACTCTTCGGGGCAAGAGAGTATAAACAGGGGTGGCAGCCTCATTGGAGAGGCCATGCATGGGCTCTCCACGTGCGGGGGTCCTGTCCCCTCGTCACCAAGGACACCTTCCTTCCTGCGCTCAGGGGAGAGGGGCTGTGGCTGCTGGCCTGGCCAGGAAAATACGTTTGGAGAAGCAGCTGAGTGTCTGTCAACTATTTTCATTAAACTCTTCCAGATCTGATATGTATTAATGTGTTATTTTCTTTAATTTTCCATTCCAGGAACAAGGTCCAATGTTCCCTCCATTTTTTGAACTAGTTTTTAAGAACATGAAGGGCATTTCTGTGCCACTATGTTATCTCAGGATTTCAGTCATTAGATCAGCTAGTTGATTTATTGGCTGCCTGACCTTGAGAGGTCACCTAACTTCTTTCTGACCCAGCTTCCTGGTCTGTGAAATGGGCGTGATAATACTGTCTGCCTCCTGGAGGGGCTTCACGTGTTTGCTGTCACTGTTACGAATATTTTAGCACCACTGTTGTCTCTGGTGGTAAAGTTGTGAATGTGCTCTCCTCCATGTTTTCTCCTCTTCCCTTTCTTCCCCTTCCTCTTCCCTTCCCACCCCCTCCTTCCCACCTTGCTTTTTCTTCTGCCATTTTGTTTTCTATTTAAAATAAAAGCATGGAGAGGGTTACTTTTGGACATCACCACATGAAAGTTATATATAATTTATCTTTTCCTCTTCAGATAAAGAAATCCGTGGAAGGGTAGTGATTCAAAAACAGAAGGATGCTCCCAATTCTCAATAATTCTCTGCTCTTACATCCACATAGGAATATGTATGTGTGAATATTAAGTAATAATTATTATTTAAAATAGGCAGAAAGCTGTCAGATTTAAATTGCTTGCAGTCACCTTGCTGTGGGTAGGTTGTTACTTGGGATGGAGAGAAGAGAGAAAGAAATGTCCCTGGGCGGCCAGAGAATAAAGATTTAGAAATCTAGAGCTGGAAAGTGGTCTTAGTAACTTCATTTATTTCCTGGATGGAGCCTTCTGTAATAAGACCGAGGCATGCTGGGTGGTGTCTGCTTGGAAGAGGACCGGGTCCCGGGAAGCCCGGGACTCTGGGACGTGAACGACTTTGAGTGGTGAGGTCATCCTGGTCCTTGGCCTGAGCCCCCTGATGGGAAAGAGCAGGGCCACTGCACATCGGGCCATCGAGTCGGAGTCACCCCAGCCTTGGAGAATGGAATATTTGGATTTGAGCTGTTTCAGAGAGACCGATCAGAACTCATTCTAAAGCTGATCACATAGGTAAATGAGTTAAGTTGGTTTTACTTTATTATAAAAGTTCAGAGCTGACAGAGGCTATAAAGAAATACGAGAACCTTCCCTCAGCTTTTCCTTTCATCTTTCTGGGCCTGCTGGAGTGGGGGTCCTGTGGGGGCCTCGCCGCCCCCCCGGTCCCAGGCCAGGTGGCACCTCTGCTTCCTTGCTTTCTTTTTATGGTCACTGTGACTTTATCATCAGAACCCTGGGCCCAGCTGGGTTCTGCTGCCGGACATGCCTTCAGGTCAACATGGCCTGGGGGCAGGGCCCTGAGTCAGGATCCAGGGAGCCCCAGCTGCAGAGAGAGCACCTTCTTTGTGTGGTGCGGGCTGTGTGGCAGAAGAGGGCTCTGGCACCGGAGGGCTCGCTGCCAGCATCTTCACAGCGACCTGGAAGTAAGGAGAATCACGGAGGCCAGACCACGGAGGTCTGTCTGTTCTGCAACAGCCATCCGGAACCTTCTAGGTTGCCTTGGGGGTGTAGTAACCGTGAAACCAACCCACATGTCACCGCTCACAAGCCTGCATGACGTGGGATAGGTTTCTCACTGTGTTCTCAGCTCTCCGTCTGTGAAGAGGGAAGATGCCCCTGCCCTGAGGAGCTGTGGGCGGACCAGGGGCATGGACCCCGTCAGGCTCTCAGCCAGCGCGGGCTCTAGCGGGCACCCAGGCAGGGAGCTGTGCTGTGCCCGGGACTCCTTTGTAATCCTTGTCTGGCAGGCTTTCCTCTCTTGGTAAGCCGTGATCTGCTCACCACGTTGTGGCAATAAAGAGGCTTTCCTTAGTTTAGCACAGCCTCGAGCTCAGACGTGTGCTCCGTTCATGTGAGCGGTTTGGCAGTGTGATTTACTCCTGTAAAAGTGGATAGTTCGGCTGTGGCCCGTGGGGGAATGGCCTCAGTGGCAGCACCCACCCATCCTGTTTGTGGGCACGGGTTCTGAGAACAGGATTGGCTTTTCTTTTCAGGGGGGTTGGGAGGTGGGGCAAGAAGAGCCTCCGCCACGTGTGGGCCCCCACGTCCTGGACTGCGCCGGCTGCCGCTCTGTGGCTCGGACACCGTGGGCACCTGGCCTCCCAGCCCAGGGCTCCCCAGGCCTCCCCAGCTTTTTCTAGCACGAGAGGCGGGGCTGCTTTTCCAGGAAGGTTGTATGTGGTTCCCCAGAGCTTCCGGGGTCGCCAGGGCTTTGTGCATCTTTGTTGGTGGGGGACAGATGACTTGTCCAGAGGCATTTAGTGACCTCAAAGACATTATCCAACACTCAGCTCTTATACACTACCAAGCAGTGACTACCATTGGCTCTGTGCTGGGGGAGAGGTGTCTGTCATAAATTCCTAGGAGGCTTTTTTTAGAACTATAGATTTCATTGGGTTTTATTTGTAGGATAACATAATTGGTGCAAAACGCAAAGTGTCATAGTGAGGAAGGGGCTATTTTAAATCTCTCTGGCATCTACTATTACCACAGGCAGAGAGGACGGTTGAAAATTTCAAAATAGGCTAGACACCTCGTTTTCAAAAGTCTTTTTCTTTGGCTGCAAAGCAGTGTTCTTGTTCCTTAGGTGACTCTAGATTGCGGAATAAAACTGAAGTTGAAATAATTGTGGATTTGCTGCCCATGATGCTTGTGTGGACATCTAAAAATACATGCATTTAGGGGTCCCTTGGTGGCTCAGTCAGTTAAGCGTCCGACTTTGGCTCACGTCATGATCTCATGGCTCTTGGGTTTGAACCCCAAGTCCAGCTGTGTGCTGACAGCTTAGACCCTGGAACCTACTTCGGATTCTGTGTCTCCTTCTCTGTCTCTCTGCCCCTCCCCTGCTTCTTTGCACTCTCTCTCGAAAATAAACATTAAAATTTTAAAAACGTGCGTTTATATTTAGCCTAGTGTGTTTTTTAATTGATGAAGTTGAGATGTGTGTCTGCCACCGTACGTTGACTTTTCTTTGCACTGCCCTCATGTTTAATCCATTGAGCTATTTCCACTTTTACACCATCCTGTCCTGTCTGGACGACTGGGAATTTCAGGTGAATTGTATTTTATTTTTTCAGGTGAATTTTATTAGTGAACCATAGACCTCAAAGGTTGTGTGATCCAAGACCCAAAGGAACAAAACGTGTGGTGTTTTGAGTTTTGCTTTGGTGACCTCCCTGTGCTGTTTAAAACTGCTTTCTTGTGATGTAAGATTTGTAGGGGCAGATGGGGTAGCTCTTTTCCGACAGCTCTGATGAAGTTTTCATTTGGCCAGCGAGCCACAGACCGCACCGTGTTTCGGAAGCACGTTGCCCTTCTGGCGCCACCGCTCATCTTTAGAGGATGTCGAATGGGTTTGCAAGGCTGCTGGGGTTTTTTCCCTTTTCTTTTTTCTTTCTTTATTTTTTTAGTTGGTGGCTTTTGCCCCAGTAAGTGTTCTGTGATGTGGTTTTTAGCAAAGTCTGCACGTTACTACATGGCTCTCTTCTTCCGATCTGTTACGCAGGCAGTCGTGGCCAACCAAGATCGACGTGCCCCAGGACCTGGAGGACGATCTCACGGCCACTCCTCTGTCGCACGCCACCGTCCCTCAGTCTCCTGCTCGGGCTGCGGACGGTGTCCTCAATGGCCACAGGAGCAAAGGCCTGTGTGACCCGGCCAAGAAAGACGACCTCCCCGAGTTGGCTGGGCCCGCGCTGTCCACCGCGGCCCCCGCAGGCTTGAAGCCCACGGCCGGCGGGCGCAAGTGCCTGTTCCGAGTGGAGGAGGACGAAGAGGAAGATGAGGAGGACAGGAAGCCCGTGTCCCTCTCGACGCAGGTGGTGCTGCGCCGGAAGCCCTCGGTCACCAACCGGCTGACGTCGAGGAAGAGCGCTCCCGTCCTCAACCAGATCTTCGAGGAGGGGGAGTCCGACGACGAGTTCGACATGGATGAGAACCTGCCCCCCAAGCTGAGCCGCCTGAAGATGAACATCGCCTCCCCGGGCACCGTGCACAAGCGCTACCACCGCAGGAAAAGCCAGGGCCGCGGCTCCAGCTGCAGCAGCTCAGAGACCAGCGACGACGACTCCGAGAGCCGCCGGCGGCTGGACAAAGACAGCGGCTTCACCTACTCCTGGCACCGGCGCGATAGCGGCGAGGGGCCCCCCGGGAGCGAGGGCGACGGCGGGGCCCAGAGCAAGCCGAGCAACGGCAGCGGGGGCGCGGACAAGGCGAGCCGGGCGAGGCAGCGGGCGGCGGCGTCCGGCGGGCGGCTCGGGGGCAGGCCCACGGGCACGGGCCGCACGCGCCGCTGCGCCGGGCCCGGCCGGGGAGCTGGTCCAGAGCCTCAAACTCATGAGCCTGTGCCTGGGCTCGCAGCTGCACGGCGGCGCCCGGTACATCCTCGACCCGCAGGGCGGCCTGCCGTTCTCCAGCGTGAAGGTGCAGGAGAAGTCCACGTGGAAGATGTGCATCGGCTCCGCGGGGGGCGCGGGGCCGGCGCCGGGCGCGCGCGGCATCAAGTTCTTCTCTGACCGCGTGGCGGGCGGCGCCGCGGAGCTAGGACGGGTGAAGAGCCAGAACCTGAAAAATAACGTGCTGCAGCTACCTCTGTGTGAAAAGACCATCTCTGTGAACATCCAGCGGAACCCGAAGGACGGGCTGCTGTGCGCCTCCAGCCAGGCCAGCTGCTGCCACGTCATCTGACCGCGGCCCGGCGCCCCGGCCGCTCAGCTCAGCGCGGGCCCGGCCGGCTCGCCTCACGGGCCGCTCCTCGGGTCTCCTCGTTTCGAGTGGGCGTTCGGAGCAGTTATTTATTCCCTTTCCGTTTGTTCGCCTGCCGACGTGACAATGCATGGTCCTTGTGCATGCTGCTAGACACTGCTTTTCTTTTCCGGCCGGAAAGGCTCTTGTGTCATTTTTACATTTATAATTTTAATGTGGATGATCAGGAGTAAATTAAAATGTATATTTGGAACCTAATATAAATGGAGCACTTAGAAATTGGATGTTCTGCACTTAATCTAGAGAGAGAAAAAAATGTTTTTGTTTCCCTTGTGAAAAACCTAAATTCCCGTCCTGACCTTCTGTGGTAACGGAAACTCCGTGGCGTCCGAGACAGAACCAAAGCAATAACGTTGTGTTGCCGTCGGGCCTGGAGCCTGCGAGCGCGTCCGTGCCCCGCCTCCCCAGCCCGAGCGGGCAGAGTGCAGCGAGCACCTGCACCGAGAACCCTAAAACCGTGAGTTCAACACCCCCACACCTGTTTGTCTTAAGCTCTAGTGTGAAAGCAAGTTTGGGCTCTTAAAACTGAAAAAGATTTTCTTGTTTTGTACTAGGTGAGGTAAAGAACTTAGATTTATAAGGCAGCTTCCCCCGTAGTGGTAAATTACAAGCAGACAATCTTATTTTATAACGTGACGAAGTGAACTGATGGTGTCTTAACTCTACTTATGGAGTGTGTGTCTGTCTAACAGAACAAAAAGATGCTCGGTGTAAATTCCTTCCTGTAGGGCACATCCTAGGGTTTCCTTTAAAACCATGTAGGTAGAAGAGACTATAGGGCCTAATATGGAAGCAAAGGTGCACACAGGGGTTGGCAAAGTCAAAAGCCTATAAATTAAAAAAATATATATTGGGATGTGATTTTTAGGAGCTTGGTAGTTAGGTTGTCTCTTCTGTTCTTTCCGTTCTTCTGTATCCTCTAGCTCTCCAGTGAGCTATGAAAATTGGCTGATCAAAAAATACACATACAAGAGTAAAATTCACACATACAGCAAACAAAATGCACAAAGCCTGCTTTGTCTGTTGTTTTTGTGTTCTTTTTTTCTTCTTTTTTTTTTCCGGAAATGTTTTTCACTTTGCCTTCCTGCCAAAACAAGAATCAAAGAACTCTTGCTTTAAACTATTCCTGTACAAAGACTACTCTTGACCAGATAATCATCTTTCGTGGCATTTTATCTCGTAAGGCGCAGTATATTGCAGATTGCTGATTTTGAAAGGGGCCAGATGCCACTGTTTCATGCTGTGCCCCAGGGGTCTTCAAAGCAGTGCTTATCCACATCCGTGATAGGATGTGGCTGGGCCGGGGGCCTTCCCACACTCAGCTTCCCTTCGTGTCTCTGAAGTGACAGTCACTTTGTCCGTAGAGTGGGCAGAGCACCAAAGGACTGCATTCCATTGGTCACAGCTCCTCCAAGTACACGCTGACTCTGCTACTCACGACGCATATAGTTTAGGCCGCACTCGGGATTTCATAGTATACTTACTAAACTAAGTAAAGATGATACTTAAAATACTTATTTTACTTTCTAGACCTAGGCTACATATGTTTTAAGCTACAGCTCTAGTTCATTGTGATATTTATAATTGAAAGCTACCAGAAAAGATGTGTGGGTGAAGCCATAGAACATATTTGCTTGAAATTCTTGAGCAGGGATCTTATAAAGGGCCAGAAACAAGATGTGTGGTTCACATAGATAGTGAGCGTAACATCTGTATTAAACGTAGGAGAGAAGTTTCTAAAGGGCATTGGCAATAAACTCTTTGTTGCAGCTGTTTTCCAAGTAATGTACATACTTTTTCCCGTGATTATGTATAGCCTTGGAATGGCACCTTTTAACTAACCTGTATGTGTTTGGTCTCCAATGGTTTTTTATATTCCGATGTATATATGGTGCTCACTTTAGGAGCAGCAGTGTTGACCGGTGATGCCGCACAGCTGTGTTATAGAGCCTTATTAGTCGTGTGCGCTTGGGTGCCCCTCTGGGTGTACAGAGGTTAGTCTGAGTGGCGTCTTTCTCATTTGTTCATAAGTGAATGATTGTGCATGTGTTGTATGTCGTAGTATGTCGTCACATAAAAGGGAGGGAGCAGATAACCATTACGTTAAGATAATATTGGACCAAACTATTTACTAGCTCTAAACAGTTTCTTGTACCCCTTAACCTGTCTTCAGAAGTTGCATAGAGTTATAGTAGTGTGTAAATTAAATATTGTGGAAAAACAATTAGTCTTGTATTTTTCTGTATGTGTGTGTACATATATTATATATATATATACATATATATATATAAAATTATGTACTTCTGGCAATTCTATCTGTATTTAAAGATGTGACAATCTTGACACCGATTTTAAGAATAGCTGTGAGACTGAATCAAAGTAAAGATGTCCCTACCAAGTAAGAACTGATGCGTGTTAAGAGGGTACAGATTTATCAGCCGATTTGGTCAGTTGCCTCCGCTGCTGGTTGATTTTCCTCATTGTGTAAACATTGACAGGTATGTGACAAATGGGAAAAAACAATCCAAATAATAAAGTGGCATATTGGTGTTCAGCAATATAAACCGAGTCCCGTGTTTCCGTTTCTTCTCATGACCCGGCTTCCCACACGCTGTGCACCTGTGCCGCCTGGTGCGCCTAAAAAAATGGAACCGTGACTGTTCTTGCTTTGAACTGCTGACCGCCAGGCTCCAGGACTGCCTGTTACTTGTGCTTTGCTCCGCTGGCCCATCGCTTTCCTCGCTGGCCGGCCTCTGTGCTCCCTGCTGATGGAATGAAGCGACGCCGAGTGCCGCGGGCTCCCACTTCTCCCCTCCTTCCTCCACCCCTGTCCGCGTCCCCTGCCCTTCTCCTGGTGGGGGAGTCCAGCGTCAGCTCCTTCACTCACCCTTGGGGCTGTACAGGTGTGAGGCAGCGCGACGACTCCCCATCATGCTCTTCTTTCTCTTGCACCATCAATCTTTGCTTCTCTGCTAGATCATTCCTAAGGGTACAGAAACCAAACTTGACTTTATTCCCGATCTTTAAAAGATGTCTTTGTGGTCCTCTCTCCTCTTTACTCTTTGGGTCCTTCCGGTCAGGCTCTTGCTGCTGTTGTCCCACGGTGACTTCCCTGCTCAAGGTCAGCAGTGACCTCTGTGTGCTAAAACCCAGAGGTCAGTTTTTAAAGACGGCTTTGAGACACAAACCACGTACCACACGGTTCACCAGTTGTACAGGTCAGTGGTTTTAGTGTAGAGTTGTGCAGCCATTACCATAAACCCCAAAAGAAATCTGTACCCGTGTGCACTTCCCCTTCCCGTCAGCTCTCCGCCATAGCTCAGGCCCCGCCGCCAGAGCCCCAGGGGCCTGCTTCAAGCCCACGGTAGCGTGTGAGGAGTTGGTCAGCCTTCCCTGGAAACCTCCCGTCGTTCTGGGGCCCGCTGTCACCTCACTGCTTTTCATCCTCCTGACTCCTCTTTCTCCCGAACTCTGAACTTGGAGTACCGCAAGGTTCATTTCTGGATCCTTCTCTACACTCAGTCTCTCTGCCATCCCATTCAGTTTACATGCTGATAGAACCCAAAATATTTTTAGCCCACCTCCTAGGAACACCAGATTCCAACAACCTATTTGACTCAGCTATGTGGGTGTGTCTAATAAGCACCTTAGTTTTTATATGTTCAAAACTTAACAACCTTCCCCTCAAATCCTGACCCTCCTAATGCTTCCCATGTCCTAAGTGGCTGCTCTCAACCTTGTTGCATGAGAATCTTGGTATCGTCCTTCCCTCTGTCATTCCAGTATCCAATCTGTCAGCTAACCTTTTTTTTTTTATGGTGAGAGCAACCGTGCACAAACTGGATGGGGTGGGGTAGGGGAGTGGTGGGGGGAGGGGGGAGAGAGAGAGAGAGAGAGAGAGAGAGAGAGACAGAGAGACAGAGAGACAGAGAGACGGAAAGAAAGAGAGGAGAGAATCCCAAGCAGGCCCCACACTGAGTGTGGCTTGATCCCATGACCCTGGAAGCATGACCTGAGCTGAAATCAAGAGTCAGATGCTCAAATGACTAAGCACCCAGGTGGCCCCCAACAGCAAATCTTACGCACCATTCAAAAACTGACCCCTTCTTGGAGCGCCTGGGTGGCTCAGTCAGTTAAGCGTCCGACTTTGGCTCAGGTCATGATCTCACAGTTTGTGAGTTCAAGCACCACGTCGGGCTCTGTGCTGACAACAAGAAGGCCTGGAGCCTTCTTTGGATTCTGTGTGTCCCTCTCTCTCTGCCCCTCCCCTGCTTGTGTTCTCTCTCTCAAAAATAAATAAAACATAAAAAAAAAGACCACAAAACACAAAAATTGACCCCTCCTCAGTGCCTTCACTGTGAACACTCTAGCCCGTGACACCAGCCTCACTCAAAGGGACACCTGTGAACTCCTGGAGCTTGCTGCTTTTGCCCTTCCCTTTCTCTTGTCTGTTCTCCATTCAGCAGTGTAACTGCTCCTTTTGTTTATTTTTTTGTTTTCTTTAAATATAATTTATTGTCAAGTTCGCTAACATACAGTGGATACTATGTACTCTTGGCTTCAGAAATAGATTCCTATGATTCATTGCTTCCATACAACACCCAGTGCCCATCCCAACAAGTGTCCTCCTCAATGCCCATCGCCCACTTTCCCCTCTCCCCTACACCCCACCCCCATCGACCCTTAGTTTGTTCTCTGTGTTTAAGAGTCTCTTATGGTTTGCCTCCCTCCCTCTGTGTTTGAAACCATGTTTTCCCTTCCCTTCCCTTCCCCCATGGTCTTCTGTTAAGTTTCTCAAATTCCACATAGGAGTGAAAACATACGATATGTCTTTCTCTGACTGATTTCACTCAGCATAATACCCCCTCTCCCCAGATCCATCCATGCTGTTGCAAACGGCAAGATTTCATTCCTTCTCGTTGTCAAGTAGTATTCCATTATATATATAAACCGGGTTTTCTTTATCCATTCATCAGTGATGGACATTTGGGCTCTTTTCATAATTTGGCTATTGTTGAAATCGCTGCTATAAACATTGGGGTACATTACCCCTGTATCCTTTGGCTAAATTCCTAGCAGGGCTATTGCTGGGATGTGGGGTAGTTCTATTTTTAATTTTTGAGGAACCTCCATACTGTTTTCCAGAGGGGCTGCACCAGTTTGCATTCCCACCAATAGTGCAAGAGGGTTCTCATTTCTCCACATCCTCGCCAACATCTGTTGTTTACTGAGTTGTTAATTGTAGCCACTCTGAGGTGATATCTCAGTGTGGTTTTGATTGGTATCTCCCTGATGATGAGTGATGTTGAGCATCTTTTCATGTGTCTGTTGGCCATCTGGATGTCTTCTTTGGAAAAGTGTCTGTTCATGTCTTCTATTTTTTCACTGGATTATTTGTTTTTTGGGTGTTGGGTTTGCTAAATTCTGGATATTAACCCTTTATCCAATATGTCATTTGCAAATATCTTCTCCCATTCTGTCGGTTGCCTTTAGGTTTTGTTTACTGTTTCCTTTGCTGTGCAGAAGCTTTTTATCTTGATGAGGGTCCCAATAGTTCGTTTTTACTTTTATTTCCCTTGCCTTTGGAGACATGTCGAGTAAGAAATTGCTGTGGCTGAGGTCAAAGAGGTTGTTGCCTGTTTTCTCCTCTAGGGTTTTGATGGTTTCCTGTCTCACATTCAGGTCCTTCATCCATTTTTGAGTTTATTTTTGTGTCGTGTAAGAAAGTGGTCCAAGTTCATTCTTCTGCATGTTGCTGTCTAGTTCTCCCAGCGCCATTTGCTAAAGAGAGTGTCTTTTTTTTCCATTGGATACTCTTTCCTGCTTTGTCAAATATTAATTGGCCATACATGTGTGGGTCCATTTCTGGGTTCTCTATTCTATTCCATTAGTCTATGTGTCTGTTTCTGTGTCAATACCATACCGTCTTGATGATTACAGCTTTGTAGTAGAGATTCAAGTCTGGAATTGTGATGCCTCCTGCTTTGGTTTTCTTTTACAACACTACTTTTGCAATTCAGGGTCTTTTGTGTGAGTGACCCTTTTAAAAGCTAACTCATGTTATATTTTGAAAGGTACTTAATTTCCAAATATTTAGAGATTCTCCACGTAAGTTTCTGTTACTGATTTCTAGTGCAGTTCAGTTTTGGTCAGAAATTATGCTTTGCATAATTTAAATCTTTTTAAGCTTACCAGAAGTCTTTTTGTGGCTTGGCTAATTGCTTTCTTTGGTGAGTGTTTTTGTGAGTGTTGGAAAAGTACGGCTCTAAGTAAAGTGTTCTATGTGTATCAGTCAGCTCAGGTTGCATCCTAATGTTGATTCGAGTTTTCAGTATACTTACTGATTTTCTCTCTCCTATCACTTAGTGAGGAAGAAGTACTGAGATCTGTAATTTTGGATTTGCTATTTCTCCTTTTAGTTCTGTCCTCCTTACTTCATGAAATTTGAAGCTTTGTTGTCAGGTACATGCACATTTAAGATTGTTAGGTCCTCCTGACAAATTGATCTTTTTTCATCATTATGAAATGTTCCTCTTTATCTCTGGTAAATTATTCTGTCATGAAATCTACTTTGTGTGATATAGCCACTCCGTTTTCTTTGATTTGTAGGACTATATCTTTTTCCGTCTTTTTACTTTTCCATCTTTTTACCTTTAACCCGTGTCTTTATATCTAAGCTAGAGTTATTTTGTTTTTGGATTTTTTTTGTTGTTCTTTATAGATAGGAAGCATACATTGGGGGCCTTATTTTTTATGCAGTCTGCAGATCTTTGCCTTTTATTTGCAGTGTTTTAGATCAATTACATTTAGCATAATTATCAACATGGTTGAGTTTAAATCTACCATCTTTCTGGTGTTCAGTATGTCTTCTCTGTCTCTTGTTTCTTTTCTACTCTTTTACTCTCTCCTTTTTGTTTGAGCATCTTTACTGGCTTATTGGTTGTGCCTCTTTAATTTTTTAGTGGTTACTATAGGAATATATATAGATATATATGTATATATATGTGTAAATGTGTGTGTGTGTATATATATATATATACTTAGTACCATATATCTCTCTCTCTATATATATCCATGTATAAAACTACAATCTAGGGGCGCCTGGTGGCTCACTTGGTTGAGCATCCAATTCTTGATTTCGAGCCCCATGTCGGGCTCCATGCTGAGTGTGGAACCTGCTTAAGATTCTCTCTCTCCCTCTGCTCCTCTCCCCTGCTAGCACACATCATCTCTCTCTCAAAACAAAAACAGAAACAAACCCCATGGTCTACCTCGTGTAGAATGTAAGACTCTTACAATTGTATACTCCATTTCCTCCTCCTATTCTTTGTGTTGTTGGCATACATTTTATTTTTACATATGCATAAATATTTTTGGTTTGAATTGTTTTCTTTTTAAGAGATGAAACATGAGGGGAAAAGTCTCTTCTTTTACCAACACCTTTATCATTACCAGCACTCTTCATTTCTTTGTGTAGATCCCCATTTTGGTATTTTCCTTCTGTCTTTAGAATTTAGAATTTTCTTACAGTGAAGGTCTGCTGACAGTATATTCTGTCACTTTTGTCTGTACTTGTCTAAAAAGTACTTTTAATTCATGAAGGACATTTTCATTGGGTATCGAATTCTAGGTTGATAGTGTTTTAGTACCATCCTAGACACATTTTACATTCTTGAGTGCTGGATTTTTTTATTCATGTAAAAGTGTTGGTTTTCATTTTGGCATACAGTTACTTGGAATTGGTAGATCCTTTGGGGTCTTGCTTTTAAAGTGTGTTGGGACAGATCCAGGGCTAATGTGGCCCAGCTCTGAGACAGTGCCTCCTAAGCATTCTGCTGAAGTGACACATTACTCCACTGAAGCACGCCAGACTTCAAGCTGCCCCTCTGCCATTCTGCCCCCACAGCGGCCCTCTGGGATCTGGGGAGGGACAGATGAGAGGGCAAAGTGGGCTTTAGCCTTCCTTGAGCTAACAGGATTGCCAACGCGGGCCTATTAGGACCCCTGACTCCAGAATGGAGTATTGGTGGACACCCCACTGCAAGCAAAGCGTTAACAGGATGAGAAGTTAGGAAGAGAAAAAAACGGAAGTTTGGTCATTGTGAGTTCATAATTCCCTTAGGGAAGAAATGAGGATTTCACTTTGTACCAGAGGAAGATCAGAGATGGTGATGTGTGGCAGGGCACTCACTGCTGGGAGGGTCCTGAGAGTTCCAAGGAGGGTGAGTCCAGGGAGGGAATCAGAGTCGAGTGCCAGGGACGGAGAACTGATTAGCTGGGCAGATGGGGATCGCCAGCTCCTGTACATGCCAGGAGCCCCGAGGGGACTTTGCTGAGGGAGAGTCCGCTTTGCCCCTTTGCTCATTCATCCTTCCCCTAGGATGCTGAGTTCTAAGCTGGAATACTGGCGGGACTGGAGGCTGGGGCGCCCTGCTGGAAGGAGGGTGCTAAGTGGCTGGCGTTAAGGTGGAGACTTGAGTGTGTGAGGCGCGTCATCAGCCTGTGGGCCCCTTGACTTAATGCTCTGCTTTTAGTTTGTTGTCTTGAAATTCTCAGCAACCTTCGAGCAAGGATACCGCATTTTCGCTTTGCGCTGGGCCCTGAGGGTTACGCACGTGGCTGAGAGGTGGCTTGCAGGTCTGTCCTCCGCAAGTATGGGGAGGCGATCTCAACACCGATAAGGGAGGGCTTTGGCAAGAGTACAGGCCCTGCGGGAGCAGTAAAGGCCAGAGACAAGTCCAGACGCCCTGCAGCGTGGGGGTAAGAGAAAGCACGGAGGAGGCAAGGAGTGGAGACCACAGCTCGTGCTGTGAGGAGCAGGCAAGCCCGGGGAACTTCTGAGGCCGAGCGGTCTGTGGATCAGCTCTGGGCACCAGAGCCTCCCCTGAGCTCTGGAGACTGAGGTGGAAGCAGGTCCTTGGAGGTGGGAAGTGTCAGGGGAGAGATGGATGTGGCCAGGTGAGTGGTGGGTGTCACTTTGATAGTGCCTGGCCGAGGGAGGGGTGGGGGCACACTGCCCCTGCCTCACCGTGGGGACGTTGAGGCTCAGGGGGCCTGCCCAAGGGCGCACCATGGGACCTGACCCCGGAGGCCACCCGGATGGGGCGAGTTGAGAAGGGCATTACCTTTGACCTTCCAGGACCTGAGAGCTGGGCAAAGCAGTGTTAAGGCCTTGTGCTAGAAGGTTCCACTTTAACCCACGCTAGAGCTTGTACATGACGGGTCGATGCATCTTGTTACCTCTCTAACACCTGAGAAATAACAAATTTGGGGACACACCTGGTCCTGGGTGGGTGGGGTGCAGACCTGTAGGTAAGACCTGGATGGACAGCTTATCGCGCCTCGTGAGGTGACATCATTAGATTCGGGCCCGAGAGGGCTGGTCCCACGACGTTGCCCAAAGAATTCCAGCCGTTGGAAGCGTCCTGGGGCTGCAGAGCTAGTCTCGGACCCGCCGCCTGGGAGGACGCTGGCACCAGGGGGGCCCCCAGGGCGCCCGTGGTCTGCGAGCCAACAGTGCCGTCAGCGTGTGCGTGCGGAAAGCACGCACGGCGACAACCCGCCTGGTGGACACGCGGTTTGGGTGCAAGCCGGCCACGTGGCCGCGTTGATCCAGGTTAATGCAGACCCCGGCCCGCGGCCTGCCTTCGGGTGAGGTGCCGCGGCGCTCCTCCTGGCCGGCGGGCGGGCGGTGGCGGCGGGGTGCCCGGCAGGGCCCGGGGCAGGCAGGGCGCCCTCAGGCCGGGGACCGCCTGGTCCGCTAGCTCGCGCCCCCCCTCCCCCCGAGTCTGGATTCAGCCGACCCCATCTGTGCCGGGCAACCCCGCGGTGGCTTCGGCCTTGGGCTCCGGGGCGGCTCGGAGGGGCGGAAGTTGCTTTAGGCGGCTCAGCGGCCTCGTCAGGGCGGGGGCGGAAGTGGTTCCCCTTTCCGCTTTGGCGGCTGCGCAGAGGGAGGCCGGTGCCCGGGTCTATACCGGAGTCGCCCCCGGGGTACTCGGCCCTCCGCCGTCGCGTCCTGGTGGTGAAGGCGCTGTGAGGTGAGGATTCGGTGCCCGTCGGGGGCGGGGGACGGCCGCGGTGCCCTGTCCCCCGAGAGGGGCCGCAGCCCCGGACGTCCCCGTGCTGCCCCGCGTCCCCCTGCCTGGGCCTCCGCACGCGCGGGCCGGGGTGGGGGTGGGGGGCACGAGGAAGGGGCCACGTGCTCCGGACACTCGGTGCCCGGGGTCTCCCTTCCCCGAGCCAGGTTCCCCAGCTCCAGCCGGTGCGGAGGAGGCCGCCGTGTCTGCAGGCCGCGCGCGCGCAGCGTGATCTGGGCCAGGCGCTCCGGGAGGGCTTGGTTCCGCGTTTCCTCGTGTCGGGCCATCCCTGCGGCCCCTGCCGGCTGTCCGGGGGCCCCCAAGCCTCGGGGAGGAGGGAGGTCGACCGCTGCCGGCCTCCAGGGAGCTGGCGGGGCTCTGGTCCTGCACGCGGCTGCTCCCCTGCCCCAGGTCCTGGTCAGGCCCAGGGGCAACTTGGCCAGTGGGTCGGGAGGTTCCCCCCCCGCCCCGCCGGGACCACGGTGACGAGGCAGCGGGACAGGAGGCTGCCTCTTTCTCTCCCGGAGGGAAGCAAGAAAGGCCCCCACCCTCACGTGGCTCTCAAAGCTCGGTGAGCGCGAGCCTCGTGGCGGGCACCCTCCAAGCTGCAGACTCTTGGGCCGGGCTGCGAGGCGGGACCGGGGCGTCCGCTGCGACAAGGTCCAGGTGACCGGCTCCCAGAGGACCGCGAGCACCGAGGAATTTGGGGCCCTGTGTTGCGAGCGAGGCCCGCAGCCGCGTGGCCCCGGCCCGGACTCGCCGCCCAGCCGGTTGCGGCCCCGGATGGCTTGCTGCACCCCTACCGTGGACTCTTCCGGCGGCGTCCGCACCTTCCCGGCTGCCTGCTTCCCTCCTGCCAGGCCCGGGGAGTGTCTCCCCTCCTCTGAGGAGGCTGCGGCCCCTCTCCTGGTTGGGATGAAAGGGCGCTCCCAAGCTGAGGGACACAGCTGCCCCGGCACAGGGGACACGCCTTCCCTCCAGGCTCCGGTGGCTCCAGCCTGTCAGGTTCCCTTCTCTTCAGGCCACCTAAAGGTGGGTGTAGGGGACAAGGACTTGGCCCGGGGCACATGCCAGGTGCCATCCTTGCAGGCGGTGTGATTCTTGAAATAACTCAGGGGGAGGAGTCGGCCGCCCGCCTGGCCTCTCTTTCTGTAGCCTTCTGTCTTCTGTCGCTGGCTTCCTGCATGGTAAAGGGAGGGAGCTGCAGGGGTTAGGGGGGAGGAGCCAGCAGGTGGCAGGCAGCTGGGCGAGGGCTGTGGTACCATCCTGGCCAATGCGGGCCTCCGTAGGGCTGTGGAGAGCTGGCTGTGCTGCTGCAGGAACCCTGCGTGTCTCAGTTTCCTCATTTGTGAAAGAACAATAGAGGGAAACTGAGGCCCACAGGATATATCAAGGGGGTCACTGAGCTCCCGGCCTCCAGCTCCATCTTACGACCGGGCGTCCCTCACCACTGGCTGCTCGCTTCCTCCCAGAAGCCACTAAGATAAAGATTTGTCCTTAAGCCTCAGCTTTTGAGCCGCTGGTAAATAGTGTGACAGTGTGGGCCTCAGGAAGGACAGGACTGTCCACGACCCGACCCGTTCTCCCCAAGGCTGCCTCCCAGGGGCTGGGCTCTCCAGCACACACCCAGGCCCCGTCATAGGGATACTTTGGGGTCTCTGGGGCGCCAGCTAAATCTCAGGGCACAGAACCGGAGGCGATGCTGTTGTATGAGGGGAGTCAGGCTGAGCAGCAAACCGGGCCGGGGCCAAGCAGCGCCTGGATCAAGGCCCACTGACAAGCTGCGCGCTTAGGGACAGTATCTCGGATCTCAGGGAGGCGAGCTGGGGGGAGGATGCCTTCCGTGGGGGGTGCTGTGCGGAGCTCCCCAGCAGGTTGGAGGCTCAGCCCCTGCCCCTTGCCTGCCCAGCGAAGGCGGTGGTCACCCCCAGGGCCCAGCCTCTCCCCGGGTGGCTGAGGCGCTTTTCCTGGGCCTGCCCAAGCAGCCACTCCACCACTTGAAAGCCAGTGGTGACAAGGCCTGGAGTCCAAACTCGGGTCTGGCCTTCTCTGCGCGACCGCGGTGCGAGCAGCCCCTCCGCCCACCGCTGAGACCTGCAGGGATGGACCCACAAGGCTCCACAGCCCTTTCCTGCCTGTCCCAGCCTGCTCCTCCCCGGGGGGCCGCTGCGGGGTCCCTTCTGGCTGCTCTTCGGCTATGCACCCTTCGCGGCTGGGGCTGGCACCTCGAGTCCACGCGGTCAAGGTAGGGGCGTCTCCACTCCGGTCTGCTTTGTGGGACAGGCGGGCTGAGGACGCGAGAGCAGGGCTGTCTTGCAGCTGCAGCCCCCAGCGGTCCCCGTGAGAGCCGGGGCGCAGAGAGGGCGGCCCCCTCGGGTGTGGCCAGCAGGAGGCCTGGGGGGCGGGCGGGGACGGCGAGGACCCGTGGCCAGCAGTGTGGTGGTGGCCCGGAGGCAGAG
Source organism: Proteles cristata cristata (assembly GCA_017311185.1). NCBI lineage: Eukaryota > Metazoa > Chordata > Mammalia > Carnivora > Hyaenidae > Proteles > Proteles cristata. The sequence goes on from JAESUZ010005295.1 coordinate 592,332, forward strand.
GGGAGCCCAGAACCAGGACGCAGGCCCAGTTGGCAGGCAGGAGCACTAAGGAGGACGGGGTGCGGGCCGCAGTGAGTGCGGTCTGGGGGGGGCAGGGACCACCAGCCTCCCTCTGGGACCACCTGGCCGGCCCCACGCACCACCCCCCACCCCGTCCCCGGGGCCCCGGCAGAGGCGGGCTGTGTGTGTCCCATGCCCCAGGGGTGCTGTGTCCCCCGTGCAGGCCTGGCTCAGCCCCGGTGACGCACTGCGCTTCTGCCGGGTCACACTGCGGAAGGGCGGAGGGGGGGCGCCTGGGAAAGACGGCGTCGGGTGCAGGGACCCCTGGGCGCTGCTTGGGCACCTCGCGTGCGAGGCGAGGAGGGCCAACCCGGAGGGGCCACCGCTCAGAGGTGGCTGTGCGCTCACGGGCGGGGAGGTGAGCTAACAGGCTTCACAGCCCAGTGTGCTCGTGTGCCCGACCCCCACGGCCAGGACCCGCGGGAGACCCGGAGCTGGCCCCGGGGCCCCGTCTCCCCTTTCTCCTTCCCCAGCAAACACAGGCGCCCCGGCGGGACTGAGGGGAAGCTCCCGGAGGCCCCAGGCTCGGGACTGTAGTGGTGGCTGCTGATCGCTGCTGTTTCAAAACACGGGCCTGTTCCAGAAAGCATTCATTAAGCATCGAACCACCACTGAATAACTGTGCCTTAGACCAAGCGGGGAGCAGGTCCGTGCTGGCAGACTGGGTGGCCCGGCGGGACCAGCGGAGCAGCCCTGAGCGGCAGACGGGGGCAGTGAGGGCCCCCAGCACGCCGTGCCCAGCAGGATGGCTGCGCCGGCTCCACTTACGTGAAAGAGGGAACCAACGTGTGCCAGGCCCCCTGGGGGAGACAGGTCTAGAAGCTAGAAGGTCCTCAGCCCCTCTCGGCTCTTTCCCAAGTGGAAGGAAAGGCCCGTAGGTCTGTGGCGGCCTGGCTGTGAGGGACACCGACCCTGGCAGGGGGCGCTGGCTGCCCAGAGCTGGGCGACGGGCAGGGCAAGGAAGCCAGGCTCTGCCCTCCCGGGTGGTCCTCCTGGTTACACTGCGGCAAGGGGAGCGGCCTGAGCTCGAGTCACCGTCTTCGTGCCTGAGAAAGAGGTGTGGGCAGCCACGGGCACAGGCGGGGGTGGATGGCACCCCTGGGCGGGGCCGCCTTCCGCAGGGGAGAGCCCATGCCAGGGTGCCGGGTGAAAGCATGAGCGCGAGGTCAGCCCCGGTGGCCTTGCCAGGTCCTAGGAGGGGACAGGCCCCAGGCTGTGGAAGTGACACACAGGTGCCCAGCCGCAGGCTGAGCCCCACTCCCCGCGCCCGCCTTTGTGGCTCCTGGAACGACGTGACCAGGGCTGGCTGCGGGAGGGGGGCATCCCCGTCCACGTACGGCAAGTAGGAGTCAAGAAAGGTACGGGTTGCCTTTAATAGCTCCGTTACTATGGTTTTTGGTGAGAAAGGGTCTGTTAACATAACTGCAAAATAGAACCGGGGAAGAGAAGAGGTATTTAGAGCCGTCCAGGTGCCGGAGACACTGCCTCGCGACACACGCTCCCTCTCGATTGGGGCTCAGCAGGTGGCCCCTTCCGAGTGGCTCCATGGTGGCGCGGTGGGCACACACCCTGACCTGCTGCCAGGGCCGCAGGTGTGACAGTGGCTGTGAGGGGTGAGGCCCGGGGGCAGGGGGGGCGGGGAGGCGGCGGGAGCAGGCCTGGCCACCGGGACCCCAGGGGGAGGGCGTGCCTGCTGCCTGGCACTGCTTCCTGTGGCCACGGATTGGCTCTGGCCTCTGCCCTTGCTCAGGGGCAGCCTGGGTGGGCGCTCAGGCCTCCTTGTCCTTAAGGCCTTCCGGATTCCGCCTTCAGGTTTTCGGCCATGAGCTTCATTTGCTGTTGAGAGAACACAGGACACTGGGTGAGCCGCGCGCGCTTGAGTGGTGGCCCCTGGGTGGCTGGTGGCACCAGCGGCGGTGGTGCCCCTGGAGCTCCATCAGAGCGCCTCTGAACCCACAGGAGCCAGAGCTCTGATGCAGCCCGAGGCTTCCGGAGCGTGCAGAGCCTCGGCTTTGACCCTGACGAGATGGGAGCCAGAAGGCGTGGGGTGGGAACGTGGCGTGGAGCCAGCACGGTGGGGGTTCTCCCGATCCGGAAATGAGCAGCAGCTGGAATCTCCCTCCCCCGGACCCCCCGGACCCCCAGCACACGAGGGGCGGGGACGGGACAGAGCAGGGGGCCCGAGCATGGACGCGGGGCCAAGTCTGTGTTCTGTCCTTGTAAACTGGGCGACCCTGCAGATTTGATGTCTCTGAGCCGTTGTTTCCACATTTGCGCGGGGAGAGTCCTGGTGCTGGTTTGCAGGGTGGCCGTGGGGGACACTGTGCGTGAAACCCCTGGCCCCGAGAGATGTGCCGAAACAGTGGATGTTTCTAGGGGCCTCTGTCCCTGCAGACACAGGACCCCCCGCCCACCCCACCCCCTGCGGCCCAGTGTCACTGGGGGCATCCTGTGACATCTCCCCGAGGGCCAGGCCGTGGTGGGGGTGGGTCTGCTGCTCCCCATCCTGGTCCCCCCCCCCCGGCTCCCAGGCCCTGTCCCGGGGGTGCTGGAAAACATCACCATGGCTCCGCCTTGTTTGTTAAAAAAATGAATAACTCCTTTGGAATTTGGCTTAAAATACACACGCTGATTTTTGACAACCGTTACTTACTTAGGGGAAAACAAGACTCTGCACATGACGGCGCTGGTGCCCCAGGCACCTGGCTGCCCCTCCTGGAAGCCCCCGGTGGCACACGGGGCCGGACACGGCAGCACGCTCCCTCCGGCTTTTAGGGACAGGAACCCCTTTTGTGGACTCTCATCGAACTCTCGGTCTCCTGCGTCAGCCCCATCTCCCCCTTGAAGGATCCTGTAGATCCGCGGCGCCTCAGGAGACCGCGCTCACTCCACACCTTCTCTGAGCCTGGCCTGTCGTCTACGGGGGGCACAGCGATGGGAGCCCGCGGCTGCTGCTCCCCGCGTGCGGGCTGGGGAGGGACCTGCCACGTGCCGGCTTGTCCACAGCAGGCTCGGGGGTGGGGGGCTTCTGCGGGGCGAGGGGACCGTCTGCCTGTGTGGGACGCAGTGGGCTCGCCTAGGGCAGGCCGTGGGCACCGGGGCGGACGGTGGCCTGGGCACCCACAGCTGCAGTGTCTACACAGCCTCCGGCCTGATGGGGGGATGGTGACGGTCTGATTCAGTTCACAGACCCGGAGAAGCAGGACTGCAGGCCACGCGAGTCTCCCAGAAGCCGTGTCCTTTCTACTCCCTGTTCTCTTAGGGGCCCACTCGGCCCGTTAACTGCTGATGTCACACACCCGCCCCCAGGAGAGCCGTGGCCCAGAGTTGTAGACGCTTCCAGCTGATGTCTTCTAATACTTAGGAGACCTTCTTAAAGTGTCTTTTTATGAGAGACCATGAATCTTTTTTCTGATTTGACAAGTAACCAGTAAGAAACGAAAGGCTACATAAATTTAAACTACAACTATAATGAGGATAAAACACTCCCTCCCTAGCTTGTCAGAGAACCTTCTAGCATGCTTCCCCAGGATTCCATATGGGGAGGAAGTTCAAACTGGGTTTTAATCCAGAGGAGAGGCTCCCTGCAGGGTGCAGGCTGCTCCGTGTGTGTGTGTGTGTGTGTGTGTGTGTGTGTGTGTGTGTGTGTCTGCTGCTGGGAGCCCTTGGGTGCAGGCTGCTCCGCGTGTGTGTGTGTGTGTGTGTGTGTGTGTGTGTCTGCCGGGAGCCCTTGCCTGCAGGGGTGTCTGCAGATCTCCCAGTCTGCTCCGCGTGTGTGTGTGTGTGTGTGTGTGTGTGTGTGTGTGTGTGTGTGTGTGTGTGTGTGTGTGTGTGTGTGTGTGTGTGTGTGTGTGTGTGTGTGTGTGTCTGCCGCGCCGGGAGCCCTGCCTGCAGGGGTGTCTGCATCTCCCAGGTCTGCTCCGTGTGTGTGTGTGTGTGTGTGTGTGTGTGTGTGTGTGTGTGTGTGTGTGTGTGTGTGTGTGTGTGTGTGTGTGTGTGTGTGTGTCTGCTGCTGGGGTTCTTGCCTGCAGGGGTGTCTGCAGATCTCCCAGGTCTGCTCCCCGTGTGTGTGTGTGTGTGTGTGTGTGTGTGTGTGTGTGTGTGTGTGTGTGTCTGCCGCTGGGAGCCCTTGCCTGCAGGGGTGTCTGCAGATCTCCCAGGTGGGGTCCCCCCACTCTGCAGCCGGGCTGAGGGTTCTGTCTGACATGCCCTCTCCCCTCAACGACCCAGCTTTAAGTGACTTTCCTCTCAGGCCCGAGGTGGGAAGCTCACTCAGGCCAGGGAGGGACTTACCTCGCCCCCCAGCCCCCGCACCTGCCCTGCTCAGGGTAAGGCCTGGCTCCTGGGCACAGGGATGTCCAGGAGGTCCCGGGCGATCTGCACTGAGCTGCAGAGGTAGGCAATGGCTGGCGCCCCCACCGTCCTCGCGTGCTCAGCTGAGGCAGGGAGAGCACCTGTCGCTGTGCAGAGGGGTGACTGGGCCCCTGCAGCCCTTCCCCTGTGCGGCGGCTCCCTCGGGGCCTGATCTGCCTCATGGAGCTTTGTGACCCACAGTGGGCGGGAGGGCTTGTGCCCCCCAGACCTTTGCCGGCGCAGTGCTGAGCGCCTGGCCGTGGGGGGCTCGGGCTTGGCTGTCTCCCTGCACCGCCCGTCCTTCCTGCTGGACGTGCTGAGCCGGTGCCAGGACCAGGGCGCCACCGCCATGGCCGAAGCCCACAGAGACACCAGCAGCTCAGAAGAAACAAGCTGCAATGGCCCGCCTGCCAGAGATGGCGGGTTAAACTGGTTTTGAGGTCAGTGAGCAACACCCAAATCCTCCCTGTGCAAACACGCCGGCCGCCATCTTCCTCCCGAAAGAGTAAGAAGCTACTGGGCCTTGAGATGGCTTCTCTCAGGTCCCGGTCCGGGTTCCCTGCTGCTGTCATGAACTTGTAACAGAACCTCTACCCCACAGTCCTGGTGAGGAGGAGCCAGGAGGCCGAGCCCCCGCCCACAGCCTCCCCTGCACGGGGTGGGGGGTGGCGGGGGGGGCATGAGCGTTGGCAGACTGAACTCTGCACAGACAACCTAATCTGAAAGAATCTTGATGATCATTCAGTCCTGTGGCCGCTTACAGCTCTGGAGTCTCTCAAGTGCAGATTCATAGGCCCCTCCCTGAGCCGCTAACTCGCTGGTCTGTAGTGGGGCCCGGGTCTCTGAAGTTTCCCCCTAGCCTTTCCCAGACCGGGCATCTCTGATTTGTTGACTGCCACCTTTCAAAGGTCAGCAGCTGGAGGGGAGGGGTATGGGTGGGACCCTTCTAGGCCCCGCTGTGGGCTCAGGCTGAGTCCCGGAGCAGCACCCAGCCTGTGCTGGCCCCTCTGGGCACCAGGCTGCCACACCCTCCCCACCCCCCCACCCCCACCGCCCCACCGCTTCTTTGCCTGGGGGGAGGGGTTTGGGAAGGAGCAGCATTATTCCTTTTTTAAAAAAAACCTGGCTTCTTTAGGGATTCTTAAAACCTTATTAAGAATATGAGCAGGATAATAGTGCTTTCTTCCCCACAAGAAGCATCAGAATGAAGAGAATGAAATCTTCCCTAATTCGTGACTCAGTAAAGCACTCACGCTCCAAGATAACTCTTTAAAAAGCACAGAGTGACTTCTTGCATCATTATTAGTGATGTAATAAGAGGAACCTGATCTCTGAGCATGTAGTCCGAGTGCATAGCTTCACATGAGGAAGGACGCACAACTGGCCCCTCTTCCCTGCGGACAAGTACAGAGGTGCTTTCTGAGGCCCCTCGCCCCCTGGGCTTGTGGCAGAGACTCCGAGACTCTGGCGGAGCCCACGACTGGCTTCAGGATGTCTCTGTTCACAGCGCTCAGAAATCACAACCGGTGGATTCCCTTCTGGCCCAGCGTGAAAGCTGTCAGCAGCTACTCCATCCCCGTTCCGCACAGAGGCCTATTTGGGCAGCTCCTGGCTGAAGGGCAGAAAGGGCCTGTGCGTTTGTCTCTTCCTGTTTCCCTTCTCCTAGGTTCTGGACTACCCCCAGGTCACTTGGCCCAGAGGCGCTGTCGCTCACCATCACCCTCCGCTGTAATTCCTGCACTCCACTCACACCAGCTGTTTTTGTCCATGTTTATGTGCAGGTTTTTCCTGCTTCAATATTTTACCCACCTCGTGTGTCCTCTGGAGAGGGCACCACCCTGCTCTCTGCCCCCAGGGGCCCGCTCTGCATAAACGTCTGTGGAAGAGGACCACAGCGCAGGGACCACAGCCTGGAGCCCAGGGACCACAGCAGCCACCAGGGAGCTTAGAGTTCAGCCTGTGCCAACATGACCACAGTGAACTGGTAAGTAAACTGCAGTACTGGTGTATGTAAATGAGACACACATTCTCAGACCACAAAGCCGTTGGTCACATGGATGAGATCACAGAAAAGACCCAAGAGTGTGAGCTTTGTGTCAGAAAGTCCACGATTCTGGAGGCCTAGTTACCTGCACTGGTAGCAGTGCAGGTCTGGGCCCCTCAGGATCAGGACTCAGTGGGGACGGGACTCTCAGCTCCCCCGGAGCCAGCTGGGGGAGGTGCGGGGGGAGGAAACTCAGGGGACACCAAGAAGGTCGCCAAATTACCAGCTTGATCCCAGCTGGAAACTAAGATTCCTCCCAGATCAAAGCCCAGCTCCAAAGAGCCCCGCACCCCCAGTTCCCCCGACAGGCAAGATGCCGGGGGCTGGGGTGGGGGTGGTAGGCGGACACCAGTCCGTTAACTGATAAGCCAGCCCTGCAGAGGGCAGAGTCGGTTTAACTTAAAAACACGTTTTTTTTTTTTTTTTTTTTTTTAATCTACTTCTTAAGTATTATCGTTTGGGTCCTACCTTCTCTGAATAATTGCGCTTCAGAGCTAAATTTCCAAAAGCAGAAGTTAAAAGCCCCAGGAAGGAGAACTCCGCAGATGCCCTGAGCATCAAATGACTTCCTGTGAGAGTGAGGGGCCTGCACACGCCAGAGGTCCCGCCCCCCACCCCCTACCCCCTGGCGTGCACTCATTCCTGACACTTCCCTATTCTGGAAGATGGAGCCAAGGGCGTTCGACCAGGCGTCTCTGAGACCTAGGCCGTTAAAATGACGGATCTGCTGATGCTTCCAAGTTCTATGGGTGGCTGGAAGGCGCAGAGTACAAAGCAAAACTGATGAGAGAGGCCCACCTTGCTGGGTCGGGGGGGGGTGCCGAAAGGCCTCATCAGGGCTGCGCATGGCGTCTGTCCTTCCACAGTCCATCAGTTCTGGTATTTTCTCTGAGTTATGGGCCCCTAAACGCAATCCTTTCCATGCAAAACATACACGCAATCACTAAGAGATTCACGTAGCCGACCCCCCAGTGGCACCTGGGCTTTCTGCCTGGGATGGGCACACACCGTCTACACAGTCTGTCGGGGGCTGCGGGACACAGGTGTGTCCACACCAGCCCCGTGCTTCATGCATGTTCTCTGTACCAGCTGCACGCAGTCCTCAGCTACTTACCTCCCCACCTGCCTGTTTCCTGCATTTCTAACTGCACTTGTGCATCAGAACCTCTTTCCCTCCTGCTTTACTGGTGTAACTTTTTAAAAAATATTTTTTTAATGTTTTATTTCTGAGAGAGAGAGAGAGGCAGCATGAGCAGGGGAGGGTCACAGAGAGAGGGAGACAGAATCGGAAGCAGGCTCCAGGCTCTGAGCTAGCTGTCAGCACAGAGCCCGATGCAGGGCTCGAACCCACAAACTGTGAGATCATGACCTGAGCCGAAGTTGGACGCTTAACAGACTCAGCCACCCAGGCACCCCTACTGGTGTAACTTTTAATGTCTGTCACATTCTATGATTTTTGTGTAACTCAGTGACCAACAGTTGTATCACAATACATACCAGACACTGTTTGAAACTCTATATATGAACTCACTTGCTCCTCATAACCACCATGAGAAACAGACTGTTACCATCATTTTAAAGGCACAGGGAGGCTGGGAAGCCTGCCCAAGGCCACACAGCTCACAGGAGGTCTGAGCCCAGCAGGCCGACACTGCTCTGGTTTTGTGCTATTATAATGGCACCTAGCTCTCTGCCCCAGTCACCGAAGCTCTGAGATGCAGATTCTGCTGGGTCACACTTCCATCTCAAGATGGTTTGCTGAGATTTTTCTGATTCTTCGCGAGGCCTCAATTTTGTCCCATCCCACCTGGTGCAGATTTTCCGCTTCTGGTAAATCTCTAAACCGAGGTAGTCTGGCTCTGGAACCCACCACATTCGCCTCTGTGCCGACCTGTGAGCATGATTTTAAGCATGATATTAAGTTGCTTACAACTCCAGGAAGGAAGTTTGAGAGTTAATTTGTCTTAAGAAGACAGAAATCCTTGGCTGCCTTCTTCTTCTTTTAAAAGAAGGGCCGCTGAAGGGCACCAGCATCAGAAAATATGGGAAATACGTTGGAACATTAGTTGGCAAAATCGCAAGTCCCCAAATAGCTCACTCGCGGAGAGGCTTGTGATGCACGGCCACGAAGGAGAGCACCTCCGACAGGCAACCTGAATCTGGCAGCAAAGTGCAGTTCACTAAACACAGAAAGGGGAGTACAGAGAGTCATACATTATTCAGGAACAACGAAAGTTAAAATAAGCGATGTCTTCTTCGTTAGATGAGGAGAGAAAACTGGTAACAGATGTTGCTTAAAAGGCAGCTGAACTCAATAGATGCGTTTTGGAAACATCCAGATTCGAGTGTGGAGAATGAGAGCATCGGGCCCTGGGGTGCCCGGGGACATCCACAAAGGGGGGTGGCGCGGCATGGCCTGCCACGGGGGATCAGGTCAGAAAGCAGATGTGGAGCAGCAGTGCCGTTACAGATGAAAAGAGCCAGAGTCCTTGAGAACTAAGCCGTGAGTAATCTTAAGGAAATAATATACAGAGCAAACACTCGGTTCTTCTGCATGGCCATCCGCTGTGAGCATCATGACCACAGAAAGAGGTGAGGGCAGTGAGTGTGAGGAAGACAGAACGGGTGTCCTTGGCAAGTCACAAAAGTTGGGTCAAGGGGCCACCAATTCTTCATGAGAAAGGGGAAAAAGCATTTTGTGTTTTGGCAAATAATCACATAGAGTATGGTGATTGGTTTGCCCCAAATCAGAGGGCAAATGACTAAGTTTCGTTTAAAAATCAAGTTACTCTCCTAATGGCCTCTTTCACTGAAACAGCTAGATTTCTGGGTGTGACATTATGCTGCAGAATGAAATGCAGAAGGGAACCTTCCATCCACTCCATCTGCTGCAAAACGGTGCCGGGCTGTTCAGCAAAAGAGATGGAGGTAGACCGTCTAATTGTTTTCCATCAGCCCATGATCCTGACACACCCAGTGATGTTACTTTACAAGACATTAATCCAGCTCTTCAGTTCACCCAGATGACCAAGTGTGCGGTCTGCAGCGAGGCACTCCCTGGACAAGACTGTCACACCATCACCTACTCAGGAACTGGCCTCCTCTTGACCTGACCGCAGGAAGGATGTGCCGGGGCCTCAGGACGTGAGTCCCTTTTCTGTCTGGAAGCCCTGGGTGGGGGTGAGGGGTGTATTCTTCTCTCACCGCAGAAGGGTCCCTTAGGAGGTGAGACCCAGAGAGGCTTGTCACCGGCCAAGGCCAATGATGACCCAGGCAACTCTCATCTTTATCTGTACGTCCTAGGTTGACAGGTAGGGACACGCCAGGGCTCAGGGCTCAGGCTGCGAGTGGAGCAGGAGCAGGCCAGAGGACCCCCGCAGAAGGTAGGCACCACCGGCCACTCCGGAGAAACCCCGCAAGCTCCTTCCATACAAGCCACGGCTCTGTGGCATTTACAGACCCCGTGGCTGAGACGTCAACAATTTGGTTGGTTCGAGGCGCTACACAGAGGCTTATTTAAGAGCCCAAAGAACAGAAAAAAACACTACTGATTATTTGATTAACTGCAGAAATCAAAGGTCTCTAACCGGACCCTGAGCGTGGTGTGAGTGGGTGGTGTGGGGGTCGCTGGGGGGGACCCAGGGCCCAGCCCCCCACAGGGGTCCTGAGTCCAGGAGCACGGGAGGCTGGATTTCACTGTGGCATGGAGCAGAAACCTGACACTTTAGAAAATAAAGGGCTGAGGCAAACATCCCGCTGAATTAAATGGAGGAGACCGGCTACTGCCCACACCAGGGTTTCAACCAGAGATGGTTTTTTTAAACTTTAAAATAAAAATTTTCCTCAAATATTAAGGGGGAATAACCTTTAGTCTAAGAATGCAATGCCATCCCTATGAGGACCGAGGCAGCAGGATGAGTGGGGATGGCCGTATGGGTCAGAGACAGAGGTCTGACCTCTGTCAGGTCTCTGTCCCGAGAGGCACCCGCACCCCTTTCTGGGTGCCCGCCACGGGGGCTGGGGACACGCAGGCACGGCGAGGGCTCCTGGCCGCCGCAGATCGGCCCCAGCCTTCAGACGCTCCTCGCCCATCACCGAAGACTGGAAAGATGCTTGTGAAACTCCGGCCAGGCTGCGGGCCACAGAGAAGGCGCAAGTGCCCCCCACTGTCTTTAGGATGTCCCCAGCACGGTGGGGTGGTTGTCCCCCATTAAACTCTGTATGGCTCTTCGATAAACACAGACATCTCTATCCTCTGTCAATCTAGTATTTCACAATCAGTATGACAACTAGAACCAAATAAAACCAAACCAAGAATTAGAACACAGTGACTTTGACCCCTCAACATCGCCTCCACTGCCTGAGAGACTGGTGAGCTTTCTTCCCCCTGGGGCAGGGTCCCCTCCCCAGCAGGTAAGGACGGCTGCCCTGGGTGCCTGGGCTGTGAACCAGGACAGCCACCATTGGATCCCTCTGGAGAAGCCTGGGCAAAGCCGGGGCCAGGGACGATCTACCTGATCATACTTGATCTTTTTCTCGAAGAAAAACACCCTACAAGGCAGGGGCTCTAGCCTTCGCTCACCTGACATCCCTTTCCCTCAGCAGCGATGCCTACTTATTTCCGTCTCTAAGGCTCATTAAATAGAAAAATTACTGCTTTCCCCTAAATCTTTTATTTCACTTTCCTCCCCATCACCTACATTCCCTCCTGGGTGAGCGGCAGTGACCGTAACCGACCCTGACGGCCGAAGAAGGTGACAGGAACGCCTTACTGCTGTGCCTCAGGGTCCTGAGCACATTGAGGCTGCCAGGGTTCCCTGAAATCCAGAACAGAAGTGACTGCAGGGACTGAAAGCCTCAGCACCAAACCACCACGGTCTTTCCATGAACTTTCCTCCAGGTGGAGGGTCCAGGTCAGACTGTGTAGCAGGTGGAGTTAGTACAGGAAGCTGGGAGAGGTTTTTAAAGCTCATGTTATTTTTTTTAATGGTTAAAAATATAGGCATGGAATTCATCGCTTCTATAAGAAAGGACTCTTGCAAATGTGTCTCTGAGAGCAAAGAAATCCAAGACCCTGGTGTGGTCAGAACACAGAGCCTGGATGAAGAAAGTGGCACACTGACTGCTGACGCCCCACACACAGTCTAGTCAGACCACAGAGGTCTTCCCCAGGTGTGTGTGTGTGCTTAGGGGACAAGTGGCCTGGCGTGTGTTGGGGTTACGTTAACCGAGATGGGGTTTCCTCAGGAGCGTTGATTGTGGAGTCTCGTTGAAATGAGCTATGGAACCAATGCTGGACTAGCCACTCAGCGCATCGCACACATACCCTCTGGGGCTTGAGGAGTAGTGCTCCCGGGATGCCCCAACCAGAGGGGGGTACCAGCTGGTGAGGCTCTGAAAGGCAGCGGGTACACGTGCATGGACTCTTCCCCGTTTCCGACTGTATTCCAAAGGCTCTTTTGGGTTCCCTCCAAAATAACAAATACATAAGAGCAGCTACTTTAGTTTTCTGTATGCAGCACCACAGGCCCTCTTTGTCCACGTAATGGACATACCAAAGTACAAAAGTTCTGACTGTTCTTAGGCTTTAACGGCACAAATGAACTTAGAAGATATTCTTGTTTTTTTTTTTTTTTTTTGCCACAAATGAACTTAGAAGATATTCTTGGTCCTTTGAATGAGGTCAATATTACCAAATTCAACTGTGCTTTGGCAAAAAAAAAAGGGGGGGGGGAGAAAGAAAAGAATTATTTGCACATTCAGAAAGAAGAAAAGCCAGGACAAAAACGTTGCAGTTCCATCCACATACCACATGCAGAAGAGCATGCACATAGAGGGACCGGTGGTAAGATGGCACTTCCAAGAGGCTCCTAAAATCAGGAGGAAAGAAGCTAGGTCCAAATCCTTCATTCCAATTCCATCTGGTTCTAGGTCTAAAAACATGGCTGAATTCCAGTGGTGAGAGCAGCAATGGCTTCTGTTCCCATCACACACTTTTCAGAATCTGGAAAGTTCTAGAAAAATGGAGTCTAGCCCGGGTGACCGTGCTGTCATCAGTGCGACCTATGGAAGAGCTCACAGTTTGGGTTAAGCTCTCAGCCAGCGGGATCCTGCTTAAGGGGCATGGCTGCAGACACAGCTTTCTAACCCAGTCCCCGTATACAGAGTGTCAGAACCCTGCCTCCTTGCTTGGCTGTTTAGAAACATGAGCTGATCCACCTAATAGGTGCTGAATTAAACATGCCTCCAAATACTCAGTTCCTCTTCTACCATTACTGCTATTTCCCTGCATTAAGCCAAGAACAGCAGAGAGTGAAGAGATAAGCTGTTTGCTGACAGGGGAACCCCTGGTAAAAGTAATAAAATACAGATGATTTTTGCCTATCACCCGTACGACCTGCAGGTCATTTTGTTAAGAGGACATGGGATAAATGTTTTCGGAGCACATGGCCAGGTTTTAGTGAAGGGATTCTGTGTCACCTAGCTAAGTCTGCAGCTGAGTCACAGTTAAGTCACATGGTTCTGGGAGGGGGAAGCAAATCAGTGTTTCCAGAACTTGTTTGGGACAAGCCGAAGAAACGAGCTTGACCAAATCTGTAATCATGCAGCTGTACCAGGCTGTGGGTATATACTGCATAGTTTTTTGCCCTCAGAACTGAGCATTCTGGGTAAGAATGTGGCAAAGCACGTGGATAAGTATCTTTCATGCTTAACTGAAAGGGCATGAAAACCACTGGAAGATAAAACGCCCATAAGGTTAACAACAGAAGCCCCTGGACAAAGCCCCAGCGCCCTTATTGTCAAGAAGGAACTGGCATCAGTATCGAGACTTCTCTGGTGTGCTAGAAAAGCCAGTCACTCCCCGGGCACGCACAACGCGGCAGCCAGATGTCCGGGGCCGAGAGGAAGCGAGGGCTAACCGCAAGAGGAAAACATGCACCGGGCGGAAATGGAACAAAACAAAACAGTGGGGTGAGTCAGAGCTGAAAGGCCTCGACGCAATGAGAAGACAGCTATTCCAAACCAAGCCCTCGGCAGGTGCCGATGCCCCCCCACCAAGAACGGCTTGTGAAGAACAGGGCCTGGGCCACAGTTCTCCAGTTCATCCCACCAGCCCCCCCAGCTAACTACTCTGGTGACTGAGGAGCTTACAGCCCCTGGGACAGCGCCACAGATGCCAGGGTCTCTGGCTCCCCGGTGGACACACCTGGACCTTGACCCCCCCCCCCCCAGGTCTTCCTTCCCAGTGCTCCCCGGTCCCCTCCCTGCCCCGTTCTGCCCTTCCGCCCTGCACAGTACAAGCTGCTGCACCTTGCAAAATAAATCTTGGAGGTAGTTCTATATCAGGAATTGTAGGAAGCTCTTTTTCTTCTGGATGCCTGCAGAATTTGTATGGATGGGACAATTCATTTAACGAGTCCCTAAACCACAGTGTCCCTGTAAACATGTGAGCATATCCGGGGAGTAAATTCTTGAGCTTTTCTTTAGGCTATTAAACACTCTACTGTCTCTCATTAAACACACAAAATTCTTCCCTCCACCCCTTACCCCCATTCTGGCTCCCCAACCACCCCATCATGGCACCCAGCCAGTGAACCCACTGAAAAAGATCCCTCTACGGTCCCCAGGCTGCCATATTGCCAAATCCAAGGCCGGTCTCTGGTCTTCATCCGATTCGTTCATGGCTGCACCAGACATCCTGCCCCCACTGCCCTTCAGACATTGCTGCTTGTGACTGTAACGTGTCCCCTCACCTAGCCCTCCAGACCTCCCATCTCCCTCTGCCCCATGTCCAGCCTCTTCTGGAAGCAGTCCTCAAGCTCCAGCCTCCCTGTTCACTTTAGACCAGCACCACCGGCTGGAACATTCTATGATGACAGGAAGGTTTTATTAGCACTTAAAATGTAGTCAGTGCAACTAGGAGCTGGATGTTTAATTTGATCTAATTTGACTAACTTAAAAGTAAATGGCCACGGGTGGCTGGAGGCTACCGTGGACAGTGCTCTCCCTGAGACCGCACATCCCAGCTGGGCCACCGCCTGCATGCAGGGCATGCACACATCCCTACGCCCAGCTCAGACGTCCTTCCCAACTCACACAATCAGTGCCCAGCTGACATCTTCCCTCGAAGGCCACTAAACGGACAAAATGAAATTTGAGATCATCTCCTGAAGCCAGGCTGTCTGCCTGCTTAGGGAAGTGCCCACCTCACAGCTCAGGAGCCTCGGAAAGCCAAGTGTGGTTGACTCCATCTCCCGATCGTTCCTGATGCGTCTGCACTCCTCTTGATCACTGTCACATGAATCCATCCTGGAACTGGTGCGACGGCCTCACTACTGGCCTTGCATTCCCTCCAACGACCCCCTAGTCCTCACAGGTACGCCACGCTCAGCAGGCCATGGTACAGCCGGAGCACTCACTTATTCATCCATTAGACAAATGCAGAGTCCCAGGTGCATCCTAACCATGCTAGGCGCCACGCAGATGCCAGGGATCCTCCGAACCCCCAAAGTCAAGTTTGGGGCCAGCAGCGAGACAAGCAGGGCTGAGGCCTGGGTAAGGACTAGGAGTTAGTTGGGGGAAATGAGGCAGTAGTGATCCAGTCTAGTTGGGGCCAGGAAAGGCTGGAGAAGCAAGCACTTGACCAAGAGTCATCAAGGGAAGGTGTCTACTGAGCAGTCACTGAAAGGGGACTTTGTGAGCAGGGAGAATGTGACAAAGGATGAAGGTGGCAGAAAAATCCAGAGAAAGGGCAGGAGAGGTGGCCAGGACTGGACCCAGGAGGCCTCAGGGTCACGCCCCTCTGTTCTGGACAGTATTCATGCAGCCTCTGGTTACGTAAGCTCCTCTGGCAGCCGAGCCGCTAGCTCACTGGAATTTGCAGCCAAGGAGACGGCCTGCTTTCTTCACGTGTTTTTCGTGTGGTCAGATTTTTTTTTTTTTTTTTTGCCTGTGCATTTGTGATTGATTTTTTAAAAAAATAAAATACAAGACTTTCAGTTTATCCTGATTAAATTTTAACCTCCCCTTTTTGACCTTTGTCACTGTAGCCTGTCATAGTCTTTTTTAAGGCCTTCATCCAGCGCCTCCTGCTGCCTTTCTGCCATCTTCACTGTTGGTCTTCATCTCAGGCACCCCCACCTTGTGTGCATTTTTCTGACACTCAGAGCTGACACTTGAACCTATCCTAACAAGATACGCTCCCTTCGACTGCCACCTAGTGCCTTCCTCCCTGCCTGGTCTTTACCTCTTCACCGCTCTAAGAGCCCACCTTTCACTCTGGAAGTCGGCAGTGCCAGGTGCTTTCTTGGTTTCCCAGATAGTCAGGGCATGAGCTAGTAAATGAATTCTGCCCGGTATGGGGGTGGAGGGTGGAGGGTAAGTCTCCTGGGGGACTTTGGGGCAAGATTTCCCTTCTTAATATAAAGAGACTCTGAGGAGAAGCCACCTTCCCCCACCCCTGCCTTTCAGTAAGAGTGTGTGAAGGTATTATGCCGGGAGCTGTGGCATCCATGTGCGACCATGATGAAAGCCAAGATAACTGACCATGGCCACGTGGAACGAGAGCCAAAACCTACCCAGCTCCTCGGTGCCTTCACTGGGCTGTTCCTTCAACCCTGGGACTGGCCCACTAATGACTTATTGTCATATTACACCTCAAGTTCATTGAATAACTTTTATTCTTTATATGGAAACAACTCGGAAAGCTCCCGGGCTATGAAAGTCCCTAGGTCTCATCATTACTTCTGTTCTCCTGCAAGTTACGAGGCATCTTCCTGATTAAATAGGTCGTACCTGCGGTTTATAATTCTATGTAAACGGAAGGCTTTGTCCGGGCATGTTTTTCTCCCTTAAATTACCAAGTTCTCTTGATCACGCTGGTCGGTTTTCTGACAAGTTCATTCTTGTGAATTTTGAGGTACTCTCTACTGGTCATTCTACTCTGACGTTTTAAGCCTTGTTTAGAAACCCCAATCATGGGACCATTCCATGCAGCCATTTGTCTCCCTTTCCGTCCAGTTACAAACCTTGACCTCCAGCGTGGACCAGCACCTGGCCTCCCTCCTGCGGGGGCTCTGGCATCAGGACGGAAGCCACCTGCGAGCTGAGCTCCCCAAGGCCCTCCGGCGCAGCCCCTTCCTCCCACATCCTCAGCAGAACACTGCGCGCGCTGGCCTCTGCGCCTCCTCCACTCCCAGAGCTCTTCCCTCCTCATCTGCCCTTTCCATGGAGGGCAGTCGGGCCTGCTGGCTGCCCCCCGCCCCCCACAACTACACTACACACAAGCCTAGAGCCAGAGTTGGCAGAGGAGGAGGGTTGGGGGGAAAGGTGTGAACGCTCACACTTCACTTTCCGGAGGGCTGGGGGGAGCTCACGGCGATGGAAGGGCTGATGCATGTGGGCGGCTCAGCCTTCACATCCGGGCCAAAGGGACAGCACCCTTCCTGCTTGGCAGGGCCCTCACGCTTGTGTCCTCCGGTCCCACCTGTGGGCACCGCGGCTGCGTGTCACCTGGGCCTGAGGCCTGGTGTACAGCGACTCCTTGAAGGGTCCGGTCCTCCCCTCTATGGGAAACACATCACCAGTAGCTCTGCACTTTTCTTCTTCCCTGTGTCAAATTCTTCCACTCTCACCTCTTGACTCTAAGCCTCTTCAGGATATTTGTTTTCTTGGCTTCCTTCCTGGACTTTTTCCATCCTGCACAGGAATGTTTAATCCCCTCTAAAATGTTGGAGCCTAGACTCCTAGCGAAAACATCAGCTAGCTTTTAGAGGAAACAAACAAACAAAACAACCCTTACACTTGCATGTAGTTTTTACACATGATAGAACTGCACCCGTGCAGGGGGAGTGAGCAGGAGGCCCGTCCGTCACTCCGCACCCCTGTGGGAGCAGCGACACTGCCCGTGGGGCCCCCCGCCGCCCTGCCCCTGGTCCTCACAGAGCTTCCCTCTAATACTCGTGGTAACTGATCTGCGCAAAGTGAGGTTGGGTCTTAGGACAGAAACACAGGGCTGCTTCCCAACCACTGTTCTTCCCGGTTCCCTCAGTGTCTGTATTTTCCAGCATTCGAGGAAGGTGCAGCTGACCCTTGAACAATGCGGTTTGAATCACACTGGGCCACTACCCATGGATCATTTCCGACAAATACAGCTCAGTCCAGCAGCCGTCTTCTCCTTATGGTTTTAATAACACTTTCTTCTCTCTAGGCTACTCCAGTACAAGAATGCAGCGCATAATGCATATTAACACACAAAATATGTATTAGTCGACGATGCGTGTTATCCAGTCACACAGTAGGTTATTAGCAGTTAAGTTGTGGGGCGATCAAAAGTTATATACAAACTTTCAACTGCATGGTGGGGGTCGGTGCCCCTACCCCTGTGTCGTTTATGGGTCAACGGTGTGTTTCTCTGTGGCTTTTCTTGAAAATGGTTTTTATTATTTATTTTTAATAGTTTATTGTCACATACAGTGTAGTCTTGGCTTCAGGAGTAGATGCCGTGATTTGAAAACAGTTTTTAGGGGCGCCTGGGTGGCTCAGTCAGTTAAGCGTCCAACTTCGGCTCAGGTCATGATCTCACGGTTCTTGGGTTTGAGCCCCGCTTCGGGCTGTGTGCTGACAGCTCAGAACCTGGAGCCTGTTTCAGATTCTGTGTCTCCCTCTCTCTCCGCCCCTCCCCTGCTCATGTTCTGTCTCTATCTCAAAAATAAAATACAACTATTAAAAAAAAAGAAAACAGTTTTTAGATTTAAGGACACTACGATTTTGCTGGATTTGTTCGCCACTCCGCTTCTGCTCTGTCTGGTGAGGAAGGGGCAGGAGCTGCGGGGAGGCTGCTGGGGGTGATGCAGCATGCCTCCTCCCCACGGAGACTAATAATCTGTGTCTGAGAGGCCCCTGGATGGTCTTCTAGCAGCTTCTCCTGCCATTCTTTTAGCTTTCTCATTATACAAATAACAGATTCTGAAAAGCATGTTTTCAATTTTGATGAAGTGCCATTTATTGATTTGTTCTTTTATGGACTGGGCTTCAGGGGCTGTATCGAAGAAATCTTTGCCTAGTGCAAGTCACATCGATTTCATCCTGTGCCTTTTTCTAGAAGATTTATACTTTAGGTTTTCTGTTTAGGTTTATGAGCCATTTTGGTATGAAGCATGGGTCCCAGTTCGTGTCTTTCTTTCTGGGATGTGGATAGCCGATTGTTTCTCCACCGTTTGGTGATGAGGCCATTCTCTCTCTACTGCCCCGTTTCCGTGCCTTTGTCAAAACTGAGCACCTCCTGGTTTCTTTCTCATACTATTGGTTTTCTTCAAATATCTGATGCTCGTAGGTTGGGTCACGTTTCTGAAAGAAGGACCAGGTGGTCTTTGGTGACCTACTCCACCCAAGACTGGGTGACGAGAATGGGGTTTCCTCTCATCATGTCTCATCCATCTCCCCCATCCTCCCTCCAGACAGGCAGCGGGGGCTCTGGACAGACTCTGCGTACACACACACCAGTGAGCCTGCACCTCTGTGCGGGGGGAGGGTGAGGGCAGCTAGTAGGTGACCTGCAGGTTTCGTGAGGGGCTGCTTGAATATGGGGTGCCATGCATTCCTTGGGTCCCCTCCCAATGGGTCATGGAGGTCCACAGTAGCCTGGACGTCCCTCAGAGCCCCCAAGCTCCTCCCATAAGCACCTACCCCAATCTTCTCCCGCTGAGGAGGTGGTGCCCCCTTGACAGGCCGCCTGAAGCTCTCCCCCTGGCTTTCCCCTGGCTGGACAGCCTCCAGCTCGGAGCTGCTCTCCCCAGCCAGCAGCCGCCGTGTTCACAAGGGCTGCGGCGTCTCTGCTCCACTTCTCTGTCCCCCTGTCTTTCCTACTTCCTATTTACCAGAAATTTCCCAACGTTTTTTGGTTAGCTGATAGGTAGTACACTATCTTGTTTCCCTGCCTTTTTGATTTATGATTTGCTCATGTTTCTCCTTTGGTGGAAACATGGTTTCTGGAGGAGCCAGAAGTAACTGGGAAGTCTGATGAGACGGTAACAAACCTGAGGGACGTGTGGACGCGTTTTCCCGCAGAATGTTTGCTAGTCACCCCCAGACGCAGAGAGCATGGGAGAGCCCGCCGCGCTGCCCTCTCCCTCCTCACGTCCTTAGAAAACTCTCTGGCCTTGGGAGACTGCGCAGGGCAGGCAGCGGTCACGGGCATGGCCTGGCGGAGAGCAGGGGTGCTGGAAACCACGGGCGGCAGGACATCCCTTGTCAAGAATCAAGCCACAGTCTGTCATGACAAGACCTTTTTCTGTTCTCCTTAATCATCTTTCACAGTGAATTGGAGTCGACCTCGGGCGGTTTCTGAAGAAAAGCACCCGTGTGTGTATTTCTACGACCTAGTTAGTAATTGAGAGTTCTCGTTTTAAAAAAAACAAAAAACGATATTGAGAGGATTTTTTTGGGGGGGTCCTAAAAGTACCGACAATCTTGGCTCCACAGACCACTTGAGTTTCCGGAGTATCTGATCCTGAGACAGGCCCCACAGCAAGTGACGGCCCCTCACTATCAGACGCTCTCCAGCACACAGCCTCCTCCTGATCTGAAGGAGAACGTAGCTTCAACAACAAAATAAAAAACTTCAAAATTTCACATTTCCTTCTAGGCTCAAATCTGGTTCTGAAATCATTCTGGGTAAAGATACATTACATTTTGAAAAGAGGGAAAACAGGAAAAAGCAAACACAAAGTATGCCACAGACGGACTGAATGTCTTGCTCCTTTTGTTCCCGGGCCTCTGCTTATACTGTCAGACTCTCCTGTTGACTCTGATCTGGCTGTTTACACACATTTTTAATTTGTTCAGTCACATCACGGACCAGCAGCGACATGGTTCAGTTTGTGTCACGCAAAGTGGAGCGTTACAAAAAAGTCCCAGACCATTTTCAGGTTGGAAAAACTAATGGGTTGAAATTGAAACAATTCTACATGATCGATTTTTTTTTTTTTATTCTAATTACAGAACGCAGTTCTTTCTGTAAGGGTAAAAATGTTCGGTACTAGCATCAAAGGCATAAATACAAATATACCCCAATATCTCCTCACCTTCCTCTTTCGTTCTTTGAAGGACCAGAAGCCACCACAGGTTTTGCTTCGGGGTCGGCTGCCGCCGCCTCTGGAGTGCGAGCCAGGCTGGGGCACTGCTACCTTCCCGCTCTGACCCGGAGAAGCCGCCCCTGCGCCCCAGGGGAAAGCAGGGGCTGGGCCCGCAGGCTGCGTTGGGCTCGCAGAGCCCGGACTACCCCCCGGCAGGCTTTTCCCTCCGCTCAGTGGCTGCAAAACCCGGGGCACAACAGACGCCCCGTTCCCTGGCCCGCCCGGCACACCTGCTTATTTACTGGTTTTCCTTAAAGCAAATGGACACAAACCGAAAATTCACTTCTCATAAACCCAGGCCGTATTGCTCTTCCTATTCAAAACCATACACTATTTCACAAACACACGGAGCTGGGAAGAATGACAGACCCCCCCCCCGGCTAACACAACGGATTCTGCCTTGGGCGCCCCATCTCCTACCCCAGCCCCACACCCCCAGAGGACCACTGCCCCGGTTTGGCGCTCCCCACCCCCACGTGGTCTCCTCCTCAGACGTGGTACACCGACACGGGGCTGGCACCGCTGCCACGTGTGCGAGCTCCACGTCAGCGACAGCGCGACAGCGCGACAGCGCGACAGCGCGACAGCGCGACAGCGCGACAGCGCGACAGCGCGACAGCGCGACAGCGCAGGCTCCCGGCGCGCTGGGCTGCTGGCCCCCCGCCCCCGCTGCAGGGCGCGCCCCCACCTGTGCCCTCCGTCCCACAGCTGCCCAAGCGGGTGCTGAGGAGGGACGCCCCGTCCCCTGTCCCCTCTTCGAGCCCGTCGGAGACACACCTGGAGCCCTCGCGGGGCCTAACTGGACGACCCACACCTCACGCGGGGCGCCGAGCGGCGGACGAAGCACGACGCCGGCGCCCCGCCCTCGGTCCCGCGAGCCCCGCACGAATGAGGAGGCCGGTCTGTCAGGACGCGTCACAGCACCGCCGACCGACGTTTCGTCGCAGGCTCTCGCACCGCCACGTTCGTGCCAACCGGGATGCCAGCGCCTCCTCCGCCCCCGTCTTGCTCGGGCTCCAAGCCCGCTGCCCCTGGCCTGGACCCCGGACCCTGCAAGCGGGGTGCTCGGCGCAGCCGGGGTCCCGCACCGGATAGGGTTCTCAGACCGCGCACAGAGGCACCCCGAGCACGGCCGAGAAGGCTTAGGGCGCCGCTCGGTCCGCTGAGTTTGGGAGGACAGCACAAGGACACGCAGCCTCTATCCGACGACAGCTAGAAGCCCCCGAAGCCTAGTCTTCCTCCTCACCTGTGCTCAGTCCTACCTACTGAGATGCGCCTGACTGAGGGGCTGGTTCTGACTCGGGGAGCAGAAGGCCGTCTGGGCGCCAGGCCGGCGGTGTGGCTGCGGCGCGCAGGGCGGCGCGAGGGCTGGGCTGCTCCACGCACGCGGGGAAGGGAGCGGCGGCCGTGGGGCTGGAGTGGGGGGCTGGCGAGGTGCCGAGGGATGGGGGAGCCCCGGTCCCCAGGAGACGCGGAGAAGTGCTTCTCCAGGCCTGCACACACCCTGACCTGATTCCGAGCACAAGGGAAGTCGCACAGTGACATTTCAGCTGAGCCGCGCTGTGTGACGTGGGCCGACTCAGTCCCCTACACACTTAGTTATAACCATCACCCTCTCGCTCTGAGAACATGCGCGCTGCGCCCCAATCCACCGGCTTAAAACCTGCTCCAGGGAGACCGTTTCTTACGTTTCATTCTTTCAGTGTAATAACGACTCACTGAGGGCCTGTGGCGGCGCCCTGGGGTGCGTCCCAGGTGTCACCCCCTGTGATCTCCATCGCCTGGTATCCGCGCCTTGGACGCGGACACCCTCCCCGGAGTATGAGCGGGGGCTGGAACTGGTTTCTAGTCCACAGAACGTGGCAAAGGGGACGGGATATCCCTCCTGTGAGAGGTCGCGTTGGATGGCGAAGGTGAAGAGACTTTGCAGATTGTAATTAATAAGCTGACTTTAACCAAGAGAGAGATTATCCTGAGTCACCTGGACGTAATCAATCGAGAGCCCTTTGAAAACAGGGCACAGGCTGTCCCTGAAGCCTGAGACTGAAGCAGAGAGACTCGGCCCTGCCTACCCTGACTGAGCAGGCGGCCATACTGTGGAGGTCTACGGGACTGAGGAGTGGCTCCCAGCACTCGGCCAGCAGGAAAACGGGAGCCTCACGGTCGTATCACAGGAGGTGCGTCTGGCTCACAACTGCAGAGCCTGCAGCCGAGCCTCTGATGACACGAAAGCCCTGCCGGAGCTTCTGGCTGTAGCCGCTGAGCAGAGGACCCAGTCAAGCTGTGCTCGCAGGAACTGTGAGGTACTAAATGTGCTGCTTTAGGCCACTAAGTCCGTGGCTGTTTGCTACAGAGCCACAGCACATGAAGGTAGAAATCATTTATGCTACGCTCCCAATGCACTGAGCACACGAGGCACGTAGGCAGAAGTGAGCTCCAAAATCTTATGGTTTTAAATAAGTGAAGATTTAAGACATGTTTTAAATCTGTGCTACAATTTTCCTCTGCACCCTGATCTAACCTATCCTATCCTTTCAATCTTGAGCAAATCCAAATTCCTGCGGGTTGCTTGGCTCTTCTGACCCACTGATCTGGGGTTTTCAGGGTTTTGATGGCTCTAATTTTTTTTAAAAGACCCTATCCTTTGGTGAGTTCTAGAACTGTAGTTCCAAGCAATCCTCCCTGGAAGGAACCCCGTGGACTCCCAGGACCATTCACACGGGGAGGCCACGTGGGGTGGAAGAATGGCCACCTCCACCCAGGGTGTGGCCCAGGAGTGGTCACTCTGGCCCAGTGACTTCTATGAGCCCACTGTGGCATAACTTTATGAATAGTCAAAGATTTCTATTTATTTATGAGAAACTGACAAATTTCTCCTTAACACTTTTTAATCTGTAGGTTTTTTCCCCCCAAAGAACTAGAATTTCAACCTAGAATGTATACTTATCATTACCCAATTATTGACAAATTCATCTCATATGGTTAGATTATCATCAGCTACTTTGTCAGAGGTAATTACCTACTTCTTCAGGCCTGAAAAACACTTGTGCTCTAATTTCCTTCAATAGTTAAGGGGGAGGCACTGTTTTAGCCCCTCTTGAAAGCGTACTGTGGAAAAAGATGAAATGGGAGAAGTCACGCCCAGAGCAGGGAAGAGCACATGAGCAGGCTGCCCACAGCTCGTTACTGTCATCAACAAGATAAACACAAAACACTCTTCTAGAAACCCAGCTCTCAGGGGAGCAGAAAGGCTCCCGTCTGCCATGGCAACCACTCAGTGCCGTCTTCTGGAACCTCCAGGAAGGGCCTCCGCAGAGCACCTGTGCCTGGCTGCGGGGTGGGGGTGGGGGTGGAGGGGGGGAGAACTAAGGCTTCTGCTCCCGCGGGGCCGGCCCGGCCTCCTCCGCGGGGTCTGGAGCAGGTGGCAGAGGGCCCAGCCGCATCGGAGCCCTCATGCTCAGAGACATGGTGAGGCCCCCACAGCAGGTATGTGCAGAGGAGCCACCACTCCCTGCTTATGGCTCATTTGGAGTCATCCTGTAATGCTCGTAAGTCACTAGCGCATGGGGAGCCGCCTCTGGCACGTGCCCCGTGGCTGAAGGGGCACCGGTTGTTTATGACACGGGAGTGTCTCACGTGAAAAATCACCTGCCACCCAGTTTGGGACAGTCAAAACGGGCAGAATGCACCTGAAGACGGGTGCTGAAGTCTGTCCCCAGAGCAAACGCTTCTTCATCTCCCTGAAGAGATGAGGGTACAGGGTACAGTACTGGGTACTGCATCCTTCGAGAAGGGTAAAGCTGGGTAACTCTACAGCGAAAAAAGATGAAGTGAACGCTGAATTCCACTTACGACAGTCCAGATTCTCTCCCTGTCTTTGGGATACACGCATCTCAAACGATGGTGCATATGATCACAGGACTGTCATCGGCACACTACGGGAGCAGCCCGGTGGCTGCCCCAGCCCATGGCGTGACCCCGAGTGTCCTTAGGAAGAGCTGTTCTAGGACAATCGCAGAGGCGATCGTCTGGGCCCACTCCTCCAGGTGAGCAATAAGGACACCGAAGCAAAGGTTACGAGACTTGCCTGAGCTTGCCCGGCTTCTCCGTGCTAGAGCACAGACTGGAATCCAGGCCTCAGATTCATACATTCTAGAACGCCAGGGAAGGTCCCTTGAAACAAAGGAGATGGCCAAAATGACACCGTTAGGTGTTCTAACGTTTTTCTCCCTGTACTTCTCAGACTGCCAGGGACAGGGCCTGCCCCTCAGGGTCGTCCAGAAGGTCAATGCTGCTGCCTCAAGCCATAGCGCAGCCACGACCTTCTTGGGGAGCACATGTGCAAGTATGGCATCACCAGGTGAGGGGTGCAACGTCGCTCTTTCACGAACCCCCACCTCAAGTGAGGCACCAGGAAAACGGGCAGGCTACATCCTGGCCATGGCTATTCCAGGACGCAGGTAAGTAAAGCAAGATCACACACAGCATAGAGCAGGGCCATGCTGCCGTGGTGACCAGCAGGCGTAGGAGAGCAGGAGAGGCTTCTGGGAAGACAAGTGGACAGACGGAAGGGAGCCGGGAGAGAGAGGAGAACGCGCAAGGGCGAAACCACATGCGGTGCCCTAGGAACGTGGTGCACTTGATGTGGCCGTGGAGGAGGGGTGGCTGGGGGATGCGGCTAGAGACAGCCACGTGGGGCGCTGCGGTTTCTCCTGAATGTGGACAGGCTGAAGGACTGTGAGCAGGGACACATCCTAGAGGTACATTTTGTTTTAATGTTAATTTTTGAGAGAGAGGTAGAGCATGAGCGGGGCAGGTGCAGAGAGAGAGGGAGACACAGAATCCAAAGGAAGCTCCAGGCTCTGAGCTGTCAGCACAGAGCCCGATGCGGGGCTCGAACTTAGGAGCTGTGAGATCATGACCTGAGCAGAAGTCGGATGCTTAAACTGACTGAGCCCCCCAGATGCCCCTAGAGTTTCATTTGTGTTTGGGAGAGAAGGCTGCTGTAGTAACAGGGCAAGTGCGTGGGACACGGGAGCCGGGGGCGGTCAGGAGCTGCAGGAGAGACCCGGAAGAGAGGGTGAGAGACCCTAACGGATTCCTCAGCATATTCCTGACTAAAGACAAAGTTTCCCTAAACGAGTTCCGGTACCGTTTAAAGTTCCCAGTAAGGGAGCTGAATTCCTAACCCTGGCAATGGAAACCTGAAAGCACAGCTTGTTACTGAATGAGCGGTTCGTGGTCACAGAGAATTCTCAGATGATGGAAAAGAATCTCAGTTCATCTAAAAATTGATTTATTAACACAGTTCATCTATTAGTTATATCTTAGAGGCTTAAGCTATATTCTTACACTCTGTAGAATGATAATTTCTGAACTTTTCAAAGTAGCCAATGAAAATAGAGACATAAGGGAAACCAGCAGGATATACTGTGATTTTGAAAATGGGTTTGATTTTCAACTCAGTGCTTGCTCCTCTGAGGAATTCAAAGGTATAATTTAAAAGTCTGGCAACTGAAGAATTATAATCAGCCCTTGCAATTTCACCAAATATATATCACTTCCAAACCTGCTCCTTCCATATCGCTCTGTATTTTACTTATTGCCCTATTTAAGATGCACAAAAGGTACACGAGATGTCCGCTGAATGAATGGGTGAAACCCGCGATCGGCAGTGGGCGCCCCGCCCCGAAGCCGGGATGGGGTCACTCTCCTCATGGCTTTTCCCCTTTACCTCCTGGCTGAGGAGTCGAGGTACAAGATCAGTGCAAGAGCTGCAAAGCTCTAGATATTTTCTGACTAGACTATCTGTCCGTTCATCTCTTCTTGCTTTCAAGTCGCCTCCGCCATGAACTCTTCAGCCATCCCTGGCGAAGCTGATCGGAACCGCGCATCACCACCCCGCTGCCCAGATATGCTGCATCCACGGGGCAGGAATGGACATGGAGGAGTCTGTGAAGCCCTGGCCGGTGGGGGGAGAAAAGCAAGTGCATCGCTTCCTACTTCCTCCAGGCCAATCCTCTCTCCCAGATCTAAAACACAGCGTGCCTCACTTATCACTAATTAACCGCAGGGAACTGGAGTGAATTTTACCAGTTAATTTTAATATACAATAAAAGAACCGTTACAACCACAAAAAGTGTGCAATAGCATGTGCATATTACACTATGAGGAAGTGAGATAAAAACCAACTAACTAACCCATCTGATTTGTATTTCACACTTGGGGTTAATGGTGTGTTAACAAAGTACTGTATTTAAAAAAAAGACTTATAATGGCTGAATGTCTCCCAGGTGTTTTAAGGGGAGTTTTTTATATTATGTTTGAATATCATTCTCTCTTTTTTCAGCACATCATTCCTGCTGACCCGCCTTTAAAAAGGAAAGCAGGAGGAGGAAGAGGGTGATTTGAGTCCCTCGTTTGCAGTAAAGGAGAAGCTGGGGTTGTTTGTGCCATGCTAACCGCTTTGACAGTGAACAATAAAATGTATTCTGAGACTATCTAGCTTCTTCCTCCCCATTCAACAGAAGCTGAGAGAAAGGCAAAACAAAGGGAATAAGAATGGCGTACGCTCAACCGTATTTTACGAAGAAGCTGTTGCGGAAAGACCTTTTCTCTGAGTAATTTTACATATGTCCTATGATGGTCGTTTACAAAATTATTCTGCAAAATATTAAACTCATCTTGCTGTGCTCGTATTGGATTCTGCAGGGCAAGGGCATTTGCATCCCGTTACCTGGACTGTAATGGATCCTTCCATGATTACAACATTGTGAGTCTTTCTCTATTTATATTTTCTTAAAAAAAAAAAAAAGAACGAAAAAGACACCCCAAGGCTGCAGCATGGTAAACTACTTTGATGTGCTCTTGGAACTATATGGAAACCCTGATGGGCTTTTCCAAGCAGGGTGCCGTTTACGTAACTGGCAGGAAGGCAGTACTACCAAACCCATTTTGTCCTACTTACCTCATCTAACTGAACACTCGGAAAATTCATGCTCGCCCCCTGCATGTAGTTGCACGAGAAAATATACTTTGAATACAGCAGTGCTGTATCTGTGAAGAAGAGGTTTTCTGTGAACATTTCCAGGCAGAGAATATGACTGCAAGGGGTCTGAAGAATAACTTTTGTTTGATAGCCCTCCGATATATGATGCCATTCTGGTAACACGGCAAACAGACGTGTATGCCTTTCTCACTGGGTTTCCTTAGGGAAAGTCCTAGAACACCAGCAGGACGAGGTCCTTCAGCTGGTGTGTCCTGTGTGTGTGTGTCCGTGTGTGTGTGTGTGTGTGCGCGCCTGCACATGAAACCAAATTATTCCGATGACTGTGACCATGAGTCTTGGAGTCTAGTTCACTCCAAGGTAGTGACCCCGGGTGGGGGGGGAGGGGGCTTGGAACCTTGGGAAGGTACGACTAAGAGGTTAATTTGACTTCACCGCAACCTACATTAGCACGCAAGGAGAGGAATGCCTGCTCCAGGGCCACCTTTGACCCGGGGACATTCCTGTCCTGGGAAACTCGCCCTCCCCTTTCATTTGTTCTCCTTCACAAGCAGATATTCCTGATTCTGACGATTTTACAGCTGAGAGTCTACAAGCAAATGCAAACTCACGAAGGCAGATGGAGTGAGAGTTAATCCTCTGGGAACCCGGGAGGACATCACAGGAGGGGAGCTTAATTTTGGAAAGACATTATATTTTTCTGTGGTTCTCTGTTCCCTAATCAAATCAGTGGCAATGAACTTGAAGTGCCTTGTGGAGCAGGCTGGCAAGAGCGCTTCCACAGGGCCCCGTTTGTGCTGCCTTCTCTGGAGGGAAGCCATCGTCACAGTGCTCGGAGCAGTGGAAAATTTATATTTTCGCCGCACACGAGCAGATGTTTTCAAGTCTAACGGAGGGCCACTTCACGATGCCCGAGTCTGCGTTCTGGAGCTCGGAACGACGGTGTCCTGGAGTTCTTGTTTCCCAGAAAAATTAACCGCAAGGGGATTAGCTGTGTGCGAACCAGCCATTTCTCCCTGCGATGGCCACCGTGTTAAAACATAATTAACTCACAAGAACTTAAGATTTTTTCTCTCTACAGTTCACCTGATTGATCTGCGCACACGGTGTCTGCCCACACAGTGTCCCAGAGAGGAAAGATGTACGTATGCATGTATTTTAACAAACAATTCTAAAAATCAGGAGGGGTCTGGACCCTCCCAAGCAGACATTTGACGGCTTCCTAAAGTTAGGGAGGAAAAGCAGCCAGGTCCCATAACCAAATGGGAATGAAAACCAAACCCACTTGCCCTCCCACAGCGACAACAACTCATTACCACTGAACACTCCAGCCAAGTCCGCGTGGTCTGAAAGGGGATCTGAGGGAGCCTAGGGGGTGGTGGGGGCCCCACAGCTCTCCACTGGGGGCAGGTGAGAAGTGCTGATGCAGCTTGTGAACCTGGAAAAGGAGGCAAGCAGAGATGGCTGTCAAGATGCCAGGCGGCCTTCGTGGTCCCAGGCGGCACACCGGCGACGGCTGAGAACACAGCTGATACGCGGTGCTGGACTGGCTCTCGGGAGCATCACCCCACTTCCTGCGGTGACTGTCCCTATTCCAGAGGGCGCTTCGGCATTACTGAGTCAGCGGCCTAGCTCAAAACTACTGCTGTCTAGACCTAAGGGCCTCTCTGTCACAGAGCACTCATTTTGGATCAAATAAAAGAGACCATACAAATGGCAAAACAACTGTCCTTTATTCCTGCCTTGTTGAAACAATAAAAATTATGTGCATTATGATCTCCAGCAAAAGCTTTACTACGGCAGAGCCATAAACAAAGGCCACCTTCTGTTAGAGCTCTCAACGGCTCGGCCTTTGCTTTCCGGCTTCTTCCACCCTATTCTGTCCTCTTCTCAGCCCGAGCCTGGAGAGAGGCCTCTGCAGAGGGCGGACAGAGCGTGTCCTCCTCCCCAGAACGCATGCCCTTCTTGGTCCCAGTTGAGACAGCTCCCTGTTTGCCACTGGGCAAGGCAACGTTCAGAGGGGAGTTACCGTGACTGCCGGCAGAGGGGACCGTTTTCTTCAGGGGACAGCGGGCTGCGCTGGTGCAGGGCTGCCTCTGTGACAGCGGGATGTGAAGGAGGGCCATTCGGGGCTCGGCCGCACTGGAGGGGCCCCAGCAAGAGCGTCTGGCCAGCGTGGGCCGCTTGGAGCGGAGACGAGCCCCTCAACCCCGTACCCCCCGTTAAGAGAGCGCAGCCTTCAGGAGGGCTGTCATTACTCACACCCAGCTTCCCAGGCAGGAACGCTGGCCAGGAGCACAGAGCACAAGGTCTGTGGCCATCAGGGGAGGGTCTGAGACCTAGGGCTCCGAAGACTGAAGACAGAACCAGCAGAATACGAGATGGGGGCACGAGCATCTGCACAGAGAAACAGACGAGAAAGCAGGATAATCTGCTAAAAGGAAATGAAGTTGGGGGTGGGGGGAGGGGAAGAGACCGCACATAGTAACCCAAGCATGAAGAATGAAGGTTAAAAGGAGGGTGGCCTGTGGATAACATAAAGTCCAAAGAATGTCCACTCTGGGCATGTAAGTCTTTTCCTTTCTTGAAAACCAGAAAAAAAGAAGGGATGGAGATGAGGAGGGGGGAGGAGGGGGGAGGAGGGGGCAGAAGAAGACGGTGACTGACATGTTCTGCACACAGGTTCTACAGGATCCAAGCCTGGAGCTCTGTTCTATCATGTTGAGCTCGTACCTCTATTCTTCCTAGAAACTCTGTGCTCCAGTTTAGTTCAAATCCACTGCTCGTGAACTCTGCCACTCAAAGCACAAGTGTGAGCCCAAGAAGAACTACCCAACAGAGCCCCGCTGTCATTTCTGAAGGAAGCCCACTGCCCAGGGAGTTGATACCAGTTTTCATTTCCAGAAATTCATTTGAAATCCAAATGAGTTTTGGTTGATCAGCATGTCAAAACGACCTGTTTTGGGTTAAAAGACAGCTGGATAGTAGCCATTTTTAAGGAATCACAGAGCTTGGGCAGGGGCAGGGTGGGGGTGGGGGAGGTGGGGTGGGATCTGACATAGCTCATTGCCAGAAAGTAGGTAAATCTCCAAAGCATGAAGTTCCTTCTCTTTTGCAAGCTCTCCAAGGATGGAGTCTTAAACCGACCCATTTCCAAGGATGGAGTATTAATTAAAAAGGAGTATTTTATCTCCCAGTGGTCAAGTTCTTCATGGCACTCAACAGAGAATTCTGTTATATAAATAACACCCATCTGCTCTATGGTGGAAAACGGTGGAGAAGCCACAGACTCAGAATCAGTTGCCGGCGTGGACCTACTTACTTACCCTGTGTGGTTATTCCTATCATTATACCCATTTCACAGAGGAAGAAACTGAGGTGCAGAGATGTTTGGTAACGTGCCCAGGGTTAACTTAGCAGTGGAGCTGGGATTCCCGAGACATGGATACCTGACTCCAAAAGCCATTTAAGACCCAGGGCATGCAAGCCACCACCCTGCTACTGCACCTCTGATGCCCTTCAGAGAACCAAAATGCTTCATGTAAGGCCAATGTTCTGGTGTGCGGCACAAAGATGACAACCCCATCGCGAGTTTCTGGATGGTGACTGTTTAATCACACGTCGTTTTCACAGAAATGATTTGTGCATAGCCATCCTGTATTAAGTTTACACAATCCAGACCAATGTTTCTGAAAGTGGCTTTCTACAACTTACATTAAATAAAAAAAAAAAGTGAACTCATTAGTCCAAGAAGTCAAAAAAAGCAACCTGGCTCCATTCTGCTTCTCATGAAAACAATATTTCTCACATGTGAAAGTAGCGGCGCTGATGCTCTGTTTCCCAGACACTTGGCAGTTCATTTTCTCTCGTGCCTGTGACTAAAACCAGACTTAAAAATATGCCTCTCATTTTTTTGTTTTCAAGACAATTCAAACAAAAGAGACTGCAAATCTACCCACACAAACACTGCTTTAAGCAACTTGAATGAAGAACTGGAGAGAATGTTGAGATCCATTTACTTTCCAAATAACAAATAAGAGATTTTCTTTTCCAGCTTAGTTCGTGGTGGGGGAGGGAGGGGAGGTCAGGAATTTAAAGTTACAGCCCTGGTAACATAGTTACCTGGAGGACAGCTAACTGCCTTGTATACTCTATCTGAAAGGACAGCCACCAATTAAAAAAAAAATTATGAGAAAAAAATTCATTTCCTTCCAACCACATGTTTAGAACAGGAAAATACAACATTAAACAGATTTTTGGAAGGAAAAAGGAAAGAGAAGGTGATATACTTTTGAACTGAATTTCATAATCCAGTGACATTTTGTCAGGTCTGGTGTTCTATTCTCTGCTCTCCCACCACAGTCCTCCCTATTCACATCTTTTTCTCTCACTTGTAAATGGCATTACTGAGGACGTCTGGTTAAACGCGCGAGAAGTTCAAATTCACCCCTAAATCTTATTTCATGGTTATCCTGGAGAGCTACAGGAGCAGAATAATCCAGGCTCATTCTCTGAATCCAGACGGGAGGTTAAGTGCATATAGTCAATGCAGTGTATCAAAAGACAAGTTATTTCAAATATCCATCTCACGTACCTAACAATCAATAGCTTAAGTTATCTACACTGCCAATTAAAACCCTTTCCTGGTAATCTCCAATCTCAGAGGGATTTCAAAGTGAAGTTAAGCTCATTGTTTTAGAACCTACTATGTGCCAACCACTGTGTTTTCACAAAGCGAACTGTATTCTATTTAATGTCAAATGCTACCTCTTTCTCCTTAATCAAGAGAGAGGCAGTATAGGAAGGAAGAGAGAACACTGGACCCAGTGCCTTTATTTGACCATTTAAACTTTCAGAGTCTCTGTCTTCTCATCTCTAAAACCCTGGAGTGAAACCTGCCAGGCTGTTCCTCACAGGCTGTGTAAGAATTACTTAAGAAAACAGATTTGTGGGGCGCCTGTGGGGCTCAGTCGGTTGAGCGTCAGACTTCGGCTCAGGTCATGATCTCACAGCTCGTGGGTTCAAGCCCTGCGTTGGGCTCTGTGCTGACCGCTCAGAGCCTGGAGCTGCTTCAGATTCTGTGGCTCCCTCTCCCTCTGCCCCTCCCCCACTCACGATCTTGTCTTTCTCTAAAAAATAAACATTAAAAAAAATTCTTTAAAAAGAGAAAGATAACGGATTTGCAAGTGCTCTGGTGACAGCAGCATTCAATGTGAATGTATTATTCTACTCCAGGCCACACGGAGGAAGGACTCTGTGGGTCTCTGAGCAAGGCCCCGTCCCCCGGGAATGACTCATTCTACAGTACACAGTTTAAGGAGATAGAAAGAGGTAGAAAAGTCTCCAGGATGGCTCAACATAAGCGATGGTATTGAAGTCCAAAGAAGTATCTTGGATGTTAAGCTGGAGGTACTAAGGTGGTAAAGAACTGAGGGGAAACTAGGCAAACAGCTAAATCTTTACTGGTTGGTATTTATGCAGCAAGGGGGACACCGAGAGAACACAGGACCTCAGAGCCAGAGACTTGGGTATGCAGCATGGGCTTTGTGATTTTGTGACGGTCTGATTATAGACAAATCACTTAACAGTTTTTTTTCTTTTAACTTATGACACACAAGTGGAGAGAACAGTATCATGAATCCCCATGTATCTACCTATCACTTAGCCTCAACATGAGCACCTCATGATCAGACTTGGTTCATCTGTCACCCAGCCTCCTCTCCTGGATTATTGGTATATTAGTTATCTACTGCTGTGTAACAAATAACTCCAAAATTTAGTGGCCTAAAACCACATGCATCTATTCTCCTGCTTTCTGTAGATCAGGAATTTGGAAGTAGTTTGGTGGCTCTGGCTCAGGGCCTCTCATGACAGCGCAGTCAGGAAGCAGGGGCTGCAGTCATCTGAACAACCGACCGAGGCAAAGAGCTGGGGATGACAAGTCATGGTGACAGGCCATATCCGGCCCACTGCCTGTGTTTGTAAATAAAGTTCTACTGGAATACAGCCTCTTCCTTTCATTCCCGTACTGCCCGTGGCTGCCTCTGTGCTACCACAGCAGAACCGAGTCATTTTCACAGAGACTGTACAGCCTACATGCCTTAAATATTCACTACCTGATTCTTCACAGAAAATATCTGCCAACCTTCAGACTAGGGAATCCATTTCCAAGATGGTTCACTCACTTGGTTGCCCCCAGTCCTATGGGGCTCTCCGCTGGCTGCCTGGGTTTCGGCTCACAACATTGGGGGTTATCCCGGTGAAATATGAGACTGGCCCCCATAGAAAAGGGCAACAAGAGACTGAAAGAAGAGGCTGAACTGGAGTGGTCTGCAGGGAGGCAGCAGGGAACTACATGGGAGGCTTGCCTTGGGCGACCACAGATGAGTGCCGGGAGCCACACCGGCCTCGCTGGGTGACAGTCACAGCAAGGATATGGTAGCGTCTGCACAGCTCCTGCCATGAGAAATGAAAACTGGTATCTCCTTCTGCTATTATTGGCTCATGTTGGAAATGAGCCTGCTGGTATTGACCAGGCCTCACAATATTCTGACCAGACCAATATTCTGAACACAGATACCTCATAAGGAAAAGCATATTCCTGCCTTTACAAAAGAGATTTTAGATGAAAGCACTGTGGATGACTGTCAAAAGGCTCTTCCTATGGGCCTTGCAGATCCCAGACTTAGATAATAAAGGGGGTTAAGAACACAAGAGTTACAATTGAGCCTGGCCCTGAGACAAAGAGCCTAATTTGAAGTTAAGGTACAGATAAGGGCGGAACATAAGTTACTACATATATCTTTGCTAATTGGTGAAGCATAGCAGTCCCTTCCTCAAGGCCTACATTCCACAAACACCCTCCCTTATACTGGCAGCTGGGATGAGGATAGATAAAACATAAACCCAGATGCAAAGACTGACATATTTATGGCCCCCATGGGGCTTGCACATTCAGCATCAAGGAAAAGGCTTGCTCAAGCAACTTAGGAACAAGCCTAATATACATTCTTCCTCTTGTGATTAAAAATTGTCTAGAGGCCTACCCATGCAAAATAAGATGTTTGTTAGTATCTTAATCTGGGGGACTGACATCAAGAATATGGGGAGGTTCTGCAAGAATACTTTTGTAAAGCCTGTTTCTGTATACCTTCCACTGATCAAAGCATCTTGTTACAAATAATTAGCCCCTGTAAAAATTCTGTCTTCTGATGTCATGTTACTGTTGAACCTTAAAATAAAGACACCAAAACCGACAGGACAGAGACGACTGCCTGGTGATCAGAAAGAATCTCGGGGCTCTCTCACTCTCTCTCTCGCCAACACCGTCCATCCTTCAGGGACCCCTGACATGCTGGAGTCAGCCTCCGACAAGTGGCGCCCGAACAGGGACCTGAAGGTAATCTCTTTAAACTAGGTTATATTCATTGCATTAGTCAGGACGGTTAGGATTCTACCGTAGGGTGCCGTGGACCCCGCTGCATAAGATAAGTAGGGTTAGTTGGCGGATAAGCAAAGAACTGTTTTTGAGAAGTTATGGGCCATAAAGAGTCTAAGGAAAGGAGACTCTTTATAGATGTGATACGGAATGTGCTTCCAAAAAAAGGGGTAAAGGTATCCTCTCAACAAATTGCTCGATTTTTACATTTTGTTCAAAAACTCTGCCCCTGGTTCCCTGAGGAAGGAACTGTTAATATAGATATCTGGAATAAAGTTGGGGATGAAATTAGACAATGTCCTCAAAAAATCCCGATTGAAATTCTTTCTCTATTGACCACTATAAAGGGGGTGTTAGACACCTCAAAAGAGACTTCTGGAGTCTTCAAGCCCAGTGCCCCCCAAAATGATAATATGGTGGACTCAGGGACTGTCCCTGACTCCACCACTACGAAAGTTTCAAATTTAACATCAAACAATTGGGCTTTCACTGTTCAGACTACAAGGACTTCCCCTCCACCTGGGCCGCTGGGCCGCTTCCTCCCATGCCACTTTCAAAAGGAGTGGGGCTCAAAGCTGCCATTAGGGAGGTGGAAAAAGAGGGAGATACAGATTTTGTTTGCTGCTTCCCTGTTGCTCTTGGGGGAGAATCTGATGAGGACCCTTCTTGGGAACCTCTTCCCTATAAGATTGTTAAGGAACTAAAAACTGCCTGTACCAAATATGGGCCACTTGCTCCCTACACACTTACATTGCTGGAGGCCCTAGTATCCCGCTGGATGACACTCTATGACTGGATTCAGGTTGCAAAAGCATGCCTGTCAGGACACCAGTGCGGCTCCAAGCAGATGAGTAGATCTCCCTACGTGCCCACCAGAATCTTA
Organism: Proteles cristata cristata; assembly: GCA_017311185.1. NCBI lineage: Eukaryota > Metazoa > Chordata > Mammalia > Carnivora > Hyaenidae > Proteles > Proteles cristata. The sequence goes on from JAESUZ010005295.1 coordinate 628,251, forward strand.
ATATTTATATAGAGACCTTAGGGAGGCTCAGTCATATATATAGTCCAGATGGTCTCAACAACTATTCCCTCAAGGCAATGGCTCCTGGTGTGGGAACAGTGGTCAGAATGGACGTTCTAAGGACAGGGGAGGAGCCTCTGACTGCTCAGGGTCCAGCTCTTGGGTCAACCAGTCATCACATCCTCTTGACCTCCTCCAACACTGACTGTCCTCATAACATAGCAGCTAGTTTCCTAAGAGCAAATGATCCAAGAGGGAGAAGAAGACAGATGTGTGTGTGCGTATGTGTGTGTGTGTGTCCATATATAATTTCTAATGATCTAGCTTCAGAACAGACATGACGCTATTCTGTAGTATCCTGTTGGGATGGGACTTCACAGGGGTGTACATACCAGAGAGGCAGGGATTTTGGGGGCTATCTTGGAATCTAACAACCACAGTTAATGACCCTTTCCTTAATCTACAAAGTCAGGGTTTGGGACAGGATTGAGAATTCCTTCTCTAACATCGGACAATTACATGATATAGGGAATTTCTGGTAATTTATATTTTTGGTCACACAATGTATTCAATATCTGTTGACTTTTAATATCTGTATTTTAATTATAACTCATGTATGAATTCATAAGTTACTATTTATGTTCTTAGAGCCATTATTAATGTAGAGTGATTATTTTCCTTTAATTAGGTAGTATTTCAAAAAGTTCCTAAACCAAACATTTCTTGTTTTTTGTATTCTATTCTTAAGAGACAGGGGCAAATCTGTGTTGTTCTTAAGGATTTACGTGAACGTCTAAATTTTCTGGTCTATCAATCACTGTATTTTCAGCCCAGACTCTTAGGTTTACATTCACTGTGTGATATAATATCCCTGAAGTTCTGTAGCAATAGAAAACAATGGAAAACAATACCATTTATTGTATTAAATATTTTCTACTTTAGCAATTTGCTAGTAATTAAAAACAAAAGTTAAAAAAAAAAGGTCTAGGTTTCCCGACATAGTAAGTCATCAATAATGGTTTCCTGAGTCCCAAATATAACACGCAGAAGAGAGTTTCAAAGTCAAAAGACTAGAATTTAGGAAAAGAAAAAGGCACAAAGGGCTGGGGCTTTGACCCTCATGATGTTCATGTAATTACTGACTCACTTATTCAACAAATACAAATTCTGTGTCTGGTGTAATCCTGTCCCTAAGAAGCTTCTGGTCTGGTGGTCATAGACAAATATCTTTGATCTTAGTGAGCCAACAATATAGTCTTTAGTATCCTAGAATATTTGGTTAAAAATAAGTAGATGCATTCATAACAGCCCAGGCATTTTCCTGGAAAAGAAAGGCTGGTCTTCTACGTGCTGGCCCTCAAGGCAGTGTGATTATTATTCTAGTATGCAATCTGAGATTGGAACTCTTAGAACTTTTAGTATCTTACTAGAATATACATTTTTTTCTTCTAAAATACATAGCTTTTATGGGTGAGAGAGGTGAAAGGGATTAAGAGTACACTTCTCATTATGAGTAACATACAGAATTGCTGAATCACTCACTGGGTGTTATGTGGAAACTAATTTGACAATAAACTATTTGTGAAAAAAAAAAAGAATTGCTGAATCACTATACTGTATACCTGAAACTAACAGAACACTACATACTAATTATACTAGAAATAAAAAAATGTATATAGTTGTAAGCATTCTGCAAACTCTTAAATAATTTGTTGTAAGGTGCACTTTTTTCTTTACAAATACAGGCACATTTTGATGACAAATGTGAACCAGGTCCAAAGCCCAGGGTGTAACCTGTGCAGCATGGTGACCTCGAAGCCCTTCCGGGGGGAATGGAACTGTCCTTCCCGGCGTCCTCTGCCCACGCTGCTCTTCTGGTTTACTCATACGTTGGGTAGGAAAATGCGAAATTTTATTCTCTTTCATGGCCCATTCAGTAACTTCCCCAAGTAAAAATAAATCTCATTTGGCTATATTTTTGGTTCTCATTTGGCTATATTTCTTACATCTGGGAAAAAAAATTAAGATCTACAAATCTGAAATTTTTCTTAGGAAACCAGGGGAATGAGATAAGTAACAATTTCTAAGACTGTTTACTAGGGAAGAGAGAAATGATCAGAGGCTTTCTAGAGCTCTAGCGTAGCATCTTATTTTAATGCCTGACTCTGTGTAATTTACAGCATTGTTTCTCTAATGAGAACAGAAAATGCGAGCGAAAAAATGTCAACACATCAGTGGTAAGGAGAGGATTGTTGCAGAGTCTGAATCTCACAAAACAAAACCTACTTTAGAATTCTGTCTGGCTTGATTTGGGCTTATTTTGCCATCTTTTGCCAGCCACCCTTGTTACCGATATCAACCACAGTCTTTTGGGGAAAAAAAAAAAGAACTTGAGCTTTATCAGGACTTGGTATGGGGACCTTATACAGTGCTCGGACCCAATTCCTCCGAGTGTGTGCTCTACCCTAGTGATCCCAGAAAGACATATGACCTAACTGTTTCCAATTTTGCCAGAGCACCTATTTTAAGATTCTTCTCTTATCCAAGGACGTCACTTGTCATTTACTTAATACATTAGCTTCTCAACTATGAATGCGTCAACAAACTTAGTTTGATGAGGTGGAGATGTACCCTGAGTCTCCTGGGCATCAGGCCCTGTGCCGGAGGAGGGAATGCAGGGGTAGAGAGCCACCCGGCCACGGGCAGCAGGGGGAAGGCACAGAAGTGGGTACCAGGCCCCCGTGTCACACAGCAGCAGGAGCGCTCCGCTGTGGAGGTGAGGGGTGTGAAGCTGAGGGCAGACGGAGGTGCCTGGGTGGTCAGTGACCAAGAAGCAGGGGTGCTTGCGGACAGTGAACAGTGCACCTGGCCAGACCCTGGAGGGAATGCCGGGAGGCTCGGAGCATGAACCACCTGCGAGAAGGATCACGCAGGGACTGGAGAGAAGTCACATGCAAATGGCTAACAGGCCCCAGCCAAGTACCATGGTGCGAGTCAGCCCTGGCTCCCGTGCCCGCCCGCTGCCCGCCAGCCTCGCCCCTCCGCGGCCATCGCTGCCCAGCCGCGGGTGGACCTGCCCCAAAGGGGGGAACTGCCCCCATCTGTTTCTCCGGCGCCATTTCCCCCGAGTTCCTTGCTGGCTCGCCCGGTGGCGCAGGGCACCCAAGCACGAGGCGGTCCTGACCTGCCGCACCGCGCGCACGTCTCCCACCCCCCGGCTCCACACTGCGTCTTAGCGCGCTGTCCCACCCGAGCCCCCTCTGCCCGGGCGTGGTGGGCCCCACCCCCTGGGACCTTGCTGTGCTGGGGGGACGGCAACGTAGGAGAAAGGGAGAGGGCAGCTCAGGGGGGCCCCCAGGTCTCAACGCACCGGGGCTTACTCGGCCGGCACCCGGCGTGGGGCCCCGGGAACCGGGCCGCCTGACCTGGAGGACTGAGGCCGGGGCCCGGGCGGCCGCTCCCTGTGTTGGAAGCCGACTCTTTCTCTGGACTCGCTTCCTCCTAAACCACATGTTGGGCAAGCAGCCGGCGATTACATATTCAGCAGTGAAATGCTTTCGCACCTTTATTCCAGACTGTGAAATTCTAAACTTTCCCTTAAAGGCGGTGTTTATGTAGCACAGCTCCAGAGCACAGAGGCGGGGGTGGGGGTGGGGGGAGTTCAGAGAGGACTGGTAAATGCTGGAAATGGTTTAAATATACTTCACCCTGGGAAACAAAGACCTGACTTGAGGCTGCTGGCGAGCTGGCCCAGCCCGGCCAGGGTCCCACACCTGACTCCAGGCCCTTGAGGGCTATAATTAGCACTGTGGTGCCCTCGGAAAGTCTTTATCTTGTTCTTTCTGATTTTGGAGGCTGTTCCCTTTCGCAAAAGCTGCGTTTGGACCCGGCTCTGGCTGCTGCGGGTGGCCGGCCGCCCAGAGGCCGGCTGAGGCGGTGGCTGTACTGAGGGCACGGTGTCCTTGTGCTCCAGGACACCGAGGGACTCCTTGCTATATTTAACTAAATCTCAAAATTACGGAGAATCAAATACATCTGTTTGGAAAGAAACAAAAGGGCATCGTGAGGACAGTATTTACCACCTGGAATTCCTGCAAAGGTCTCCGCCAGCTGAAACCTGATTCTCCGAAAATGCTGTCTGCAGAGCGAACAATTCCGTTTTCTCCGGTTTGCCGCTCGCCTTCAGACACAACTGACTTGCCTATGTATTTAGAAACGCCACAGTTTCTGATCCGACACAGAAGGGATTGGGGCGCCTGGATGGCTTAGTCGGTTAAGCGTCCGACTTTCGCTTAGGTCATGATCTCACGGTTCGTGGGTTCGAGCCCCGCGTCGGGCTCTGTGCTGACTGCCAGCTCAGAGCCTGGAGCCTCTTTCAGAGTCTGTGTCTCCCTCTCTCTCTGACCCTCCCCTGCTCATGCTGTCTCTCTCTCCTAGAAATAAATAAAACATTAAAAAAATTAAAAAAAAAAAAAAAAAAGAAGGGACTGCTCTTGGGGCCTCTCCTTTCCTCCGCCCCCTCCCACACAGCTAAGAGGAATAACCACGATCCCCAGCGCGCTTCTCCAAATGGGCTCCAGTCTGCTCTCTTCTGCAGCAGAACCAGTGCTGGGCAAAAATGCAGAGTTCTGGGCCTTCTCACAAACCATGCGATCCAGCCCCTTGTTTGATAAAACAGAACACTGAGGTGCAAAGAGACGATCTGCCTCATTTAAGGGGCAGAACTTGGCGGGGACCTTGCTTGCTCTTGGACCTCCCCTGCTTGGGATCTATCTTTGCTGGGGACTGAGGATTGGGGGAGGAGGGGCGGTTAAAGCACTAGGAAGGGTTTTTTAAATGTAGGTGCCTGGGCCCCACCCTAGATCTAGGGAATCCGACTCCTCGGGTGTGGGGCCTGGGCACACGTGTCTTTCTCAAGTTCTACATTCGAGACACATCGCCCAATTTAAGAACTGACTTAAATTTCTCAGCAAAAAGTAGCGACTCAAATGTAATTAAACATAAAACACTAATTATTCATAAGTAGTAATTTCTATTGACAATTTTACTGTCAATTCTGGTTACTTAACAGTGAAAAAGTCCAGGGACAGGCTAGGCATTAGTGAGATTTATTCCTAAATACGTCTTCAATAACTCCGTTTTTGACCTGGGGCCCCCTGACTTACCAGAGGACACAGCGGAAGCTCTCTCTGCCTTTGATGTATGGGAACAGCCCAGTGAGTTGGGGCTCTACTTATTTGCAAAGCAGACAGTTAAATGTCAGATTAAAGAAAAATAAGAAAAATCCTATATCCTAGAAATGTCAACAGTTCGGTAAGTAAACTGAAGACGTGCCAGTTAATCTGAGTTTTTGAAAAGCATTAAGTGGGTGACCTTTCATATCTAGGACCTTCTGGGCTTCTCAGGACCTCTGGACAGTGAGACTACATGGGCAATGTGACAAACATCTTTGTCTCGACTGACAACAGCGCGGACCTGTGTGGCCAGAGCAGCAGTACTGAGCACACGACAAAGCACGGGCCAGCAGGAGAGAGGGGACAGGAGAGGGGCGGCCGTCATAGGCTCTCCCGCCCCACTTTTATCTCAGGTTATATGCTCAGATTGTGATTCTAACAAAAAGTAGTGGAGAGAGGAACACTTCTACTTGGTTTGCAGTTCAAGGCTCTAAGAAACCCTGACCACAGCACTCACCACTCCTGTCCCCTCGAGGACTGGAGGAGACATCTGAGCTGCACACCCATGAATTTAAAATCCTCTTCAGTGCAAGCTGGCTAGGAATGTCCTGTTTTAAGGCGTTTGATAAATATACTGAGTCAAAACCTGTAGGACTTTCTGTCCCTCCAGAGCCTTAATAGCAAAATCGGCACCAAAATCACGTATCCTTAGAAGGTGACATTAATCACAGAATCACATTTATGTCTTCAGAAGAAAAAAGCTCAGAGACTTCAAATCTTTTAGTGTTTTTTTCTTCTTTTAAAATAATATGAGACAGGGAGGGGTGCCTGACTGGCCCAGTTAGCACAGCACAGACTCCTGATCTCAGGGTCTGAGATCAAGCCAGACAGTGGGCACAGAGCTCGCTTAAAATAAATAAGTAAATAAATAAAATATGAGACAGAATTTTGGTTAATGTTTCGTTTTTCAAGGATGATGAGAGTAAATAAATTATGCCTTTGAATCAGGGCTTTGTTTCGCTGTCAGGTAGGGTGTGATCCGAAGCCAGGGGAAGCCAGGAGCTGAGACGGCCTGACAGATCATTAGGCCGTGTCTGCACCTCTGAGCTCCTCCAGAGCAAGTACCGCAACTCTGCGGGAGGCCTTCCAGGTAAACGTAGTTAGTAGCACAAGACATGTTAATATCCAACATCATTACAGACCCTTCGCTTTCCCGACAAATACATGACAATGTGGCACTCTGAGCGAGAGGAAAGCCTTACTCACATAGAGCAGGAGCTCACCTTGACGTGGAATTCAGGTGCATCCAGGTGGCCAGGGAGTTGCCTGCCCCAATCTATGGAACCTCGCCAGAAACGTGATCGATGCAGAAACCTGATTTACCAAAACTCTTCCTGACACAATGCTATACAAGTAAAACATGTCTTTGCTTACATACCCTTGAAATGTCTGGGTGCTGTGGTCCCTCCCACACAATTTTATGCTGACATCTAAAATCTTCACCATAGGGGCCCTTGGTGAAGCATCTGACTCTTGGTTTCAGCTCAGGTCATGATCTCACGGTTCATGAATTCAAGCCCCTGCTGGGCTCCGCACTACCAGTGTGGAGCCTGCCTGGGATTCTCTCTCTCCTTCTCTCTCTGCCTGCACACCCCCTCCCCCACCCCACGCATGCTCTCTCTCTTTCTCTCAAAATAAATAAACTTTAAAATAAAACATTTAAAAGCTTCACCATAAATTAAGTAGTTATGGGGGCACCTGGGTGGCTCAGTCCGTTAAGTGTCCAACTTTGGCTCAGGTCATGATCTCACAGTTTGTGGGTTCCAGCCCCGTATCCGGCTCTGTGCTGACAGCTAGCTCAGAGCCTGGAGCTTTGGATTCTGTGTCTCCCTCTCTCTCTATGACCCTCCCCTGTTCATGCTGTCTCTCTCTCTCTCTCAGAAATAAAGAAAACATTTTTAAAAAGTTTTTAAAAATTAAGTAGTTATGAAAATGTATTTTCTAGCTTACTGTAAATATTGCATATTATCATAGTCTGAATATTCAAAATAAACTATTATCTCACTCTTTTACTTTTTTTAAATTTTTAAAAAATTTATTTCTAAGAGAAACAGCATGAGTCGGGGAGGGTCAGAGAGAGAGGGAGACACAGGATCCGAAACGGGCTCCAGGCTCTGAGCTGGCAGCACAGAGACTGACATGGGGCTCGAACCCACAAACCGCAAGATCATGACCTGAGCTGAAGTCAGACACTTAACCGACTGAACCATCCAGGTGCCCCTAGTTCACTCTTTTAAAGATGTTCAAGAAATTCTGTGAAATACCACAGGGATGTGATATCCACCATCACCTATTTAAAAAGTAGATGGATACTCTCTTCATTAATAGCAACAATTTTGTGTTTTTCCTTTTTTTCTCCTCCTTGAAGTCATATTTTCTTGCCATTTTTCCCAAAGAATTTTATACTAATAATTTTTTTTGGCCTGACAGGATCAGTCATGGTCATACTTTAATCACATGCTCATAAACAGAAATTTAAAAGCTTAAAAAATTTTCCATGACTATAATTATATCTCATTTTCAGTGTTTAAAATTTTCTTCTGGACCACTGCTCATTACAATTATTACTGGTGCATAAATGATAAAAATCGCATAAGTGGAATACACATATTGATAAGCAATTATTGGACATAAATTCCTGGACACATTTTGGAAATGCACCTTTGAAGGAGATGGATTTGGCTTTGGTGGGTGGGAGAGTGGGGTGCCTTTACGGAATGCAGTTTAGCCCCTGACACCTCCATTTTGTAAGGTTCTCTCTCACCCGGGGGGGGGGTGCTCTCACCCTGGAGAGGGGCAGAGAGAGAGGGAGACACAGAATCTGAAGCTGCTCCAGGTTTCGAGCTGTCAGCACAGAGCCTGACGCGGGGCTCGAATTCCCGAACCACGAGATCATGACCTGAGTCGCGAAGCTGGACGCCTAACCTACTGAGCCCCCAGGCGCCCCTCAGCCTCTCCTTTAATGGGAGCTGACAAGGACTCTGAAGTAGAGGGGGGCTCCCGCCCCCAGCCCTGGTCTCACCCTGACCTCCTGTGAGGCTCACTGAGGACCTCACAGAGAGATGCCACTGCGCCTCGCATCGCCTCCGGGTTTCCACACCTGACTCGTGCCCCCAAACTTCATGTAAAATACACTTCACGTGAAAATACATTTTACTCCAAAAATTTCACTTGATATTTACTTTTTTTTTTTCTAAAAAAACACCCAACACATATGACTGTTTGTAAAAAGAACAAGGAAGGAAGATGACGAATGTGAGAAGGATGCACTCAGAGGAGTCTGAAAATGGCCTTAGGGAATCTAATTGTTCAAACCACCAGCATGAGGGAGGGTTTATTCCTTATTTACTTACATGTGTTATTCCTTATTTACTTAGTGTTTTAAATGCAGAAAAGCATGCAGGTAAACAAATGGAAAATAATCCCCCCTCCCAAAGAATTCCTGTTGACCTTAAAAAAGTCATACGTGCATGGTCAGGAAATACAAATGGTATGTGAAAAGAGAACTCTTAACCCTTCCTCAAAGGTAACTGCTATTCAGGGTTTCCTGGGAGCCGTTCCCCAAAACCACGTCTCTGCATTTGTCCATTTCTCGCCTTCAAAAGTGAACTCAAAGTTGTTCTCTATCTCGCTTTCTCCACTTAAGAAAACAACAAATACGCACCCATGCACGCACGTGCGTGTACACCCACACCCCCTCCAGCACAAAGAGATCTTTTTAAAAAGCAGGTTCACAGAACTTTTTCACGTGGGGCCATCAGCGCACTGCAATTATTTTCATCTGTCTCCTACGGCTGTCTCAGGGCTCCTGCTGACGGAGATGCTATGACGGCTGTCGTTTGGTCCACCCTGCGGTTCTAACTGCTAACCTAGCAAGTCATTCTGGTTGGAGGGTGATCTAAATTTGATTCAACTGCATTCCAGAAAGGCTCAGCCAACTCACATTTCTGTCAAGTACATAAAAGTGCCCCCTTCCCCATACCAGCCGAGAACAGATCATCAACCAACGTTCGCCAACGGAATGTGTAAAACGTGGTATTTCACTGCTGGGGTACCTCAGGTTTCTCTTACTGTGAGTGAGGCTGAGTTCCCCCTCCTATGCTATGCTTTGATTGCTGGGTTGTCTTTTTAAATGGATTTATCAACATTCTTTTTAAATTAAAGATATGAACCATCTCTTCATATGTTGCAAGTATTTCCCCCGTTTGTCTAGTTTACCTGTTGAGTTTTGTCTCTCATTTCTTCATCACCTAGAAGTTTTAAACTGTCATACTTTTTATATCTCTTAAGCATCTAAATTTTGCAGGGTGGTAGTGGCAAGAGGTATGTAAGGAATGAGGTAGAATAAACTGTAATAATTTCCCCAAACAATTGTTTGTCATCAGACCATGTAACAACGATCCTTCTTTTTTCCCCACTACCACAGAATGTTAATTTCACCATAAACTAAAGTCCCAGTTTTATCTGGGTCCATTTACAGACTCTGTATTCCGCTGATCTATTTCCTCCCTAATTCAAAATGGATTTAATTACTGTAACTGTTGTGTTATTCAGAACACATTTTAGGCTCTGGCAGGGCTAGAGGCCTCATTTTTTGTCTGTTTCTCAGAAATCTCCTTGCTATCCTTAAATGTTTATTTCTATATATTTGAAATGGCATCAAACTTTCACGAGATTGAATCTTTTGGTCCCAGCAGAGTTTTAGAAATATTCTTCATATAGATTATCCATATTGCTTATATCAATTACTACCTAAAGGTTTTATATTTTGGCTTCTTCAGTAAATGAGAATTTTTCTTCAATAATATTTTCAAATGGCTATTATTTCTTGGGAAAGGAAACAGATCATTTTAGATAAAGCTTGTAACCTTACCAAGTTTTCCCATTTGTTTTCAATAATCTATCTTGTACTTTTTAGATAGAGAACTTATAATCTTCCAGTAATGATACACTTGCCTCTTCCGGTCACTGGGCCTTCTTCCTTCTTCCTCTCTGTAGAACCGCACTGGTCAGCACCCCAGAACAAAGCCAAGTATCACAGGTGGTAGTGGGCTTCCCGGCGCTGCTGTGAGTGCTTCTGGTATCTCACCGCTGAGCATGATGCCCGGTGTTCAGGGCACAAGCACCCTGGCTAGGTGACCTTGTCCCCCACATAGGAAACCGCAGAATCCAGTCTCCTCCCAGCTGCATCCAGGTGGCGGATGCACGTTTCTCCCTCTTCTCTGCCCTCCCATCACAAGTCTTACTCTGGGGACAGTCCGCCTAATCGGAGGCACGTTCTGCTCCAGGGTGGGGACTCCCACCTCATGTGCTATTGTGGAGCCCTTGCTTCTATCAGAGCGTCAGCTTGGGTGGGTCCTCCTTTCAATTTTTTTCCTCCCAGCTCCCCAAGCATAAAAAAAAAAACAAAAAAAAACAATTCCTGGATAAGGTGGCTCGGAAGCCGAACGGACTGTGTGGGTCAGAACCCGGGTCCTGGACCTAGAGACTGTCGTCTCAGATACGCTGCCTTATTCATTTCCTCACTGGTTTAACTGGTACGTATGGTTGGAGAGAGCCGGCCTGGGCACGTGGGAATCTGTCTTCCTCCTTGCACTCCGCTACGACAGGAAAGTCAAGACGAAGTCTTTCAGCATCGTCTCGAGGGGAATATGGAAATCGCCGGGAAGAAGTCACTGCTTCCAGGGCCTTTTTTGATGCTTCTGCCCACCCTTTCTCATTCCCCCTCACTCTCTGCAAGGTATTATGCAAGATTCTGTGTACTCCCTTCTCCTTGTTTAAGGCTTCTGCAGAAGGCAGATGTACAAATGGCGGGGGCTGCCCCGGGGCGAGCCTTGGAAATCCCGGTCTCGTTCTTTTGCTGCACGCTAGCTCTATTCTTAAACCTCACTTGCATAGTTTTGCTTTGCCTCGTTTAGTGCTCTGAACCTATTTGTTGCTCATATTATTGGGAGTTTGGTTTTGTTATGCTGTCCTCCACTGCAGTCTTCTGAATTTACTGAAGCTAGCAATGTCAAGGGCTGAAGGAAACACTGAGAGCGCACCCTCTAAATTACGGCCCCCCGCACCTGCTAAGGAAATGCTTTGATTTTCAGGACAGTTGCCTTTACCTGCTGCTTGAGGGCCTCCAGAGATTCAAATTCCAATTGGGCCAGTTTCATCTGGATGTGCCGCGGTTTGTCAGGTATGGCGAACGCCAGCATAAACTTTAAAGCCAGGAGTGCGTGCTGAAAATGAGAAAGAGCACGTGTTGATACGGGACATGAGACTACTGTGCAATGAAACAAGGCAGTAACTAAGCAATCTGTGAGTCTCCTCAGGGATCCTGGGTAATTTCGGATTACTGGCCTGCGACGTATCAGAGATCAATCAGGCCCAGGAGTTATATTTAAGCCCCCCTCCCCCATTGTGGCCCACACATTAACCAGCGTCTTCCTTTGCTTTCTTCTTCTAAAATCAGTCATTGCCTTAAATTGACACCATATGGTACTTTCAGTGCTTTACAGGAAAATGAAACTTATCCTGAAAAGTCTTTCATAAACATTTTTCTACCTGTGTCTAAATTCCGCATGCATCTTAGCATATGACACTGGCCGACTCACTTGAGTCTTGGCCACGAGCCGGGCTAAATGTACAGACATCTTAAACACCAGGGGCCTCGAATCCTCTGCATCCCCAAAGGTGCCTGGTGCAGTTTCCTTCATGAAATGATAAGCAATAAATATTGATGAACTGATTGACTGTAACGTAGTGCCTTATGCTGCTGACTCCTTATACTGTGGCCAGGTGTACAGAAATGTAGAGTGTGTCCATTATAACATGGGAAGCTCAGAGCCCTTCCACAGCGATATCACAGGAAGGTTCTCCGTATGATCATACAAGGTTGGCAACTGCACCATAAGCCACCAGGACTGCTTCCCTTGGTAGGCCTGCTCTTCAGACACACAGTCTCGACCCCACTGATGCTTCTCCAATTCTAGAATCATCTTGTGACCCAGCATCAACACGCACAGAAGTCTCGACGATCAAAAGAAAAGAGGTGCCTCTTTGACGACAGCATGAATTACTAAATATTAAAAGCTGTGAAAAGATTTTTAAAGGTAAGAAATAACTAAAAGGCATTTCAGAAATCAGTGAAGGAAACAGAACAGCGTCTAAGAAATGTTGCATTGAATTATTGACAGAAAAAGAAGACAGCTGAAACATTAAATGAATTCCTTACTGGGATATTTTCAAAAGGAGGAGGAAAGATGAGTACCGTGCGGCTGGCTCCTCGGAGCAGCAAGAAATAATGAAGGAAATCAGCGTCATGCCAAGACCAGCCGTGATTCAATCTGAAGACCTGAAAACGGGCAGAGCCCCGGCGCAGGCCAGGCACTCCGGGTATAAACGAGAGGTGTGGGGCGGGCCAGGGCCAGGCCGCCTTGGCAGTGGGGCCACAGTGACCAAGGAAGACGTTGGAAGATACTGGCTAAGTATCTACTGAGGACGGGTAGGTAACACGGCATGGGCCAGATGACATCATCTGTTGTAATTCCGAACTAATTAATGTAACAGGAGCCTGGATAAAATCTACAAAGAAGAATCAATAAATAATTCAAAAAGGTATACTGTGTCATTATTTCATTCCATTGGAGTACTGACATATAATTTTTTATAGAAGCCTTAACCTCTTCATAAGAAAAAAAAAAAAGACTTAACCTCTTGAGTAGAAATTCTAGACAAGAAATAAACAAATGAGCAGACGGAAAGGAGCCTTCCACGTTTCCAGAAATGGTGTGTCCTCAAACTGCCAAGAGCCAGTCATTGGGCTCCTTCCGCTTCGCCTAGCAAATCTGTACCCGTTTTCTCCTCTGTGGAGTCTTGGAGGGAGCGGGTGAGAAAAAAGACCTCGCCAAGGTCTTCCCTGGGATCCAGGGTGCCTGTGGGATGTGTCAGCCCTCCCCTGGGAGCCAGGACCCGTTACCAGGCAACCGAGCGAGGCTGCCACAGACCTCCGCGCCCACAGCTGCCGTATGAGTGTTCACAACCCTCATGAATTAAAATTATTGCCATTTATTAGACAACGTTAGTTCAAGTAGGAAGTCGTTTTAATATGGTTAAAACATTTACGTAGCAATAAGCTTTGATGAGTAGCTCTGTAGTTTATTTTCCTAAAATTATTTTATGATACGTGTTTTTAAAGGCTCATATGCAGAGACATCAGTTCCTGTCGAACGGTATTTGCAAAACAGGCTCCTAATAGACCTGCTCATTTTCAGCTTTTCACGCGAACCCGAGCACCTCGGGGGTTTATGCTCCTTGAAGGGCCGCCCGCAGGCCACCCAGCCGAGCACCCTGGGCCGCTGCGGGCACCGTGAGAGAGAGAGGGAAGGGGCTGTCCCCTCTCACACTCGTCAGTGTCCCGGTCACGGGCCGGAGGACCCCACGGGGAAAGGGCCGGCGTCCCGGCGCACAGTCTAGAGGAGAAGGCGAGTCATTCTGGGCCGCCCTGGTGTCACGTGTAGGTGGGGCTGCCCGGCACCCACGGGCCGGGGGCACACACTGCCAGTCCCCCCGCTAGGGGCGGGTGGGAGAGGGCCTCCTGCAGGAAGTGTGTGCGGGAGGAGGGGCTGGCGAGGAAAGGGGGCGAGGGGACAGGGGCCGCAGAGGCACAGGGAGGGGCGAGGAGGCCCTCACTGCACCCTCCCCACTCCCCCGCCCCCCGGAGTGGCGGGGTCGGATCTCACGTGCAGAGGCTGCGGAGACGCGCGCCGGTCAGCAGGGGGCGCCGGTGCGTGCGACAGCGATGGGGCGGAGCCCCCAGGAATGGACGGACTCCCCGGCCTCGGCCTCGGAGGAGCGGGCTGCGGGGAGAGCGGCTGCGGGCTGAGGATTGCTGCTCAGCGGGCGGCGGGGTGCGGGGTCTCACGGTCCCGCAGCGCCGGAGGCAACGCGGGGAGTTGCTGGGGCACGTGCATCAATGGCGCGGGAAGTCACGGGACGGGTCGGATGCGCAGGGACGCACGGTGACGTTGAAAAGGTGGGACGAGGCGAGAAGACAGCACGCGACGGGAATGGAGGAATGAAACGCGTGAGGAGAAAACGGGGAGGCAGCAGGTGGGGGCAGGCCGAAATCCGGGAGGTTCTGGGGCCACAGAAGCAAAGGGGAGAGAAAGAAGCCAGACGAGGCGGGCACTGGAAGGTCACGGACACGGGGGCGGGGAGAACCCTTTGGCTTTAACACCAGGTGGCCTCTGGGGACTCTGGGGGGAGTGGTTTCAGCTGAGTGGGGGCCACAGAAGCGAGGCCAAGGTGGACGGAGAAGGGCCTGGGGAGCAAGGCTGGAGGAAGGAGGGCCATCAACAGGGTTCCATCCAGAAAAGTCTGGAAGGAGGGAGAGTCGGAGACGAGGTGGTGGCCGAACTACTGGGCCGGCCCGGTAGTTTGGTTTTAAACGTGTAAGTTTAAATGGTTTTAAATGTGTTACGTGGTTAAACCTAAGTTCAGCGGTTTTAAACACGCAAGTTTAAAATGCGCTGGCAGAGGGAACCGAGGGCCCGGTACAAGGTGAAGGCCGCGCAAGAAGAGGTTCAGCCCAGACCAGGCTGCCGTGCGAGGCAGGGGCTTGGCCGGAAACGCGGGCTCCAACGCTGTCACGCCGAGGAGGGGGGGTGGACTTGGGGGGAAAGGCACTGAATTTTAAGGAAGAGAAGTATTTTAAAAGAAACTTATTAGGCACGATATGCAATTCATACTTAAAATGAGGAAGGACAGGTGAGAATCCCACATAGCGTTCTCCTTTTTCTTCTACAGACCTAACCTTAAAGTACCACGAAGTATCTTTTCCCGAAGACGTACCATCCACAGCAGAATAAAAACAGTGTCTTAAAGAGCAAAACAGAAATGCCAATTTTATTAAATAGATCAAAAGAAAATATATCAGCATCTTGACAATGGTTTTCTTTGGATGGCCGGCAATACGGGGAATCTCTTTACCTTTAGTCTCTAACATGCATTTTTTTTTTTCCTTTCCCACATTTTTTTTAACTTTTTACTTTAATGCCACTTAACATACAGTGTTTATATTAGCTTCAGGTGTCTAACCTAGCAATTCAACATTTCCACACCTCACCTGGGGCTCCTCTCAAGTGCACTTAACCCCCATGACCTACGTCACCCGTCCCCACCCACCTCCCCTCTAGTAACTGCCAGTTTGTTCTCTGGAGGTAAAAGTCTGTTTCTTGGTTTGCCTCTCTCTCTTCCCGCCCCCCCTCCCCTGCCATGCTTGTTTTGCTTCTTTAATTCCACAGGAGTAAAGTCACATGGTATTTGTCTTTCTCTGAATGACTATTTCACTTAGTATAATAGTCTCTAGCTCCATCCACGCCATTACAAATGGCAAGATTTCATTCTTTTTATGTCGGAGTAATACTCCATTGCAAGTGTACGCCACATCTTCTTCATCCGTCCATCTATCGATGGACACTTGGGGGGCTTCCATATCTTGGCTATTGTAGATAATGCTGCTCTATAAACATCGGGGTGTCTGTCATGCATTACTCTTCTAAGGGAAGCAACACTTCTGTGAAAGGAACTCAAGGGTCCTCACGTGGGGAAGGCCACCGAGAAGACACGACCCCTACTGGACCCATGCGCCGGGCCTAGGTGACGAGGCTGCCCCCCTTTCTTGTCCCTGCAATGCGGGAATGAGCACTGCCTTTCC